>JAOPSE010000012.1:36947613-38147613 GCA_029449295.1 Zea luxurians
TATATATATATATTAGTATATATATTTAGTATACATAATATATATATTTATATATTACTTCTCTCTCTCCTCCTCTCTCTCTCCCCTCTCTCTCTCCTCTTTCTCTCTCCCTCTCCCTCTCTCTTCCCTCTCTCTCTCTCCTCTCTCTCTCTCCTCTATCTCTCCTCTCTCTCCTCTATCTCTCCTCTCTCTCCTCTATCTCTTCCTCTCTCTCCTCCTCTCTCTCTCCTCTCCCTAGCTCCTCTCTCTCCCTCTCCCTCTCTCTCTCCTCTCTCTCTCTCCTCTCTCTCTCTCCTCTCTCTCCTCTATCTCTCTCTCCTCTCTCTCTCCTCTCTCTCTCTCCTCTCTCTCCTCTATCTCTCTCTCTCCTCTATCTCTCTCCTCTCTCCCTCCTCTCTCTTCCCTCTCTCTCCCTCTCTGTCTCTCTCTCCTCTCTCTCTCTCCTCTATCTCCCTCTCTCTCCTCTATATCTCCTCTCTCTCCTCTATCTCTTCCCTCTCTCTCTCCTCTCCCTAGCCCCTCTCTCTCTCCTCTCTCTCTCCTCTCTCTCCTCTCTCTCCTCTCTCTCTCTCCTCTCTCTCTCCTCTCTCTCTCTCTCTCCTCTCTCTCCTCTATCTCTCTCTCTCCTCTCTCTCTCTCCTCTCTCCCTCCTCTCTCTTCCTCTCTCTCCCTCCTCTGTCACTAGAATGCCCGTTCTTGCAGTGTTTAAATACTACGTCGTCTCCTGGCTTCGCGTCTCTCATCACCATTGGTGTGAAGTTCTTTCACAAGTATCAGATCTGGTAAAAATCTTTCCAAGTTCTTTCACAACATGTTCTTTGAAGATGCTTGTTTCTTACTGCCTGATATGTATATATTAGTCGAATAGTCCTCCCTGCTTTTATTTTGCCTCTTCCTCTGACGGCGGCACTCCAAAGAAAGCTAAGGTGGTGGTGGAGGATGAGGAAGAGGCGGGGTTGGAGGATGAGGAAGAGGCGACTGTGACACTATCCGTGGAGAAGGACGCGCTGGAGTGCGACATCTGCTGCCTACCCTTCCAGTCCGAAGTTTTCATGGCAAGTCAGATTACCATGCATGTATATATACAGTACATATTGATCGGTAGGCTCCAGCATGATGTTCTGCTCTGTGTAAAATCAGTGCAAGAACGGACATTCTGGATGTGCAAAGTGCTGCATCCGCACGGATGGTAGTGCTGAACCTGCTCCGAGCGCATTGGCAACAATAGCTCTCTCTCCCTCTCCCTCTCCTCTATAGAAAGTCATGTAAAATTACATGCTTCGGTTTGTCGCTAACAATAATCAATTACATGACATGTCCTAACAATAATCAATTACATGACAACTATATAATCTAGGGAGCTATTGTTCTGCCTTGTCCATCGTGGCGTACCCAGGGCATCGAATTGCGTGGGATGCTTCGCTCAACGTTCCTTATCTTGGTTGGATGGTCTATGAAAAGAGACATGTCGTTGAACTGGTTAAAATCCTCTAAATCAGATACACCATCAACTCCTATAGCTTGTTGTTTTCTAGGAAAAACTACATGCTTCGGTTTGTCGGTGCTTTTCTTCTCATTGTTAGAAATGATCTGTTCAGCATAGAAGACCTGTGCAGCACGATTAGCAAGGATCCATGGGTCATCTTTGTAATCTACCTTACTTAGATCAAGAACTCTGACACCATAGTTGTCTACCGTGACATGTTTGTCTTCAACCCATTGACATCGGAAAACCGAGATCTGAAATGTACCATAGTCTAGTTCCCATAGGTCCTCAATAAAGCCAAAATATGTAATAATCTCACCAGTTTCATCATCTATGGCCTCGCATCGAACACCACTGTTTTGTGACATGCTCTTTTTGTCCTTGGACTTTGTACAAAATGTGAATCCACTAATGTCATAGGTTTGCCATGTTGTGACCTGGCGTGAAGGTTCAGATGCCAACCCCTTGATGGTTTTTTCTTCTATTGTTTCTCCACGTGGAATGTCCTTCACCATTAGCCATGTGTTGAACTGCTGCTTATGTTGCTTCATTACCCAATCAGTCGTATGCCCAGGATTTTGCTCGTGAAGCTCATTGATGTGTTGTTGGATAAATGGCTCTATTATCGCTAGCTGATGTAGGATGCTGTGATGTGCCTCAAGTACTGTATTGTAATCTAGTGGGATGAAAGATTTCCGTCCCATCCTCCCGCTTCCATACAATCTACCCTCGTGTCGTGACGGAGGCAGACCTATTGCAACCTGATCTTTTAGGATACTATTGCAGAATGGACCTCCGAACTCAATGGCCTCTTCGGTACAGTACCCCTCTATCATGGATGCCTCGGGACGAGCACGAGTTGATACATAACCATTCAGTATTGACATGAAACGCTCGTACGTCCACATTTCATGCAAGTACATAGGACCCAATGCCTCTATTTGTGGCACCAAGTGCACCACAAGGTGCACCATAATATCAAAGAACGATGGAGGGAAACACATCTCAAACTGTGCTATTGTCTCCACTGCGAATTCCTGAAGAGATGCCAACTCATCACGGTCAATTACCTTTTGTGAAATTCTGTTGAAAAAGTAGCACAACCGTGTGATTGCCATCTTTAAAAACAAAGGATTTATAGCCCTGATGGCAATAGGTAGGAATGTAGTCAGCATGACATGACAATCATGTGAGTTGTAGTTGGTGACTATCAGGTCTTTCATTGACACAATACTTCGTATGCTAGAGCAGAATCCGGATGGGACTTTCAAATTCTTAAGCCAAACACACATCGCATGTTTCTCATCTACATTGAGATTGTAGCTTGCTGCTGGGAGATGATACTTCCCATTTTCTTGAAGAACAACATGTAGTTCCTTTTTTATGCCTAAATTTACCAAGTCCATGCGTGAATTGAGCCCTTCTTTTGTTTTGCCCTTTATGTCTAGTAAGGTGCCAATTATGCTTTCAAACACGTTCTTCTGAACGTGCATACCATCGATCGCATGCCGCACATCTAACTCTTTCTAGTAAGGCAAGTACTCGAAGAAAATAGACTTTTTCTTGAATATAGCCCCCGGAGCTGGTTTGACATCTTTCCTTGTTTTTCTGTCTTTTGTCTTCTTCCCGAAAACAAACTTGATATTCTTGACTATTTCAAAAACTCTATGACCTTTATTGTTACCCGATGGAGCAGTAGAATGTAGTTCACCATTATTGTCAAAGTACTTATCCATCTTTCGCATGCGGTACCTGTGTCCTTCCAATAAAAAGCGTCTGTGCCTCATGTACACTATCTTCTTAGATGCAGTAAGGGACACGTAAGCAGTTTCATCAATGCATACTGTGCAGCCAACCTTTCCCTTAAACTGGCCTGATAATGTGAAGAGTGCAGGGTAATCGTTGATCGTAACAAAAATAATTGCTCTCAGCGTGAATGAATCTTTACAATACTCATCCAACATTTGAACACCCGTTACCCACAATATTTTCATATCCTCCATTAAGGGCTCTAAAAATACATCCATATCAACTCCAGGTTGTGTAGGTCCAGAAATAAGCATGGTTAGCAAATGTACTTCCGTTTCTGCATCAACCATGAAGGAAGGTTGTATATGGTGAGGATCACTGGCCATGTGCTATGCTTGCTGCTCCTTTCAGCAAATGGATTCATTCCATCAGTACTCAGTGCGAACCTAACATTTCTTGGTTCATCGGCAAAGTCTCGGTGGTTCTCATTGAAATCTTGCCACTGCTTCCCATCGGCTGGATGTCGAAGCTTCCATCGTTTTTGTGCTCATTAGAAGCATGCCAGCTCATAAGTTTGGCATCCTTAGGGTTAGCGAACAAACACCTCAATCGATCGACGACGGGGAGGTACCACATCACCAAAGCAGGAATCTTTTTGAGCGCATAATAGTCTACTTCTTCTTTTCTTTGCTCGTGGATTTTGAAGTCTTCTTTTTGGCTTTCTTTCGCTTCTTCCCTTTAGACACAGATGCAACACACTCTTCCTCTCGATAGTCTTTATTCGTCTTGTACCTACTTGCACCACAGTTTGGGCAGCTCTCCAAGTCTTTATAATCATCACCTCGATAAAGGATACAGTGATTTCTACACGCGTGGATCTTTCCACGCCCATAGTGAGTGGACTGATTAGTTTCTTTGCATAGTACGTGTTAGCAGGCACTTTGTTCTCCTTTGGAAGCATGTCTGCGACAATACTCAAGAACGCATCGAAGCCAGCATCAGACAGACCATATCTAGCTTTTAACATCAACAACTTTAACACAGACCGGAGCGTCGTGAAACTCTTTGGTACAACCCTTAGACTCGTCGTACAAAGGCTCTTCTGCTGCCTTCTTCAGGGACTCCATACCTTTCATGAAGAACATCGATGGATCTGTATGTCGACGCAACATTGCCTCTAACAACTCTGCATCTTCCTCGTCCATAACATTTGGCAGAACATGGGTTCTTTCACGTTCATTTCCTCCGGCGTAACCATGATAACATTTGGCACTACATGTTCGCTCTGTGGAAGAGGTTGTTGTGTCTCGTGAACGAACTGAAAGCTGTCGTCGATGTTCGCAGGGTTTCCAGCTGTATAAGGCGAAGAGCTACCCTCTCCATGCTTTGTCCAAATTATGTAATCCTTCACAAATCCTCGGCACACCAGATGAGATATGATTTGTTCTGTGTCATCAAATACAACAGCATTTTTGCAGTCCATGCATGGACAATATATGTGCTTTGTCTTTGTTCTCCAAGCATGGTTCTTAGCGACAACAATAAACTTATGGACCTCAGATATGTATGATGGATCTAGCCTTGATAAGTTATACATCCAGGATATCCTCTCCATCATCACCTGTAAAAAAGTAACATAAAACACATGGTGAAACCCTATATCCAAAAATGTGGCTTCGCGTATCTCATCACCATTGGTGTGAAGTTCTTTCACAAGTATCAGATCTGGTAAACATCTTTCCAAGTTCTTTCACAACATGTTCTTTGAAGATGATGCTTGTTTCTTACTGCCTGATATGTATATATTAGTCGAATAGTCCTCCCTGCTTTTATTTTACCTCGCGTTCTAGGTGATAAACCATGACCGGGAAAAAGACCACGACTTCTCTATGGAGGATGAGGAAGAGGCGGGCTTCTCTACGTACGGAGGCACTCCAAAGAAAGCCAAGGTGGTGGTGGAGGATGAGGAAGAGGCGGGGTTGGAGGATGAGGAAGAGGCGACTGTGACACTATCCATGGAGGACGCGCTGGAGTGCGACATCTGCTGCCTACCCTTCCAGTCCGAAGTTTTCATGGTAAGTCAGATTACCATGCATGTATATATACAGTACATATTGATCGGTAGGCTCCAGCATGATGCTCTGCTCTGTGTAAAATCAGTGCAAGAACGGGCATTCTGGATGTGCAAAGTGCTGCATCCGCACGGACGGTAAGTGCTGGACCTGCTCCGAGCGCGGCAACAATAGCTCTCTCTCTCCCTCTCCCTCTCCTCTCTAGAAAGTCGTGTAAAATACATGCTTCGGTTTTGTCGCTAACAAAAATGTAGTTAGACTACTTATCTCTTCCAATAAAAGTAGTTAGACTACTTTATCTCTAACACATGGTGAAAACCCTATATCCAAAATGTGGCTTAAAATGGAGGAAAAATGAACAAAATTTGCAAAAGAAAACATAAGCCAAACTTTCCTAGCAACTAATAACAAAAAAATTTAATACCCAAACCTATCTCTAACACATGGTGAAAGCCTAGTTTCAAAATGTAGTTAAAATGAGCAAAAATAAACAATAACTGACAATTGAAACATAATTAAACCAACCTTCCATACAACACATTCACCATTCATTAAGCTTGTGTTATGGATAAACTTATTTGAGAACTAAACATGAAAAAGGAGAGGGAATAGACAAAAACTAACCATCTTAAGCAACCTCATTTGAGGAAATAGAGAAAATTACCTAGCTATACTCTTCTCTCTCACATGTAAAACCCTAGATCCAAAATATGGCTAAAATTGAGCAAGAATGAACAAAAATTGACAAAGAAACATAAACCTACCTTTCTTATCCACCTTCTTCCAAGAAATGAAGACCAAACCTCCCCCTTATATTTTTGTGAAATCTGGACCTCCAAAATCGCCTCCAATGAAGCTGGCTGCGAGCATACAGTTCACTGTCGCGGGAAGAAGAGGGGGTATTTATAACAGACAGTTCACTGGCGGTTGGCTTGAAAAACAGCCAGTGGAAACCAATTTCCACTGGCGGTTATCTTAACACAACCGCCAGTGGAAACCAATTTCCACTGGCGGTTGGTGTAACACAACCGCCAGTGGAAATACCCTATTTCTACTGGCGGTTGTGTTAAGATAACCGCCAGTGGAAATAGGTTTCCACTGGCGGTTCCCAAGCCGAGCCTACCTTGTTTTTTTACTGGCGCGCGATAACTGAAACCGCCAGTGATAATTTATGGGTGCCGCAGGCTATGAGCTCTTTTCTACTAGTAAAAGAGACTAAAAGTTAAAGACTAAACATTAGTCCTACGGAACCAAACATGCCGAAAGAACAAACAGGGCATCGGTTTGCTCTACCGAAACACGGCGCCCATGCCTAGCTGCCCGAGCCAGCAGACAAACAAGGACACTCACAGTCACAGTCTCTCACACACAATGGACAGCATGCAGGGCAGGCGGCGGTGGGGGCTGAGCCGTGAGCACGCAACACGTACGTCGTTCGTCGTGGACGGCCTCGTGCCGTGGCGAGGGCGTGCCGCGTGCCGGCTGGTGCATGACCTGAGTGAGTTCGTCAGGTTTGCCAACCACGGCGCCTTACTCGATCGATGGGTGGTTAAGTTAATGATGATCCTGAGCTCCATCCAAGGTTGTGCTTGCCCCGGCCGCCAGGACCCATCTGGCATGTGCCGCCAATTGCGTCCATGGCGTACCCATGCATATGGCACCTTTGTGGTCCCGTACGGTGCGCCTTGATAGATCTGCGACCTTTCCCTTCTCGTGTCACAATCGATCAGTTTAGTTTCTTCCGCAGTTGCCCGCTTAAGTGCCTCAAAACCTCAAACTCTTCTAATCCACATGCATAGCTGGACAAATTTTGTATAAAATTTCCATGCACAGCTTTGGCGTTGCTCTCCAATGGAAGCAACACTGTCTAGTCCATCGCTGAAACAAAGAGCGTAGGCTTTAATATGGGGACGCCAGTCGTCAGGCCATGAAAAGAGTTCTTTTTTTTTCGGATAATGCAGGTCTGACGCGTCACAATCACGCGGGCGGGAATCACGGGAAAAAGCAGAAGAGACAAAGAAATGCCGGGATTCGTTCTTCGGTCATCATTAATTTATCATCACTATAATGAAAAGCCCTACGAGGGTAAGACTCCATCGGATAACGTATCACGTCGTACTCAACATATGGCAGCATCATAGCGTCCTACACCAACACCTTTTTTTTCCCCGTGCACAAGGATTCATAAATTCACGTGGACCATTTTCAATTAAAGATCGCATGAAAAAAATCATCTAACGCTACTCTATGTGGGTACGGACCGGTCTGCGGTCCTGTACCAAACGGGCCGTGAACTTGCTGTAGAAGTGGCTCCTTCTCTGTGTGCTTTCGGACGGTTTGTATCTGGACCTAGACAATCTGTTATGGCGCAGGATCTTTTTCTCCACAGGAACCTGAATCTCGTCTCTCGGGAGGCGAGGACCCTGTCGTGAGGAGAGATCCAATGGTTGTCTTGGGATCGACAGACCACCCAAGACGTCTTTAGGTGACGTCGAGCCGAAGAAAGGTGAAAAAAATATGTCGATAAAGACCAATACTAGAGCTAAACTAAGGCTAGGTTACTTCTACTCCTAATAAAGAGAAGAACAATGCAATAAGGTAAATTTGATAAATAGACTTGATTGATTCGATGTGGGGGTGTCAGTCGGTCGTACCCCTTCGTTTATATAAGTTCGTTTATATAAGGAGACATGTCAGGGACCCGTTAGAAGTCGGTTCCCAAACAATCCTACGGTGTTTTCTAACAAATCCCGCAATAAAACAGAAACCCTAACTGATTCTGTTCACGCGCGCGGACCATCCGCGCCGTCACCGTGGACCACCCAACTGCCTAGTTAAGTGCTCAACATATACCCCTTGCCTTTTGGTGGAGGTTGACGAACTAAAAGTATATGTACTACTAGCACCCTTCGAGAAATAATAGATCTCACAAGTCATCTTGTTTTGGAAGTAAGAACTAAGTCTAATGCAACTCAATAGAAAATGGTTGTTTGTCAATTTGCGTCTCTTGGAAACTCAATCGGCCCTCATTTATGACCGATTGTATCCACCGACAAAACACATTATAATCATTGGTGGCATGAGAAAAATAATTATGACACATTTTTAGTTTATCTAAAGTAGGAATAGTATTAGTTATTTTAATGTTACCACTTTTTAATAGCTCATCAAATATTATGTCACACTTAGCAACATTAAAAGGATGGACTTGGTTTTCGAAAGGAAACCAAGAACTTAACAAGTCAAAGGATTCCTGTTCTCAACAAGGAGAAAGGGAAGGCCCCTATGGCTAGTAGCCCTTAAAGGAACCATGCCTACATTTATGATAGGAAAGTTACTAGTCGTGCTCATAATAATAAATGTTATGATCATGCTTCTTATAATGATTCACATGCTATGTTTGCATCTAGCTCCACTTTTGTTCATGGTATAAGTAGGCCTAGGAGAAATCATTTTGCGACTCATGTGCCGAGGAGAGTTTGCAAAGGTCATACTACTATTTACCATGCTTGCAATGCTTCCTTTGTACTTCTATGCAAGAATGAAAAAATAGTTGCTAGGAAGTTGGGATCCAAATGCAAGGGAGACAAAACTTGCATATGGGTTCCAAAAACTATTGTAACTAACCTTGTAGGACCCAACAAGAGTTGGTACCTAAAACCCAAGCTTAAATTGCTTGCCGGTTTATGCATCCAAGGGCTCAAGCTGGATTATCGACAGCGGATGCACGAACCACATGACGGGGGAGAAGAAGATGTTCACCTCCTACGTCAAGAACAAGGATTCCTAGGATACAATCATCTTTGGAGATGGGAACCAAGGCAAGGTCAAGGGCTTGGGCAAGATAGCCATCACTAACGAGCATTCAATATCGAATGTATTTCTAGTAGAGTCGCTCGGGTACAACCTGTCTACCTTGTGCAGCATGTCAGGCAGGGAAACAGGTGGGAAGCACTCATCACAACAAGAATGTGATGACGACATCAAGACAACTGGAACTTCTTCACATGGATCTCTTCGGACCCGTTGCCTACCTCAGCATCGGAGGAAGTAAGTATGGTCTTATAATTGTCGATGATTTTTCCCGCTTCACTTGGGTATTCTTTTTGCAGGATAAGTCAGAAACCCAAGGGACCCTAAAACGCTTCTTAAGGAGAGCTCAAAATGAATTTGAGCTAAAGGTGAAAAGATAACAAGCGACAATGGGTCCGAGTTTAAAAATCTCCAAGTTGAAGAGTTTCTGAGGAGGAAGGCATCAAGCACGAGTCTCCGCTCCCTACACACCACAGCAAAATGGTGTAGTAGAGAGGAAGAACAAGACACTAATTGACAAGGCGAGAACGATGTTTGGAGAGTACAAGACGCCTGAGCGGTTTTGGTCGGAAGCTGTGAACACAGCTGGCCATGCCATTAATCGGCTCTACCTGCACCGTCTCCTCAAGAAGACCTCCTACAAACTTCTTACCAGTAACAAACCCAATGTCTCTTACTTTCGTGTATTTGGGAGCAAATGCTACATTCTGGTGAAGAAAGGTAGACATTCTAAATTTGCTCCCAAGCAGTAGAAGGATTTTTACTAGGATATGACTCAAATACAAAGGCGTTATAGGGTCTTCAACAAATCATCGGGATTAGTTGAAGTCTCTAGCGGCGTTGTATTTGATGAGACTAATGGCTCTCCAAGAGAGCAAGTTGATCTTGATGATATAGATGAATGAAGAAGTTCGACGGTCGCAATGCGTACGATGGCGATAGGTGATGTGCGACCACAGAAACTACAGAAACAAGATCAACCATCTTCCTCGATAATGGTGCATCCCCCAACTCAAGATAATGAACAGGTACTCAAGAAGAGGGACAGGATCAAGGGGGAGCACAAGAAGAACAAGTTAGGGAGGAAGAAGCACCATGGGTCCCTCCAACTCAAGTCCGAGCGATGATCTAAAGACATCACCCCGTCGATCAGATTCTGGGTAACATCAGCAAGGGAGTAACTACTCACTCACGATTAGCTAATTTTTGTGAGCATTACTCATTTGTCTATTCTATTGAGCCTTTCAGGGTAGAAGAGGCCTTGCAGGATCCGGACTAGGTGTTGGCCATGTAGGAAGAGCTCAACAACTTCAAACGAAATGAAGTCTGGAGCCTGGTGCCACGTCCAAAGCAAAACATTGTGGGAACCAAGTGGGTGTTCCGCAACAAGCAAGACAAGCACGGAGTGGTGGGCTCGACTTGTGGCAAAAGGTTATGCCCAAGTCACAGGTTTGGATTTTGAGGAGACTTTTGCTCCTGTGGCTAGGCTAGAATCAATTCAGATATTATTAGCCTATGCTGCTCACCATTCCTTTAGGCTGTTCCAAATGGACGTGAAGAGTGCTTTCCTCAGTGGGCCAATCAAGGAGGAGGTATACGTGGTACAACCCCCTGGCTTTGAGGATGACAGGTATCTCGACCATGTGTATAAGCTCTCTAAGGCGCTCTATAGACTTAAGCAAGCCCCAAGAGCATGGTATGAATGCCTTAGAGATTTCCTTATTTCTAATGCTTTCAAGGTTGGGAAAGTCGATCCCACTCTTTTCACAAAGACATGCAATGGTGATTTGTGTGCCAAATTTATGTCGATGACATAATATTTGGTTCTACTAACCAAACATCTTGTGAGGAGTTCAGCAGGGTGATGATGCAAAAGTTCGAGATGTCAATGATGGGCAAGTTGACCTACTTCCTTGGATTCCAAGTGAAGCAACTCAAGGACGGCACCTTCATCTCTCAAACGAAGTATACTCAAGATCTTCTCAAGAGGTTTGGGATGAAGGACGCTAAGCCTGCGAAGACACCGATGGGGACTGACAGGCACCTTGACCTCAACAAAGGAGGTAAGTCCATTGATCAAAAGGCATACCAGTCCATGATAGGTTCATTACTTTATCTTTGTGCCAGTAGACCATACATTATGCTTAGTGTATGCATGTGTGCTAGATTTCAATTCGACCCCAAGGAATGTCATCTTGTGGCCGTTAAGCGAATTCTTAGGTATTTATTTTCTATGCCTTGCTTCGGGATCTGGTATCCAAAGGGGTCTACCTTTGACTTGATTGGATACTCAGACTCCGATTATGCCGGGTGCAAGGTTGATAGGAAGAGCACATCAGGGACATGTCAATTTCTAGAAAGGTCCCTGGTGTCCTGGAGTTCCAAGAAATAAACATCCATTGCCCTATCCACCGTTGAGGGCCGAGTACGTTGCCACAGGATAGTGTTGCGCGCAACTACTTTAGATGAGGCAAACCCTCCGGGACTTTGGGTACAATCTGAGCAAAGTCCCCCTCCTATGTGACAATGAGAGTGCAATCCGCTTGGCGGATAATCCTATTGAACATAGCCGCACTAAGCACATAGACATCTGGCATCACTTCTTGAGATACCACCAGCAAAAGGGAGATATCGATGTGTATCACATTAGCACCGGAAACCAGCTAGCCGATATCTTCACCAAGCCTTTGGATGAGAAAAGGTTTTGCAGGTTGCGTAGTGAGCTAAATGTCTTAGATTCTTGTAACTTGGATTGATCTAGAGCATACATGTAGTTCATGCCTTTGATCATGTTACTTTGCGCATTTACATCATTTGTTGTCTATTTATGGTGCTCAAGTTGTACAAGTTATCCCCAGACCTCACAAGTCTGTATGCAAATGATGCACATATTTAGGGGGAGATATGCTACAACTTGACCCCTTTGAGACTAACCTGTTTGGTTGAGTATACTAGATGCAGTCTCGAAGATACATTGAAAGGGAAAGTGAACTTGGACGACGAAAAGACTTCCACTGCACTCTGGTATTAGTGTATTTAATTCCAAGTTCATACTTATGCTCTCATTGCCTTTTTGCTCTTAATTAACATTTTGGTGAGACAATAGGATTAAAGGACCAATAATGATCCCGTTTTGGTGCTTAATGCCAAAGGGGGACAAATTAAGGTCAAAGCAAATGGATCAGCCAACCACTTGTGAATTTTGAAAATAGTAGAGTTAGAATTTTTGATTTGTCCAAAATACTCTTATTGCAAAATTTGGTCTCTTATGAGGGAGAATTTTGATTATGGGAAAAGGGGGGAGTTTTTGGCACTTGATCAATTTTAATCTTGGAATATCTCTCTATTTGTGCAAAACAAGCATGTTTGACATAGAGATAGGAAAAAGAATTTGATTTGCAAAAACAAACCAAGTAGTGGCAAAGAGTGATCCAAATATGCCAAATCTTAAGTAAAAAGAATGTGGTCTTCACTTGCATTGATGTTGCACTTCTTTTGCTGCTTTTTTAATGTGTTGGCACAAATCACCAAAAAGGGGGAGATTGATAGGGAAATGTGCCCTTGGGCCATTTCTATAAGAGTTTTGGTGATTAGATGCCCAACACATATTAATTGAGTTCTTATGTGTCAAATGTGTGAGAAGTGCAAATCAAAGAACAAGGTATGTTTCTAGACTTAGTAAATTGTTTTTTGAATACTAACGTGTTTATCTAAGTGCTAGAAATAGTGCCAAGAAAAGAAGAAAGGAGATGGAGAAGAGTTGGCTGTATACAGCCAAAACCAGCTCGGGCCTGGCACACCGGACTGTCCGGTGGTGCACCAGACAGTGTCCAGTGCCCTAGGCTAGTCGACGGTGAACCGACTGCTCTCGGGAAACGACGGAGTAACGCGGCTATAAATCATCGGACTGTCCGGTGGTGAACCGGACTGTCCGGTGAGTCATCAGCGATGAACTCGTTGCTCTCGGGAAAAGAATAAGGCGACGTGGCTATAATTCACCGGACTGTCCGATGAGTCAACGGCGTCTGCAGCCAACGGTCGTCCGCGCGATCAACGCGCAACACGTGGCTCGCACCAACAGTCGGTTGGGCACACCGGACTATCCGGTGTGCACCGGATAGTGTCCGGTGCGCCAACGGGCCTGGAGGACCAACGGTCGGCTGTGCTCGGTATGGAAGGAAATCGAGCACCGGACTGCTACAGTGGCTGTCCGGTGGTGCACCGGACTGTCCAACGGCTCCTAGCTGCCTTGGGGCTATAAAAGGGACCCCTAGGCGCATGGAGCACGACACCAAGCTTACAAGAAATATCCTAAGACACCTAGACTCTGCATTCATGCAATCGGATCATCGTTCTTGAGATTTGAGCACTGTTCGAGTTGTAAACTCATTGTGCTGTGTTTGTGTGCTCACTTCTTCACTTGTGTGCGTGGTTGTGCTATGGATTTGAGTCTTGCGTGTGTTGCTCTCCCATCCTTACTCTTGTGCTTTCTTTGTGATCTATATTGTAAGGGCGAGAGGCTCCAACTTGTGGAGATTCCTCGCAAACGAGAAGAATACTCTAAAGTGAAAAGACCATGGTATTCAAGTTGATCATAGGATCACTTAAAAGGGGTTGAGTGCAACCCTCGTCCATTGGGACGCCACAACATGGAAGTAGGCAAGTGTTACTTGGCCGAACCACGGGATAAAAATCGCGTGTCTCTTGTGTTGCTTTTCCGTGATTGTTTTGTTCACAAAATCTCGCTTCATAGCTACTTAGTCACACTAACACTTTAATAATCAAGTTTGTGGCTATTTAGTATTTGATTTTACAGGATCACCTATTCACCCCCCTCTAGGTGCTCTCACCTAGGTGTGCTAAGAACTTGCTTACGTGCTCGTTCGTTGCTTTTCCCACCTTCATCGGAAAATTTAGAGAAATATGGTATCCTGGTTCCTTGCAGATATGGCACGACATCAAATCGATGACTATAAGGTTTCTGATACAACTATCCCGTGTCTGACACACTAACGCCAAGCTTGTCTCTGTACATCCCAAGTAAATCGTCCCTAATTATTTCCACCACGTCAGGTGACCATCCATTAAGCTTGGGGTGAAAACCTTAAGTTGACGGACATTATTTTCAAAATGCGTGTTAGGTGTCCTATTAGTGCCACCCCTCTCTCAGGCTCTCTAGTGGCCGAAGAACATCCGACCCTGTGCATATGAGGAGGCATGGCATTGTTATAATATGCTATCGGTGGGGTAGTGTAGTACTACTGTGATGGGTGCAAGAACTGTGCATATTGTGCATTTCGTGGTTCTGCGTACATGTACCCGGATGGTCTAGCGTAAGAGGTCGGATGGTCCGCGGCCGGACCAAATGGTCTGAGGTTATACCTAGATAGTTCATATGTATATGGCGCTACCTAAGTGGTCTATGTGCAGTCTTATGTATGGTCGGATGGTCCAACAAAATAAGTTGGATGATCCGTGACGTAGTCGGACAGTCTAAGTTGACGCTCGGACGGTCTGACTGTGTCTAGAGCCGGTCGCGTGCTAGCCGACGACGGCTATGGTGGTGCTATAAACGTATTTATTGGCATACCATACAATGGCTAGGTATAGGATGACCCATTTGCAACCGATATGTTAGGTGCGGTTGACTCCATATTAGGTTCAGGTGAGGGAAAACTAGGTTTAGTAGATTTTTTCATACGAACGCGTCCATCCTTTAATATATTCATCTATGTATTGTTTAACTGATCCCCTGTTTTTCTATGAAAGCCTTAAAAGATGGATCTGGAATACTTACAATGGGAGCATGAGACAAAGGTAGGAGAGAATCCATATTGATCTTCCCTTGATGGATGATCTTCTAGTGGCGTTCCACCATGAAGTATGATAGGTATTTTCCTTCTCCTTCTCGCGCCATTCTGTGAGTTGTCGCAGCACCTCTTACTCCTTGCGCCTCACGAGGTCATCAAAGGGCTATTGGTCATCACCTAGGAGTGCCTCTAGGGTTGGCTTGATGATGTTGGTGGCGGTGACATTGGTATGATCTTTTGAACTGGTCATCTAGACACGACTTTTAGTAGATCTAAACATCTTTGTCCCCATCAGAGTCACCAAAAAGTATGTTGGCGTCGATCTGGTACCAAACACTAGGAAGTACCACCTGGCGGTGCTCTCTGTGGGAGCGTGGAAGGTCCGCGGCCCTGGGACGGATGGTCCATGACCACGCTGCAGAAGCGGCTCCTTCCCTTCATGCTTCTGGATGGTTCGCGCCTGGGGCTCAGATAGTCTGTGATTGAAAGGGAAATGGACCTAATCATTTTCTATAATCGGTTTTGGGGGTGACATCCATCACAAACGATGTGGACTAACTAGTTTGTCAAGATGTCATTTATCTCAGGTGCATAAGGTTCAACATAAACTAGGAAAGAAATTTAGTTGGGTACACAAACAAATTTGGAGCAAAGGACTTAGAGTGTGCTGCCTTTAGCGCACCGGACAGTGTCCGATGTGCACCAGATAGTGTCCGATGCACTAGTCCCAGGCGTAAACAAACCATCCACTCTCGGGAATCCTCTGGGCACACTCCGTTATGATTCACCAGACTATCCGGTATGCACCAGACATGTCTGGTGAGCCAGCGAAGCAACAGTCACTACGCGTCAACAGTCTACTGCAAAAGTGAACAGTAGTAAACAATGCACGACAGAAGTCAGAGCACAGAAGTCAGAGGTCACCGAAGATGTCCGGTGTGGCACCGGACTGTCCGGTGCAGCTATAGGACAAGGGTTCCAACGGTCGTCAGCTCCAAAACCCCAACAGGCAGTTGACGTGGCACACACCAGATAGTGAACAGTGGCTGTCCGGTGCACCACCGGACTGTCCGGTGTGCCCATCGCCAGTAGAAACAGCCAACAACTAGGAAGTGGTTGGAGGCTATAAATACTCCCCAACCACCTCATTCAAAGCCACCCAAGCATTCTGAATTTCCTATTCAATACAAGAGCAAAGCCAACCACTCAAAGACACATTCAAAGCATTCAATCCACTCCAAGTTTCCAAAATCAACTCTAGTGCTTAGAGACTTGAGAGAGGATCATTTGTGTTCATTTGCGCTCTTGTTGCTTGGATTGCCTTCTTCCTTTGCCATTCTAATTCTTAAGTGCTTTGTAAAGCTAGCAAGAGACACATAAGTGTGTGGTGGTCCTTGCGGGGTCTTAGTGACCCGTGTGATTAAGGAAAAGGCTCATCCGGTCTAAGTGACCATTTGAGAGAGGGAAGGGTTGGAATAGATCCGGTCTTTGTGGCCTCCTTAACAGGGACTAGGTTCTTTGGAACCGAACCTCGGTAAAACAAATCATCGTGTTCACTCGCTTTGATTCTCGCTTGATTTGTTTGCCTCCCTTTCCTCTCTCTAAAGTTTCCTTGCTAATATTGATTTGAGTTTTCTCCCAAACGTCATTCGCATCATTTGAGAAACTCGTGGCAAGAGAAACAATTTTCCGCACTCGGATTTAATTCTAATGCTAACCTCGGCCTTAGTGTGTGTTTAAGTTTATAAATTTCAAGTTTCACCTATTCACCCTCCTTTAGGCGACTTTCAATTGGTATCAAAGCCAGTGCTTCATTAAGAGTCTAACAAACTTGAAGTGATGTCTAGAGATCACGCCAAGAGGGAGATCATGACCGGCGACAAGCCCACGATCTCAGGGAAGACTCCATCCATGGAGTCCGACAACAAGTACAAGGAGGAATCCTCTTCCTCCATCAAGTCACATCGGAGGGGTGATAAGAAGAAGAAAATGAAGAAGGTGGTCTACTATGAGACTGACTCTTCAACACCCTCCACATCCGGCACTGAGTCATCCACTACTTCTAAGCCCCATGAGCGCAAGAAGTACAGTAAGATGCCCCTACGCTATCCTCGTATTTCCAAGCACGCTCCTCTACTTTCCGTTCTCTTAGGCAAACCACCATATTTTGATGGTGAAGATTATTGTATGTGGAGTGATAAAATGAGGCATCATCTAACCTCACTCCACGAAAGCATATGGGACATTGTTGAATTTGGAGCGCAGGCACCACAGGTGGGGGACGAGGACTATGACTCGGACGAGGCCACCCAAATTAGGCACTTTAACTCCCAAGCAACTTCTATACTCTTCGCCTCTTTATGTCGAGAGGAGTATAACAAGGTGCAAGGGTTAAAGAATGCCAAAGAAATTTGGGACGTCCTCAAAACGGCACACGAAGGGGATGAGGTGACCAAGATCACCAAGCGGGAGACGATCGAGGGAGAGCTCGGTCGATTCGTCCTCAATAATGGGGAAGAGCCGCAAGCCATGTACAACCGGCTCAAAACAATGGTGAATCAAGTGCGCAACCTCGGGAGCACAAAATGGGATGACCATGAAATGGTCAAGGTTATTCTAAGATCCCTTGTTTTTCGTAACCCTACTCAAGTTCAATTAATTCGTGGGGATTCTAGATATAAACATATGTCCTGAGGAGGTGATTGACAAGTTTGTGAGCTTTGAGTTAATGATCAAAGACTCCAAACATATTGTCAATTTGGAGCAAGGCACCACCTGCACACCCAAGGTGCAACCTATTGCATTCAAAGCAACAGAAGAAAAGGAGGAGTCTACACCAAGTAGGCTTCAATTGACGCCTCCAAGCTCAACAACGAGGAGATGGCTCTCATCATTAAGATCTTTCGCTAAATCCTCAAGCAAAGGAGGGGGAAGGACTATAAGCCCCGCTCCAAAAGGGTGTGCTACCGGTGTGGTAAGTCCGGTCACTTTATAGCTAAATGTCCATACTCTAGTGAAAGTGATAGGGACGAAGACAAGAAGGGGAAAAAGAAGATGGAGAAGAAGAAGTACTACAAGAAGAAGGGTGGCGAGGCGCACATGGAGTGGGAATGGGACTCCGACGAGAGCTTCACCAACTCCTCCTACAACGAGGACGCCGCCAACATCGCCGTCAACAAAGGCCTCCTCTTCCCCAACATCGGCCACAAGTGTCTCATGGCTAAGGATGGCAAAAAGAAGAAGGTACACTCTAGAGCCACCCCTAAGTATACTACATCTGATGATGAGGGTAGCTCTAGTGATAATGAAGATGATTTAATATCTCTCTTTGCCAACCTTACCATGGACCAAAAGAAAAAAATAAATAAATTAATAGAGACCATTAACGAGAAGGATGATCTCTTGGAATGCCAAGAGGACTTGCTCGTTAAGGAAAATAAAAAATTTGTGAAATTGAAAAATGCTTATGCTCTAGAGGTAGAAAAATGTGAAAATTTGTCTAGAGAGCTTAGCGTTTGCAATGATTCAATTTCATGTCTTATAGATGAGAATGCTAGTCTAAATGCTAAGATTGATGAATTGAATGTTTGCAAACCATCTACATCTACTGTCGAGCGTATTTCTGTTTGCACTAGATGTAGAGATGTTAATGTTGTTGCTATTGATGATCACCTTGCCATAATTAAACAACAAAATGATCACATAGCTAAATTAACTACTAAAATTGCCGAGCATGAGCTAGAAAATTAAAAGTTTAAATTTGCTAGAAGCATGCTCTATAATGGGAGACGCCCTGGCATTAAGAATGGTATTGGCTTCCAACAAGGGAGCCAAAGCAACACCAAACTTAATGCCCCCAAGAAAGTATCTAATTTTGTTAAGGGTAAGGCTCCCATGGTTCAGGATAGAGAGGGTTACATTTTATATCCTGCAAACTATCTTGAACATAAAATTAGGAAAATCTATGCTAGGAAACCTCACAATGTTTCTCATCATGCTTTTATGTATAAGAATGAGGCTTCTAGTTCTAGGCATTCCACTCATATCAAAATGCCTAAAAAGAAAACTCCTAATGCATCAAATGAGCATAACATTTCATTTAAAACTTTTGATGCTTCTTATGTGCTAACTAACAAATCAGGCAAAGTAGTTGCCAAATATGTTGGGGGCAAACACAAGAGCTCCAAGACTTGTGTTTGGGTATCCAAGGTACTTATTTCTAATGTGAAAGGACCCAAGACCGTTTTGGTACCTAAGAACAAGGCCTAAACTTATGTTGTAGGTTTATGCATCCGGTGGATCAAGTTGGATAATCGATAGCGGGTGCACAATCCACATGACAGGGGAGAAAAGGATGTTCTCCTCATACGAAAAATTGAAGACCCCCAAAGAGCTATTACATTCGAGGATGGAAATCAAGGTTTGGTCAAAAGTTTAGGTAAAATTGCTATATCCCCTGACCATTCCATTTCTAATGTTTTCTCGTAGATTCTTTAGATTACAATTTGCTTTCTGTTTCTCAATTATGCAAAATGGGCTACAAATGTCTATTCACTGATGTAGGTGTTACTGTCTTTAGAAGAAGTGATGATTCAATAGCATTTAAGGGAGTGTTAGATGGCCAGCTAAATTTAGTTGATTTTAATGATAATCAAGCTAAACTAGACACTTGCTTAATTGCTAAGACTAATATGGGCTGACTCTGGCATCGCCGACTCGCCCATGTTGGGATGAAGAATTTTCACAAACTTCTAAAGGGAGAACACATTTTAGGACTAACCAATGTTCATTTTGAGAAAGACAGGATTTGTAGCGCATGTCAAGCAGGGAAACAAGTTGGAGTCCATCATCCACACAATAATATCATGACAACAGACAGGCCGCTTGAGCTACTCCACATGGACCTATTCGGCCCGATCGCTTACATAAGCATCGGCGGGAGTAAGTACTGTCTAGTTATTGTGGATGACTATTCTCGCTTCACTTGGGTATTCTTTTTGCAGGAAAAATCTCAAACCCAAGAGACCTTAAAGAGATTCTTAAGATAGGCTCAAAATGAGTTCGGATTAAGAATCAAAAAGATTAGAAGCGATAATGGAACAGAATTCAAGAACTCACAAATCAAAGGATTTCTTGAGGAGGAGGGCATCAAGCATGAGTTATCTTCTCCCTACACACCTCAACAAAATGGTGTGGTGGAGAGGAAGAATAGAACTCTACTGGACATGGCAAGAACCATGCTTGATGAGTACAAGACACCGGACCGGTTTTGGGCTGAAGCGATTAACACCGCCTGCTACTCCATCAACCGGTTATATCTTCACCGAATCCTCGAGAAAACATCGTATGAACTCCTTAGTAGTAAAAAGCCCAATGTTTCTTATTTTAGAGTCTTTGGGAGCAAATGCTTTATTCTTATTAAGAGAGGTAGAAGTTCTAAATTTGCTCCTAAAGCAGTAGAAGGCTTTTTACTAGGTTATGACTCAAACACAAGGGCATATAGAGTCGTCAACAAATCCACTGGATTAGTTGAAGTTTCTTGTGACATTGTATTTGATGAGACTAATGGCTTCCAAGTGGAGCAAGTTGATCTTGATGAACTAGATGATGAAGAGGCTCCATGCGTCACACTAAGGAACATGTCTATTGCAAATGTGTGTCCAAAAGAATCCGAAGAGCCCACACAAACACAAGATCAACCATCATCTTCCATGCAAGCATCTCCACCAACTCAAGATGAGGACAAGGCTCAATAAGAAGAGGATGAAGATCAAGACGATGAGTCACCTCAAGAGGAGGACATTGATCAAGGGGGAGATGATGATAATGAAGACAAGGAAGATGAACAAGAGATTCGGGATCAAAGACCGCCACACCCAAGAGTCCATCAAGCAATTCAAAGAGATCACCCCGTCAACTCCATACTCGGTGACATTCATAAGGGGGTAACCACTAGACCTTGAGTTGCACATTTTTGTGAACATTACTCTTTTGTGTCCTCTATTGAGCCATACAAGATAGAGGATGCACTAAGAGATCCGGATTGGAAGGTGGCGATGTAAGAGGAGCTCAACAACTTCACAAGGAATGATGTATGGCATTTAGTTCCACGTCCTAACCAAAATGTTGTAGGTACCAAGTGGGTATTCCTCAACAAGCAATATGAGCATGGTGTGGTGACAAGAAACAAAGCCCGACTTGTTGCACAAGGTTATTCACAAGTTGAAGGTTTGGATTTTAATGAAACCTATGCACCCATAGCTAGGCTTGAGTCAATTCGTATATTACTTATCTATGCTACTTACCATGGCTTTAAGCTATATCAAATGGACGTGAAAAGTGTCTTCCTCAATGGCCCTATCAAGGAAGAGGTCTATGTTGAGCAACCTCCCGGCTTTGAAGATAGTGAGTACCCTAACCATGTGTATAAACTCTCAAAGGCGCTTTATGGGCTCAAGCAAGCCCCAAGAGCATGGTATGAATACCTGCGAGACTTTCTTATCACTAATGGCTTCAAAGACGGTAAAGCCGATCCTACTCTCTTCACTAAAACAATTGCACAAGACTTGTTTATATGCCAAATTTATGTTGATGATATTATATTTGGGTCTACTAACAAGACCTCTTGTGAAGAGTTTAGTAGGATAATGATACAGAAATTCGAGATGTCTATGATGGGGGAGTTGAAATATTTCCTTGGATTCCAAATCAAGCAACTCCAAGAGGGCACCTTCATCAGCCAAACTAAGTACATTCAAGATATACTTAAGAAGTTTGGAATCAAGAATGGCAAACCCATCAATACACCCATGGGAACAAATGGGCATCTCGACCTCGACACGGGAGGTAAAACCGTAGATCAAAAGGTATACCGGTCGATGAGCTCTTTACTCTATTTATGTGCTTCTCGACCGAACATTATGCTTTCTGTATGCATGTGTCCAAGGTTCTAGGCAAATCCTAAGAAAGTTCACCTTAGGGCCGTGAAAAGAATCATGAGATATTTAGTTTACACTCCTAAGTTTGGGCTTTGGTACCCCAGGGATCTACCTTTGATTTAATTGGATATTCCGATGCCGATTATGCTGGATGTAAAATAGACATGAAGAGCACATTAGGGACTTGTCAGTTTCTAGAAACATTGCACACATTGCTCATGTATATATCTTTGATCATATCTCTTTCATTTGGTACAAATGCATATTTCTTATTCTTCTTGTGCCAAGGCTAAGACTAATGTGCTATCAAGTGTATTTCTCTGCTTAGTCTTATATTGAAAGGGAAATGGAGTATTCGGCAAAGAGAACGCTTCCACTCCAACTCTGACAGTATCACTTACCCTTTGCCATTAGTCATATAACTCTCAATTGGTATGACACTTGACTCATATTTCTTTTACCAATGCGGGAGAAAATATTAGGAAAATTGTAAAGGGCTCTCAAAATTCTTCATTTTTGGTGATTAATGCCAAAGGGGGAGAAATGATTAAGCCAAAGCAAAAGGACCGCACCACCATTCAAATTGATATTTCAAAATTATTTTTCAAATTGGTATCTTCAAAGCTTCTCATTAGTATGAAAAATTTCAATTTGTATAAGTTCAATTGGTATCTATTTTAAAAACCCTCTTGAAAGCTAAGGGGAGAATTTCTTTAGGGGGAGCTTCTATTTAGTCAAAGAAAAATCATTTGAAACAGGGGGAGGAATTTTAAATCTTAAAAATGCTTCTTGCAATCATATTCTTATACCTTTGACTATTTGCAAAAGACTTCAAAAAGATTTTTTCAAAAGATTTGCAAAAACAAACAAGTGGTGCAAATGTGGTCCAAAATGTTAATAGGAGAAAAGCAATCCATTCATTCTTAGACATATGTATAAACTCTTTCATTGGTTTAATTCTAGGTAACCTATGCACATCTATCTAAATTGCAAACTAGTTACATTTCTACACTCTATATTTGTATTGGTTTGTGTTGGCATCAATCACCAAAAAGGGGGAGATTGAAAGGGAAATGGACCTAATCATTTCCTATAATCGATTTTGGTGGTTGACGTCCATCACAAACCACGTGGACTAACTAGTTTGTCAAAATGTCATTTATCTCAGGTGCATAAGGTTCAACAAAAACCAAGAAAGAAATTTAGTTAGGGACACAAACAAATTTGGAGCAAAGGACTTAGAGTGTGCTGCCTTTGGCGCACCGGACAGTGTTCGGTGCACCAGCCCCAGGCGTAAACAAACCAGCCACTCTCGGGAATCCTCTGGGTGCGCTCCGCTATAATTCACCGGACTGTCCGGTGTGCACCGGATATGTCTGGTGAGCCAGCGGAACAACGATCACTATGTGTCAACGGTCGACTGCAAAAATGAACAGTAGTAAACAGTGCGCGGCAGAAGTCAGAGGTCACCGGACATGTCCGGTGTGGCACCGGACTGTCTGATGCAGCTACTAGACAAGGGTTCCAACAATCGTTAGCTCCAAAACCCCAATGGGCGTGCTGACGTGGCACACACCGGACAGTGAACAGTGGTTGTCCAGTGCATCACCGGACTGTCCGGTGTTCCCATCGCCAGCAGAAACAACCAACAACTAGGAAGTGGTTGGAGGCTATAAATACTCCCCAGCCACCTCATTCAAAGCCACCCAAGCATTTTGAATTTCTCATTCAATACAAGCGCAAAGCCAACCAATCAAAGACACATTTAAAGCATTCAATCCACTCCAAGTTTCTAAAATTAACTCTAGTGCTTAGAGACTTGAGAGAGGATCATTTGTGTTCATTTGCGCTCTTGTTGCTTGGATTGCCTTCTTCCTTTCCCATTCTAATTCTTAAGTGCTTTGTAAAGCTAGCAAAAGACACCTAAGTGTGTGGTGGTCCTTGCGGGGTCTTAGTGACCCGTGTGATTAAGGAAAAGGCTCATCCGGTCTAAGTGACCGTTTGAGAGAGGGAAAGGGTTGGAATAGACCCGGTCTTTGTGACCTCCTCAACCGGTACTAGGTTCTTTGGAATCGAACCTCGGTAAAACAAATCATCGTGTTCACTCGCTTTGATTCTCGCTTGATTTGTTTGCCCCCCTTTCCTCTCTTTAAAGTTTCCTTGCTAACATTGATTTGAGTTTGCTCCCAAACGTCATCCGCATTATTTGAGAAACTCGTGGCAAGAGAAACAATTTTCCGCACTTGGATTTAAATCTAACGCTAACCCTGGCCTTAGTGTGTGTTTAAGTTTATAAATTTCTGATTTCTCATATTCACCTCCCTCTAGGCGACTTTCAGCGATGGCGCAGGGTCTTCTTCTTCGAGGAACCTGAATCTCGCCTCCTGGGAGGGACCCCGTCGGAGAGGAGAGATCCAAAGGTTGTCTTGGGCTCGGCAGGCTACATCCAATACGCATCTAGACAATGTCGAGACAAAGAGGGGTAAAGAAATATGTCGAGGAAGACTAATACTAAGGCTAGGTTACTCCTACTTCTAATGAAAGGAAGAACAATGCAAATAAGGTAAATTCCGTAGATTTGATTGGATCAATTGTGGGGTTATCAACCAGTCGTACCCCTTCGTTTATGTGAGGGGGTCTGTACCAATTACAAGTCGGTTCCCAAACAAATCTCACGGTGTTTGCTAACAAACCCCGCAAGAAAATAAGAACCCTAGCTGATTCTATTCACGCGTGAACCGTCCTCGTCGCCACCATAGACCGTTCGGGTGCCCAGTTCAGTGCTCAAGATTCTCTTCTAAGAGGGATAGAGGTGCAAATGACGTATTCAAGTTTGAATTATTTAAAGAACTTCACATCCCTTCATATTCAAATCCTGATATTCAACATTCGATTCAAATAAGTATTTAACATTCGATACTGTTTCGATACCATATATGTATTGAACATTCGATTCAAATAGGTATTCAACATTTGATGTTGTTTCGATACCATATCTGTAACTGAATACTCAAATCACAAAACAATGTCAATATACGTTGGTAATCTATCCGACATGACTAAATATTTGAATCGAAATAAAAATCCAAAGACAAATATATTAGTAATATCCATTTGTATCTGGTCCGTTTACACCTCTAGCAAGCAATCACAAATGTTTACTCTAGTTCAATCAGGGCGGTAATACCTGCACAAGCAAGTACAAGCTAAAGTCCATCTGCGCACGGCACATACCACCTGATTGGTTAGGTGCGCGCACATATGCCGGCTTGCCCGAACCTGGCCGGCCGCATATGACGGTATCGGGTGTACGAGCAGATGCACACAAATGGTCTTAAAATGACTTACGTTGCATCTACTCATGTAGCACACGTCTCTCATACAGGTAACCAAACAGACGCTTACACAGAGTCGACACATGCAGTAGTGCAGGATGAGATGGTACGACCCACCAATCACACGGATAGATTCACCTAGAATTGTGTCAGGACCACATCAATTTGCTTAAACTCCTATAGCTTCATCCTAGTTTCAGTTATATAGCCGGAGGCCCTGTTAGCTTCAGGTCAGCAGCAAAATTTGTAATGGGCCAGATCTAACAACCTGGGCCTGAACGAACGGATAACAAAAGCTGTACGCCTACACGATGAGTCAGATACCTTTGGAGCTCAACATAGATTACGAGTGTGTCCACAGCGTTTTCTTTGGCATCATCCATCTTTCTCCTGATCGGCTATGTTTCTTTCATTGTTCCTCGTTTCCTTCTGGCCAGCCAGAGCATTTTCTCTTTGGCCTTCCTTCGTTTTCTTCTGGCCAGCTGCAGCATTCTCTTTATCCTGCTTGCTCGTTTCCTTCTGCTCTTTTTTCCTTTGGGGTAGTGATACGAAAATCTTCCTCTGGCTGGCCACCGGAAATTTGCTGCTTCAATCCAGCGTGGGTGGACCAAGAACTTCTTGTTGTCGACACCCCCAGAGGGCAAGAATGAGGGGTACATGCAAAGCCTACCTGTCTTAGATCCCGTGAAGAAAGATCAGTTTCAACAGCCTACATAAAAGAAGTACAAGGGCAAATGGTTAGAAATGAAAAGGTTTTGTTCTTACAAGATTTCGGTCTACTGTGAGGAATAGATGGTTGAAAGAAATAGCGATAAGATGTGATTAAACTTTGAACTGAGGAAACCAACCATGTCGAAGAAAAGCGTGTGTGTATGCGCTTCAAGACATCTAAACTGGTAGCCAAAGCACCAGCACTCTCCCTTTCATCTTGCATCGACTCTGACAAAGACAAACACCAAAGCCAAATTGGTGGCAGCTTGAAGCAAAGAAAATGATTTCTCCATTAGAACCAGGTTCTCTTTATGCTTCTGTCATACCTGAAATAAAATTATATTTTCTGTCTGGCCAGCTATGAATGACAAATGACAATAAAAACAGAAATTTTGATCACTCTAAGCACGAATAACAAGGTCCTACGAGCTTATACACCGAGGATAATCATTATGCTTTGATAATCGACGATAGATGTTTCTATTTTTAAATCCATATGTTGAAAACAAATGGGAAACAAAGAACAGTTACTAACCAGAAACACATACAAAGTAACCAGAGTATTCTATAATGAGAAATTAAAAAACTCGACCTGCGGGGTAAAGCCATCCCACAGTATTATATTAAAAATAAGATCTTCTCATCAAGAAAACCCTCGAATTCCTGTCTCACTCATACATAGAATGAGGAGTCGAACTCAGGGCCTGAGGAGTGCTACTCAAACTACCTAACCAACTCGGCTAGAGGCCGTTTCACATAATGAGAAATTAAAACCTACCTTCCTTGACCAATAAATTCATGTCAAATAATGTGACTTTTGGTTGCATAAAATAAAATTGTTGCGGGTCAACTTGCCCTATTGGATACAAATGAATATACTTCTTTTTCCGAACAACGACGTACGAGAGCTACATGCCATTTTATTATTAAAAAGAAAAAGGGGGAGAGAGACATGAATGTCAGCTCCCGAATAAGTTACAAGGAGAACATCCGTGCCACCAAAGCTACAACCAAAACCAAAGCTGTCACACCCAATTTTGTAAGGTAAACCGAATGCGAAACATATACGTGTCAGGATCAGAAACTCACGTACACAGCGATTACATAATTGGATATCATCACACAATGCTCGAAATAAATAGCGGAAAGGTACTTTAATTACAATAAGATGTCCAAGACATCCACAGAGTCTAATACATAACCATTGTCTTTAACATAAATATCAGAGTGCAGAGAAACGAAACGTAGATGATAAGCCTACACAGGCAGCTGATTGGGGGTTTGCCACTAAGATAAACTAGAACTCATCGTAGTCCTGGAACTCCTCAAAGTCCTCCATGTTGCCAGCATCACCTCATGAGCACTGAGTACAGTGGGGACAACCTGGGGTGGGGTGGTTTATAAAGCAAGGGTGAGTACACATCAACGTACTCACCAATTGTACCTCCTCCAAGAGGAAATACCAAAGATCAAAATTATAACCATCGTTATTAACCATCATCATAAAAGTAACCAAAGTTCTTCTAATCAAAGAGGATCCCAAGGCTGCTCTTCACCGTGAGCTTGGCTGATATACCAGTTTCTAACACTCTGTAGAGGTTGCACACTTTACCCACAAGTCATGATCCCTTTATGCCTCGGGCCAATCAAACCCTCAAACACTACCAAGGTTAGTCGGTAAGGTTTCACTATATAGCCTTTACAAGGACTCCCCTGGTGCATAGCTGCTCGTTAGGTTTCGCCAGTCGTACAAACGCAGTACACCTCCCCAAGGTGGGTGACTAACAAAACCAAATCGAATGAAACTCTACACCCCCCTTGGCAGAGCGAGCACTACGCCCCGGCCCCCATTGACGGCCCTCCGGCAAAGCCAACTACACCCCCAGGTTCATCTAATTATTTAGCTAAGGGCGTCCCATTCCACCCTCATGGTTGCACTGTTATCCCGGATGGTCACTCCATGAACAGGTCCTTACGGAGAGGTACTCAGGAAAAATGGCCTGAGCCCCCAAGAGTATCACAATATTATCATCGGGATAACATCATCGTATCATAAATAATCACATCATGTTCATTGATTAAGTTAAAGCAATAGCAAAAATCTAACCATGATAACCCAAAAGGTAAACAAGGATAAGGTAAATACAGACTAGTCAACCCTTAGGTTTAAATAATGTAATGTGAAACAGTGAATTATAAAGTATGTAGGACATAATGGGTTAGAGGACACTTGCCTTCACCAGGTTGTTGCTCAGGGAGGACTTCAGCAACACACTAAGGAACCACGGACTGCTCGTTGTCTAAATAAAGCGATCATACATTCAATACATTTGGAAAGTATAAATGAACAGCACACCAAACATGTACAAACATTGGAATACATCTCAAAAGGCACAATATTAAATAAGGATGAATGAGATCAAAGTATAACATGAACTAATTTCATATAGGAGTTGGTTATTCTTTAAATATTGTCCATAATTACATAACCTAATTCTATTCATTTTACTGAGACCTAAAAGTTAGACCAGAGATGAATTCATGTAATACATATTATTAATCTCACAAGACTAAATATACTTTAACTTCTAGGGTTTTCCTTTTATTTATTTTATTAAATAAATAAATCCACATATATACTAGTTCATAGTTAACCATAAAATTAGAATGTGAAGACAGTAGATGGAACTAATTTATCTAAACAGAGATTATTCCTATGAACATTTTGCAATTTGAATCACTAAATTTGGAGTTCATATGCAAAAGATATGAAATAAACAAGTTTGGGAATTTAAAATATGAAAATAGATCTAATTCTATAATTATTTAAAAGCCTAGGGTTCAATCTGCAAGATTACAGGGGCCTGCACACGAAAACCAGGGACAGCGGGTTGATTCCAACTAAACCGAGGGTCTCTTTAACAAAATCACCGCGCGAAGGGGTACAGGGTCTGCTCAACCGTTAGATAAAAAACAACGACCGAGATTAGATCTGCGGGTGAGGGCACGCGCGCGGGCGAGTGAGGCGCTGACAAGCGGGCCAGCGGCATCAGGGACCGAGGAGAGGGGCGCGCTGACCGGTCGGACCCAGCGTCAGGGGACACAGGCGCTGACATGCAGGTCCGGACGCAGGACGTGCGTGCGTGAAGTGGTGTCCCATGATCTGGGCCGTGCGATAGAGATCGAACGGGGGAGATCAAAGCCATGTAGGGGTTAACGGCTGCGGTGGCGCCGCTCCTTCTCGCGGCGGTGAAGTCACCGGAGTTGGGGCGAGTGCGAGCTATGGCGGCTCTAGGGTCGTCGGAGCTGGCCAAAGACGAAGGGGATGGCACAGCGAACTCACTGGTGGGGTTGTGGCCATGAGACCGGGGTCAGAGAGGGGAGAACGGCGGGGGAAAGGCTCCGGGCGAGCCAGGGTAACTCTGGTGAGGGATTCTAGCCGCAGGGAGGGGGTTTGAGGCACGCTAGGGCCAGGGATAGCTTCAACAGAGCGAGGGGAACCTCATGGATCGACGCGAGGCGCTGGGCCGGACTAAATCAGCCGGCCACCGTGCGGGCGTGGCGGACCACCATGGCCGGCTCCGGTGAAGCCGAAATTGGTCGGCGACAAAGCGTAACTGGGGAAATTGAGCATGGGAGAAGATGTCTCACCTCGGGGTGGAGCTCGGGGTTGCTTGGCGTGGCCTCCGGCGAGCTAGATGACCGGCACGGCGGGCGCGGATCTCCGGCGAGGTTGAGGGGCGTGGGCAGAGCACGAGAGAGGGCGAGGCTGCGCGAAATGGGACGTGGAAGTGAGTGCGGGTGCGGGCAGTGCTCAAAAAGGAGCCGGGGGCATGGGCGGGCGACGTGGCCGAGGATCTCGGTGATCGTGCACGAGTGCGCGCGCGCTGGTCCACGGCGGGCGTGGGGAAGGCGGAACTAACATGGGGCCCCACGGTGCAGCGAGAGAGAGTGGGCGCGAGGGGTAATGGCTCGGTGTCTGGCAAAGCGGGCCCGTGAGACAGAGGGGGAGAGGAGCACGCGGGTGAAAGGCAACTGGCGCCGACAGCCCGGTCCCATGGGGCAGAGGGTGGGAGAGAGTGAGCGTGCAGGGAAAGGGAACCGTCACTGACAGGTAGAACCCACCTGTCAGGTGGTGCAGGCGCACGGCCTGGCTGGGCCGAGATGGGCCGGCTGGGCTGCTTGGCTTTTTCTTTTTCCCTGGATTTTCTAATTGATTTTCCACTTCTTTTTATCTAGGGTTTTCAATCCAAATTCAAATCAAGTTTCAAATTCAAACTAATTCAAACATGTGCAATAATTTAAAGAATATTTAAGCCCAGCATGATGCAACATGTCATGACTCATAATGTTTTGGCAAAAATAATTAATTAATTCCTCCCTAATTAAGCTATATCTACCCAAAGGAAAGAGAGAGAGAGAGAATCTAGAGAGATAGAAACTAGGGAGAGAGAGAGAGAGAAGAGTAACACTTGAATTTGGGTGATGATTAGAAAGAAATTTTATACCCCCAAATTCAGGGTGTTACAGACATATCCCCCTTAAAAGAATCTCGCCCTCGAGATTCAAGGCTGGCTAGAAAAGAGATCGGGGTATTTGGCTTTCAAATCATCTTCTCTTTCCTAGGTTGCTTCTTCTTCTGAGTGATGGCCCCATTTGACTTTGCACATCCTGATGGTGCTTCTCCGAGTGACCTAATCTGCTGTCTCCAGAATTTGAGTTGGCTTCTCAATATATGTCAGATCTTCTTGAACTTCAAGATCCTCTGTTGGCAACTGCTCTTCTGGCACTCTCAAACATTTCTTCAGTTGAGACACATGGAACACATCATGCATAGCTGACAGATTCTCTAGTAAACTGAGCTGATATGCCACTTCTCCGTGCGTTGCTTGAATCTGGTACGGTCCGATGTATCGAGGTGCTAGCTTGCCTTTGACTCCAAATCTTTTGATTCCTCTCATTGGTGACACCTTTAAGTAGACATAGTCTCCTACTTCAAAACTCAGTTCTCTTCTTCGGGTGTCAGCATAGCTTCACTGTCTAGACTGCGCTGCCTTTAGATTCTCTCGGACCATTCTGATGTTCTCTTCGGCTTCAAGCAAAATATCTAGACCGAACACCTGCCTTTCGCTGGGTTGGTCCCAATGCAATGGTGTTCTGCAATTTCTCCCATACAGCGCTACAAATGGTGATATCTTCAGATTGGCCTGATAGCTATTGTTGTAAGCGAATTTTGCATACGGTAGCCTCTTGTCCCAACCTATCTTGTCTTGCAAAGCACAAGCCCTCAACATGTCTTCAAGAATCTGGTTGGTTCTCTCTGTTTGACCATCTGTCTGCGGGTGATAAGCTGAGCTGAACGTCAAGTGTGTGCCCAAAGCTTCATGCAACTGCTGCCAAAAATGAGAGGTGAACTGAGTGCCTCTATCTGATACTATCTTCTTCAGAACGCCATGCAAGCACACAATCCGAGACATGTATAGTTTGGCCAATACTGCACTGTTGTAGGTGGTCTTGACTGGTATGAAATGGGCCGCCTTTGGCAAACAGTCCACTACTACCCAGATGGAGTCATAACCAGTACGAGTGTGAGGCAAACCGACTATAAAGTCCATCCCGATCTCATCTCATTTCCACTGAGGGATCTGCAACGGTTGCAACAAACCTACAGGTCTCTGATGTTCTGCTTTAATCCTCTGACAACTGTTACATACAACCACGTACTCTGCTATCTCCCTTTTCATATCGTACCACCAGAATCATTTCTTCAGGTCTTGGTACATCTTCTCGCTACCCGGATGTATAGAATATGCTGTCTCATGAGCTTCCTTGAGAATCAGTTCTCGGATCGATTTGATGTTGGGAACACACAGTCTATCCTTGAACCATACCACTCCTTCTGCATCTTCAAGGAAGTCCTTGCCTTTTCCATCTATGATCAGCTGTCGGATCTCGTTGATCTTATCGTCATCTTTCTGACCCTTCCTGATGTCTTGCTCTAGGGTGGGTTCCAACTCAATTGTCACTCCTTGAGTGTTGTTCAGAAATCCGAGACTCAATCTGTCAAATTCCTTCGCTAGCTCATACGGCATGGGGTGAGCGGCCAACATATTAACTTGACTCTTCCTGCTAAGAGCATCTGCAACCACATTTGCTTTGCCTGGGTGATAATGAATCTCTAGCTCATAATCTTTGATCAACTCTAGCCATCTTCGTTGCCTCATGTTTAGCTCTGACTAAGTGAATATGTATTTGAGACTCTTGTGGTCCGTGTAGATATCACACTTCTGCCCATACAAATAATGCCTCCAGGGCTTCAACGCATGAACCATGGTTGCTAATTCCAGATCATGATTAGGATAATTCTTCTCATGAATCTTCAACTGGCGGGATGAGTATGCCACTACTCTCCCTTCCTGCATTAACACTCATCCTAAGCCGGTGTACAAAGCATCACAATATACTGAGAATGGCTTGTGGACATCTGGCAGAATTAATACTGGCGTTGTTGTCAATTTCTCCTTCAATGTTTCAAAGGACTTTTGGCATGCTGGGGTCCACTTGAACTCAACCTTCTTTGCCAACAAGGCTGTCATTGGCCTGGCAATCTTGGAGAAACCTTCAATGAAACGCCAATAATAACCTGCTATTCCAATGAAACTCTTGATTCCTCGGACATATTTTGGTGCTTTCCAGTCTAGAATAGCTGCTACATTCTTTGGATCTACAGCCAATCCCTCTTGGTTTATAATGTGACCCAAGAACAAGACCTCACTGATCTAGAACTCGCACTTGCTAAGCTTGGCATACAGCTGACAATCTCGTAGCCTCTGGAGTACTTTCCTCAGATGTTCCTCATGCTCTTGCTCATTCTAGGAATATATAAGAATATCATCAATGAACACAACTACGAACTTGTTGAGGTAGTCCATGAACACACTGTTCATCAGGTACATGAAGTAAGCTGGCGCATTCGTCAATCTGAATGACATGACCATGAACTCATACAATCCATACTTGGTGATAAATGTTGTCTTCGGTATGTCTGAAGGTCGGATTCTGAGCTGGTGATAACCTGACCTCAGATCTATCCTCGAGAACACACTGGCTCCTCTCAATTGATCGAATAGGTCTTCAATTCGAGGCAGGGGTACTTATTCTGGACAGTAACCTCATTCAAGGATCTATAGTCAATGCACATCCTCTTTGTCCGTCCTTCTTCTCCACAAATAGCACTGGAGCTGCCCAAGGTGAGGTACTTGGTCTGATGTAGCCTTTCTCTAACAACTCATCAATCTGCTTCTTGAGTTCCACCAATTCTGGTCGGACACTCGATAGGCTCTCTTGGAAATAGGGGCAGTGCCTAGTATAAGCTCTATGGCAAATTCAACTTTCCTTTTAGGTGCCATACCTGGTAACTCCTTGGGAAACACATCTGGGAATTCTGATACTACATTGATAGCCTCTGATGGTTTAATCTCCTCAATATGGGCGGTGACTTGGTGACAGCTTCCTTTCCTTGGTCCAGACAAGACCAACTCCACTAACACTTCTTCTCCTGATAGGGACACTAACTTCACCGTTCTCTTGTCACAGCTAAGACTGGCTTGATACTTGGTTAGCCAGTTCATCCCTAGGATGACATCTATAGTTGCATCCTAGTTATCCATAACTATTAGATCAGCAGGGAACTCTATCCCCCTTATTTGAACTCTTGCACTAGGGCAAAATCTATCTGTTTGGGTTCTTCCACCGATTGAACTAACCCTCATAGGTGGATACATGGGTGCTACTGATATATTATGTGATTCTACCCATGATGCAGTCACAAAAGAATGCATTGCTCCAGTATCAAATAACACATTTGTAGAATGGTACTCAACTAAGAATGTACCTAGTGCCACTCCTGGGGTCTCCTGGACTATGTTGGCCTCCAGGTGGTTCACCTTTCCGTACTAGACATGAGGCTGCCCACGGTTGTTGCCTCCTTGCTGCATTGCATTCTACCTAACTAGGACATTGGGAGCTGGTTGCTGCTGAGCTGCTTTCTTTGGACAGTGATTCGCCCAATGGCCTTATTCCCCACAGTGGAAACATGCACGACTTTCTCCTTGTGCTGGCGCTACTTGGCTGTTCTGGTTGGTTGCTAGGGCTGGAAGGCGAGCTATCTGGTTGCTCTGACGCTGATATTGATTTTCTCCCTGCTGGTTGTTTGGCGGTACTGTTGCTGTTGCTGAGGAAACTACCTCTGGTACTGCTGTTGCTAGTTCTAACTCTGATGCTAGTGCTGGTGCTGGTGTCCTTGCTTGAATGGCTGAGGTGGGTTGCCTGAGTAGCGGGGATGGCTGCTACTCCCAACCTGAGATCCACCAATCTTGTGTTTCCTGTCCTCCATCTCCTGACGCTTCCTCTCAGTCATAATAGCCCTTTCAATCAAGTGCTAGAAGGTAGGGAAGGTGTGGTTCATCAACTGGTAGTGAAGGGGATCAACCAATCCTCTCAGGAAGCGGTACTGCCTCTTGGCATCCGTGTTGACATCTTCTGGGGCATAACGTGACAGCTGCAGAAACTTGTCAATGTATTCACTAACAAACAGGGGACCTTGCTTCAAGGCGAGAAACTCCTTTCTCACTATCATCAGTCCCTTGGGCACATGGTAGCGATGGAAGTTGTCCCTGAATTACTCCCAGGTGATGGCTTCAGGGTTGGCATGGGTGGTGAGGTAAGACTCCCACCAAGATTGTGCTGCTTCCCTCAGCTGTCAGGGACCATACAACACCTTCTCATGATCGTTGCACTAGGCAGTGTGCAACTCACGTTCCACGGTACGCAGTCAATCTTCAGCGTCCGTGGGATCAGCAGAATGGGCAAAGACAGGGGGATGGCCCCTCATGAATTCTGCCTGCTTGTCTTTGGGCACTTGCGGCATCTAGACTTGCACCTGAGGTTGAGGTGGGGGTGGTTGCTACTGCACCTGCTGCATTGCTGCTAAGGTCTGACCAATAGCTTGGACTGCTTGGGTCTGCATCAGGAACATCTGCTCAATGGTCATCAGGGGTAGCGGTGGCAACTGTTGTTGAGCTGCATCTTCCTGGGGTGCCTGTTGTTTTGGTTGAGCACGCCTTGCGCCTCTGCGCCTGTTCTCAGACATCTGTAGAAAGCACACACACATCAGATCTGACTCTACAGTCTTTAGCATAAGAAAAGATGTACAGAAATCTTCATAGCACTGAACAATTGATCATCTTCACTGACAACTTCTTAGATAAAAAGGAAAGTGGAAATAAAGGGATTACCCAACTAAATAGCTGATTTTATTAATAACTACATCAAGTTGCAGGGGATGCCCACACCTTGATGACAATCATTACAAAGATCCAACTTCATTACATGTCCATCATGACAAGCATTCCAACATAAGATAAGCAAACTAACTCTAACTAAGACTGACTAAGACTAGGACACTGAATTAAGCATTATTACAGACTCCGAGTCTGTTGATCTATGGATCCAAATCTATCTGGGTCCTGTAGTCAGGGATACCATAGTCGAAGCGACCACGGGGCGGTGAACGGTAAGGGTGCTGAATCCCGACATGGACAGGAGAACCACCATCCAAATAGTGGCATGCTGCAGACTCAGCACGCAATTCCACAGCCTCTGCCTGAACCTTGCCCAACTCGTCAAGGGCGTGGTCCAGCTCTGTGTTGAGCATGGTGGCCAGGTTGACCATGTTGTTCAGCCTGGGATTTCCCTCACCAACTAGCGAGACAATCACACCTCCAGCACTGCCGGTCAAATGGCGAGGGTAGTACTTTAGGTCGAGGCCATCTACTACCTTGCTGAACAACGAGCAATACTGAGAAAGTGCACGTCGTGCTGTATCTTGCATGGCTACCTCGGCAGTATCCCTCTCAGTAATAGAATAGTGCTCTGAGAAGTCCTCTGCACCCCAGAGATCATCGTCCGGACGGCGCACCAAGCAAGTAGCCTCCCACTAGTCCGGGTATAACCCGCGACGGTACTGGTAGACTACACAATAGTACTCGATGGACCAAGTGTGTCGGTCAAAGGCCCGACGCAGCAATGTGTCGAGAGCGTCGTGGAAGTGACAGCCGCGAGCGACGTCGTGAGTGATGGGTCTAGCGATCCATCCCTTTGGCTCCAGCTCCTCCGAGAGCTCCGTGCCGTGGCTCGAACTGCCACTAGCGTTGTTGTCGTCTCCGTCTCCGTCAGGGTCTCCTCTAGCAGTCGGGATGCCTTGTGGTGGTGCAGGGGGCATCTCTGGCTGAGGTGCAGGGGAATGCTGCCTCCCAGACTCCACCTCCTGCTGAGGCGAGGGGGAAGAGTCCTACTGCTCCTGGTCCTGGTCCTGCTCCTGGCGTCGGCGCTCCTGCTCCTCGTGCAGGCGACGATGCAGTCTCTCTAGGTGACTGGACTGACCTGGCACCATGCGACACAATGGACGCTCCGCCAGGCGAGAAGGAAAAAAAGGGATCACAGACTTATGTGCAGTGCACCTAATACGAGCCATCTACAAAACATCATAAGCACAAGAGTGAGAGTAGAACTATATGACCAGAAAGTAAACAGAAAGAAAAGTGAGACAAATTTTTGTGAGATAAGTAGATAACATAGAATTGGTCAAGATGACCAACTTTTGAAATGACTCTAAAGATCAAGGTAAGAGTGGAGGTCTATAGTCCTTAGGGCGACCATTCTAGTCTAGGTTAGCGGTCCTACAGTCAGCAAGGCTTTGATACCACTTATGTCACACCTAGTTTTGGAAGGCAAACCGAATGCGAACCATGTACGTGCCAGGATCAAAAACTCACGTACACAGCGATTACATAATTGGACATCATCACACAATGCTCGAAATAAATAGCGGAAATGTACTTTAATTACAATAAGAAGTCCAAGACATCCACAGAGTCTAATACATAACCATTGTCTTTAACATAAATATCAAAGTGCAGAGAAACAAAACGTAGATGATAAGCCTACACAAGCAGCTGACTGGGGGTTTGCCACTAAGATAAACTAGAACTCATCGTAGTCCTAGAACTCCTCAAAGTCCTCCATGTTGCCAGCATCACCTCCTAAGCACTGAGTACAGTGGGGACAACCTAGGGTGGGGGTGGTTTATGAAAGGGAAATTGGGTCAAACCACTTCCTAAATATAATTTTGGTGGTTGAATGCCCAACACAAATAATTGGACTAACTAGTTTGCTCTAGATTATGAGTTCTATAGGTGCCAAAGGTTCAACACAAACCAATAAAAAGTCCAAGAAAGGGTTCAAATAGAAAGGAGCAAAACCAACCGAAGGTTGCCCTGGTCTGGCGCACCAGACTGTCCGGTGTGCCACCGCACAGTGTCCGGTGTGCCACCGCACAGTGTCCGGTGCACCAGGGAGAATCACTCTGAACTCCTCAGCTTCGGGTTTCTGGAAATGCCACTCCGCTATAATTCACCGGACTGTCCGGTGTAGCACCGGACTGTCCGGTGTGCCAGTGGAGCAACGGCTAGCGCGCCAACGGTTGTCTGCAAAAGTGAACAGTGAACAGTGAACAATGCGGACTGTGCGCGTAGAGTCAGAGCAGGCGCCAGAAGGCGCACCGGACAGTGAACAGTGACTGTCCGGTGCACCACCGGACTGTCCAGTGGCCCAGTTGTCAGAAGCTCCAACGGTCGAACCCTAACGGTTAGGTGACGTGGCTGGCGCACCAGACAGTGTCCGGTGGCGCACCGGACTGTCCGGTGCGCCCGTCGACAGCAGCCATCCCCAACGGCCATTTTCGTGGGTGAGGCTATAAATACCCCCAACCACCACACTTCAAGGCATCCAAGTTTTCAGCCATTGCATTCAATACAAGAGCTCTAGACTTCACTCCAAGACACAAACAAGAGATCAAATCCTCTCCCAAGTCCAAAGATCACTCCAAACAATTAGTGACTAGTGAGAGAGAGATATTTGTGTTCATTTGAGTTCTTGCGCTTGGATCGCTTTTCTTCTTCCTCTTTCTTGTTCTCAAGCAACTTGTAATCAATGCAAGAGACACCAAGTTGTGGTGGTCCTTGTGAGGGGTCTAAGTGACCCGTTGATTAAGGAGAAAAGCTCACTCGGTCTAGGTGACCGTTTGAGAGAGGGAAAGGGTTGAAAGAGACCCGGTCTTTGTGACCACCGAAACGGGGAGTAGGTTTGCAAGAACCGAAGCTCGGTAAAACAAATCACCATGTCACTCTTGTCATTTGCTTGTGATTTGTTTTTGCCCTCTCTTTTCAGACTCGAGTTTAATTTTAACGCTAACTCTGGCTTGTAGTTGTGCTTAAAGTTCATAAATTTCAGATTCCGCCTATTCACCCCCCTCTAGGTGACTTTCAATTGGTATTAGAACCCGGTACTTCATTAGAGCTTAACCACTCGAAGTGATGTCGGGAGATCACGCCAAGAAGGAGGTTGTGACCGGCGAGAAGCCCGCCACAAGCCACGGGAAGACTCCATCGGGAGAGTCCGGCAACAAGGGGAAGGGATCCCCTTCACACACCAAGTCGCATCGGAGCGGCGACAAGAAGAAGAAGATGAAGAAGGTGGTCTACTACGAGAACAATTCTTCATCGCCATCCACCTCTAGCTCCCACGCGTCGTCTGTCACTTCTAAGCGCCATGAGCGCAAGAAGTTTAGTAAGATCCCCCTACGCTATCCTCGCATTTCCAAACGTACTCTTTTACTTTTCGTCCCATTAGGCAAACCACCTGTTTTTTGTGGTGAAGATTATTGTATGTGGAGTGATAAAATGAGGCACCATCTAACCTCACTCCACACTAGCATTTGGGACGTTGTTGAGTTTGGAGTGCAGGTACCATCGCCGGGGGATGAAGATTATGATTCGGACGAGGTTGCCCAAATCCGTCACTTCAACTCCCAAGCCACTACTATACTCCTCGCCTCTCTAAGTCGAGAGGAGTATAATAAGGTGCAAGGTTTGAAGAGTGCCAAAGAGATTTGGGACGTGCTCAAGACCACGCACGAAGGAGATGAGGTGACCAAGATCACCAAGCGAGAAACGATCGAGGGGGAGCTCGGTCGATTCATGCTCAACCAAGGGGAGGAGCCACAAGCCATGTACAACCGGCTCAAGACCTTGGTGAACCAAGTGTGCAACCTCGGGAGCACAAAATGGGATGACCATGAAATGGTCAAGGTTATTCTAAGATCACTTGTTTTCTTAATCCTACACAAGTTCAGTTAATTCGTGGTGATCCTAGATATAAGCTAATGTCTCCCGAGAAAGTGATAGGAAAGTTTGTGAGCTTTGAGTTGATGATCAAAGGCTCCAAACAAATCATCGAGCGAGGCGCCACCTCCACACCTGAGGTGCAACCCGTCGCCTTCAAAGCGATGGAGGAGAAGAAGGAAGAATCTACGTCAAGTAGGCTTCCCATCGACGCCTCCAAGCTCGACAATGAGGAGATGGCGCTCATCATCAAGAGCTTCCGTCAAATCCTCAAGCAACGGAAGGGGAGAGATTACAAACCCTGTTCCAAGAAGGTTTGCTACAAGTGTGGTAAGCCCGGTCACTTTATTGCTAAATGTCCATTATCAAGTGATAGTGACAGGGGCGACGACAAGAGGGGAAAGAAGAAGGAGAAGAAGAGATACTACAAGAAGAAGGGCGGCGATGCCCATGTTTGCCGGGAGTGGGACTCTGATGAGAGCTCCACCAACTCCTCCTCCAACGAGGACGCCGCCAACATCGCCGTCAACAAGGGTCTCCTCTTCCCCAACGTCAGCCACAAGTGCCTCATGGCAAGAGACGACAAAAAGAAGGTAAAATATAGAGCCTCCACTAAATATGCAACATCTAGTGATGAGGAAAACTCTAGTGATGATGAAGATAATTTGCTTGCCCTTTTTGCCAACCTAAACATGCAACAAAAGGAAAAATTGAATGAATTGATAGGCACTATTCATGAGAAGGATGAACTCTTGGATAGCCAAGAGGACTTTCTTATTAAGGAAAACAAGAAGCATGTTAAGGTTAAAAATGCTTATGCTCAGGAAGTAGAAAAATGTGAAAAATTAACTAGCGAGCTTCGCATTTGCCATGACACTATCTCTAACCTTAGAAATGAAAATGCCAAATTAATTGCTAAGGTTGAGAATGTTTGTGATGATTCAATTGTTAGTCTTAAAAATGATAATGCTAGTTTAATGGCTAAGATTGACAAGTTGAATGAATCTCTTGCTAGCCTTAAGATTGAGAATGAAAAATTAATTGCTAAGGCTAAGGACTTAAATATTTGCAATGATGTTATTTCCAATCTTAGAAATGAAAATGCCATGTTACATGCTAAGATTGATGAATTAAATGTTTGCAAACCTTCTACATCTACTGTTGATCATGTTTCTATTTGTACTAGATGTAGAGATATTAATGTTGATGCTATCCATGATCACCTAGCTTTAATTAAACAACAAAATAATCACATAGCTCAACTTAGTGCCAAAATTAATGAGCATGACTTAGAAAATGAAAAATTTAAATTTGCTAGAAGCATGCTCTATAATGGGAGACGCCCGGGCATTAAGGATGGCATTGGCTTCCAAAAGGGAGGCAATGTCAAAATTAATGCCCCTAAAAGATTATCTAATTTTGTTAAGGTTAAAGCTCCCATGCCACAGGATAATGAGGGTTATATTTTATATCCTGCTGGTTATCCTGTGGATAAGATTAGGAGAATTCATGCTAAGAAGACTCATTCTATTTCTCACCATGCTTTTATTTATAAGAATGAGGCTTCTAGCTCTAGGCGTTCTACCCATGTTAAAATGCCTAAGAAGAAATCTCCTATTGCATCAAATGATCATAACATTTCATTTAAGACCTTTGATGCTTCTTATGTGCTCACTAACAAATCAGGCAAAGTAGTTGCCAAATATGTTGGGGGCAAACACAAGGGGACAAAGACTTGTGTTTGAGTACCCAAGGTGCTTGTTTCTAATGTCAAAGGACCCAAGACCATTTGGGTACCTAAGAACAAGGCCTAAATTTGTTTTGTAGGTTTATGCATCCGGGGGCACAAGTTGGATCATTGATAGCGGGTGCACAAACCACATGACTGGGGAGAAAAGGATGTTCTCCTCCTATGAGAAAAACCAAGATCCCCAAAGAGCTATCACATTCGGGGATAGAAATCAAGGTTTGGTCAAAGGACTTGGTAAAATTGCTATATCACCTGACCATTCTATTTCCAATGTTTATCTTGTAGATTCTTTAGATTACAATTTGCTTTCAGTTTCTCAATTATGTAAAATGGGCTACAATTGTCTTTTTACGGATATAGGTGTTACTGTCTTTAGAAGAAGTGATGATTCAGTAGCATTTAAGGGAGTGTTAGAGGGTCAGCTATACTTAGTTGATTTTAAAAGAGCTGAACTCGACACTTGCTTAATTGCTAAGACTAATATGGGCTGGCTCTGGCATCGCCGACTAGCTCACGTTGGGATGAAGAATCTTCATAAGCTTCTAAAGGGAGAGCACATTTTGAGACTAACAAATGTTCATTTTGAGAAAGACAGGGTTTGTAGCGCACTAGCGCATGTCAAGCAGGGAAGCAAGTTGGTGTTCATCATCCAGACAAGAACATCATGACGACCGATAGGCCACTTGAGCTACTCCACATGGACCTATTTGGCCCAATAGCTTACATAAGCATCGGCGGGAGTAAGTACTGTCTAGTTATTGTGGATGATTATTCTCGCTTCACTTGGGTGTTCTTTTTGCAGGAAAAATCTCAAACCCAAGAGACCTTGAAAGGATTCTTGAGACGGACTCAAAATGAGTTCGGCTTAAGGATCAAAAAGATTAGAAGCGACAATGGAACGGAGTTCAAGAACTCTCAAATTGAAGGCTTTCTTGAGGACGAGGGCATCAAGCATGAGCTCTCTTCTCCCTACACGCCACAGAAAAATGGTGTAGTGGAGAGGAAGAATAGAACTCTACTTGACATGGCAAGGACCATGCTTGATGAGTACAAGACACCGGACCGGTTTTGGGCCGAGGCGATTAACACCGCTTGCTACACCATCAACCGGTTATATCTACACCGAATCCTCAAGAAGACATCATATGAACTCCTCACCAGTAAAAAGCCCAATGTTTCATATTTTAGAGTCTTTGGTAGCAAATGCTTTATTCTTGTTAAAAGAGGTAGAAAATCTAAATTTGCTCCGACCATGTTGTTCAGCCTGGGATTTCCCTCACCAACTAGCGAGACAATCACACCTCCAGCACTGCCGGTCAAATGGCGAGGGTAGTACTTTAGGTCGAGGCCATCTACTACCTTGCTGAACAACGAGCAATACTGAGAAAGTGCACGTCGTGCTGTATCTTGCATGGCTACCTCGGCAGTATCCCTCTCAGTAATAGAATAGTGCTCTGAGAAGTCCTCTGCACCCCAGAGATCATCGTCCGGACGGCGCACCAAGCAAGTAGCCTCCCACTAGTCCGGGTATAACCCGCGACGGTACTGGTAGACTACACAATAGTACTCGATGGACCAAGTGTGTCGGTCAAAGGCCCGACGCAGCAATGTGTCGAGAGCGTCGTGGAAGTGACAGCCGCGAGCGACGTCGTGAGTGATGGGTCTAGCGATCCATCCCTTTGGCTCCAGCTCCTCCGAGAGCTCCGTGCCGTGGCTCGAACTGCCACTAGCGTTGTTGTCGTCTCCGTCTCCGTCAGGGTCTCCTCTAGCAGTCGGGATGCCTTGTGGTGGTGCAGGGGGCATCTCTGGCTGAGGTGCAGGGGAATGCTGCCTCCCAGACTCCACCTCCTGCTGAGGCGAGGGGGAAGAGTCCTACTGCTCCTGGTCCTGGTCCTGCTCCTGGCGTCGGCGCTCCTGCTCCTCGTGCAGGCGACGATGCAGTCTCTCTAGGTGACTGGACTGACCTGGCACCATGCGACACAATGGACGCTCCGCCAGGCGAGAAGGAAAAAAAGGGATCACAGACTTATGTGCAGTGCACCTAATACGAGCCATCTACAAAACATCATAAGCACAAGAGTGAGAGTAGAACTATATGACCAGAAAGTAAACAGAAAGAAAAGTGAGACAAATTTTTGTGAGATAAGTAGATAACATAGAATTGGTCAAGATGACCAACTTTTGAAATGACTCTAAAGATCAAGGTAAGAGTGGAGGTCTATAGTCCTTAGGGCGACCATTCTAGTCTAGGTTAGCGGTCCTACAGTCAGCAAGGCTTTGATACCACTTATGTCACACCTAGTTTTGGAAGGCAAACCGAATGCGAACCATGTACGTGCCAGGATCAAAAACTCACGTACACAGCGATTACATAATTGGACATCATCACACAATGCTCGAAATAAATAGCGGAAATGTACTTTAATTACAATAAGAAGTCCAAGACATCCACAGAGTCTAATACATAACCATTGTCTTTAACATAAATATCAAAGTGCAGAGAAACAAAACGTAGATGATAAGCCTACACAAGCAGCTGACTGGGGGTTTGCCACTAAGATAAACTAGAACTCATCGTAGTCCTAGAACTCCTCAAAGTCCTCCATGTTGCCAGCATCACCTCCTAAGCACTGAGTACAGTGGGGACAACCTAGGGTGGGGGTGGTTTATGAAAGGGAAATTGGGTCAAACCACTTCCTAAATATAATTTTGGTGGTTGAATGCCCAACACAAATAATTGGACTAACTAGTTTGCTCTAGATTATGAGTTCTATAGGTGCCAAAGGTTCAACACAAACCAATAAAAAGTCCAAGAAAGGGTTCAAATAGAAAGGAGCAAAACCAACCGAAGGTTGCCCTGGTCTGGCGCACCAGACTGTCCGGTGTGCCACCGCACAGTGTCCGGTGTGCCACCGCACAGTGTCCGGTGCACCAGGGAGAATCACTCTGAACTCCTCAGCTTCGGGTTTCTGGAAATGCCACTCCGCTATAATTCACTGGACTGTCCGGTGTAGCACCGGACTGTCCGGTGTGCCAGTGGAGCAACGGCTAGCGCGCCAACGGTTGTCTGCAAAAGTGAACAGTGAACAGTGAACAATGCGGACTGTGCGCGTAGAGTCAGAGCAGGCGCCAGAAGGCGCACCGGACAGTGAACAGTGACTGTCCGGTGCACCACCGGACTGTCCAGTGGCCCAGTTGTCAGAAGCTCCAACGGTCGAACCCTAACGGTTAGGTGACGTGGCTGGCGCACCAGACAGTGTCCGGTGGCGCACCGGACTGTCCGGTGCGCCCGTCGACAGCAGCCATCCCCAACGGCCATTTTCGTGGGTGAGGCTATAAATACCCCCAACCACCACACTTCAAGGCATCCAAGTTTTCAGCCATTGCATTCAATACAAGAGCTCTAGACTTCACTCCAAGACACAAACAAGAGATCAAATCCTCTCCCAAGTCCAAAGATCACTCCAAACAATTAGTGACTAGTGAGAGAGAGATATTTGTGTTCATTTGAGTTCTTGCGCTTGGATCGCTTTTCTTCTTCCTCTTTCTTGTTCTCAAGCAACTTGTAATCAATGCAAGAGACACCAAGTTGTGGTGGTCCTTGTGAGGGGTCTAAGTGACCCGTTGATTAAGGAGAAAAGCTCACTCGGTCTAGGTGACCGTTTGAGAGAGGGAAAGGGTTGAAAGAGACCCGGTCTTTGTGACCACCGAAACGGGGAGTAGGTTTGCAAGAACCGAAGCTCGGTAAAACAAATCACCATGTCACTCTTGTCATTTGCTTGTGATTTGTTTTTGCCCTCTCTTTTCAGACTCGAGTTTAATTTTAACGCTAACTCTGGCTTGTAGTTGTGCTTAAAGTTCATAAATTTCAGATTCCGCCTATTCACCCCCCCTCTAGGTGACTTTCAATTGGTATTAGAACCCGGTACTTCATTAGAGCTTAACCACTCGAAGTGATGTCGGGAGATCACGCCAAGAAGGAGGTTGTGACCGGCGAGAAGCCCGCCACAAGCCACGGGAAGACTCCATCGGGAGAGTCCGGCAACAAGGGGAAGGGATCCCCTTCACACACCAAGTCGCATCGGAGCGGCGACAAGAAGAAGAAGATGAAGAAGGTGGTCTACTACGAGAACAATTCTTCATCGCCATCCACCTCTAGCTCCCACGCGTCGTCTGTCACTTCTAAGCGCCATGAGCGCAAGAAGTTTAGTAAGATCCCCCTACGCTATCCTCGCATTTCCAAACGTACTCTTTTACTTTTCGTCCCATTAGGCAAACCACCTGTTTTTTGTGGTGAAGATTATTGTATGTGGAGTGATAAAATGAGGCACCATCTAACCTCACTCCACACTAGCATTTGGGACGTTGTTGAGTTTGGAGTGCAGGTACCATCGCCGGGGGATGAAGATTATGATTCGGACGAGGTTGCCCAAATCCGTCACTTCAACTCCCAAGCCACTACTATACTCCTCGCCTCTCTAAGTCGAGAGGAGTATAATAAGGTGCAAGGTTTGAAGAGTGCCAAAGAGATTTGGGACGTGCTCAAGACCACGCACGAAGGAGATGAGGTGACCAAGATCACCAAGCGAGAAACGATCGAGGGGGAGCTCGGTCGATTCATGCTCAACCAAGGGGAGGAGCCACAAGCCATGTACAACCGGCTCAAGACCTTGGTGAACCAAGTGTGCAACCTCGGGAGCACAAAATGGGATGACCATGAAATGGTCAAGGTTATTCTAAGATCACTTGTTTTCTTAATCCTACACAAGTTCAGTTAATTCGTGGTGATCCTAGATATAAGCTAATGTCTCCCGAGAAAGTGATAGGAAAGTTTGTGAGCTTTGAGTTGATGATCAAAGGCTCCAAACAAATCATCGAGCGAGGCGCCACCTCCACACCTGAGGTGCAACCCGTCGCCTTCAAAGCGATGGAGGAGAAGAAGGAAGAATCTACGTCAAGTAGGCTTCCCATCGACGCCTCCAAGCTCGACAATGAGGAGATGGCGCTCATCATCAAGAGCTTCCGTCAAATCCTCAAGCAACGGAAGGGGAGAGATTACAAACCCTGTTCCAAGAAGGTTTGCTACAAGTGTGGTAAGCCCGGTCACTTTATTGCTAAATGTCCATTATCAAGTGATAGTGACAGGGGCGACGACAAGAGGGGAAAGAAGAAGGAGAAGAAGAGATACTACAAGAAGAAGGGCGGCGATGCCCATGTTTGCCGGGAGTGGGACTCTGATGAGAGCTCCACCAACTCCTCCTCCAACGAGGACGCCGCCAACATCGCCGTCAACAAGGGTCTCCTCTTCCCCAACGTCAGCCACAAGTGCCTCATGGCAAGAGACGACAAAAAGAAGGTAAAATATAGAGCCTCCACTAAATATGCAACATCTAGTGATGAGGAAAACTCTAGTGATGATGAAGATAATTTGCTTGCCCTTTTTGCCAACCTAAACATGCAACAAAAGGAAAAATTGAATGAATTGATAGGCACTATTCATGAGAAGGATGAACTCTTGGATAGCCAAGAGGACTTTCTTATTAAGGAAAACAAGAAGCATGTTAAGGTTAAAAATGCTTATGCTCAGGAAGTAGAAAAATGTGAAAAATTAACTAGCGAGCTTCGCATTTGCCATGACACTATCTCTAACCTTAGAAATGAAAATGCCAAATTAATTGCTAAGGTTGAGAATGTTTGTGATGATTCAATTGTTAGTCTTAAAAATGATAATGCTAGTTTAATGGCTAAGATTGACAAGTTGAATGAATCTCTTGCTAGCCTTAAGATTGAGAATGAAAAATTAATTGCTAAGGCTAAGGACTTAAATATTTGCAATGATGTTATTTCCAATCTTAGAAATGAAAATGCCATGTTACATGCTAAGATTGATGAATTAAATGTTTGCAAACCTTCTACATCTACTGTTGATCATGTTTCTATTTGTACTAGATGTAGAGATATTAATGTTGATGCTATCCATGATCACCTAGCTTTAATTAAACAACAAAATAATCACATAGCTCAACTTAGTGCCAAAATTAATGAGCATGACTTAGAAAATGAAAAATTTAAATTTGCTAGAAGCATGCTCTATAATGGGAGACGCCCGGGCATTAAGGATGGCATTGGCTTCCAAAAGGGAGGCAATGTCAAAATTAATGCCCCTAAAAGATTATCTAATTTTGTTAAGGGTAAAGCTCCCATGCCACAGGATAATGAGGGTTATATTTTATATCCTGCTGGTTATCCTGTGGATAAGATTAGGAGAATTCATGCTAAGAAGACTCATTCTATTTCTCACCATGCTTTTATTTATAAGAATGAGGCTTCTAGCTCTAGGCGTTCTACCCATGTTAAAATGCCTAAGAAGAAATCTCCTATTGCATCAAATGATCATAACATTTCATTTAAGACCTTTGATGCTTCTTATGTGCTCACTAACAAATCAGGCAAAGTAGTTGCCAAATATGTTGGGGGCAAACACAAGGGGACAAAGACTTGTGTTTGAGTACCCAAGGTGCTTGTTTCTAATGTCAAAGGACCCAAGACCATTTGGGTACCTAAGAACAAGGCCTAAATTTGTTTTGTAGGTTTATGCATCCGGGGGCACAAGTTGGATCATTGATAGCGGGTGCACAAACCACATGACTGGGGAGAAAAGGATGTTCTCCTCCTATGAGAAAAACCAAGATCCCCAAAGAGCTATCACATTCGGGGATAGAAATCAAGGTTTGGTCAAAGGACTTGGTAAAATTGCTATATCACCTGACCATTCTATTTCCAATGTTTATCTTGTAGATTCTTTAGATTACAATTTGCTTTCAGTTTCTCAATTATGTAAAATGGGCTACAATTGTCTTTTTACGGATATAGGTGTTACTGTCTTTAGAAGAAGTGATGATTCAGTAGCATTTAAGGGAGTGTTAGAGGGTCAGCTATACTTAGTTGATTTTAAAAGAGCTGAACTCGACACTTGCTTAATTGCTAAGACTAATATGGGCTGGCTCTGGCATCGCCGACTAGCTCACGTTGGGATGAAGAATCTTCATAAGCTTCTAAAGGGAGAGCACATTTTGAGACTAACAAATGTTCATTTTGAGAAAGACAGGGTTTGTAGCGCACTAGCGCATGTCAAGCAGGGAAGCAAGTTGGTGTTCATCATCCAGACAAGAACATCATGACGACCGATAGGCCACTTGAGCTACTCCACATGGACCTATTTGGCCCAATAGCTTACATAAGCATCGGCGGGAGTAAGTACTGTCTAGTTATTGTGGATGATTATTCTCGCTTCACTTGGGTGTTCTTTTTGCAGGAAAAATCTCAAACCCAAGAGACCTTGAAAGGATTCTTGAGACGGACTCAAAATGAGTTCGGCTTAAGGATCAAAAAGATTAGAAGCGACAATGGAACGGAGTTCAAGAACTCTCAAATTGAAGGCTTTCTTGAGGACGAGGGCATCAAGCATGAGCTCTCTTCTCCCTACACGCCACAGAAAAATGGTGTAGTGGAGAGGAAGAATAGAACTCTACTTGACATGGCAAGGACCATGCTTGATGAGTACAAGACACCGGACCGGTTTTGGGCCGAGGCGATTAACACCGCTTGCTACACCATCAACCGGTTATATCTACACCGAATCCTCAAGAAGACATCATATGAACTCCTCACCAGTAAAAAGCCCAATGTTTCATATTTTAGAGTCTTTGGTAGCAAATGCTTTATTCTTGTTAAAAGAGGTAGAAAATCTAAATTTGCTCCTAAGGTTGTAGAAGGCTTTTTACTAGGATATGATTCAAACACAAGGGCATATAGAGTCTTTAACAAGTCCACTGGACTAGTTGAAGTTTCTTGTGACATTGTGTTTGATGAGACTAACGGCTCTCAAGTAGAGCAAGTTGATCTTGATGAGCTAGATGATGAAGAGGCTCCGTGCGTCGCGCTAAGGAACATGTCTAATGGGGATGTGTGTCCTAATGAATCCGAAGAGCCTTCACAAGCACAAGATCAACCATCATCTTCAAATCAAGCATCTCCACCAACTCAAGATGAGGATCGGGCTCAAGATGATGAAAATGAAGATCAAGAAGATGAGCCACCTCAAGAGGAGGGCAATGATCAAGGGGGAGATGACAATGATCAAGACAAGGAAGATGAACAGAGTCAAAGACTGCCACACCCAAGAGTCCACCAGGCGATTCAAAGATATCACCCTGTGAACACCATCCTCGACGATATTCATAAGGTGGTAACCACTCGATCTCGAGACGCTCATTTTTGTGAACATTACTCTTTTGTTTCCCCTATTGAGCCACACAGGGTAGAGGATGCACTTAAAGATTTGGATTGGGTGCTGGCGATGCAAGAGGAGCTCAACAACTTCACGAGGAATGAGGTATGACATTTGGTTCCACGTCCTAACCAAAATGTTGTAGGAACCAAGTGGGTCTTCCGCAACAAGCAAGATGAGCATGGTGTGGTGACAAGGAACAAAGCCTAACTTGTGGCCAAGGGATATTCACAAGTCGAAGGTTTGGATTTTGGTGAAACCTATGCACCCATAGCTAGGCTTGAGTCAATTCGTATATTACTTGCCTATGTTACTTACCATGGCTTTAAGCTATATCAAATGGACGTGAAAAGTGCCTTCCTCAATGGACCAATCAAGGAAGAGGTCTATGTTGAGCAACCTCCCGGCTTTGAAGATAGTGAGTACCCTAACCATGTCTATAAACTCTTAAAGGCGCTTTATAGGCTCAAGCAAGCCCCAAGAGCACGGTATGAATGCCTTCGAGAGTTTCTTATCACTAATGGCTTCAAAGTCGGTAAAGCCGATCCTACTCTCTTTACTAAAACTATTGCAAAAGATTTATTTGTATGCCAAATTTATGTTGATGATATCATATTTGGGTCTACTAACAAATCTACATGTAAAGAGTTTAGTAGGATCATGGTACAGAAATTCGAGATGTCTATGATCGGGGAGTTGAAGTATTTTCTAGGATTTCAAGTCAAGCAACTCCAAGAGGGCACCTTCATCAGCCAAACGAAGTACATTCAAGACATATTCACCAAGTTTAGAATGAAGGATGCCAAGCCCATCAAGACACCCATGGGAACCAATGGGCATCTCGACCTCGACACGGGAGGTAAATCCATAGATCAAAAGGTATACCGGTCGATGACAGGATCTCTACTCTATTTATGTGCATCTCGACCGGATATTTTGCTTTTCGTATGCATGTGTGCAAGATTCCAAGCCGATCCTAAGGAAGTTCACCTTAGGGCCGTGAAACAAATCTTGAGATATTTAGTTCATACGCCTAAGTTTGGTCTTTGGTACCCCAAGGGATCCACTTTTGGTTTAATAGGTTATTCAGATGCTGATTGGACAGGGTGTAAAATTTATAGGAAGAGCACATCAGGGACTTGTCAGTTTCTGGGGAGATCCCTGGTGTCTTGGGCTTCAAAGAAACAAAACTCAACTCTTTCTACCGCCGAAGCCGAGTATATTGCTGTAGGCCATTGTTGCGCGCAATTGCTTTGGATGAGGCAAACCCTCAGGGACTATGGCTAAAAATTTAGCAAAGTCCCTCTCCTATGTGATAATGAGAGTGCAATCCGCATGGCGGATAATCCCGTTGAACACAGCCGCACTAAGCACATAGCCATTCGGTATCACTTTTTGAGAGATCACCAACAAAGGCGGGATATCGAGATAACCTATATTAACACCAAAGAACAATTAGCCGATATCTTTACGAAACCATTAGATGAGAAATCCTTTACCAAACTTAGGAATGAGCTAAACATTCTTGATTCTCGGAATTTTGATTAATACTTTGCACACATAGCTCATTTATATACCATTGATCATATCTCTTTTATGTCTATGACTAATGTGTTTTCAAGTGTAATCTTATGCTTAGTCATAGAATTGAAAGGGAAATGGAGTATTCGGCAAAGACAACGCTTCCACTCAACTCCATCGGTATTATCTACTCTTTGTCGATATTTCGCTATATCTCCACATTGGTATAATCTTCACTCATATTTATTTGTTTTCCATTAGAGAGAAAGTTTAAGGGCTCATATTTCACTCACAAGTATCTGTTTTTGGCGATTCATGCCCAAGGTGGAGAAAGTATTAGCCCAAAGCAAAAGGACCGCACCACCACGCCAATTTCAAAAATTTTCGAAATAAGTTTAAGTTTTAAAAGTTCATCAATTGGTATATTTGAAAATTCTATCTCAATTGGTAAAACCCTCTTGAACACTAAGAGGAGAATTTCAATGAGGGGGAGTTTTTGTTTAGTCAAAGGAAAAGCATTTGAAATAGGGGGAGAAAATTTCAAATCTTGAAAATCTTCATTAAATCTCATTCATATACCTTTGACTATTTGCAAAAGGATTTTGAAAAGAATTTCCAAAAGATTTGCAAAAACAAAACTAGTGGTGCAGATGTGGTCCAAAATGTTAAAAGAAAGAAAGCAATCCATGCATATCTATTAAAATAATTATATTGGTTTCACTCCATGCAACCTTTGCACTTACCTTTATGCAAACTAGTTCAATTATGCACTTATATATTTGCTTTGGTTTGTGTTGGCATCAATCACCAAAAAGGGGGAGATTGAAAGGGAAATTGGGTCAAACCACTTCCTAAATATAATTTTGGTGGTTGAATGCCCAACACAAATAATTGGACTAACTAGTTTGCTCTAGATTATGAGTTCTACAGGTGCTAAAGGTTCAACACAAACCAATAAAAAGTCTAAGAAAGGGTTCAAATAGAAAGGAGCAAAACCAACCGAAGGCTGCCCTGGTCTGGCGCACCGGACAGTGTCCGGTGCACCAGGGAGAATCACTCCGAACTCCTCAGCTTCGGGTTTCTGGAAATGCCACTCCGCTATAATTCACCGGACTGTCCGGTGTAGCACCGGACTGTCCGGTGTGCCAGCGGAGCAACGGTTAGCGCGCCAACGGTCGTCTGCAAAAGTGAACAGTGAACAGTGAATAGTGTGGACTGTGTGCGCAGTATCAGAGCAGGAGCCAAAAGGCGCACCGGATAGTGAACAATGACTGTTCGGTGCACCACCGGACTGTCCGGTGGCCCAGTTGTAAGAAGCTCCAACGGTCGAACCCTAATGGTTGGGTGACGTGGTTGGCGCACCGGACAGTGTCCGGTGGCGCACCGGACTATCCGGTGCGCCCGTCGATAGCAGCCATCCCCAACGGCCATTTTGGTGGGTGGAGCTATAAATACCCCCCAACCACCACACTTCAAGGCATCCAAGTTTTTAGCCATTGCATTCAATACAAGAGCTCTAGACTTCACTCCAAGACACAAACAAGAGATCAAATCCTCTCCCAAGTCCAAAGATCACTCCAAACAATTAGTGACTAGTGAGAGAGAGAGATATTTGTGTTCATTTGAGTTCTTGCGCTTGGATCGCTTTTCTTCTTCCTCTTTCTTATTCTCAAGCAACTTGTAATCAATGCAAGAGACACCAAGTTGTGGTGGTCCTTGTGAGGGGTCTAAGTGACCCGTTGATTAAGGAGAAAAGCTCACTCGGTCTAGGTGACCGTTTGAGAAAGAGAAAGGGTTGAAAGAGACCCGGTCTTTGTGACCACCTCAACGGGGAGTAGGTTTGCAAGAACCGAACCTCGGTAAAACAAATCACCGTGTCACTCTTTTCATTTGCTTGTGATTTGTTTTCGTCCTCTCTTTTCGGACTCGATTTTAATTTTAACGCTAACACCGGCTTGTAGTTGTGCTTAAAGTTCATAAATTTCAGATTCCGCCTATTGACCCCCCTCTAGGCGACTTTCGGTTTATAAAGCAAGGGTGAGTACACATCAACGTACTCAGCAAATGTCCCGTTTGACTGAAGTGGATTAGCTTTATGTGGGGTTATGGTTAAGCAGTTGCTTTTAGTTGGTCAAGTATTTATTATTAGTAGTAGAGCCAAATTTTAGTAGTAACCCAATTATTATCCAAATGTACCTCCTCCAAGAGGAAATACCACAGATCAAAATTATAACCATCGTTATTAACCATCATCATAAAAGTAACCAAAGAGGATCCCAAGGCTGCTCTTCACCGTGAGCTTGGCTGATATACCAGTTTCACTCTGCAGAGATTGCACACTTTACCCACAAGTCATGATCCCTTTATGCCTCGGGTCGATCAAACCCTCAAACACTACCAAGGTGAGTCTGCAAGGTTTCACTACATAGCCTTTTCAAGGACTCCCCTGGTGCATAGCTGCTCGTTAGGTTTCGCCAGTCGTACAAACACAATACACCTCCCCAAGGTGGGTGACTAACAAAACCAAATTGAATGAAACTCTGCACCCCCCTTTGGCAGAGCGAGCACTACGCCTCGGCCCCCATTGACGGTCCTCCAGCAAAGCCAACTACACCCCCCAGGTTTATCTAATTATTCAGCTAAGGGCATCCCATTCCACCCTCATGGTTGCGCTGTTATCCTAGGTGGTCACTCCACGAACAGGTCCTTACGGAGAGGTACTCAAGAAAAATGGCCTGAGCCCCCTAGAGTATCACAATATTATCATCGGGATAACATCATCGTATCATAAATAATCACATCATGTTCATTGATTAAGTTAAAGCAATAGCAAAAAGCTAACCATGATAACCCAAAAGGTAAACAAGGATAAGGTAAATACAGACTTATCAACCCTTAGGTTTGAATAATGTAATGCGAGACAATGAACTATAAAGTATGTAGGACATAATGGGTTAGAGGACACTTGCCTTTACCAGGTAGTTGCTCCGTGAGGTCTTCAGCAACACACTTAGGAACCACGGGGTGCTCGTTGTCTAAATAAAGCGATCATACATTCAATACATTTGGAAAGTACAAATGAACAGCACACCAAACATGTACAAACATTGGAATACATCTCAAAAAGGCACAGTATTAAATAAGGATGAATGAGATCAAAGTATAACATGAACTAATTTCATTTAGGAGTTGATTATTCTTTAAATGTTGTCCATAATTACATAACCTAATTCTATTCATTTTATTGAGACCTAAAAGTTAGACCAGAGATGAATTCATGTAATACATATTATTAATCTCACAAGACTAAATATACTTTAACTTCTAGGGTTTTCCTTTCATTTATTTTATTAAATAAATAAATCCACATATATACTAGTTCATAGTTAACCATAAAATTAGAATGTGCAGACAGTAGATGGAACTAATTTATCTAAACAGAGAATATTTCTATGAACATTTTGTAATTTGAATCACTAAATTTGGAGTTCATATGCAAAAGATATGAAATAAACAAGTTTGGGAATTTAAAATATGAAAATAGGTCTAATTCTATAATTATTTAAAAGCCTAGGGTTTAATCTACAAGATTATAGGGGCCTGCGCGCGAAAACCAGGGACGGCGGGTTGATTCCAACTAAACAGAGGGTCTCTTTAACAAAATCACCGCACGAAATGGTATGGGGTCTGCTCAACCGTTAGATCAAAAACCAACGGCCGAGATTAGATTTACGGGCGAGGGCGCGCGTGCGGGCGAGTGAGTGAGGCGCAGACAAGCGGGCCAGCGGCGTCAACGACCGAGGAGAGGGGCCCGCTGACCGGTGGACCCAGCACCAGGGGACACAGGCGCTGACAGGCGGGTCCGGACACGGGACGTGCGTGCGCGAAGTGGTCTCCCATGATCTAGGTCGTGCGATAGAGATCGGACGGGGGAGATCAAAGCCGGGGAGGGGTTAACGGGTGCGGTGGCGCCACTCCTTCTCGCAGTGGTGAAGTCACCAAAGTTGGGGCGGGTGCGAGCTATGGCGGCTCCAGGGTCGCCGGAGCTGGCCAAAGATGAAGGGGACGGCATGACGAACTCACTGGTGGGGTTGTGGCCACAAGACCGGGGTCAGAGAGGGGAGAACGGCGAGGGAAAGGCTCCGGGCGGGTTGGGGTAACTTCGGTGAGGGATTCCGGCCGCGGGGAGGGGGTTTGAGGCGCGCTAGGGCCTAGGATTGCTTCAGCAGAGCGAGGGGAACCTCAGGGACCGACGCGGGGGCACTGGGCTAGACTAAATCGGACTGCCATGGCCGACTCCGGTGAAGCCGAAATTGGTCGGCGACAAAGCGTAACTAGGGAAATTGAGCATGGGAGAAGATGTCTCACATCGGGGCAGAGCTCGGGGTTGCTTGGTGTGGCCTCTGGTGAGCTAGATGACCGGCACGGCGGGCGCGGGTCTCCGGCGAGGTTGAGCGGCGTGGGCAGAGCACGAGAGAGGGCGAGGCTGTGTGAAATGGGACGTGGAAGTGAGTGCGGGCGCGGGCGGTGCTCAAAAAGGAGCTGGGGCGTGGGCGGGCGACGTGGCCGAGGATCCCGGCGATCGTGCACGAGTGTGCGCGCGCTGGTCCACGGCGGGCGCAGGGAAGGCGGAACAGACACGGGGGCCCCACGGTGCAGCGAGAGAGAGAGTGGCGAGCAGGGGTAACAACTCGGTGTCTGGCGAAGCGGGCCCGCGAGGCAGAGGGGGAGACGGGCACGCGGGTGAAAGGCAACTGGCGCCGACAGCCTGGTCCCATGGGGTAGAGGGAGGGAGTGAGCATGCAGGGAAAGGGAACCGCCGCTGACAGGTGCTGGTGGCGGGGGCGCGCGGCCTGGCTGGGCCGAGCTGGGCCGGCTGGGCTGCTTGGCTTTTTCTTTTTCCCTGGATTTTCTAATTGCTTTTCCATTTCTTTTTCTCTAGGATTTTCAATCCAAATTCAAATCAAGTTTCAAATTTAAACTAATTCAAACATGTGCAATAATTCAAAGAATATTTAAGCCCAGCATGATGCAACATGTCATGACTCATAATGTTTTGGTAAAAATAAATAATTAATTCCTCCCTAATTAAGCTATATCTACCCAAAGGAAAGAGAGAGAGAAGAGTAACACCTGAATTAGGGTGATGATTAGAAAGAAATTTTATACCCCGAAATTCAGGGTGTTACAAAAGCCGCCTCCTAGGACCTAGGAACTAAGACCTTAGGCTATGCTGGCGAAGCAACAACTCCTACAGGACAGCAGCTCTAGCCGAGCACCATAACACACACTCGAAGACAACTACAAGAAAAAGTTGTAATTATATAAAAGTTGATAACCATTATTACTCTGCTTAGTACAAAAGTTAGAAAAGACTTGTAAAGTTCATTTATGGGTAATACCTACTGATGCTAACTGCACTGAGACATAAAGATGTTTGCTTGAGAACAAAAGATAGAGGGACTAGAAAGGGCCCTAAAGTTCTTAATAATTTAGATCTGTAACTGAAACCACATTAATGCGCTAAAGCGTATAAACATGTCATGCCTAGTGCCATTCAGCTTCTGCGGACGGTAATTGAGACACCTAGTGAACTAACCTTTTACTCCAAGTTTTGTGAATTAGACAGGTTCGAGTCTACAACAAAAGGTTGAACAAGGTGGTATACCATGAAAGAGGATGATGATGACCACAAAGTGAACAAGTGATGAACATAGAAGGAGAAAAAACAAATGTAAGGGCTCAAGGCAAAGGTATAAATTAAGGCATTTTTTGGTTTGCCGGTCAAGACATAATAACATGTGTGATCAGATTTAAGATAAGTAGACATACTAAAGAGAGAAATCCAAGGTTCGAGACAATTACTATGTGGCACTAGATGGGATGATTGATCATGCAAAGTCAAACCGGCACATGGATGCCTATTTTGGTATGATGCAGATAATGTCAAAGAGAGATAAGCACATACATTTGCATTATACTTAGTATAGCTCCACCTTAAACATTATCGACACTAAAGCTAATTCTAGGGGTAAAAGTGGGTATCTAAATTGTTAAGACAAATTTAATATTTTAAAATAGATATATATATATATATGAAATTTGATGCTAATCTTTTCTTATGTTATCAAGTATATTATTACAAATAAGAATAAAATTTTGTGTAAATAGTTTTATACATCATTTGCTCCCTACAACAAAAAGGTGAAAATGTATATGTATCTAGATTGTATTCCATTAACCAAATCGTAATATGAATCAACTCAGAGATGGCATGCATCCCGTTAACTTCTGAATGTCCTGGAGACAATTGAGCGTACCCATCCTAATGATTACATCAACCTTTTCTAGATTGGCTTCAATTCCCGAAGGAAATGGTGACGTCAAAGAGGGGGTGAATTAGGACTTCTAAAACTATCTCTAAACTAGGCCACAATTAAATCCCTAAAGCAAAACATATGCAAATAAACAATCTAGAATGTGCAAACTAGGTTTTGTCTAAGTGTTGCTATCTCTACCGCAAAGCCTAAGTTTCAATCCTAAATAATCTAATTTGAAAGGCGAGATTGAAGCTTAAATACTTAATATAAATGCAGAAGATAAAGAGCAAGGTAAAGATGCAAACTCTCGTGGATGACGCCGGTATTTTTACCGAGGTATCAGGAACCACGCAAGGTTCCGACTAATCCTCGTTGGTGCCCCTACGCAAAGGGTAGCCCATGCAAGGGCCAGGCACCTCGGTCGAGTAACTCCATAGAGAGCCACGGGCCTTCTCCACGCGCAAGTGGTGCTCTGCTTCCGGCTCCTCTCGGACGCTCCTCGCTGTCTCCACTATCGAGCTTACGGCTGAAACGCCGTGGGCCTCATTCCCTCCATCACATGGTGGCGGCCATGACACAAACTCGGTTGTCACGGTACCGCAAGACTCTCGCCCCACTCGATATAATTACAACGATTCGCGCAAGAGCCGAGGGGTTGTGTGTTTTTTCTGAACTCACTCAACTAACTAGGATTCACCTAGAATTAGCCCATAAGCGGTCTAACAAACCAAAGCACTTCACAAAGAACCTACGCTAATCACCGAGTGATTCTATTGAGCACTTGGGTGTATGAGCACTTGGAAATGTCTACAATATGTCTTGGCATGTTGCTTGAGCTCCCATCCCTTCAAATGGCTGGTTGGGGGTATTTATAGCCTTCCCCCTCAAATATAGCCGTTGGACAGAAAGCTATTGTTTCTTTCGACGAGCGCATCAGACAGTCTAGTGTTGTAATGCCCAAAAATTGGTAGAAAAAAATTAATAAAAGAAATAAATAAGTAGTAAACCAATGAATTTTCAAATGTACCTTTAATCAGACCATACATTTAAAAGAGTATTATCTTAATTATGTGTGTGCATAAACTAAATTGAATCTTGTTGAAAGGTATGTGTTAAGTTCCTTCAAACTAAATGGTTGATGGATATTCATTTTTGAAGAAACTCACAATTTTATCACACACTCAAAATAATATTTCCTATAAAGAATAATATATAGATCATACTTGAAGCATGGTCTAATAAATTAATAAGGTAATTAATAAATACATTTAAAACATTAGCATCTCATGCTGGGATTTATTTTTGTATTTTTAATTCAGTTTGAAATTTGAATTTGATTTGAATGATAGAAATTTGAATTAAATAGAAAACAAAATAGAAATAAATAAAACAAAAACAGTTTACCCACTTCATGGGTCGAATACCCTCCTATCACTCCTGCTTGGCCCGGCTGGCTCTCCGCGCGTGGCTGGGAAAGCGTCACTGGCAGTGGGGCCCACTTCTCAGCCTCTGGGCGCATGCGCTCTGGTCACCTGGCCGCCGACATGTGGGCAGCAATGGTCAGTTGCGTCTTCAACTGAAGACCCATCCGACCAGGCGGATTTCGTTGAGGATCGCGTTGGCTCACGGCCGTTGTAAGCCGTCCCCTTATTCCCCGTCGAGCTCCTACGGATTCAGCCATTCTAGCTCGACCCCAATCCATAGACCCCTCCGATTCTTCCCCAACCTCGCTTCGTGTCCGATTTCCTCAGCGGCTGCTCGGCCGTATCTCAACAAACTCCGAGCTCCGTAACCATGGCGTGATCCCCGCGCGGACTCCCAAACCTCGACGCATTCGGTTGGGGGAACATGCGGGTATAAAACCCGAGGCCCGCCGTCCATTGCCCTCAAGCCAGGATCACCAGATGAAACCCATGGGCATCCCGCTAGAAGCATGCAGATAGGTCAGGAGTAGTGAGAGAAAGAGAGGTTGCCGCCACCACTGATCTGTGTCCTCCTCGTTGCTCTGGCCTCGACGACGGGTCCTGGGGCATCGCCGGTGTTCACCGCTTCCGTACGTGGTTTTCCCGGGTGCATTTGGCATGCGTTGCTGGCGTAATTCGTCGCCGGCGTTCGAAGAATTGCCGCCACCGTGGGCGGACGACTTCGTGGCATAAAATCCGGTGAGAGCTCGCCCATAGAGTTCGTGTTTATCTACGCATCGATTTTCACCCCCCTAATTTTTGTTTTGCGCGCGGTAGCTGCTGGGTGTGTCGTTCCGGCGTGGGTTGCCGCCGGGCAGGGCCACGCCGCCGTGCATGGCTATCGGTGGGTGGATGTCCGGTGCTCGGCTGTTGATCTTCGTGGCAGCGGTCGGATTTGATCCTGAGTCCGGTATCGCGTCGGCCGTCGATCCACCATCGTGCGGTTGGGATTAGAGTAAAGGTAGCGTTTCGATGGATGTGATCCTGGCCGTTCGATGGTAATCCGAGGGATGCGATCGCGTACCGGTTCGCGGGGCTTAGGATTTAATCTGGGGCGTTGGCGCTCGATCGGATGGCCGGGATTTATTCATACCCCTTCGGTCGTGGTGATCTTACTAAAGAGACCTTCCAGTTTGTATTATTCAACCCGCCATCCGCACTAGAGGGAAACACTCAAAACTGAGTCCAGTAATTTTATAAAACAAACCCTGTCCTTCCTGGAAATAGTAATACCAGTCCGGGAAAACATTAAATAAATCTAGAAAATAGCTTATAGTATAAAAATTAGTATAAATCTTAGGAAATTCATATCCTCTCTGTTTCTACTCCGATTTGATCCATTCAAATTGTGTTAGCCTCATAAAATTATTGTTTGCACAGTGGCAACATTATTTGTACCATATCACTTACTTTTATAATTAGATATTATTTAAACCTATGTTTAATAGATTAATATCCTTAATCAAAGATGGTTTATCTATGATTATGATCTAACTAAAATGGGATCTCCACTCAAAGTATAATGTAGATTAGAATTATTTAATATCTTTATCGCATGATTTATATAATCAACATAAAGATCTAGATCTAGTTGGTTAATCAAGTAGGTCTTCCGAAAACCATATCTTTCCAACTGTAACTCCAAATTTAGCAATTCTCGTTCCCACGATCTCGTAGTGAAGCATAGATTATTATTATGTAGTGTATTCCTATGTTTGGTGTGATGTTAATTTTGCCTATACACTGTTTGTTTGTATTGCTACGACTAGCGTGAGGTCACGAGTCATCTGAAGAGCTAGTTGGTACCTGGATCTCAAGTGCCAGGCAAGTTGTGCCCTTGATCACTTCTTTTTACCCAGTCATGTTCTGATTAATCATAATGATCTGCATAGGTTAATTTTGATGGGACCCAATAGGTTACCCTATTTTGACTATCTTTATACCTTGTTCACCACTGAATTTTTGGGTAGTACCTGCTATTGCTTTATGTGGTTTTGGGTATAGAGATACATTTTATTCATGATTATATCTTTATTATCAGTTGTTTATTACTGTTCATGATAAGATCATTATGTTATTGGAACATGGAGAACCACCCGAGAAAACAGTGCTACCACAAGGGTTTAATGGGACGCCCTTGGCCAACTAACTAGGAAAGCTAGTGGAAGACTACCTTACCCGAAAGGGGCAAGGGCAGTAGGGGAGTGGTCAATGTAGGGAGGTCCTCGGGTTGATTTTGCTGCGATGGCAGTCAGACGAGGGATTCCTGCATTGGAGCTTCCTATAAACTGTAGCGGGTTTTCTGAAGCTAGTGGAACTTTGTAAAGGCCTCGTAGTGTTACCCTGCCTCGCCTCCTCGGTAGAGGTGTATGGGATTGGCCGTCTCTTGGCAGATGGGTAACATGACTTGTGGGTAAAGATGTGCAACCTCTACAGAGTTTAAAACTGGTATACTAGCCGTGCTCACGGTCATGAGCAGCTCGGACACTCACATGATTAATTTATGGAACTAAATTCAATTTGTCATATGCATTGCATCGCAGGTGATGTTGTTACTTTTGTTCTACTACTTAATTGGGTTGGTATTTACTTATACTTAGTAACTGCTAATAAAATTTTGACCAACTTTAAAGCAATGCTCAGCTTCAACATCCTCTTTGGTAAGCCTTACACTTTGTGAGCTCCCACCTTTGGCGAGTTCATACACATTATTCCCCACAACTTGTTGAGCTATGAACGTATGTGAGCTCACTCTTGCTGTCTCACACCCCCCCACAGGTCAAGAACAGGTACCGCAGGATGAGGCGCTTTGAGGATGCTGTGCTGTGTTCGTGAGAGGTCTAGGCCGTCGTCTCCCAGTCAACTTTGGGTTGCTGGACCGTTGTCTCCTTATAATGTAATTATTTATTTATTTTGTACATAACTCCTATTATATAGTAAAGTTATGACATTCGATCCTGTGCCATGATTCATCATATGTGTGAGACTTGGTCCCAACACACCTGGTGATTCTTCGCGTCCGGGTCTTGGTGCCCCCTAAAACCCGGGTGTGACAGATGTGGTATCAGAGGAATGTTGACTGTAGGACGAAACCTAGATAGAACTGGACAACCATTATCTACTTACCTTTGCCACTCTGATTCTTTCTAAACTTTTCTTAATCTTTTCTCATCTATTTCTGCTTTACTCTGATTACTCTTACCTTTTCCTTCTAAAGACAAATGTGGACTTCACACTTTGAAATCCTATGCCTAAAGTGACTTTTAGGAATAGGAGACCTAATCTTAGGGACAAAAACAAAACTATTTTTTTATAAGTATCTATATGCTTGAATGCTTGTTCTTATGATATTTGTCGGATTTGGATCTTTGATTGAGTGTGATGAGTTGTGGAGTAATGTCCACAATTACATCTGCATATACATATAGGCATAAATATAAATAAATAAAATTCATAAGATAACTAGACAAACTAGATTATTCCTCATTAGAGTATCTAGCCTAACAATATCCATCTCATCTAAAAAGATTCGATCCTACACCCATAGATCCATCTCATCTCAAAAGATCCTAACTTATCCTAATTAAAATATATTTAACTTAATAGATCCATCTTATCTTAAAAGATACTCTATTACTTTAATAGATTCATCTTATCTTGAAAAGATTTTATTTTATCCTAATAGATCTAACTGACCTCAAAAGATTCTACCTTATCCTTATTGATTTATCTTGTTCTAATAAGCATACTTATCCCACTCTGCAGTAACAACCATGATCTAGCCTAACATAAATATATCTTATCTAGTCATACCCATCTGATCTAGATCCCATCTAATCTAACATGATCTAATCTAGTGTGGTCTACTTAAATAGATTAATGACACTAGTAGAAGAGATTAGACCCTAATGGCCATGTGTTAACTTAACTTAGCACATTAGACCAACTCAACCATGAGCATAAGTGCTAACCCAACCGATAGTCATGATGAATTGTATAATCTATCTATCACCACATAACATCAAACAAGATTTTGATCTACATCATGTAGTCTATCTTATCCATATCTGTCTTAACCATATTCCTCAACCTCAGTGATATACACTAACCTCGAATAAATGAGACCAAGACCAGAGAAGAAAAGATCAACATCGTCAAAGGAGGATATAACAGTCAAGCGAATCTCGAGATGATTCAAGACTTAAACATTTTGGATAAAGTCTTTTTCTTGCCATAATCTTTGTTGCCTTAACCTGTCCAGCTTATATCCTACATAATAAGTAGTTGAATACCTATGCTCTCCTAATCACCCATTATTGACTATAAAAAAATGATGAGACTCTGAATTTTTGAACCAATTATAGACTAAAAGTCGAATTACAAACGAATCCTCGTGTATCCCTTTTTCTTATAAATCTCGAGGACGAGATTTCTGTTAAGGGGGGTAGGATTTGTAATACCCAAAAATTGGTAGAAAAAAATTAATAAAAGAAAAAATAAGTAGTAAACCAATGAATTTTCAAATGTACCTTTAATCAGACCATACATTTAAAAGAGTATTATCTTAATTATGTGTGTGCATAAACTAAATTGAATCTTGTTGAAAGGTATGTGTTAAGTTCCTTCAAACTAAATGGTTGATGGATATTCATTTTTGAAGAAACTCACAATTTTATCACACACTCAAAATACTATTTCCTATAAAGAATAATATATAGATCATACTTGAAGCATGGCCTAACAAATTAATAAGGTAATTAATAAATACATTTAAAACATTAGCATCTCATGCTGGGATTTATTTTTGTATTTTTAATTCAGTTTGAAATTTGATTTTGATTTGAATGATAGAAATTTGAATTAAATAGAAAACAAAACAGAAATAAATAAAACAAAAACAGTTTACCCGCTTCATGGGCCGAATACCCTCCCTCGCGGCCCAATACTATCCTATCACTCCTGCTTGGCCCGGCTGGCTCTCCGCGCGTGGCTGGGAAAGCGTCACTGGCAGTGGGGCCCACTTCTCAGCCTCTGGGCGCACACGCTCTGGTCACCTGGCCACCGACATGTGGGCAGCACTGGTCAGTTGCGTCTTCAACTGAAGACCCATCCAACCGGGCAGATTTCGTTGAGGATCGCATTGGCTCACGGCCGTTGTAAGCCGTCCCCTTATTCCCCGTTGAGCTCCTACGGATTCAGCCGTTCTAGCTCGACCCCAATCCATAGACCCCTCTGATTCTTCCCCAACCTCGCTCCGTGTCCGATTTCCTCAGCGGCTGCTCAGCCGGATCTCAACAAACTCTGAGCTTCGTAACCATGGCGTGATCCCCGCGCGGACTCCCAAACCTCGACGCATTCCATTGGGGGAACATGCGGGCATAAAACCCGAGGCCCGCTGTCCATTGCCTTCAAGCCAGGATCACCAGATGAAACCCATGGTTATCCCGCTAGAAGCATGCAGATAGGTCAGGAGTAGTGAGAGAAAGAGAGGTTGCTGCCACCACTGATCTGCGTCCTCCTCGTTGCTCTAGCCTCAACGACGGGTCCTGGGGCATCGCTGGTGTTCACCGCTTCCATACGTGGTTTTCCCGGGTGCGTTTGGCATGCGTTGCTGGCGTAATTCGTCACCGGCGTTCGAAGAATTGTCGCCACCGTGGGCGGACGACTTCGCGACAAAAAATCCGGTGAGAGCTCGCCCATAGAGTTCGTGTTTATCTACGCATCGATTTTCACCCCCCCCCAATTTTTGTTTTCCGTGCTGTAGCTGCTGGGTGTGCCGTTCCGGCGTGGGTTGCCGCCGGGCAGGGCCATGCCGCCACGCATGGCTATCGGTGCGTGGATGTCGGGTGCTCGGCTGTTGATCTTCGTGGCAGCGGTCGGATTTGATCCTGAGTCCGGTATCGCGTCGGCCGTCGATCCACCATCGTGCGGTTGGGATTAGAGTAAAGGTAGCGTTTCGATGGATGTGATCCTGGCCTTTGGATGGTAATCCGAGGGATGCGATCGCATACCGGTTCATGGGGCTTGGGATTTAATCTGGGGCGTTGGCGCTCGATCGGATGGCCGGGATTTATTCATACCCCTTCGGTCGTGGTGATCTTACTAAAGAGACCTTCTAGTTTGTATTATTCAACCCGCCATCCACACCAGAGGGAAACACTCGAAACTGAGTCCAGTAATTTTATAAAACAAACCCTGTCCTTCCTAGAAATAGTAATACCAGTCCGGGAAAACATTAAATAAATCTAGAAAATAGCTTATAGTATAAAAAATAGTATAAATCATAGGAAATTCATATCCTCTCTGTTTCTGCTCCGATTTGATCCATTCAAATTGTGTTAGCCTCATAAAATTATTGTCTGCACAGTGGCAACATTATTTGTACCATATCACTTACTTTTATAATTAGATATTATTTAAACCTATGTTTAATAGATTAATCTCCTTAATCAAAGATGGTTTATCTATGATTATGATCTAACTAAAATGGGATCTCCACTCAAAGTATAATGTAGATTAGAATTATTTAATATCTTTATCGCATGATTTATATAATCAACATAAAGATCTAGATCTAGTTGGTTAATCAAGTAGGTCTTCCGAAAACCATATATTTCCAACTGTAACTCCAAATTTAGCGATTCTCGTTCCCACGATCTCGTAGTGACGCATAGATTATTATTATGTAGTGTATTCCTACGTTTGGTGTGATGTTAATTTTGACTATACACTGTTTGTTTGTATTGCTACGACTAGCGTGAGGTCACGAGTCATCTGAAGAGCAAGTTGGTACCTGGATCTCAAGTGCCAGGCAAGTTGTGCCCATGATCACTTCTTTTTACCCAGTCATGTTCTGATTAATCATAATGATCTGCATAGGTTAATTTTGATGGGACCCAATAGGTTACCCTAGTTTGACTATCTTTATACCTTGTTCACCACTGAATTTTTGGGTAGTACCTGCTATTGCTTTATGTGGTTTTGGGTATAGAGATACATTTTATTCATGATTATATCTTTATTATCAGTTGTTTATTACTATTCATGATAAGATCATTATGTTAATTGGAACATGGAGAACCACCCGGGAAAACAGTGCTACCACAAGGGTTTAATGGGACGCCCTTAGCCAACTAACTAGGAAAGCTAGTGGAAGACTACCTTACCCGAAAGGGGCAAGGGCAGTAGGGGAGTGGTCAGTGTAGGGAGGTCCTTGGGTTGATTTTGCTGCGATGGCGGTCAGACGAGGGATTCCTGCATTGGAGCTTCCTATAAACTGTAGCGGGTTTTCTGAAGCTAGTGGAACTTTGTAAAGGCCTCGTAGTGTTACCCTGCCTCGCCTCCTCGGTAGAGGTGTATGGGATTGGCCGTCTCTTGGCAGATGGGTAACATGACTTGTGGGTAAAGATGTGCAACCTCTGCAGAGTGTAAAACTGGTATACTAGTCGTGCTCACGGTCATGAGCAGCTCGGACACTCACATGATTAATTTATGGAACTAAATTCAATTTGTCATATGCATTGCATCGCAGGTGATGTTGTTACTTTTGTTCTACTACTTAATTGGGTTGGTATTTACTTATACTTAGTAACTGCTAATAAAATTTTGACCAACTTTAAAAGCAATGCTCAGCTTCAACCATCCTCTTTGGTAAGCCTTACACTTTGTGAGCTCCCACGTTTGGCGAGTTCATGCACATTATTCCCCACAACTTGTTGAGCTATGAACGTATGTGAGCTCACTCTTGCGGTCTCACACCCCCCCACACAGGTCAAGAACAGGTACCGCAGGATGAGGCGCTTGGAGGATGTTGTGCTGTGTTTGTGAGAGGTCTAGGCCGTTGTCTCCCAGTCAACTTTGGGTTGCTGGACCGTTGTCTCCTTATAATGTAATTATTTATTTATTTTGTATAGAACTCCTATTATATAGTAAAGTTATGACATTCGATCCTCTGCCATGATTCATCATATGTGTGAGACTTGGTCCCAGCACACCTGGTGATTCTTCGCGCCCGTGTCTTGGTGCCCCCTAAAACCCGGGTGTGACAGTGCACATCGGACATGCACTGTTCACTATCCAGTGCCCTGGCCACGTCATCCAACTGTTAGGGTCTATAGAAGTCGACTGTTGGATCCGACCGTTACCCAGACAGTCCGGTGCACACCAGACAGTCTGGTGCTACAGCCCAAGAGCGCCTGGTCACGGGCCTCTCCGCGCAGACTGCCCGGTGTCCCACCAAACAGTCCGATGCACACCGGATAGATACTATTCACTGTCCGGTGCGCCACCGGATAGGTACTATCTCGAAACGCCCCGGCTATCTCCTCTCTTACTATGTCAATGGCGGTTGGTAGTAGTCCACCGGCTCTCTGGTGCAATATAGATGTGGGTGTTTGGATATTATGTTGTCTCCCTACCCATTGGCTTTGATTTTGTGGGACATTAATGCTTGCCCTATGTGGCTCGTACGGATGGTTGTCCCTTTCCAGCCTTCTAGAGGGGACAAAAAGTACTTGATTTTGTGGGGCATTAATGCTTGCTCTATGTGGCTCGTACGGCTGGTTGTCCCTTTCCAGCCTTTGGAGGGCACAAAAAATACTCGCCCCCACGTGTCTAGGAAGTCATATTATGGTGATGCGGCACTGTAGGTTGCGGCAGGAGGTTTAGCTAGGACGGATGTGTAGTTGGGGAATAACCATTATAATTAGGTTCTATGTATTCTGCACCAGACCGTCTGGCCAAATATGTAGACTGTCCGGCTGTGTGTGCGCACTGTCCGGCCGCATGGCCGGACCGTTTAGGGATGTATTCGGACTGTCCAGCGTGGACGATTTGAATTGTTTGTTCATGGTTTGTGAGGGACGTGGCGGTCCAAGCGTGGGTTTCGGAAATTCGGTTCTAAAAAACGGGGCCGACCGCCGTTGGCCCGGACGGTCCGTGCTCTCGTGCGGACGGTCCGGCCGTGCGCAGATCAGTGGGTTTACCCCTGATTTGCATAGGAGGCTGTGGTTGTCCAGGATATATGTCTATCAGCATCCCATGAAGGGGTTATGATTGGTCATGCCAATCTGTAGTCGATCAATCGTGTGTGTTTTCCCCAGATTCAACCTTGTGTGAAGAAAAATTAGCAACAATAGATTTATCAAATGCGCGTGCTAGCCTCTTATAATCATTTTTGCATACCCACAATGGTCTGTTGCATTTGGTCTCGTTGCTCATCTATGTAAGCTCTAAGAGATTGGATTTCATTTGTTTCGCTTACCTTGGGGTTGCTGTAGTAGATCGGAGTGAAGTCAGATTAGTCGCCCGCTGCCGGACAACCTTGCGATTCCTATCCACTTTGAAGTTTGAAGTTGACCAGGAATTTTGTGTGCGCTTCCTTGACCAGCTGCTCCTTGTGTTCTTCGAACTCATGCTAATCTCCAGTCGGCAGAGTTTGTATAGTCGGCTCGATGATGTTGCTGGGAGAGACGTGAGAGCTATCTTTTAGACCGGCCATTGAGGACCAATCTGATAGATCTTCACTGATTTCCCCAACGGAGTCGCCAAAAAGTGTGTTGGTACCGATCCGAGCGCCAATCACTGTGATGTGAACCGGTGGCGATGCTTTATGCGAAACGCAGACGGTCCGCGACTTAGGGTCGGACGGTCCGCGACTTGGCGCAGGGGCTAGGGTTTCTGTCGACGAGCCAAACGGTCCGCGTCTGATGGCCGGACGGTCTGCACGGGCGCAGAGGTGATGGGTCCACCAACAACACCTAGATCTCGCTCCCGGGAGGGACCCTGTCAGGGAGGAAAGATTCTAGGGTTTGTTTTGGTGTTAGCAGGCCACCTAAAACGACTCTAAACGACGTAGAGTCTAAGAGAGATGAAGATTAGAGAGGGAAAATTATGTTACTGTCTACTCCTAGGGAAAAAATGTAAAGAACAGAAAGTATATTGATTGTTTGATCGATTGTTGGTGACTGCAATTGGCAGTACCCCTTAATATATATATATATAAGGGGGAAAGTTTGGACCCGTTCCTGGGCGTCTCCTAACAGCAACCACGGATTTAGAGGATAAACTCGCATGGAAAATGATTAGTTGCGTCTGATTCGATTTATTCGCGGACTGTCCGCGTCTATGGATGGGTCGTCCGTGGGCCGCACTGTCCGATCCCTATGACCAGACCGTCCGACCGTGACCAGTGCCACAAATGCTTTCAACATGATGTGCATCAAGGTTACCCGGGTGCGTGTGTTTATTTTTCTCAATAACTTGAGCTAGTCATATTGGCTCTCTAGCCTTGACAAGGCAACTCGTGAGGTAAGGTCAGCAACAAAACGAACACGCCCCTCGCGTGGTCAACTGATCATGACCTTGATGGCAGTTCAATAAATTAGGGATTTGCTAAATCACATGCGTCTAATTTTTGCTTTATTTTCGGGAGATAGTATCTAATCTGAATCCAACAATAAAAAAGTATCCTAAACTTTATATTTTTAGGACCAAACATCTATGTTGCTGTTAAAGGGGCGTTTGGTGTCCTGACTTTAGTAAGTGTCAAATTAAATATTTAAATATCAATTATGAGTATTAAAATAGGCTTAGTTATGTTTAATATTGTGTGTAGTCGTTTCGTTTTTATCTATCTAATTAATTTTATAAATATTTAATACTCGTAATTCTCTTTCAAAATCTAATGTAACCTGTACTAAACTCAGGGCCGGGCCGGCATAATTGAAGGCCCTGTACCGATTTTTTTTCTTTTTTTTCTTTGTTAAGAATAGATGATACAGATTAATCTCATTTATTAATAGTGATTGAATTATTAATGTAGGAAATGGCTTAATAACGGTAACGAATGATCTTAACGTTTGGATGTTATGCCAGCATGTGCTAGCTGCACTTTGCCATATAGCCAAAATGAGTTGCATGAGAGATTGGTACTCGCTTGTTACGACAAACACTATGTTTTATTCTTATCGAGGTGACTTAGCTAGACTTTCTAATCATTACTAAAATTTGTATTGATTAAATTATCACTAACTATTATTTTAGGGGCCCTTGGAGGAAGGGGGCCCTGTCCTTGTGCACTAGTGGCACATGCCTCCGGCCCGGGCCTGACTAAACTTTACTGCGACCAAACATACCTTTAGTCAGCACTCAGCCGTACAATAGGAAATGTGAAATACAGTAGGTGAGCACGAAAGCTTCGAGTACAATATCAAACCAATGTGACGGCAATTCAAGCCTAAGGAGTACTAATATATTGAATAAAATAGTACTTACTATCACTGAGGCTAGCTACCCGCTGCGTTGACGTCCAGCTCCTGCTCGTTGGTCGCTGGTGGGCACCAGCACAAAACTGGGTCCTCCTCGGTTCTTCTCCTCGCATCCAGCAGACCGCAGACGACGACTACCTCAGCCGTCTTCCAATAATGGCGCCCCTCTCCTGCCGCGACCTTCCCGCCCGGCTACCGACTCTTCCCCACCATGCTAGCACTCACCCACACCTCTCCTTCCTATCGGGCCCAGCCCCTCGCCGATGGCGATCACTCACCACCTCAAACACTCTGCGGCTTCGCTTGGCGGCCACTAAGGACGACACGGTCGCCTCCCTCGTCGGAAGGCTCGAACACGACGTTGCGAACTCCCAGTACCGCGACGACGTTCTGGAAGAAGAAGAAGACGAAGAGCAGCGGGAGGAGGAAGAAGAGGAGCAGCAGTTCCTTGACCTTGACGACGACAACGCTCGGCGCCGCGGCGCGGGGAAGCATCGGGACGAGCTGCGCAGTCGGTGGCGCGAGATCCACGGGTGCGACGACTGGGCGGGGCTCCTGGACCCCATGGACCCGCTGCTGCGGTCGGAGCTGATCCGGTACGGCGAGCTGGCGCAGGCCTGCTACGACGCCTTCGACTACGACCCGTCCTCCCGCTACTGCGGCAGCTGCAAGTACTCGCGGCGCGACTTGTTCGAGCGGCTGGGCATGGCGGACGCGGCGCGCGGCTACGTGGTGTCCCGGTACCTGTTCGCGACGTCCCGCGGGTGGGCAACACGGCGTTCAAGCGGCGGTTCGAGGAGGAGCTCGGGGTGAGGGCGCTGCGGGTGGTGAACGTGCACGACAACGTGACGCGGATGCCGGGGATCCTGCTGAACGAGGGGGCGCCCGAGGTGGTGCGGCGCGTGGCGGAAGGCCTGCTGCGGGTGCCCTGGTGCTACGCCCACGTCGGCGTGGAGCTGCCGCTCGACCACAAGCGCTCGCCGTTCCTCAAGGACACGCTGGACCCCGCGTGCTACCACGACCTGGAGGCGCACCTCCACCTCATCGACGGGTAAGCATCTTCACCTGCACTCCCTAGCTAGCCACCTAACCTTAACAGTAACAGACAGCGTCGCCGTCGTCGCTTCATTGCTTGAGACAAGCTATCACCAGGCAGAGCGGTTGCGGCTGCGGCTGTGTCGTGCGATTAGACGGCGATATTAACTAGCGCGCGTCATCAGCCAGGCATGCATGCAAGGACGGCTGACTCTGGCCTCCATTTTTTTCTATGAGAGAGAGAGAGAGTGACTTGACTGTGTTTTTTTTTAAAACAAACGTGCGCCTTGTGCTGTGCATTTTTTTTCAAATATAAAAAATTGATTAGGTTTGGTTGCAGACAAATTAAATGTGTGCATGCAACGTTGCAGCCATTGGTATCGTGTCGTGTACGAATAGATTATATAGATAGATAGACTAGTTGAGACGAACATCGAATCGAATCATGGGGAAAGAGGAGCCTAGTGGCCTACATGGCATGGTCCCAACTAACAGAGTAGTAACAGATATGACAGCCTAGTCATCGGATTGCACGGAAAGGATGATGATGAACGAGGGATCTGATCCAGTCGTACACCACCTCCAAACCGATCGGTGCAAGATGCTCGACGCACAGTTGTTTAAGAGATTCCAGGCTTGTGAGGTTTGGAGGTAGTTGACGATTTTTTTTAGTGTTGATGACGAATATATGTATCAAATGCACATTTGAAGGCCCTACCGTCCACGTGGTGATCGATCTCTTTCTCCCCCTCTCCGCCTCCCAGTCATAGCCATAGGTCTGATTAGTTTGGCTTTTTTGTAAGGAGCTTTTCTGAAAATCTAGTCATGAAGAGAATCTGGATGTCGAAAGAATCTAAGGGCTTGTTTGGCAGAGCTCGACTCTATGATTCTATAGCCTCGAGAGCTGATTCTCTAATAGAGTGATTTCAAGTGATTCTCTAGCAGAAGTGAATTTATTTGACGAAAACCTTTTGACAAATAGACTGTTAAGTGATTCCTGAGGGGATAGAGAGTGGGGATTAGGTTAGGGGTGCGGTGGGAAGCATGTTTTTTTTTTGCTTCCACTTTCTAGTACAAAATAGAGCCTAGATTCACTCCACTCCCACAGTGGAGCAGTTCAGATTTTTACCGTTGGCTCTGCGGGAGTTATTCTCGTTAGAAGCGGAGTTGTGTAAGCACTGTCAAACGCTCCCTAAGTATCGTATGGAGAAAGATAAAAGAGACTACAAAATTTAGGATGCAGAAAATGATGATTTTTTTACTATCACAACGACTCGACCGATTATGTGTTCACGTTGATTTTAGACGGTTTTAACTAAATTGATTTTCATGGAAACCGGCTAAAAGACTCCCACGTCCAGCCACCTCTTTCGCTGTTTCCGCTTGCTGACTTGCTGTCGTCTCTCGCTTTTAGCGTCGGGCTGACTTGCCACCTCTTCTAACCTTTGACTGTCGAAAACAGAGAAGAAAAGAGGAAGAGTAAAAAAAAAAGGTCTAGTAAGAATACGTCCAAAACATTCAGAGTATCGTGTAGCATTTGTGTATTCAAATACTTGATGCTTCGCGTGCTCTCCTATCAGCCCGACCCATACCATAAAAAACAGCCACCTCGGATCTCGTGGATCCGGTATAGGGAGACGTGCGGCGAGAGGCCGCTGGCGGTACATGCATTTCAGCAACTAGTACATCTCATTATCTAAGACGTGTGACACCTTTAGTTTGATTAGATTTGCTAAAATATTATTAATTTCCATATCTTCAGATATATTTATTATAAGAATATATCCTGCTATTGATAATCAAACAATAAAAGCTATTAACTATCATCAACGCCTGTTTTTTATTTGACAAACAATAAATAAAACATTCTCGGAAAATAAAGTGCATAAAATTCTGTGGTTTATATCCGACAAATATTACATTTATGGCGTTGCGTTTATTACTGGCTTGCATTGCGGCAGACACCAGCACTGGTGCACTGTTCGTTGCAGCATATTTTTTAAAGACACGAAGCATGTGCCCGTCCATACAGCCTACTCATCCATCGTCATCCACAGTAACTCTCTCTCGTAAATTTTTTTTAATAATAAAGCCACGCCTTGTGTAAAACTAAGGCCTCTTTTGGAGATGCGGAAGTTCTCGTGTTTTATGTGTTTGTAACTAATTTATGCATTGTTTTTAAATTTTAATGAAACGTTTATGTTCGAGAGAAACGCCCTTAATTAACTTTTGTGTGTTGTGTTCTTTTTTTTGGACGTGTGCAGGTACCACGGGCGCGGTGAGCGGTTCGTGCTGGCGAGCGGGCGCGACCCGGCGCTGGTGAACAAGGCGTGCGACTTCCTCAAGGACCACCACGGCGTGCCCCCGTGCTGGCGCCAGGACGAGAACAAGGGCATGGTCCGCGCCCGCGACGGCCGATGGGTGCAGCCCGACCGCCACGGCTGGCACCTGGACGACCACGACCACGGTGACCACCATCACCACCATCACCACCACGACGGTCACCACCACCGTCATCACAAGAAGCACAGCACCGAGGGCGCCCGGCACCACCACCGTCACGGCCAGGACATGCAGTCCCATATATAGGCCAAAGCATGAACTATAGCTCTGACCGTTCCCGTCCCGCGGGGCACCAGTTGTCCGCGTGTTGATGCCGTGCCGCACGGAGATGCAAACCTAGCCGGCTAGCCGTGGAGAGGAGCTGAAATATTGGGATCTTGTATCTCTCGATCGATGGTCATGTGCGACGTGAGCGTGTATTATTATTATTATATTGGTGTTATCCTGATTGTACAGTGAATCAACACATGGCTAAGGCTTTACTGGCTACGGAGCTCACTGCAATTTGGTAGCTAGGCTCGTGTATCCAAACCATCGGTCCATCGCTTTCTCTATTTTCCAAGTACAATGCAAATACAAATCCGATGGATCCAATGGACGGGTTTGTCTATTGTCATTTAACTATATATAGATCGGTTTGTATGTCAGCCTTTATTTATTTATTTACTATAATTTTGCAGTGCACAACTTTTACTGTCAGTCTATAGCATCAACGTCACGTCAGTTTTTTTTACAAACTTTTGTTACAAATGTAATGTGATGTTTCACTGCCAAAAAAAATTGAACACTCAAGAAAGTAAATAAAAATTATTTAACTCAAAGAAAATAAAACATTACATTAGGTAGAGATTAAAAATTACACAATATAGATTAAAAAATAAAACTAACATTACTTGACTAAAATAAAAATTATATAAATCACAAGAATAAATCTAATTACCGTGCTGCAGATCCCAAACATGATCCATCAAGTCATTTTGGAGCTGATCACACAACATGCTTGCATGAAGTGTCGCTCTTGCTGAAAGAAAAGCACATCGGTGTTGTTGGGGCCTTTCTCTTTCGAAGGTCATCAAAACATGATTAACCATATTTTTTTTAGTATAATATGGATTATTAGAGGGAGCTTCGGCTTTAGGATGGAAGTTTACTCCCATGGCAATGGTGTACAGGACGAAGATATAGCTCGAAGATAATAAGAATGAACGTTGTAGCTATAGCCGAAGTATAACAACTTCGGCTTAAGACGGTGATGAAGATTAAATATGATGTTGGCCCGAAAAGAGAAAAAGACTAGCCAGTCCATAATGATTTATGCTATAGTTGTGAATAAATATTGGTGACATAAATATACTTTTACTCGGGCTGCGTCGCGTGCCTATAAATAGATGAACAGTAGCACCGTATTGTTCACGCCGGATTGTAATCACTCTCGCGTCAGCACCTTCGAACAAGTCGAAGGTATTAATGTAATATAAATTCTGTTAATCTTCATGTGTACATTATGAAATACAAATGTGAATGAGCCAATGAATTACATTCATTATCTTCATGTATTCTCATTCACGCATTAAATGATGAAGGCATGTTCTTCATGACCTTCGTCTGAAGATCATTATATCCGAGAGAAGATAATGTTTCGAAGGACGAATGTCCTTAATTCTTAATTATTGTGTTGTGTTGTTCTTGATTCACAACATTCGAGAACAAGTGGACAACATTGGTGCCCACCTCCGGTGAACTTAAAGGACCACCTTCAGCAAGCATTCATCTTCGTCATGCCGCCGAAGAAGGCAACAGTGCTAGGGGCTGCCCTGCAGCAACTGGACACCAACCAAGAGACTCTCTCGCTGAGAGAAGCCTGGAGCCAGGAAAGGAAGGCTACCAGCCCAACACCGCAGGAGGAGTTAGATCAACAAATCAGAGACCTGGAGGCCATACACCAACAAGTGCAGAGAAAGAGAGAAGATGCTTCGGCTAGCCGACCTTTAGAGGAAGATCGACGAAGCTGCTGAAAAAATGTGTCACATCATCCAAGATGACCAAGGACGAAGGCCTAAACAGAGAGAGCTTCAACAAGAGAGTCCAATCAATGATGCTGAACGGTATGATGACTTTCATCATGGTAACTTTGCTTTTGATGATGCTTCTCCTCTAACAGCCGAGTTGCAGGCTACCCCATGGCCACCATCTTACAAGTCACCGTAGCTTCCCATGTACGATGGGCATTCAGATCCGAAGCAGTTTCTCATGAGTTACAAAGTAACCATATCCTCATATGGTGGCAACACGGCTGTCATGGCAAAATCCTTCATCATGGTAGTCATGAGTGTAGCTCAGACGTGGTACTCTTTCCTTCGCCCGAGAACGATCACGTCATGGCAAAAGCTGAAAGACATGCTGGTAACTAGCTTTCAGGGTTTTCAGACAAAGCCAGTAACTACCCAAGCCTTGTTCCAGTGTATGCAAGACCATGAAGAGTACTTGTAGGCATATGTCCGAAGATTTCTGTGACTCAAAGCCCAAGCGCCAACGGTGCCAAATGAGATTGTCATCGAAGCTATGATCAAGGGGCTCCGACCAGGACCGATAGTGCAGTATTTCGCTAGGAAGCCACCGCAAACTCTGGAAAAACTCCTTCAGAAGATGGATGAATACATCAGAGCTGACAATGACTTTCAGCAGAGAAGGGAGGAGGCCTACAGGTATTCTGAGATGACTAGGGGCTTTGGAGGAAGGCTCCATGCCAGGCATGTCAGAGCAATCCACAATCCCAACTCAGGTGATGACAAGGCAAACCACACCCAAGGCAACCAACAAAGCTACTAATCTACATGAATGCAACAAAGCTCTTACAGGCCACCAACTCCAAGGGGTAGAGGAGGAAGAAGCTTCGGAGGAAGGTTCAACTCCTAACCCAGGAGGTTGTTCTGTTTATTCTGTGGGGATGATAAGGGACATACAACAAGGACGTGTCAAGTCACGATCTAAAAGCAAAAAGAGATAGTTGGAGCTGAAGCACGGTAGAATCAGCCGAAGCAGGTCCTGCACACTACTTCATGTTATTCACCATATATCCTTGGGTATGTGGGCAACCAGCAACCCACATCATCAGTTGCTTCGGCAAGTCATTCTCAAGCTACATGGGCTCAGCTACCACCACCACCACCTATGGCACCAACCTTGATTCACAACCAACAGCCAGAAGGCATTGCCAAGCGCAGCAACAGCGCGACACATGAGAGGAATTCGAAGCTCGCATAGTCAATAGCACTGTGCCCAAATCAAGACATATCCACTAAAGTAATACAGGGCTCGACTAGAAAGTTTCCAACTTCAATGTATTTTTACTTTTTCCGTCTTTAAATTTCCCCTCCATAAACAATATAAGAAGGTTCAACCTTTAGCCTATTGTAATAAATTTGTGGTTACACCATCGTGTGTAACAAGGGTGACGAAGCTCCAAAGTCATTCCTAAGGGGATGCAGAGCTAAAATACTACCTAAGTAAAAGGTGAAGAAGCTCCAAAGTCGTTCCTAAGGGAATACAGAGCTTAGCTCCAAAGTCGTTCCTAAGGGGATGCAGAGCTGAAATACCACCTAAGTAAAAGGTGAAGAAGCTCCAAAGTCGTTCCTAAGGGAATGCAGAGCTTAGCTCCAAAGTCGTTCCTAAGGGGATGCAGAGCTAAAATACCACCTAAGTAAAAGGTGAAGAAGCTCCAAAGTTGTTACTAAGGGGATACGGAGCTTAGCTCCAAAGTTGTTCCTAAGGGAATGCAGAGCTGAAATACACCTAAGTAAAAAGGTGAAGAGACTCCAAAGTCATTCCTAAGGGGATGCAGAGTCGTGGATTTTCTTTGATCATTTGTGCATAAACATCATTTACACCATACCATCATATCATATTGCATAACATCGCATCATACATCATTTTGCCTCGACAAAAATAGGGGAAAAGAAGGAAAGTTGCTCCTTCAAAAATATGTGCCAATTCATGAGGTCAAGTATACCTTCGGCAAGGAATCATGGAAGAATTTACCAAAAACACAAGACATGACTTTGGCAGAGATGTTTTTATACAGAGATGGCACCTTCGCCAACACTATTACTAAATAGCAGCCATGGCAAGATATTCAGTATTGTCTCGGAAAAGAAAGGGGGATTTCGTTCTTCGTGAAGCATGAAAAGAAGGGAAGGTATTTTTTCGTCAACAACTCAAAAACGATACGTACGAAGGTTTCACGCATCACAAAGAAATATATTACATCAATACATATGTAATACTCAAAAATTGTGTACAAGAAATATATAGTGATTTCCTTATTTGATGTGCCTCATTTGCGTCATAAACATAGTATACATAAAATTTAGAGTTGAATTAAAACAAACGATAAATATATATATATATGCATCATGTTGGGAGTTTATATGTTTGTGCATTAAATAATAATAATAATAATAAGCATAATAAGAAAATAAATACTAGAAGTTGAATTAAAACCTAAATTTGAAATTAGGGTTTTTGAAAATGAGAAGAGGAGGGATGATATAAATAATATAGTTATGTTTCCAAAGTTAGTATTCTTAACTTCACAATATGGTTGAAAATAAATTTGGAACAACTTTGAATTTAAAATTCGGATTCAAATTAAGCTTAGAAATAGAGAAGAAAAGAAATTAGAAAAGAAAAAGAAAAGGAGAAAAACCATTCTGGGCTCGCGCAAGCACAATTCGGCCCAACAACCATTTAACCCCGCGCAGCCCACTAACCGCGCGCACTGCTGCCCTGACATTCGGCCCCACCTGTCATTTTCATGCGCGACGTTGAATCACTGATTTGCGGGACCCATCGGTCAGTCCGTCTTCCCCGTTCTTCGGATCCATCCTCTCCACCAGACCGTGACGCCAGCTGCATGCGCGATTCACCGTGGGGCTTCTCCGAGCAAAGCCGGCCACCGCACGGACTCCCATCCCCTGCGCGTCCTCTTTTCCCCTCCTCAAGCTCGACATTGGCGTGTGGGGTCGGGTCACCAGCGTCTCCATCCTCGCGCGCGCGGCGGAGCTCAACAAACCGGGAGCAAATTCCGCACGGATTCCTCCAACCGATTCCCCCAAATCAGCGCTAACTTCGGAATCCGATCCATCGTCGTGCTATAAAAGCTGGGCCTCGCCCCCTGGAACCCGCGCATTGCTCGTCGCCATGGAGCTTGCGCAGTGAGAGAGAGAGATTGCCGCCACCGTGGATTGCCACCAATAGCGCAAATCGAACCCAAGTCTTGGCGCCCGAGGCTTGGGGGGCTCATGAGGAAGGCGTACGCGGGCGCAATCGCGGGGTGGTGCCCTGAGATCCCTGGAATTCCTCACCGGAGTTGGTGATCCGCCGCGGCTTGTGGGCAGGGTGTTGCATCGCACCAATCACGGTGAGGAAGCCTTCCCCGAGTTCGCGCTGTCCTTCTTCGCGTATTACCTTAACGAATTGAGTTTTGGGGACACCTGGCGGGGCTTTGGTGCGCTCCGGCGAGCCTTGCCACCGTGGGCAGTGCTCCCCCACCGTAGTGCTGGGTCGGGGGGAGAAGAAGATCCCCTGGCCGTTGATCCGGAATCATACGGCTAAAAATAGATGTAAAAGTACCCTTTCAGGCGATTTGATCTGAGCCGTTGAGCGGAATCGAATGGTCCATGTTAGATCGCGGTTGTTTAAATCTGAGGCATTGACACAGGATCCAACGGCTGTGAATGCGTACCGTTTCGTAAACCTGGATCTAATCTCGCACGCCCAAATTGGATCGTGCGGTTCAGACGCGCCCGTACCCCTTCGGTGGTCGATTTGCTAAAGAGTCCCTAGATTATTTCAGAATGAACCCGCCGTCCTCGCTCACTGTTCGTTGAGTCAGGGGAAACTTACGCTGTAAGCCCCTGAGTTTCTTTTTATTTGGCGCCCAGTCCAGAGATCAATGAAATTAGAAAATTAATTATAGAAAATGATTTTAAATACAAAAATAATTCTAGAAAGTTGTATAATTCATATTTAATCCATTTTAACTCCAAATTGAGTCATTCCAGTTGCAATAATTTTGTTTTAATATTATCTATCACCTAGTACCTCTGTTTAGCCATGAAACTTGAAATAAAATTGTTCATTTGGGTTAATCTATTCTAGGTGCTTATTAACTTCATAAATCCATAACTTAAAATCTATAACTCCAAAATTAATAATTCTTTTTCCTGTGATCTTATTCTAACATGTAGATTATTAATATGTATTTTGCATATATGTTTGGTGTAATGTTAATTTTGCCTATACCATGTTTGTTTGAATTGCTACGACTAGCAGTGAGGTCACGAGTCATCTGAAGATCATCCTGGTACCTGGAATCTCAAGGCCCAGGCAAGTTGTGCCCTTGATCACTTCTTTTTACCCAGCCATGTTCTGATTAATCATAATGATCTGCATAGGTTAATTTGATGGGACCCAACAGGTTACCTAGTTTGAATATCTTTATACCTTGTTTACCACTGATCTTTCTGGGTAGTACTTGCTAGTGCTATATGTGGTTTTGGGTATGAAGATTACACTATTCATGATTATACTTTTGTTATCAGTTGTTATTTATGGTTCATGTTAAGATCATTATGTTAATTGGAACATGGAGCGACCACCCGGGAAAACAGTGCTACCACAAGGGTGGAATGGGACGCCCTTGGCTGATTAATTAGGGAAGCTAGTGGAAGACTACCTTACCCGAAAGGGGCAAGGGCAGTAGGGGAGAGGTCAGTGTAGGGAGGCCCTCGGGAGGATTTTGCTGCGATGGCGGTCCTGCAAGGGATTCCTGCACTGGATCTTCCTATAAACTGTAGCGGGTTTTCGGAAGCTAGTGGAACTTTGTAAAGGCCTCGTAGTGTTACCCTGCCTCGCTTCCTTGGTAGAGGTGTATGGGATTCATGACCCCTTGGCAGATGGGTAACACGGCTTGTGGGTAAAGATGCGCAACCTCTGCAGAGTGTAAAACTGGTATACTAGCCGTGCTCACGGTCATGAGCAGCTCGGACCCTCACATGATTAAATTATGGAACTAAATTCAATTTGTCATATGCATTGCATTGCAGGTGAATGTTGCTTACTTTTGTTCTATTACTTAATTGGGTTGGTATTTACTTATACTTAGTAACTGCTAATAAAATTTTGACCAACTTTAAAAGCAATGCTCAGCTCTAACCATCTTCTTTGGTAAGCCTTACACTTCACGTGAGCTCCCACCTTTGGCGAGTTCATGCACATTATTCCCCACAACTTGTTGAGCGATGAACGTATGTGAGCTCACTCTTGCTGTCTCACATACACCACAGGTCAAGACCAGGTACAGCAGGATGATGCTCATGGAGGATGCTGGTGATGAGTTCGTGAGAGGTCTAGGTCGTCGTCTCCCAGTCAACTTTTGGGTTGCTGGACCGTTGTCTCCTTATAATGTAATTATTTATTTTGTATAGAACTCCTGTTAATATATAAAGTTGTGACATTCGATCCTGTGCCACTATACATCATATGTATGAGACTTGGTCCCAGCATACCTGGTGTTTATGTTAACCCCGGGTTTTGGACCCCTAAAATCCGGGTGTTACAGAAGTGGTATCAGAGGAATGTTGACTGTAGGACGAAACCTAGATAGAACTGGAACAACCATTATCTTACTTACCTTGCTACTCTGATTCATTTCTAAACTTATCTTAATCTTTTCTCATCTATTTCCGCTTTACTCTGATTATTCTTACCTTTATCATTTCTAAAGACAAACTGTGGATTTCACACTTTGAAATCCATGTGCCTAAAGTGACCTTTAGGATTAGGAAACCTAATCTTAGGAACAAAGACAAAACTATTTTTGTCTATGCACTTGAATGTTTGTTCTTATGATACTTGTCTGATTTGGATCTTTGATTGTGTGTGATGGGTTGTGGAGTAACTGTCCACAATTACATCTGCGTATACACATAGGTATAAAAAATATATATTATAAAATAACTAGACAGCCTAGATTATCCCCATTGGAACCTATCTAGCTTAAGAGAATTTATCTTATCCTAAAAGATCTCATTCTAACCAATTCCTCTTATCTTAAAAGGATTCTCCCTTATCGTTAATAGATCCATCTCATCTTAAAGGATACTCATCTTATCTTGAAAAGATTTTATCCTCATCCTAATAGGATCTAACTGACCTCAAAAGATTCTATCCTATCCTTTATGGATCCATCTTATCCTAATAAGCATACCTTATCCACCCTAGATGTAAACAACCATGATCTAATGCAACTTAATTAGATCTTATTTAGTCAAACTAGTCATACCAATCTAACCTAGATTCAATCTTGTGTAATAGATCCATCTTATCTTAAAGGATATTCTATTACCTTAATAGATTCATCTTACCTTAAAGAGATTTTATCTGGTCCTAATAAATCTAACTAACTTCTAAAGATTCTAACATATCCTAATAATATTTATCCTACCCTAGTAGATCTATTTAACCTAAACTAGTCTAATCTAGTCATATTCAATCAAATCTAGCTCCTACTTAATCTAATATGATCTAATCTAGTGTGTGATACTTAATGCTGGTGCAAAAGATATGGCCATGCTTCTAATTCACTTAAGTCTAAATTGGTGACTTAGATCAGTTCAGCCATACCCAGGTTACATACCCTATCCAAACCATACAGAAGCAAAACAATCAAACCAGATTTTGGCTAATCTCATTTAACTCATAGCCATCTACTAAACTAATCTAATGTGGCCTACTTAATCAGACTAATGATACAGGTAAGAAGAGATTAGATCTAACTCAACCAATAGATTCATAATGGGTTGCATAATCTATCAACCCCCACCTAACATCAAACAAACTTATGACCTACATCATGTAGTCTATCTCATCCATACCTATATTAACCATATTCCCCAGCCCAATAATATACACTAACTCCTCATCAATGAGACAAGACCGAAGAAGATGATCAACTTCATCAAGGAAGGATGAGCACCAACTCAAGTCTTCAAGGATCAAGTGAGGTCACCAAGATAAGTCAAGATCCACAATCTAGGATGGAAGTCTTTTCTTATCCTACTCCTTCTTACCCAAACCTATATATGCCCTAAAGACATCTTCTATCCTACATAATTAAAGTGGACATACATATACCCATGCTCTCCTAATCACTTACTAATGAAAAAAAAGAGACTCTTGATTTTGAACTAATTAGAAACTGAAAGCTAAATTGCAAACCACTCTTCCTATATCCTCTTTCTTACTAATCTCGAGGACGAGATTATTTTTAAGGGGGGTAGGATTTGTAACACCCTAAATCTCATTTTGAGAATATAGTAAAAATTTTCAAAGATCTTGCATTAGAATTTTTCTTTTTCTCTCTCTTTAGAACTCTCATAACATTTGAAGACTCATCTCCCTATTTAAAAGCATTTGCTTAAGTGAATAAAATGATAAATAGAACCATATTTGGCACTCATGTTGGGAGTTTATATGTTTGTGCATTAAATAATAAATAATAATAAGCATAATAAGAAAATAAATACTAGAAGTTGAATTAAAACCTAAATTTGAAATTAGGGTTTTTGAAAATGAGAAGAGGAGGGATGATATAAATAATATAGTTATGTTTCCAAAGTTAGTATTCTTAACTTCACAATATGGTTGAAAATAAATTTGGAACAACTTTGAATTTAAAATTCGGATTCAAATTAAGCTTAGAAATAGAGAAGAAAAGAAATTAGAAAAGAAAAAGAAAAGGAGAAAAACCATTCTGGGCTCGCGCAAGCACAATTCGGCCCAACAACCATTTAACCCCGCGCAGCCCACTAACCGCGCGCACTGCTGCCCTGACATTCGGCCCCACCTGTCATTTTCATGCGCGACGTTGAATCACTGATTTGCGGGACCCATCGGTCAGTCCGTCTTCCCCGTTCTTCGGATCCATCCTCTCCACCAGACCGTGACGCCAGCTGCATGCGCGATTCACCGTGGGGCTTCTCCGAGCAAAGCCGGCCACCGCACGGACTCCCATCCCCTGCGCGTCCTCTTTTCCCCCTCCTCAAGCTCGACATTGGCGTGTGGGGTCGGGTCACCAGCGTCTCCATCCTCGCGCGCGCGGCGGAGCTCAACAAACCGGGAGCAAATTCCGCACGGATTCCTCCAACCGATTCCCCCAAATCAGCGCTAACTTCGGAATCCGATCCATCGTCGTGCTATAAAAGCTGGGCCTCGCCCCCTGGAACCCGCGCATTGCTCGTCGCCATGGAGCTTGCGCAGTGAGAGAGAGAGATTGCCGCCACCGTGGATTGCCACCAATAGCGCAAATCGAACCCAAGTCTTGGCGCCCGAGGCTTGGGGGGCTCATGAGGAAGGCGTACGCGGGCGCAATCGCGGGGTGGTGCCCTGAGATCCCTGGAATTCCTCACCGGAGTTGGTGATCCGCCGCGGCTTGTGGGCAGGGTGTTGCATCGCACCAATCACGGTGAGGAAGCCTTCCCCGAGTTCGCGCTGTCCTTCTTCGCGTATTACCTTAACGAATTGAGTTTTGGGGACACCTGGCGGGGCTTTGGTGCGCTCCGGCGAGCCTTGCCACCGTGGGCAGTGCTCCCCCACCGTAGTGCTGGGTCGGGGGGAGAAGAAGATCCCCTGGCCGTTGATCCGGAATCATACGGCTAAAAATAGATGTAGAAGTACCCTTTCAGGTGATTTGATCTGAGCCGTTGAGCGGAATCGAATGGTCCATGTTAGATCGCGGTTGTTTAAATCTGAGGCATTGACACAGGATCCAACGGCTGAGAATGCGTACCGTTTCGTAAACCTGGATCTAATCTCGCACGTCCAAATTGGATCGTGCGGTTCAGACGCGCCCGTACCCCTTCGGTGGTCGATTTGCTAAAGAGTCCCTAGATTATTTCAGAATGAACCCGCCGTCCTGTGCGGGTGTAGCCTGAGTCTGTGGCATCTTACCCCGAACCCCCTGCGCTTTCTGAAAATTGAGGCCCAGTCCAGAGAGTTATAAATTCAGGAAAATGAATTAGAAAATGAGTTTTTAATATAAAAATAATTCCTAGAATTTATATAATTCATAGTAAATGCATATGAACTCCAAATTAATCCATTCCACTTCCTATAATTTTGTAATATTATTGTTTATCAATTAATGCCACTGGTTTTACATAAAAGTCACATTAAAATTGTTATCTTAATTAATCTTGTACTAAGCACATAGAATCTTTGGAAATCCATAACTTAAAATCTATAACTCCAAAATTAATAATTCTTTTTCCTGTGATCTTATTTTAATATGTAGATTATTATTATGTATTTTGTTTACTTGTTTGGTGTGATGTTAAATTTTGCCTACACTGTTTGTTTGTATTACTACGACTAGCAGTGAGGTCACGAGTCACCTGAAGATCATCCTGGTACCTGGATTCTCAAGGCCCAGGCAAGTTGTGCCCTTGATCACTTCTTTTTACCCAGCCATGTTCTGATTAATTATAATGATCTGCATAGGTTAATTTTGATGGGACCCAATAGGTTACCCTAGTTTGTCTATCTTTATACCTTGATTACCACTGAACTTTCCGGGTAGTACTTGCTAGTGCTATATGTGGTTTTGGGTATGAAGATTACACTATTCATGATTATACTTTTGTTATCAGTTGTTATTTATGGTTCATGTTAAGATCATTATGTTAATTGGAACATGGAGCGACCACCCGGGAAAACAGTGCTACCACAAGGGTGGAATGGGACGCCCTTGGCTGATTAATTAGGGAAGCTAGTGGAAGACTACCTTACCCGAAAGGGGCAAGGGCAGTAGGGGAGAGGTCAGTGTAGGGAGGCCCTCGGGAGGATTTTGCTGCGATGGCGGTCCTGCAAGGGATTCCTGCACTGGATCCTCCTATAAACTGTAGCGGGTTTTCGGAAGCTAGTGGAACTTTGTAAAGGCCTCGTAGTGTTACCCTGCCTCGCTTCCTTGGTAGAGGTGTATGGGATTCATGACCCCTTGGCAGATGGGTAACACGGCTTGTGGGTAAAGATGCGCAACCTCTGCAGAGTGTAAAACTGGTATACTAGCCGTGCTCACGGTCATGAGCAGCTCGGACCCTCACATGATTAATTATGGAACTAAATTCAATTTGTCATATGCATTGCATTGCAGGTGAAGTTGCTATTACTTTTGTTCTATTACTTAATTGGGTTGGTATTTACTTATACTTAGTAACTGCTAATAAAATTTTGACCAACTTTAAAAGCAATGCTCAGCTCTAACCATCTTCTTTGGTAAGCCTTACACTTCACGTGAGCTCCCACCTTTGGCGAGTTCATGCACATTATTCCCCACAACTTGTTGAGCGATGAACGTATGTGAGCTCACTCTTGCTGTCTCACATACACCACAGGTCAAGACCAGGTACTGCAGGATGATGCTCATGGAGGATGCTGTGATGAGTTCGTGAGAGGTCTAGGTCGTCGTCTCCCAGTCAACTTTTGGGTTGCTGGACCGTTGTCTCCTTATAATGTAATTATTTATTTTGTATAGAACTCCTGTTAATATATAAAGTTGTGACATTCGATCCTGTGCCACTATACATCATATGTATGAGACTTGGTCCCAGCATACCTAGGTGTTTATGTTAACCCCGGGTTTTGGACCCCCTAAAATCCGGGTGTTACAACATATGTGAATATTTGATAATTGTTTCTTACAAAAATGAAAACTATGTACAAAGACCCTAAACTCATAAATCTACACAACTGTTGGGGGACTTGTTCTCAAATGCTATGAGTTAAGAACAAGGCAACACAAAATGTTAAATGTTAATGTCCTTCGTCCTTCGAAGCATTATTTCCCTTAGAATATAATGATTTTTAGACGAAGGCTATAAGGGACATACCTTCATAAATAAGACATATATAAACAGAGAATAAAGTTTATGAAATATAAGGGACAACATAAACAATTGCATAGCTTTATCAATTTATTCTCATTTTATTATTATGGAAAAATAAAAACAATACTGAATTACAAATGTACCTTCGACTTGACAAAAGATAAAAGTACAAGTGTGATGCACGAGCAAATGCAAGTCAACGTGAACAGTATGGGGTACTGTTCATCTATTTATAGGCATAGGATACAGCCTGTGGGAAATTACAGTTATGCCATTTGCATTTACTATTGACTTATAGAAAAATCTATGAGGACTGGATAGCCTTTTCCCCTTTAAGTCGGTTCCTCTTCCCGCGATTAAGCCGAAGCTCCCTTTCGCATAGCTTCGGAGCAACAACAACCTTCGTCACGATCATGCCCTTCTCATTGTATATGCTTTTAATCCTGAATCCGAAGGTACCTGTCTATAAACCATACTTGGAAGACATTGTTAAATTACGTTTTTGAGGACCTTCGGAGGACGAAGACCCCCAACAACAACTTTAGTCTTCTTTTAAGACTTTGTCGGCAGTTTCGTTCAGTAGTCTGTCGACAGCTTCGTCAACAGCCTCATTAGCAATCCTAATCATGTTGAGCGCCCCCTTCATAGATGGATTAGTTTCAGGATTGTATGGCTCTGGAGGGGGAGAAAGCTCAGTTGCATCAAAATACAAGTATCTGTTAGTACCAAAGCTACAATAATTTACGAAGCTAAGTTGTAATGGATATACCTATAAGCCTGGCGCGTTCAGTAGCTTCTTCAGCTCTCTTAGCCTCTTCTAAGGTGTCATGAGACTCTTTCTCATTTTTTCTAATAGCTTCGTCAGCTATTTCTCGACCACCCTTCAACCATACTTCGGAATAAAACTTTCCACCTAGTGTAGTAGCTTCGACCAAAGGGTTTTTGATATTGTTGACTGAGAAGGCAAAATATGGCTGAGCTACAGCATTGGCATGATCATAGCCGACCTTTTCCAGGACTGACATGACCCCATGGGCACCGGCAAAGGCACAAAAATCCCCTCTATCGCTAAGAATCTCTTTAAAGGCTTCGGCCTCACCGTTAACCCACAGGATAACTCCATCGGGGTCACCACGGATGAATTTCTGTTCTAAAGAAAATGCACCAACTTTGGAAAAGCTATTCTTCAAATTCTTGGCGCATTCCATGGCTACAATGTAGCATTTTTCTCTAGCTTCACGAAGCTCTTCAACATTTTTCTGTACCCTTGCGCGTTCGATATCAGATATTTCACATTTTGTTAGCTCTACATGAAAATTTTCAGTTGCTTCGGCAACTTTCTTTTCTAACTCTTGCACTTCAGCTTTGTGCACTTCTGCTTGAGCGGATAGCTTAGCTTCACTGGATTTCAGCCTTTCAACCAAAGATAGCAAAATTTTGTCCTTTGCAAGAGCTTCGTTTCTCAAGGTTATAACCTCCGATCGAAGGTTTCCAAGTGCTATCTGATAGCTCTCGTTCTTTGCAGCTTTTTGTGCCTTCAGAGCCTTACTGAGGATTAGACCCTGCCAAACAGAAGAACTAACAAACAATAAAAGTAAGAATTACCAAAAAATAGTTCGTTGTAACAAAAAGTACTAAGTACGAAGCCAAAATGTGCAAATCTTCAAGCTATTGTAAGCGAGGTTGTCCGCAAGCCGATCCTTCGTCATAGCGGACAAACCAAGCTCAAGCTTCAAAAATCCCATGTTGTTCATCATCTTGTGACAAACGTTAACCTCCTTACTGTCGGGCAGACAGTAGAGGAAGTCGTCTTCGTCATTCCCTCCGTATACCAAGGACCCTCGGAGGTATTTCAAGTCCTTAGCATAATGTTGCACTTCGGCAATTTGTTCTAATGATAACTGCTTTCCCAAAGCGTGTCAAACAATGTATTCCATGTCACCATGGGGAGGTGCTTCAGGAGCAGGAGATGTATATTTTTCAGGAACACTCTTCCACCAGCCCTACTGGTGCAACTTTCGAAGGTCTGGCTTCGGCGAGAACATTAGTCGTGCTTGCAGTAATCGCTTCTCTTGCATCTCCGGATTTTTCGCTAGATGCTTCAGCAGAAGCAGGAGTTGGTGCTTTCATGGATTCTAAAATAGCATCTAAAACGCTAGTCATTCTTCTCTTCCTTGGAGTTGCTGTTGTAGTACTTGATGGCTTCGACAGCCCTATTACAACTGGAGGGCTCAACACCTTTGGTTGTTCTACTGTCTTTTCTGATTCTAGCTCTTTTATCGGGCCTATACTAGCTTCGATTGACAGGGCAGGAGCTATTTCCATGGCTAAGGAGGCAGTCTCGGCACTTTCAATAAGCTTTGGCACCTCAGCCTTCCCAATAGGCTTCGACCTACAAGTCAAGACCTTGGCCCTCTTCGGCTTCGGTGCACTAGAAGAGGTTGAAGCAACAACTTTCCTTTTTTCGCCTTGCCTTCAGACAGGAAAATAGTAATCAGGGTAAACAAACCCAATAACATCAAAAACCCTATTAAATCTCCTTTTCCCTCGAGCACCGAAGGCAGCAGTCATGGCCTCATCCTCTGTCCTCGAGTAGGCTCCAAGTAGCTCATCACTAGTTACCTCTATAGCTTCTAGCCAATCATCATTTGGTTCGTCAAATTGGCTTCTGTATCGGAAGGTGTACTTAAGATAAACCAAGCCACCCTGACTGGAGCCAGCGGCAGTTTCCTTTGGCATTTCCCGTTCATTCGCAAGAGGCCATACTTTGAAAGCGATGTGTTCTTGAACTAAATCCCTAGTACCGATGTAAGTGCATACGATGTTGAAAGCCATTAGGCACGCTTGCACTTCATTCCCAATAGCGATTGATGGTCTTCTAAAGCCAAAACACGACCATATGGGACGTTAAATGATGCCTCTCACATCCTCTCTCTCTGATTTAGATCATTCTTTACGTAAAACCATTGCTTCATCCAAGAGCCTGGCCACTTCCTCTGAAATGTTGGCACATGATAATTTGCCTCAGAGTGGGGCATGAAGCTGTAACAATCGAAGTTGTTATGGTATTGCTCTTTACCGGTTGCCTTCGTCTGGTAGGATAACTCGTGAATATTGCAGAAGCACCTAGCATTCGGCTCTAGCCCCTGACTCCTCATAGCCCATATAAAAACCCCTACTTTGATAAAGGCTTCGGGGGTAAGTTGATGAAGGTATATTTCGAATGTGTTCAGAACTTCAACCAACATCTTGTGTAGTGGAAAGCAAAGCCCAGCTTTCATGAAGCTTTTAAAGACCACCACCTCATCAGCTTCAAGAAGGGGAACAGTGCTTTCCCCTGGCCCTCACTATAGAAATATCATGAAAATATTTGCCCTTCATTACTTCGATTTGCCCTTGTTTGACAGTTGACTTCCCAAAGACGACATGGCTCGGCCTCCACGACCGATCTTCGACATCTTCATTCCCACTCTCCACATCAAAACTGTCACTATCGTTGGAATCTTCAGACAACCCAGCTAGCATCTCATTAGTGATCTTTTCTATGTTGGTTTTCTCCATAGCTTCGTAAAACCTAAACATTGTGGGGTATGTAATCTTCTTGTCCCCAGCCATTTGGATGATGGTTACAGCAAAAGCCGAAGCTCAAAAGTCAATCGAGCTCGCAAAGAGAAGAAGGCTAAGATAGCAATGACAACGCAAACAGCTAGATGGCACGAAAAATATTCACGACACAGGCTTCTATATATATACTTAGAGCTCCCCTGCTCGGTGGGTCCCACAGTTCAGAATGATTCGCTATTCTAGCAAAGGGAAGGTGTTTTTTGGACCTTCGGCTAAAGGCCTTCGTTCACGTCGCAGTCTAAATTTGTTACAAAGAAACAAATTAATACCGCGAGGGGCTACTGTTGGGGGCCTTTCTCTTCCGAAGGTCCTCAAAAACATGACTAACCATATGTTTTTAGCATAATATGGATTATTACAGGGAGCTTTGGCTTTAGGATGGAAGTTTACTCCCATGGCAAAGGTGTACAAGACGAAGATATAGCTTGAAGATAATAAGAATGAATGCTGAAGCTATACCCGAAGAATAACAACTTTAGCTTAAGACGGTGATGAAGATTAAATATGATGTTGGCCCGAAAAGAAAAAGACTAGCCAGTCCCTAATGATTTATACTATAGATGTGAATAAATGTTGGGGACATAAATGTACTTTTACTCGGGCTGCGTCCCGTGCCTATAAATAGATGAATAGTAGTACCATACTGTTCACGTCGGATTGTAATCACTCTCGTATCAGCACCTTCGAACAAGTCGAAGGTATTAATGTAATATAAATTCTGTTGATGTTCATGTGTACATTATGAAATACAAATGTGAATGAGCCAATGAATTACATTCATTATCTTCATGTATTCTCATTCACGCATTAAATGATGAAGGCATGTCCTTCATGACCTTCGTCTGAAGATCATTATATCTGAGAGGAGTTAATGTTTCAAAAGACGAAGGTCCTTAATTCTTAACAATTGTGTTGCCTTGTTCTTGATTCACAACATTCAAGAACAAGTGGACAATAGGTGCTTTGGGGGGTCACGGTTGGTGCTGTAACGGAGGACATGACTATCTCGTAGTTGTCCATGTCGTATGATCCTCTACACTCATCCTCAATGATCATATTGTGCAAAAAAGGTACATGTACGCATGATCGCACTGAGTACTTACTAGGAGAAAGAATTACCTAGGTTACAAGAATATGAAATCGGGCCTTGAGCACCCCAGATACTCTCTTCGCATCCTTTCGTGCCCATCCTATTATGTAGTGAAAGTAACATCCGTTGCTTTTGAGTATGTGGGAGCGAAATGGTCTTCACGAACACCAGCCACCGAGGGTATATGCTATTAGCTAGGTAGTATCCCTGGTTGTATGTCACACCCGGTTTTAGAAGGCAAACCAAATGCGAACTATGTACGTGCTAGGATCAGAAACCCGCGTACGTAGTAATTACATAGTTGGACATCATCACACATTGCTCAAAATAAAAGCAGTAATAGTACTTTATTACATCATGATGTTTAAGACATCCACAGAGTCATTAACTTAAGATAGATCAAAGTGTGAATATGAAACGTAGTACAATACAGCCTTAGCAGGCAGCTGGCTAGGGGGGTTTGCCACTAAACTAATCTAGAAGTCATCGAAGTCCTGAAACTCCTAAAAGTCCTCCATGTTGCCTTCATCTTCTCCTGAGCACTGGTTGCAATGGGGACAACCTGGGGGGTTTGGTGTTTTAAAGCAAGGTTGAGTACACATCAACGTACTCAGCAAATGTCCCGTTTGGCTAAAGTGGACTAGCTGTATGTGGAGTTAAACTTAAAGCAGTTGCTTTTAGTTGGTCAGGTATTTATTACTAGTAGGAAGCCAAGTTTTGTCAATAATCCCAAGTTATTACCCAAATGGCACTCCCTCCAAGAGGAAATACCAAATACCATAAAGATAGTCATCATCGTTAAGCATCATCATAAAAGTTAACCAGAGTAACTCTAATCAAAGGAGCTCCCAAGGCTACTCATAATCGTGAGCACGACTGATATACCAGTTTCTAACACTCAACAGAGGTTGCACACTTTACCCACAAGTCGTGATCCCTTCCCAGCCTAGGTTGTATAGACCCAATCTTCATTACCGAGGTGAATGGCCAGGGATACACTATATAGCCTTTACAAAGATTCCCCTGGTGTGTAGTCGCCCATTAGGTTTTGCCAGTCATACAAACACAGTACTCCTCCCTAAGTTGGGTGACTAACAAAACCAAATCGAATGAACTTCGGCACCCACCCTTAGTAGAGCAAGCACTATGCCCCGGGCCCCATCGATGGCACAACAGCGAAGCCAACTACACCCCCAAGTTCCTCTAATTAATAAGCTAAGAGCATTCCCATTCCACCCTCATGGTTGTACTGTTTTCCCTGGTGGTCATCCAGCGAGTAGGTCCTTACGGAGAGGTACTCGAGAAACAGTCCGAGCCCCCTAAAATATCACATGTTCATCATCATAATCAAAATAGCTCATCGTATCATAAATGTTCTCATCATGTTCATTGATTAAAGTAAAGCAATAGCATAATACTAATCATAGTAACCAATTCCCAAAGGGTAAACAAGGACAGGATAACAGAATACTAGCCAATCCTTAGGTTGATCATGGTATGCAGGGCAGTGGATTATAAAGTAAGTAGCATATAATGGGTCAGAGGACACTTGCCTTCACTAGGTTGTTGCTCAGGGAAGTCTCCTGTAACACACTCGGAAACCTCGGACTGCTTGTTGTCTATCCAGAACAATCATTCATTCAACACACTTGGGAAATGACAAAGAAACAGTACACCAATCATATGCAAAAGAGTAAACACATGATTAGTAGAAAAGTACAAACACAAAAGTGAAATCTAGGTTCTAGGGTAGATTAATATACCTAGTGGTCTGTTGTTCTCCAACTAGTGCAAGTGCAGCCAACAAATCCATACATCATTGTCATCAATTTTTTTCTCTCCCTCTCCTGTGTATCTCTCTAATTTGTGTAGAGGCAAAGTTATAAGCCTTTAGAGAGAGCGGAAGTGCTACTGAGAGCTAGAGCAAAATCTTGAGGGCATTGTTACTCTGTCGGATTGTTATCGACAAGATTGTAAGCAGCCACGACATCATTGTAATCGACATCAACATAGTGGAAGGCTCTATCTGTTGTACTAACAGATCTGAGCAAACAGAGGAAGGAGTTGAAATACACTCCAAGCTAAGGTGTGGCTAACTGCAACAAGGACTAGGCAAGCATTTCAGGCTTGGCCGAACCTCGGGATAAATCCATGTGTCTGTGTGCTCTGCTCTGTGTTGTGTGCTGTTTCTCTGTCTTATTTGCTTTTTATATTTGCACTTCAATTCTTATCTGTGTTTCAAGTTGTCTTTGAAGTGCAAGGTATTTTAAGACAGGAACTTAATTTCAGCTACGACCTACTCGAAGGGTCTTTCATTACACTGTGATCCAGTCTTCGAGTAGAGTAAGAAATTCTAGTATTTAAGTGTTAATTTTTATTCGCATATCCACCCCATCTAGGAGACATCTGGATCTTGTTCCCAGACAAAGATAACTTTCAGAAATGACTTTCAAGAAAGAATGAGGAGGTGGTATATAAATTTGAAGTGAGGGTTGTGTGAATGAGCTTAAGATGTTCTCCTTTTTTTATAGACTAGGTTCAAGTTTTTTTTTATTTTTTGGATTAAAAATGGAACGAACCAATCATAAAGCACAACGTGGCAATTGCTCGCGCCTATCAACGGCAGCAGCAGCATGATGAGCGATACCGACCAGTCGTGGACCCAACACGATCGGTCCCGATCCTACCGACCGGTCGGGCCATATCAAAGGGCGGTAATGGTCACCATTGGCATGGGCCTAATATATTAGCTCATGATTTTTTATAACAACTAGAATAAATAGTGCCCTATCAGGCACTACATCATTCGTATGCCTTAAGGTAGTGCATGTATAGAAATAGCACCTCCAGCTACACTTAAGGTACAATGGTAATCATACAATAGTGGAATGAATCCACTTGCAGAAGTACTAGTAGATTTGTAGTGGAAGCTTATTGTCTTTCTCCTGGGGACTCCATTTTCCTTCAATGAGACTACTATACATAATAGACTTGAAAAAAATAGTAGTCTCAAAGACTTAGATTACAAAGTAACCTCCCACTGAAAGTGTGCATACAAGTTTTGAATACTTGTAGAAGACATGCACTTTGATTTTGATATCAAGAGGGGAAAATTATATATAATCTAAGCTGTCACATATATGTCAAAATGACACCACTTGGAGAATACCACTAGTAGGATATAAACTTTGAAGCGTTAGTGTCATTGACTTAGGAATGTTAAATAAGTTATGTGACGTGCCTAACTAAACATTTTAAATCATGTAGGTTTGCTCAAGAGTATGAATTGAAAACGAGCATTCCTACCATATGATTGACCTAGTATGCATGCAATTTTAATCAAAAGAAAATACCATATGTAAAACTAGGCATGTAAGGTAAAAACTAGATAAAAATAGATACGTATATCTAAAAATAGGTAAATGCAATAAATCTAGTTACCTTAGTCATGGGTGGGGAATTTGGGTCCAAAATTTTCACTAACCCACTTGGCAATAAACTTGATCCGATGTGATGCATCCCATGATATACATCCCAATTTTGCCAAGTCTCCAAATTCCCAGAAGTCCTTCAGACTTCTTACTTCCCTCTTGGGATCCAAATCTTCTCGGTGCTTTTCATGGTTGAGATAATTTCTTTTGGCACCCAGTTGCGTTTGGTCCCCTTTCCTTTGTTGGCTTGCTTGTTGGCCTTGATTGCTATCACATTTCCATTCTTTTTCTTTTTCATCAAATATGGTGTAGCGACCTTTTTGTCCACCTTGTTGATGTAGGTGTTGGAGATTTTGCTTGTTGCCTTTTTCTTTTGCTTCTCCTCGATCGTCGTCTTGCATTGGTAAGACTTGTGGCATAGCCTACAAACCAAGGTTTCTCCCTCTACAGGCTTGTTCACTCCCGCAGTGGTGTTATCCTAAGGAGGTTGTGTTTGTTTAGCTTTGTCTTTTTTGTCATACAAAGCCTTGCCTAGGCGAGCCACCTCTTGCCTTAATTGCTCATTCTCCATTACAATCTTATCCGAACATGTTTCTATAACAATATTCTTAACAAGAACTTGATTGCAGGGATTAGAATCATCAATTAAATCAAAGCAATAAGTAGAAGCATCTTTCTTAATAATTTCAGGAATTTCAACAAAAGAAGCTCCTGGGGTGCTACCGATGCTCTCTAGCTTTCAAGTTAGCTCATTATTGTGTATGCTAAGAATTTATATTTTCTCTAGCAAGTTTTCAATAGCTTCTTGAGAGCTAGCTAACTTAGCCTTAATTTTTTTGTTCTTTTTGATAATGCTATCATCGGTAGTTGAGGATGGAGCATTAGATTCTAATTGTTTATTTTAGTTGTTAGCTCACAATTCAAATTAGCAAATGTTTCAAAATTTTCTAGCAAACATTTATAATCATTTTGTGAGCTAATCAACTTATTTTTCAAAGTTTTAAGTTGAGCCTTTTGTTTAGTGCAAACATCCTCAAAAAACTTAACGGCGTGTGCAAGTTCATCTACAAGGGCTTTCCATTACCATCACACTCATTATCACTATGATCACTAGAGGATGGGATATTTGTTTTACCTCTTGCCATAAGGTATTTGTGAGATGACCGTGAAGAGCATGATGAAGAGTGGTGGCTATGAGTCCTTAAAGGATCATCTTCGCTTGAAGAATCATCCCAAGTATTGACACTTGTGAGTGCCTTGCCTTTGCTCCTCCTCTTTGTGGGTTCGACCATATTTGGATAGTTGTCCCTAAAGTGGCCTTTCTCCCCACATGTGAAGCATCCTCTCTTTCTTTGCTTTTTTATGTCAATGTTAAAGAGAAGATCCTCGACTTGCAAGGGCACACTCATTAGATTAATCTTGCAAATCATCCCAATTACCTTTCTAACACGTTAGACTGTTTCTTCGTCCTCAGAGGATGATGTTGAGGCCTGATCATTTTCTTCATCATCATTTTCATGTTCTTCCTCCTCCTCTTCACTTGATCTTGGAGCCTTCTTCTTGCCTTTTATCTTTTTGTGTTCATCACATGCAAAAGCATATGGCTTTGAAGGAGTTGGCTCCTCTTGTTGACCCATTTTCTGTGACATCCAAAATGTCACAATCTTTCCAATCACAATCGTTGGGATCATTTGGATCAAGTCCTCAAGGTTGTGAAGGATGGTGATGATGCTCCCATATCTTTGTTGTGGTAGAAGGGAGATGATCTTCCTCACAATGTCTGCATCATCTAGCTTATTAATTCCAATAGAGTTGAGCTCATTAATCACAAGATTTAAACGGAATACATGTATCTAACAATCTCATTTTCTTTCATTACAAAGGAATTATACTCATTTAACACGAGATAGTGTTTTTGCTCACGGACATTAGATGTGCCGTCATGGAGCCCATGCAATTTAATCCAAATCTCATTAGCATTTTTCAAGATAAATGCTTGATTGAAAATTTCCATGCTAAGAGATTCATACAAGCAATTTTTTGCTCTAGCATTTAGAAGAATTTCTTTTTCATCACTCATGGTGAGCTTTTTGGGATTTTTGGGTGGTTTCTTCCCATCAAGAGTGACTCCCCAAACACCTAGGTCAACCATTTCTAGGTAACAAGCCATTCTAGCACTATAATAAGGGAAGTTAGTGTCATCGAAGTGTGGTGACCTATGGGTATCCATCCCCTTCCTCTAAAAAGCGTTGGCTCGATTAGCAGTGAAGCTAAAACGTTTCAAATGAGCCAAACCGGGCTCTGATACCACTTGTAGGAAACGGTGACACCTAAGAGGGGGTGAATTAAGACTTCTAAAACTTCCTTCTTGACTAGACCACAAAGTAATCTCTAGAACAAAACCTATGCAAATAAGTTAACTAGAATGTGCAAACTAGGTTTTGTCTATGTGTTGTTATCTCTGCCGCAAAAGGAGTTATGCAACCTAAGTTCCAATCCTGTATAATTTACACTAAGACTAGTAAAGATTGCAACTTAAGTAGAGAGAGTAAATGTGGAAGATTAAAGAGCTAGTAGAGAAAGCAAACTCTCGTGGACGACGCTGATATTTTTATCGAGGTATCCAGAACCACGTAAGATCCTGACTAATCCTCATTGGTGTCCCTACGCAAAGAGTAGCCCACGCGAGGGCGAAGCACCACAGACAAGTAACTCCGCTTCTGGCGCCTCTCCGACGCTCCCTGCCGTCTCTACTATCGAGCTTCTGGTTGAAACATCGTGGGCCTCATTCCCTCTGGTACACGGTGGCGGCCGTGACACAAACTCGGTTGTCACAATCTCGCAAGTCTCTCGCCCCACTTGGTACAATATTAGAACGACTCATGCAAGAGACGAGGGGTTACGTGGGTTTTTCTAAACTCACTCAACTAACTAGGGTTCACCTAGAGCAAGTGCATAAGTAGTCTAACTAACCTAAGCACTTTGCAAAGCATCTATGCTAATCACCAAGTGATTCTATCAATCACTTGGGTGTTTGAGCACTTGGAAATGTCTATATCATGTGTTGATATGTTGCTTGGACTCCCACACCTTCAAATGGCCGATTGGGGGTATAAATAGCCTCCCCCTCAATTATAGCCGTTGGACAGAAAAGCTGCTGCTTCTGTCGTCGGGTGCACCGGACAGTCCGGTGTCCTAGCCATGTCAGCCGACTATTGAGGTTAGTAGTAATCGACCATTGGAGCCGACTGTTGGCCAGACTGTCCGGTGCACAGCGCCCAAGAGTCCTTGGTTGCGGACCTCTGCACATATTGTCCGGTGCACCACCAGAGCGCTGACTGACTACCCACTTCTTGGATTTCATCACTATCTTCTTGGGCTTCTTTTGGTCTTGAGTCTTAGACTTCTACGCATCTTTTTGGACTTGTTTTGAGGTGTTGCATCCTTAGTGCCTTAGTCCAATCCTCTTCGCATCCTGTGAACTACAAACACAAACAATAGCAAACGCATTAGTCCATGGGCTATGTTTATCATCAAACACCAAAATCAATAAGTCAAATGTGTTGAGGTCCATTTTCCTTACAACGGGGTGAAAGCAAGAGGGGCAGCGAGCGCAGGAGGTACGGAAGATTTGACGGTGGCCGACGCGGGTGTGGCTGGGCCGCCAATGGTCGACGCGGGAGCGACAAGGCCGCTAGCCACTGGCGTGGGCGCGCTGGGGTTGCATGGGGCTAGGACGGCCAGGATGTGGCCGCTGGTGGCCGACGTGGGGCGGGGTAGAGGCAGCGGACGCGCCACCCAAGAGGAGGGAGGCCATGAGCAAGGGGCCCACAGTGGCCGTGGCGGTCCTTGGCTGTGGGCGACGCACGCCAGGTGCCGAGGTTGCTCACACCACCGGAAGGCGGAGAGGACGAAGCACGCTAGCGTCGGAAGCCTAGCCCCCTAGGCCACCACCGACAAGGAGCTGCGACGTGATAAGGAAAGCAAGGAAGAGGAGGGGGACGTGCCGGGAGCCCGAGAGGAAGGTCGGTGGCCAACACAAGGGTGCTGATGGCTGAATGAGGGAGAAGCAAGGTGGGAGAAAAGAAACCTAGTTGGATACCATATTGGTATTCCTAACCCTAACCAAAGTTAGGAGATAGATTTATATAGAATAGTTAGGCCTAAGTCTATTACACAACGATAACTCTAACAGTAAATGATATGCACTAGGCAATTTATATAGGCAACGACTGCTATGCAAGCAGTCCTTCTGTGCAAGCGTGCAATCAAACAATCTGATCCATTAGATCGTGATCCAACCGTATATCACATTTAACACTTAAACCCTTCCACCACTAGCTCAATAATCTTTATAAAAAACCCCCTAACAAACCGTGGTTGTATCTGTGGTTGGATCGTAATTTAATGGATCAGATGGCTTGCTTGCACGCTTGTACAGAAGGACTGCTTGCATAACGGTCGTTGCCATTTATATAAGCCGAAAGCATCGTACTTTATTTACAAACCTGCCGAGAAGATTTGTTTTGATCCGACGGTTTTGCCTCAAACCAGCCTAATATATTAGGTTCACCGACCAGTAAAGTCTAGATTTGGTTAAAAATATTAGAAGCTGTAGTTTACTAGGGTTTTAGACTGGATACGAGACTTCAACCTTAAAAAGTAGAAGCCGTTTCGAAACAAGGCAACAGGCAGGCTAGTCCCCTGTTCAAAGTTCAAATAAGAAATATGTGGAAAATCGCAACCCCCCACCCACACACACACACACTTTGTTCAAACGTCACATCGGTATAAGGAAACGGAAGGCAACAATCCAATGTCAACAAACTCGCCCCACCATACAAGAGTCTTAAATTCACAATAGCGTGTGATCAGTTTCAATGCGAATTTTCCATAGAATACAGGAGCATCCTGTGCAATAGTTTTGTAGGTTCTATCGAAATTAGAACCATGGAAAGAGTTCCACTTTTCTCTGTAGGAAGCTGCATTCTCAAGAGACAGAATCAGCTGACCTTTCCAATCAGTGCATCAGATCTGCAGACATCGCCACGACAAAGTGGACAAACCCTAGAAAACAAGATGGAAATTCATATAAGCAGAAAGGTAATTAAACGCGTCAGCTGATATTTCTGTATGATATAATGAATGCATATTTTATGGAGCTAATTCTTTTAGCAACTCCAGAGTAACAATGTACCGACAAGAAATTTCAGAAGGCAAGTCTTAGATTCTGTCTTAGTCAACAAGATGTTTCCAGTAATGATACTAACATCTAACACTGGATTCCAGATCTGTTCTGTAATTTTGAGACTCGGGAAAAAAGGAAACTTCAGTAACAAGGTCAAGTGAGAATTTAACCAGCACAGACATAACTATTTGCGCACCTTTTTACCTTTTTTACCCTGAAAATTGAAAATGAAATCCTATCATCCATCAATTGCTTATGGTTCAAACATTCTGAAGAGGTCCTTAAATAACAAATAACAACATGCTATCTTAGTTCCAAATTATAACTCATTTCAACTGTTAGAGTATTCACCTAGGGTTTTGGGGTTAGCTCCTTGTAATTACTGTCACACCCTTGTGTAATGGGCTAGACCCAACATCTTCAATATATATACTAGTCCTACCCTAGTTAGGGTTAGGGTTTCCCATATTCTCACTCTCCAACTTACCTCACCTTCTACAGGCCCGACATCGCCTACGCCGTCCAATAGGTGTGCTTACATATGCGCACCCTGCGGGAGCCCCATCTCACCGCTCTCAAGCGGATCCTGCGCTACCTCCGCGGCTTCGTCGACAATTGCCTTCTACTCCGACCCTCCCCGACGTCGGAGCTCGTGGTCTACACCGACGCTGACTGGGCTGGCTGGCCCGACACATGTCGATCCACTTTCGGTTATGTCGTGTTCTTGGGCACCAACCTCGTCTCCTGGGCCGCCAAGCGGCAGCCCGTCGTGTCCCGCTCCAGCGCGGAGGCTGAGTACCGCGCTGTAGCCAACAGTGTGGCAGAGGCCTCCTGGCTGCGTCAGCTTCTCCACGAGTTCCACAGCCCCCTCCAGTGTGCCAACCTCGTCTATTGCGACAATGTCAGCGTGATCTACCTCTCCACCAATCTCGTGCAACATCAGCGCACGAAGCACGTGGAGATCGACCTGCACTTTGTCCGCGAGCGGGTCGCCGCCGGTAACGTTCGGGTTCTCAACATCCCCACAACGTTGCAGTTCGCCGGCATCTCCACCAAGGGGTTGTCGTCGAGTGTCTTCGCCGACTTTCGATCCAGTCTCAACTCTCAACATTTGTACATGATAGAGTTGAGACTGTGGGGGTGTTAAGAGTATTCGCCTAGGGTTTTGGGGTTAGCCCCTTGTAATTACTGTCACACCTTATGCAATGGGCTAGGCCCAACATCTATCAATATATATACCAGTACCTACCCTAGTTAGGGTTAGGGTTTCTCATATTCTCACTCTCCAACTCATACTTCAAACTGGCAAAACATGTCAGATTTTGGGGTGTCCAAAATCTAGGCTCATTTTTCAACCCTATACCAAATGTAGTCTAAATACTTTGCAAGAAACTAACAAGTTTACCATTACAGAGCATGTAGATTTCCTGTTAGAGAACGTCAATAGTCTCCAAATATCACACAAACAAGGGATAGCTACAGTCTATAGAGCTCCCTTGTTAAGGAGATAATTATAGCTAGGGCTAGACAAAAACTCAATAGCTCGCTCAGCTCATGACTGGCACATCTCAACTTGGCTCAGCGCGTTTGCAATTGTATAATGATCTGTGCTCAAGTTTTAGCTTGCTATAGATAACGAGCCACTTACATCAAAAAAATAGATAACGAGCCAGCTCGAGTTTGCTCACGGGCTCGCAAGCCAAACCAGCCAAGCGCCAAACAAGCACTAGACTTAAGCTGGCAGTCTAGTACCACCAACCCTAGTCCTGTATGGCACACAACAAACCACTCCATTTGACTCTCCTATAGCCCATTCTAACATGTTGCCACTGAGCCGCCGCCTGCCTGAGTCTCCCTCACACACTCATGCTAGACAATCCCTCAACACGCTGATCAATAGCTAATTGTTGTCCTGGCTGGTAGGTGCTGCAGATGTTCCATTATTTCCCTAGAGCAGACTCAGTGCTAGAGGCTCCCACATGGCCACATGAGTGGGGTCTTAGAAAAAGACAAACCGAAGCAAGCTTACCCCCTTACCCCCAAAATACGAAGAGGCTACTTTGAACCTGAACCTAGTGACTCAGTGAGACAGCTCTACCTTTTCTTCACGGTTTAGGTTGGGGATTCAATGGAATGCGGCCTGAGAGCGGGTGAAGAGAAACAAACCAGAGATATCTGAACCCTCATCTCGGCATTATAAATGTCTAGTACAGATCTCTCTGATGCGCTTTTTGTTTCCCAAGATCCAATCAAGTTTCTTTGTCTTGCTTTTGAGTTCTTGTTTGTCATCTCCAGTGTTTAGCGAGATTTAATTCAATTGGATGACGATGATGCATGATATATTCATGTACATGGATTACTTCGTGACCATTTACATATGTTGCTAGTACCTCACACAAACCATTTGCAATTTACTTTGTTGTGGATTATTGTTGTTCGTTGTGTTCTAATTTGAAATTTCTTAGGGGCTTATTGTGTAACTCATGAGCTTAACAAACTAGCTCGAGCTAAATAGCGAGTCGAGCCAAGCTAGTATTCTAGGTCATTAGGATAACGAGCCAAGCTAGCTCGATATCTGGCCCTAATTATAGCATGCAGATTATGTAGTTTCTTTTTCCTAGAAGTGAATTAAAAAGAATACGATTTGAATACCTGTGAATCTCCTTTAGCCATTTATCTACACATGTTAGATGAAATTCATGATGGCATGGAAGTATACGAAGACATTCTCCCTCTTCATATTCAACAAGGCAAATATAGCATCTGCATAGATGAAATAAATGAGAAGTTGGACAACAATACGTGTTGCGAGGTTACAAGGACAACTGGACAAGTGCCCACACAATAATCCCACTCCCACTCATAAAACATACAGGTGCTAGACACCTGGAAATGAATCACCACTTAAATGGCAATTGTAGAGTCTAGAGACCACATGTGCATAAAAACAGTTATCTTATTGGACCTTCAATGGTAGATTGAAATATATGAAGGTACAGCAAATTTGGGAATTTGGAATGCCTAGTGAGAAGTCTTAGGCTCCTCCAATCTCCCACATCATCGCAAATCGTCTGAATCTTGTATAACCATGCTTTATCCAGCTTATGTATCGCTTGCTTAAGTTAGGATTGAGTTTAGACAATGGACTTTATGGGCAAATAATAGTGGCTACTCTGGAAGGAGTTTAACACACTGAAAACATGTATGGACATTCCATGTATTGTTAACTTTTCATCATGTGCATGGATGTCATGTTCATTGGAGCTAATAGAAAAGAGCTTGTCCTATTTATGAAACAGTGAAACATAAGACTATAGCTGTTTGTAATTCATATAATTAAGTAACAAACTTCCAAACATTATTCTAAATAGGCCATAATGTCTTACTGTGCAGCTTCCTCACTGTGGTATTTCAATGGTCTCCTATACACTTTTGCAGGAAGACGCTCAACAATCTCCCTTGGAGCAGGAACAGATCCAATTGAAGAAAATGCTGGTCTTGATGACGATAAAGCAGCAGATTGGTGGTGAATTTCATCCAGAACCTGAAAGTAATAACCACAAGGATGCAAGTTAGTATCCTTCTTCAGTCAAGAACATAACTATTACCTTCGTCCCAAAAAGAATGTGATCCTAGATTTGGACTAAGTCAAACTTTTGTATCTCCAAATAAGTTTATTATTAAAACATATTCAATGATTAATCTAATGATATTATTAGTACCTTTTGTATCTATTTGATCAAACTTGATATTGATTGACTTATTAAAAGCGAGAATTACAATCATTTTTTGGACAGAGGCAGTACGTATATTTGCACAACGTACCTCAAATAGTGCTTCTGCTAACATAACAATTCTTGATATGCTAGCCCTTGTGCTAGTTTCTTCATCAGGATTGCCTTGTCGACTACCTGTTCTGCAGTTGCAAGTTCCTGTTCTATGATGACCGGATAGTATGCAGGACCTCTCATGACCAGATAAATTTTCAAACCTGCTGCCCAACCTTTGCAGAGCTCTGACCTATTAAGAAAAAAAACTCATAAACTTATATTTTTAGAGGTAATAAGCAAGGCTAAAATAAAGTTTAAGTCCAAACTACCTGAGACCGTATCCTCCGCCTCCTCTCAAGAAAAGCTGATCTACGCTCCAGTAGGTCACTATTACTGGCCTGCCTCTCAGAGCTCAAGTTGTACAGACCATTGGTTGAAGGATCAGAGCGCGATTCTGAACTCCTGTCTGAATTAGTCCTTTGCATTACTGCTGAATCTTGCCTAGCACTAGCATTTCCAGACAACCATACTGCCCTATCGTAAAGAAGGGCAGGGGTGAATAACCCATCTGAAAATGGAGGCCGTCTGAGGACTCTGTCCCGAAGCCGCCCAACACTTAATGTTCGGCTAAACCGAACACTGCCTTCAAAAGGTTCCTGAGATCCCATCCTTCTGTAGGAGTTCCTCAAGATAGCATCTTCAGATTCTAGCAGATTTCTTCTAGCCTGACGAGCTGCTCTAGCTTGTGCCGTGACACTATCTCTAAGCATGTCTAGAGTCGAATCAATCCCAGCAGTTGGTGCACTACCCTGCTGGGAGATGACTGTATCAGAAGAGTCATCCACATCACCCCGACCTTCACCTGGGTTAGCACAAGTCGGGAGGCCAGATGACAGAATAGAGCAGGCTACTGATGATCCCAAGCTGACAGCTCGACTCAACCCAAAGTTGACACCAAAACGTGGCCTTGACCTCCCAGAAGGGTCTGTCAATTGACTGGCTGCTGTTGAAGTGTTAGTGGCAGCAGCATTCTGTAGCACGCCATCATCTTGATCTCTTTCTCTATCTGATGAAGGTAGTGCTATCTCTTCACCGGGATGAGACTTAGGCGTTGCAAGTACATCTTCATCAGATTTTGTAGTGTGAGTGAGTGAAGGTAGGCTTGCAGTCTCCCCTCCCTTGTTACACTAGAAACATACAAATGCATCATTTAAGACCGAATCCAACAGTTTACCATAGTTTAACTAGACTGCGCTGTTCACGTAGTGGAGTTTGGATATAGGTATGGGGATGGGTAGTCTAACTATAGCAGAAATTGAGCCTTTGATCCAAAACTGTAACGGCAACTCAATTAAAAAACTGCAGATAAATGAAGTTTAGAATTCCAACAAAGCAACATATCTAGTTCCAACAAGTTGTACTATTCATTCATAAATCATAATAGTACATTTTAGTACTCCATTTTTTTGAGGGATAGTGCACCACAGTTCATACGCAAGGAGTTCAAAAATATTTGACATGATCGAAACTAAACAGGCAATCAAAGAGAAAGAAGACAATTTACGGAAAGAAATTTTTGTACCACAGTACATCCAATCAAACAGAAGTTCAGAACTCAGTTTCCAAAAAAAAAAGGTTCAGAATTCAGTTACTGCAATTTGAAACTAAATTATGGAGCCATTGAACAATCTCGAATCCCCAGAAATGCTCGCTCAGAAACCGAGGCTAGCAAACTCACAGCGACAAGATCTAACACGTATCCGCGCTCCATTTGTGAAAACACCCTTCCTTCGCCTGATTCGCCGCATTCCAACACGCACAGATTCGAAAGCACCGCGAGGGAAAGGAAACACCCTTACCTCGACGTCCACCGCCGCTGCGGAAACGTCGCAATCGCAAGGCGTCGTGGAGCCACGGAAGCAGGAGGAACTCGGCAGCGGCAGCAGGCTCCTCCCCCTCCTCGCCTTCTCGCTACCATTTGGCCTCTTAACCTCGCCGCCCTCCTCCGCCGCCGTGGGCGACGAGGAGGAGGTGGTGGCCTTGCTGCTCCCAGATCCCATCACGCACCAGCCAACACCCCCCGCGCCGCGCCTACAGTTGCACGGATCGGTCCAGACCGCCCGCCATTGCTCCGCCTCCACGCCACGCTCCCCCGAGCCAGTGCCTGAGTGCGGGTGGCCGCATGCGCGACGCCTCGGTGGGCGGGAACGGGGACCTCGGCCGCTGTAGCTTCGTTCGTCTTTCCGCTTCAGACGCTACCGTAGCCTGGCTACACGCTAGGAGAGATGGTTCGGTAAAACTACCCGATACGATGCGTCCTTGCGTTGATTGGAGTGTTGTTTGATTGAGTGGTTACTCGTCCGAATAATGGGGTGTATTGTGCACTTTCAAACTACTACTACTCTCTCAGTCTTATTAGTGGTGAACAATATTTTAGTCAAACTTATAAATTTTGGCTACAAATAATTATTTTATTATATAGTTTTAAAATACAATATTTATATACACCGATTTATCCTAACAAGTACTTTATAAAAGTATAAATATATTAAGAATTTATTTATATTTAAAAAACATTAGTCAGAGTTATATTTTGGAGACGGTGTCGCTGTCCTAAATAATAATTAATAGTACACCAGAGAGAGTACTAGATAGTACAACTTTGAGTGTCTTGTGTCCAATTATGTGATCGCCTCGTCCGTCGCAACAGCCCCGAAGGCATGTACAACTTTATTTACGTTACGTTTAAATGTAATAAGATCATGTAGATAAACTACAAGATATACATTAGGATGTCGTTTGGTTCGGTAGGATGTAACGTTATTTGATTACAGCGGCAATTGATTACATTATGATGTCGTTTGGTTCGCGAAATGTAATGTAAATGGTAATGGTAACGATTCACACTCGAATACTGGTGGTAACAAATTTGAATAAAGCAGTATCCATTTATAGTGTGGTATCGATTACGATTGGACTTAAACAAACATGATTTAACGTTATGGGTTACTCATTACGTTAACAATATGTGAACCAAACGACACCTATATTGCGCTTGTTTGAGCCACAACATAATGTACTAGTTGGATACGGACTTATAGAAAATGGAGTGTTATCCAATACCCCTCCCATCAAAGTGCAATAGTATAGTAGGACTTACCTGAGCTGAACCAAACAGTCTGAGTAATAGCTTACTTCTTTTCCATTTGCAGCGTTATCAAATAGTGTTTACGCTACTGGTCAAATTCTACAACCAAACATCACCTAGATTTACGTTGATGCGGAAGAAAGAGAAATACAGAGAGAATGGACTCCAAGAGAGATTGTGAGAGGAAGAGATGGACCAAGTATTAAATGTACAGCTTGTGTGATTGACAAAACTTTTAATTGGCTATATCTAACATGTCAACATCATAAAGCCCCAATGTGGGCTATATTATTAGACTTGCTCTTAGTTGGCTAAAAGGTTGATAGTGAAAATAGCTAATTAATACACCCTCTATCCCAATTTATAATTTGATTGATTTTTTTACCAAGTTTGACCAGCTCGTCATATTTAATTTTTTTGAATAAGATGAGTCCATAAAACTTGGGTAAAAAAGTCAAACAAAATATAAATTGGAACGAAGAGAGTAAATAGTTGGATAATTATTAGTTAATTTTAGTTGGGTTAAGCCAGTTAATAACTAATGGATAGTTGAGGGTGTAGCTAATAGCTAGCTGAACTATTAGCTAGGAGTGTGTGGATATCTCTAAAGTAGCTAATAGCTAAACTATTAGTTAGATTGTTTGGATGTCTCCAACTAAATTTAGCACATAACTATTAGCTCTAGTGCATTCAAACATGGCTTTGGAGTCTCTTTAGGATATCTAGGAGGTTAATTAAAAATATAAGAGATTGGCACTTCGCGAAGATTCATTCTCTACACAACTCTCTATATATATTGTCTCTAAACTGCATTTATGATTCAGAGGCTCCGGGTTGTATCGTGCAGTCTTTTAGCTGACTTCTATCTTGAAAAACTAATTTATGGTCTTAGGTTTGTACATGCGCTAAGGCTATTCTCAATGCATAGTTTTATGAATTGTTTCTATGGCTGCCATGTTAACATCTATCTAGAAAACGGTGTATCCAGAGTTTTATCCCCATGAAACTCTCTCATCTTCCTAAAACTTTCTCATATCTCTCTATTAAATTGCATGGCATGCCATTATATTTGCTTATTTGACATGTCATTTAATGAGAATGAAACTCTCATTAAACTTCCATTAAGAATGACCTTAGAGCAAGGTTAATAAGGGCATGTACAACCTCATTTAATATAGTGTTTTTTATGAGGTCTCTAGGTAAGGTGGTAATGGGCTTAAATTATACATTCTAAAATTTAAGATTCAGATTGTATTAGGATTGAGCTCTATTTCTATTCATTTTAAACTAAAATTAATTAAGGACCCAAACGAGTCGTGAAGAAACATTTGGATCGTGATCCATTACCACCCCTATCTCTAGGGGATTAACTGAAAAAAAGACGAGCTCTTCAGGAAGAGTCTGTCTCTACACAATTCTCCATACATATTATCTCTTAATTGTATCTATGATCCAGAGGCTCAGGGTTGTATCATGTAGTCTCATAATTGTCTTTTGTACTTCGAACTCTATTTAATATAGGATCTCTTGAGGGGTATCTAGGGGGATAATTGAAAAAATGCAAGAGATTGGCTCTTCGCGAAGAGTCCATCTCTACACGACTCTCCATATATATTATTCTTAGCTATATTTATGATCTAAAGGCTCAGGGTTGTATCATGCAGTCTCTTAGATCATATACAACCCGAAGACTCTAGATTGGTTTTTCGAGTACAAGAGACAATGTAATACCCAAAGTGTATATAATGAGAATATAGTTGATCTCCTTTTGTGTTTCATCTACTCATTATAACAAGAGAATAACTATAATTAAGAATGAGTAGATAAAATAAATGACATCTAAATAAAGTATGCATCATGCTGAGTTTTACTTGATTGTGCATTCACACATAAAGGTAATGATAATAGAACTATACAAATGGTGAAATAGACATTTAAACCTAAATTTGGAAATTTAAAATAAGGAGAAAAGGAAGGAAGAATACTAAAAAAATAAAGAAAATAAATATAAAAATAATTAGACCTGACATATTCCTGGGCCCAATTTGTATATTTAAAATGAGTATAAGTTCACAATTAAAATTGAATTCAAATTTGAATTCTAAAAATAAAAAGGGAAAAACAAAACAGAAAAAGAAAAAGAAAAAAAAAGAAAAGAACAAGGAAAACCTAACTGGGCCCCGATCTCAATTCGGCCCGTTTCTCTCCACTAACGCGCACCGACCCACCCTACTCACGCGACAACCGTGGTCGATGATGGACCGGGCCCACATGTCCGGGACTCTACCCCGCGCCTGACACTGCGCGCTGTCAGCGGGCCCCACGGGACAGTCGCTCGCTCGCTCCTCATCTCACCACTTCACTGGTGTGTGGGACCCACAGGGCAGTCTCTCAACAGCTCGTGCCTCCGTCTTCTCCACGCGTCACTCGCCCCCGCGCATGTCGCGTCGTGACCTCCTGGTTCCGTTGCATCCGCCCCGAACTCCATCACGCCTTCAAATACCGGACCCCACAACCTCGCTCGCTCACGCTCCCTTTTCTCTGCTGCCGCCACTCAACACAAATCCTTGCACCACCACGTTCTGTTGTGCAAGAACATCGCCGCTGTCACAGAGATCACACCCGGGATCGTTCCAGTGATCTGCGCGGGGGGGGGGGGGGGGTCCGGGCGAACCAACTGGTTCTAGTGATTGTCGTTACGGTGTAATCGGATCGGGGAGACCTGCGGTGGCGAGCTAATTCCTCGTCGGAGTACGCAACCCGCCGCGACTCCGCCCGCGCCGTGGACCTACCTCGCTCGCCCCTCGATCGCCAGTATGAACTGGTCACCCGCTCTCGCCTTCGTTCACGCATCGCACAACACGAATTGGATCAAAGCTTGTAGCCCATACCGATCTGGCCATCCCCGACCATGGCCACCATCGTGTAGGCGGGTGCGCCGCCATGCGTCTGTTTCCCGATGGGGGTGAACGAGCATCGTCAGATTTTGATGGATGGTGTAGATTAGAGATAGCGTACCGCTTTGGCTTGGACTCGTCCTAGCCATTGGATTATTGATGAGGGGGCGTGATCGGATCGGGCGTAGATTGAATCATAGCCCTTTATCGTGGATCCGATGAGCCAGATCGCGTACTAGTTCGATTTAATATAGATCTAATCTGGAGCATTGACAGCAGATCGTGCGGCTCAGGTTGCTCGATAACCATTCGGGTGACAGCTTTACAAATGAGTCCTCGGGCATTCTGGATTCCAACCCGCGGTCCACTCAGGGTTAGCCTGAGTCTTAGTATATTTTGCGCCAGAGTCCCTGGCCTTTCCTGTATTTGACGCGTAGACCAGAGAACAATGAAAGTAGATAATTAATAATAGAAATTGATTTTTAATACAAAAATAATTCCAGAAACTTGTGAAATTCATATTTAATTCATTTTAACTTCAAATTGATCCGTTCCAGTGGAATTAATTTTGTAAGAATATTGGCTATCAACTTGTAGCTCTGTTTAGTCATGAAACTTGAATTAAAATTATTCACTTGAATTATTCTACTCTAGCTACTAAATAACTTCAGAAATTCATAACTAAATAATCATAATTCCGAATTTAGTGATTCTTTTTCCTATGATCTCATTTTAATATGTAGATTATTAATATGTATTTTGTATACATGTTTGGTGTGATATTAATTTCTCCTTTGTACTATGCTTGTTTGTATTGTGGCGAGTAGAAGAGCAAGTGACCGAGGATCCGGGTGTTCAGCAGGTAGAAGCTGTTGAGCAGGAGCTCATTGAAGGCAAGTTGTGCCCTTGACTACTTTTATTACCCAATAATGTTCTTTATTATCACTTATTCATGCATAGGCTTAATTTTGATGGGACCCAATAGGTCACCCTAGTCTGGTTATCTTGTTACCTTGTTTACCCCTGAACTAATTGGGTAGTTTTTGTTATTGCTCTATATGGTTTTGGGATTAATATTACATTTTGTTTACGTTCCAATTATACTATTGTTTTACTTATTGTTCATGTCAAGATCATTATTTTTAATTAGAACATGGAGCTTAACTTGAGAAACACGTGCCACCACAAGGATGGAATGGGATGCCCTTGGCTGACTAACTACAAAAGCTAGTGGAGGACTACCTTACCCGATAGAGGCAAGGGCAATAGGGGAGTAGGCGTGTAGGGAGGTTCCTAGGTTGATTTTGCTGTGATGGCGGTCAAACGGGGGATTCATGTATTGCTCTTCCTAGAAACTGTAGCGGGTTTTCTGAAGTTAGTGGAACTTTGTAAAGGCCTCGTAGTGTTACCCTGCCTCGCTTCCTTGGTAGAGGTGTATGGGAGTTATGATCCCTTGGCAGATGGGTAACATGACTTGTGGGTACAGGGTGCAACCTCTGTAGAGTGTAAAACTGGTATACTAGCCGTGCTCGCGGTCATGAGCAGCTCAGGACTCTCGCATGATTAAACTATGGAACTAAATTCAATCTGTTATTTGCATTGCATATGATTTATTATTACTTTTGTTCTACTATTATTCTAGTATGGTACTTACTTACATCTAGTAATTGCTAATAAGATTTGACCAACTTACTAAAAGCAATGCTCAACTTTAACCCTTATTGTTGATCAGCCTTACACTTCACATGAACTCCCACCTTTGGTTAGTTCATGCACATTATTCCCCACAACTTGTTGAGCTTTGATCTTTTATGAGCTCACACTTGCGATATATAAACCCCCATAGGAGAAGAACAGGTGGTTCAGGAGGAGCCATACAACGAGGAGTATGAATTGATCTAGGTGGCGTCTCCAGTCAACTTTATGACGCCGTGGATGGACATTAGTTTTTTATATTTATCTTTTATTTTTGTAAGACTTCCGCTATGTAATAATTACTTTTATGATATTGTGTCATTTATCTCTATACACTTTGTTATTATATGTGTTGTTCGTCCTTGGCGCACATATGAGACGCACCCGGCTTTATCCCTTAAATCCGGGTGTGACAGACAACTAAGACACTGCATGATATAACGATTGGGGGCCTTATTCTCCCGGAGGTCCTAAAACACTAACTTAATAGTTACTTTTTGGCTCGTTCTAAATGTAACAAGAGGAATGCCAGAGACCACCTTGAAGACCACCTTCGGACGGACCCATTATAAGTGTGGAGACGAAGGTGTAACGCTGAAGGCAACCTTCAACTGGAGCAACCACGCACGGGAAGACGAATGCACAATCTTCGGATGAATGACACGAGTATGTACTAGAAGAATAAGTCAAGGCCACGAAAATCTCCAAGACTTGTTCAGCAAGACAACTAAGAGAAAAGACAGCATTGCCCTTAGCACATTCACTAGTTCAAATGTATAGGCTTAAGGGCACAACTGTAATTTTGTTGAAGTTGTATCTCGCGACTATAAATAGGGGAACAGTGCCATGCAATGTCCATGCTTTTTGGTTGGAGAGGAGTGAATCTGAAAGGAAAATAGGGTTAACCATTTCCTATAATTAATTTTGGTGGTTGATGACCAACGCAAACACATGGACTAACTAGTTTGTCTAGAATTCATCTATTACAGGTCCATAAGGTTCAACACAAACCAAGAAAAGAATCAAGTTAAGGACACAATTTTATTGGAGCAAAAGGACTTGAGTGTGCTGAAAAATGGCGCACCAGACTGTCTGGTGTGCCACCGGACAGTGTCCGGTGCACCATGACCGTACAAATCCAAACCAGCCACTCTCAGGAATTTCAGGGCGCGCTCCGCTATAATTCACCGGACTGTCCGGTGTGCCACCGAACTGTCCGGTGACCCAGCGGAGCAACGGCTAGCTCGCGCCCACGGTCGACTGCAAAAGCGCCTGCCACGGTGAACAGTGCGCGGTAGAGTCAGAACAGCAAAGTCAGAGGGCATCAGACTGTCCGGTGTGGCACCAAACTGTCCAGTGCCGCAAGAAGATAAAGCCTCCAACGGTCGACCAGCTCTGAACCCTAACAGTTGGGTGACGTGGCGGCGCACCGGAGAGCGCACAGTACCTGTCCGGTGCCACACCGGACTGTTCGGTGCGCCCATCGCCAGCAGCCTTCACCAATGGCTATGGAATTGGTTGGGGCTATAAATACCCCCAACCACCACATTCATATCAATTCAAGCATTCCAAACATCTCATTCAATACAAGAGCAAAAGATTTCACTCCAAGACACATCAAATAGATTGAATCCTCTCTAAGCCTCCAAATCAACTCAATTCCATTAGGGACTTGAGAGAGGGTGTTTTGTGTTCTTTTATTGCTCTTGTTGCTTGGCTTGGCCTTTTTCTTTTCCCATTCTTATTCTCAAGTGCTTTGTAAGCAAGGCAAGAGACGCCAAGTGTGTGGTGATCCTTGCGGGGTCTAAGTGACCCGTGAGATTAAGGAAGAAGGCTCACTCAGTCTAAGTGACCGTTTGAGAGAGGGAAAGGGTTGAAATAGACCCGGTCTTTATGACCTCCTCAACGGGGACTAGGTTCTTTGGAACCCAACCTCGATAAAACAAATCATCGTGTCTACTCGCTTGATCTTCACTTGATTTGTTTTCCCTCTCTAATAGTTCTCTTGCTAGTATTAATTTGAGTTTGCTCCCAAACGTTATCTGCATTGATTGAGCAACTCTTAGCAAGAGAAACATTCTTTTGACTTGAGATTAATTCTAACGCTAACCCTCGGCTTCTAGTGTGTTTAAAGTTATAAATTTTAGGTTTCGCCTATTCACCCCCATCTAGGTGACTTACAATTGGTATCAAAGTCAGTGCTTCATTAAGAGCCTAACCAACTCGAAGTGATGTCTAGAGATCACACCAAGAGGGAGATTATGACTGACGACAAGGCTGCGAGCTCGGGGAGGACTCTCTCAAGGGAGTCCGGCAACAAGTATAAGGAGGAATCCTCTTCCTCCATCAAGTCACATCGGAAGGGTGACAAGAAGAAGAAGATGATGATGAAAAAAGTGGTCTACTACGAGACCGACTCTTCGTCACCCCCACGTTCGGCTCCAAGTCGTCGACTACTTCTAAGTGCCATGAGTGCAAGAAGTATAGTAAGATGCCCCTACGCTATCCTCGTATTTCAAAGCGCGCTCCATTACTTTCCGTACCCCTAGGCAAACCACCATATTTTGATGGTGAAGACTATTGTGTGGAGTGATAAAATGAGGCACCATCTAACGTCACTCCACGAAAGTATTTGGGATATTGTTGAGTATGGAGCGCAGGTACCTAAGGTGGGGGACAAAGATTACGACTCAGACGAGGCCGCTCAAATTAGGCACTTTAACTCCCAAGCCACATCTATACTCCTCGCCTCCTTGTGTCGAGAGGAGTATAACAAGGTGCAAGGGTTAAAGAACGCCAAAGAAATTTGGGATGTTCTCAAAACCGCGCACGAAGGGGAGGAGGTGACCAAGATCACCAAGCGCAAAACGGTCGAGGGAGAACTTGGTCGATTCATCCTCAACAAAGGGGAAGAGCCACAAGCCATTTACAACCGGCTCAAGACAATGGTGAACCAAGTGCGCAACCTCGGGAGCACCAAATGGGATGACCATGAAATGGTCAAGGTTATTCTAAGATCCCTTGTTTTTCGTAATCCTACTCAAGTACAATTAATACGGGGGGATCCTATATACAAGTTAATGTCTCCCAAGGAGGTAATTGGCAAGTTTGTGAGCTTTGAACTTATGATCAAAGACTCCAAACACATTGTAAACTTGGAGCAAGGTGCCACCTCCACACCCGAGGTGCTACCTGTTGCATTCAAAGCAACAGAAGAAGAGAAGAAGGAGTCTACACCAAGTAGGCTTCCAATCAACACCTCCAAGCTCGACAACGAGGAGATGGTGCTCATCATCAAGAGCTTCCACCAAATCCTCAAGCAAAGGAGGGGAAAAGATTACAAGTCCCACTCCAAGAGGGTGTGCTACCGGTGTGGTAAGTCCGGTCACTTTATTGCTAAATTTCCAATTTCTAGTGAAAGTGACAGGGACGAAGACAAAAAGGGGAAGAAGAAGAAGAAGAAGGAGAAGAAGAGATACTACAAGAAGAAGGGCGGCGATTCGCACATGTGTCGGGAATGGGACTCCGATAAAAGTTCCACCGACTCCTCATCCGATGAGGACGCCGCCAACATCGCCATCAACAAAGGCCTCCTCTTCCCCAATATCGGCCACAAATGTCTCATGGCTAAAGATGGCAAAAAGAAGGTTTATGCATCCGTTGGATCAAGTTGGATAATCGATAGCGGGTGCATAAACCACATGATTGGGGAGAAAAGGATGTTCTCCTCCTATGAGAAAAATGAAGATCCCCAACGTGCTATCACATTCGGGGATGGAAATCATGGTTTGGTCAAAGGTTTGGGTAAAATTGCTATATCACCTGACCATTCTATTTCCAATGTTTTTCTTGTAGATTCTTTAGATTACAATTTGCTTTCTGTCCCTCAATTGTGTAAAATGGGCTACAACTGTCTTTTTACTGATATAGGTGTTACTATCTTTAGAAAAAGTGATGATTCAATAGCATTTAAGGGAGTGTTAGAGGGTCAACTATATTTAGTTGATTTTAATGATAACAAAGCTGAACTTGACACTTGCTTAATTGCTAAGACTAATATGGATTGACTCTGGCATCGCTGACTTGCCCATGTTGGGATGAAGAATCTTCACAAGCTTCTAAAGGGAGAGCACATTTTAGGACTAACCAATGTTCATTTTGAGAAAGACAGGATTTGTAGCGCATGCCAAGCAGGGAAGCAAGTTGGAGTCCATCATCCACACAAGAACATAATGATGACTGATAGGGTGCTCGAGTTGCTCCACATGGATCTATTCGGCCCGATCGCTTACATAAGCATCGGCGGGAGTAAGTACTGGCTAGTTATTGTGGATGATTATTCTCGCTTCTCTTGGGTGTTCTTTTTGCAGGAAAATTCTCAAACCCAAGATACCTTAAAAGGATTCTTGAGATGGGCTCAAAATGAGTTTAGATTAAGGATCAAAAAGATAAGAAGTGACAATGGGATGGAGTTCAAGAATTCTCAAATTGAAGGATTTATTGAGGAGGAGGGCATCAAGCATGAGTTCTCTTCTCCCTACACACCTCAACAAAATGGTGTAGTGGAGAGGAAGAATATAACTCTACTGGATATGGCAAGGACCATGCTTGATGAATACAAGACACCAGACCTGTTTTGAGCCGAGGTGATTAACACCGCCTACTACTCCATCAACCGGCTCTACCTTCACCGAATCCTCAAGAAGACATCATATGAACTCCTCACTAGTAAAAAGCCCAATGTTTCATATTTTAGAGTCTTTGGGAGCAAATGCTTTATTCTTATTAAAAGAGGAAGAAAATCGAAATTTGCTCCTAAAGCTGTAGAAGGCTTTTTACTAAGTTATGACTCAAACAAAAGGGCATATAGAGTCTTTAACATGTCCACTGGACTAGTTGAAGTTTCTTGTGACATTGTGTTTGATGATACTAATGGCTCCCAAGTGGAGCAAGTTGATCTTGATGAATTAGATGATGAAGAGGCTCCGTGCATCGCACTAAGGAACATGTCCATTGGGGATGTGTGTCCTAAGGAATCCGAAGAGCCTCCACAAGCACAAGATCAACTGTTATCTTCCATGCAAGCATCTCCACCCACCCAAGATGAGGAGCAGGCTCAAGATGATGAAGATGAAGATCAAGAGGATGAGCCACCTCAAGATGAGGACAATGATCAAGGGGGAGATGAAGATAATGAAGACAAGGAAGATGAGCAAGAAATACAGGGTCAAAGACCGCCACACCCAAGAGTCCACCAAGCAATTCAACGAGACCACCTCGTCAACTCCATCCTTGGTGACATTCATAAGGGGGTAACCACTAGATCTTGGGTTGCACATTTTTGTGAACATTACTCTTTTGTTTCCTCTATTGAGCCATACAAGGTAGAGAATGCATTAAAGATCTAGATTGGGTGGTGGCTATGCAAGAGGAGCTCAACAACTTCACAAAGGAATGAGGTATGGCATTTAGTTCCACGTACTAATCAAAATGTTGTAGGTACAAGTGGGTATTCTGCAACAAGCAAGACGAGCATGGTGTGGTGACAAAAAACAAAGTCAGACTTGTGGCCAAAGGTTCTTCACAAGTCAAAGGTTTGGACTTTGATGAAACTTATGCACCCGTAGCTAGGCTTGAGTCAATTCATATATTACTTGCCTATGCTACTTACCATGGCTTTAAGCTTTATCAAATGGACGTGAAAAGTGCCTTCCTCAATGGACCAATCAAGGAAGAGGTCTATGTTGAGCAACCTCCCGGCTTTGAATATAGTGAGCATCCTAACCATGTGTATAAACTCTCAAAGGCGCTTTATGGGCTCAAGCAAGCCCTCAAGAGCATGGTATGAATGCCTGCGAGATTTTCTTCTCACTAATGGCTTCAAAGTCGGTAAAGCCGATCCTACCCTCTTCACTAAAACTATTGCAAAAGACTTGTTTATATGCCAAATTGACGTTGATGACATTATATTTGGGTCTACTAACAAGTCATCTTGTGAAGAGTTTAGTAAGATCATGCTTCAAAAATTCGAGATGTCTATGATGGGGGAGTTGAGGTATTTCCTTGGATTTCAAATCAAACAACTCCAAGAGGGCACCTTCATCAGCCAAACAAAGTACATTCAAGACATACTTAAGAAGTTTGGAATGAAGGACGACAAACCCATCAAGACACCCATGGGAACTAATGGGCATCTCGACCTCGACACGGGAGGTAAATCCATAGATCAAAAGGTATACCAGTCGATGATAGGATCTTTACTCTACTTATGTGCATCTCGACCGGATATTATGCTTTCAGTATGCATGTGTGCAAGATTTCAGGCAAATCCTAATGAAGTTCACCTTAGGGTCGTGAAAAGAATCATGAGATATTTAGTTTACACTCCTAAGTCTAGGCTTTGGTACCCCAAGGGATCCACTTTTAATTTAATAGGATATTTGTAATACCTAAATGATTGGAGTTGTAGAATGTATAATTATTGGAAGATATAAAAAGGATCATCTGATTACTTGCTTGTTTTTCCCCATTTTTGCTTATTCAAATTTGGGGTCACATAGCTACTAACAATGGTATTAAAACAAAGGGAATAGTGCATCATGTGGAGTTTAGTGTTTGAGCATTCAATGATGATAATAAAAGTAAAAAAATGTATTAGTGTTGGGATTAGGGTTATAACTAATTTGGAATCTAGAATTTGGAAATTAACTAGAAAAGGAAGAGAGAATCCATTATAAAGAAACTTATATTTGAACAAATATATTTTTCATACTGGTATGATTAAAGTCTACCTTCGATTTAAGTATAAAATTCACATTCCTATTTGAAGTTCAAATTGGGAATTAAAAATAAAAGAAAAAAAATTGAAATGTGAAAGAAAAAGGAAGAAAGAAAAAGGAATAACAGAAAAAGAAAAGAAGAAGATGCTACACGGGCCGACTAAACTCATTTCTGGCCCAGCTAAACTATTCCGGACGCGCGGCCCACCTCTCCTCGCGCTTGCGCCTGCCGATCCGGGGTCCACTAGTCGGCCTTGCCGCCTCGCGCTCACTGCCGCCCTGTGTGACTTCCTGGTGGGCCAACCTGTCAGCCACCCGACTGCACCTGGGAGTCTTCTCCTCCGCGCGACTCGCTCGCGAGCTCACCGGCCGCCGGGAAATTCGGGGGCACTTAGGCCGATTGATTACCTCCGCTCACCTATGATACTATGAGCCCCCGCGTGAATCGGATCTTGCTGACCGATTAGGCCGTGGGCGAGATCTCCGCGCGCGCCCGATTTTCGCTGACCGGGCTCAACAACCACCGCGGATTTCTTGCTCCGTGCCTTGACCGGATCCCTGGGATATGACTAAGGCCGAGCGCTGTCTCTCTCGTCGTGTCCAAAAAGTCTAACCGCACCTCCCCTTGTCAAATCCCAAGCCCAATACCACGGAGGAAGCCACCTCGTCGCCATGGCCGGAGGGTTGACAGAAACCATGGGAGGGAGACTTGCCGCCGTGGACCTCCATGCCCACCGTCAACGAGGCCTCAGCGTAGACCCTGGGAGCTTCACCCTGCGGTGCGTGACTCAGCCGTGGCCTCGTTGTGGGCGGAGCTCTTGGAATTGCTCACCATGGATACATCGTCGTCGCGGATCCACCTGTTGCCGCGGCCCTGCTTCTCTGCTCCCCCATTACTGGTACGGTGTACCTCAATCAGATCGCTGGGTCCTCTGGCTTGCGTAGCGCTAGTTAATCGGTAGGATTAAGCCTCAAATCGCCTGATGGCCAACTCCGGCGAGGAGTGCGGCTGCAATCCTGTGCGCCGCCGTTAGTCATGCTCGCGCCGTCGTTTTGGTAACCGGGAGATAGGAGATCAGTTCCTGGCCGTCGATCCTGCGTGGACGGCTGGGATTAGAACGTGGTCGCGTAAAACCTTGGTCGTAGATTCATGCGCCAATGGTCTAGATTGACTCCATTACCTGCTGTTTCTCGGATCAAATCTTGGCCGCCCAAATGTGATCTGGTGTCTGTGGTTGCATACCGGTTCGTCCCGGGGCGGTTCTAATCCGAGCCGTGCGAATCTAATCCAACGGCCGAAAACCCTAGATACCCCTTCGCGGTGCCATTTTGCTAAAGAGCCCCTCCACTTGCTAGAATTTGAACCCGCCGTCCACCCTAGGGTTGGGCTGAGTCTAGGGAATACTTATGTTTTCGCCCCCGTGTTTTTATAGATTTAGTGCTCGGTCCAGATAGTTAGAAAATCAATAAATTCATTTGGAAAATACTTATTAATACAAAAATAAATACAAGAGTGTGTTTAATTCATAGAAAATGCATACTTAGTCCAAATTTATTCATTCCAATTCCTATAATTTTGTAATAATGTTGTTTATCACATAGTGTCTCTGTTTTGATATGAAAGTCACATTAAAATTTATTTCTTAGATAATCCGATGCCAATCACATAAAACCTTAGGAAATTCGTATCTCCTCCGTTTTAACTCCGATTGGATCCGTTCAAGTTGCGTTAGTCTCGTAGCAACGCGTAGATCATTATTATTCAGTTTGTTCTTATGTTTGGTGTGATGTTAATTTTATCTATACCATGTATGTTTGTATTGCTACGACTAGCGCGAGGACACGAGTCACCAGAAGATCACCCTGGTAACTGGAATCTCAAGTGCCAGGCAAGTTGTGCCCTTGATTCACTTTTGTTACCCAATAATGTTCTTTATAATCATTTACCATGCATAGGTTTAATTTTGATGGGACCCAATAGGTCACCCTAGATTGTTCATCTCATTACCTTGTTTACCCCTGAATCACTTGGGTAGTTCTGCTACTGCTTTACATGGTTTTGGGATAATCATTTATTATATCCATGTTCCAGTTATTTTGTTATTCTATTTATGTTCATGTCAAGATCATTATGTTATTGTTAATTGGAACATGGAGCTTAACTTGAGAAACACGTGCCACCACAAGGGAGGAATGGGACCCCTTGGCTGACTAATTAGGAAAGCTAGTGGAAGACTACCTTACCCGAAAGGGGCAAGGGCAGTAGGGGAGTGGTCAGTGTAGGGAGGTCCTTGTTTGATTTTGCTGTGATGGCGGTCAGACGAGAACCCTGCATTGGAACTTCCTATAAACTGTAGCGGGTTTTCGGAAGCTAGTGGAACTTTGTAAAGGCCTCGTAGTGGATCCCTAGCCATTCACCTTGGTAGTGTCTAAGGGCCTAGCTAACCCTGGCGACATGGGAAACACGACTTGTGGGTAAAGGGTACAACCTCTGCAGAGTGTAAAACTGGTATACTAGCCGAGCTCACGGTCATGAGCGGCTCAGGACTCTCCGATGATTAAATTATGGAACCTAAACTCAATTTGTCATTTGCATTTGCATGGGATTTGTTGTTAAATTTGTTCTATTATTTTATTATGGTTTGGTATTCACTTACACTTAGTAATTGCTAATAAAATTTTGACCAACTACTTAAAAGCAATGCTCAGCTTTAACCCCTATCATTGATTAGCCTTACACATCACATGAACTCACACCTTTGTGAGTTTATGTCCACTGGTTCCCCACAACTTGTTGAGCTATGATCATGTGTGAGCTCACCCTTGCTGTCTCACACCCCCCCACAGGAGAAGAACAGGTGGTCGAAGAGGAGCCGCCTAACACTGAGGCATTCGACTTGATCTAGGTGGCGTTTCTCAGTCGACATTGGCGCCGACGATCCTTAGTTTGTTTTATATTTATCTTTATTTTGTAATAAGTCTTCCGCTATGTAATAAATACTCTGATGTTCATGACATTTATCTCTATACACTCTGTTATTATATATGTTGTCTTCTTGGCGCATGTATGAGATGCACCCGGCTTTGTTCCTTAAAATCGGGTGTTACAGAAGTGGTATCAGAGGAAATGTTGACTGTAGGACGAAACCTAGATAGAAACGGACAAACCCTTATCTACTTATCTTACTCTGATTCATTCCATACTTACCTTATCTTGAACTTGTCTCACCTTTTGCTACTCTACTCTAATTATTCTTACCTTTACTACTCTAAGACAAGATGGATTTCACACCCTGGAATCCTGCCACTATGATCTTCTTAAGAGATAGGGAACCTAAGACGAAATTAAAACTATTTTCTCTATTTAAAAAAAATGTTGGTTGATTGTTCTGATGATAAATGCTTGATTTGCTTCTTTGATTGATTGTAACATTATAGTTGGACATCTTAGCATGTACCACCATAAGGTAATGTATTAGCTTTAGTGGATAACACACTAATCTACTTAGATAATAGAATCCCCTGCAATAACATTTCTCGTAATTACTCGCCTTGTCTACAATTCTTCCTTTCTTACCCTGTGTTTCTAACCAAGATGGGCTACCCCTATAGTGTTAGAAGAGAGCACTATAGACGTGATCCTTGGTATGTCATGGTTAAGAAAGACAAAGGCAGTATATACACTGTGCTAAGGGAACCGTAGAACTCACTAGTTCCAAAGGAGAAAGATTTGAAGTTGGAATTGCAGTAACTACCGCCACCAGACTAGCGACATTCTTAGTAGATGGGAAGTTTGTTGGTGTCAACATCCATGCGGATTGGAGATTTTCCGGATGTCTTTCCAGAGGAGTTATTAGGGATGCCACCAGATATGGAAGTTGAGTTGTTCATTAATCTCTTACCTAAGACTGCCCCTATTTCTAAACGGCCATACATGATGTCCATAGAAGAGCTAAAGGAACTTAAGAAGCAATTAACGGAATTACAAGAGGATGGATACATTCGTCTGAATTCTTCACCTTGTGGAGCGCTAGTTCTATTTATACAGAAGAAAGATGGATCGCAAGGGATGAGTGTGGATTATAGGACCCTTAATGATGTTACTATGAAGAACAAGTATCTGTTACCCCGCATTGAGGATTTATTTGATCAGGTGAGAGGTGCAAGGGTATTCTCGAAGATTGACCTCCGATCGGGTTACCATCAAAAGAAGATTAGGCCATCGGATATTCCTAAAACAACTTTCTCGACTCAATATGGATTATATGAGTTCTCTGTTATGTCATTTGGATTAGCTAATGCACCAGCTTATTTTATGGATTTGATGAATAAGGTGTTTATGGAGTATTTGGATAGATTCGTCGTGGTGTTCATCGACGATATTCTTATCTATTCTAAGAGTGAAGCGATCATGAGGAACATCTGAGATTGGAGCTATAGAAGCTACGAGATAATCAACTCTATGCCAAGTTTAGCAAATGTGAGTTTTGGATTGACAAGGTGCCATTCCTTGGACATATCATTTCTAATGGAGGGACATCAGTGGAACCTGCTAAAGTCAAGGAGATAGTGGCGTGGAGCATACCCACTACAGTTACGAGATTCGGAGTATCTTGGGACTTGCAGGATATTATCGGAGATTTATCGAAGGATTTTCTGAGATCGCTAAGCCTAAGACCTCGCTTCTAGAGAAGGGAAGAGAGTTTAAGTGGGATGAGAAGTACCAAGGTAGCTTCGATCAATTAAAGAAGAGGTTGATGTTGCCACTAGTGTTGGTTATGCCAGATCTACAGAAGGGATTTGACATTTATTGTGATGCATGTGGCTAAGGCTTGGGATGTGTGCTCATGCAAGAAGGACATGTGATTGCCTACGTGTCTCATCAATTACGGAAACATGAGTTGAACCACCCCACTCACGACTTAGAAATGGCAGCCGTTGTGCACGCGCTTAAGATATGGAGACATTATATTATGGGAACCAAGTGTCAAGTGTATACGGAGCATAAGAGTTTGAAGTATATATTCACTCAGAAGGATCTCAACCTTAGGCAACGCCGTTGGTTGGAGCTTATTAAGGATTATGATTTGGAGATTCACTATCACCCGGGCAAGGCAAATTTGGTTGCAGATGCCTTGAGTCGCAAGGAGCATGTTCATTCAGCTATTGTTGCCCAGTTACCCGATGAGATTGTTGAAGATTTCAGGAGACTTAACCTGGGGATAGTTGCTCACACTGAAGGAGTTACTATTGATGTGGAATCTACTTTGGAGCAAGAGATCCGCAAAGGACAAACTGGGGATGCTAAAATAAAAGAGATTAAGGATCTGATTACTGAAGGTCGAGTTCCGGAATTTACCGAAGATGAGCAGAGCACCGTATGGTTCAAGGACAGAATGTGTGTTCCTGATATTGAAAGCCTTCGAGAGACTATTTTAAAATAGGCCCATGACTCGGATTATTCTATTCATCCTGGTAGTACTAAGATGTATCAGGATTTGAAGCGGAAGTATTGGTGGTATGGATTGAAAAGAGATGTGGTTGCACATGTGGCTATGTGCGATGTATGTCAAAGAGTTAAGGCTGAACACCAAAGACCAACTGGACTATTATACCCACTAAAGATACCCGAGTGGATGTGGGAAGTAGTTGGTATGGATTTCATCACTAGATTGCCTCGCACCCAGAAAGGATATGATGCTATATGGGTGATTGTGGATAGATTGACTAAAGTGGCTCACTTTATTCCTGTCAAGACTACTTATAAAGGTTCTCAGCTAGCAGAGTTATATATGGCTTGGATTGTGTGTTTACATGGAGTACCAAAGAAGATCGTGTCCGATCGAGGTTCACAGTTTACCTCAAGATTTTGGAGAAGCTTTCATGAGAATATGAGTACGAAGTTGAATTTTAGTACAGCTTATCACCCTCAGACGGATGGACAGACTGAAAGGACTAATCAAGTATTGGAAGATATGTTGAGAGCATGTGCCCTTCAGCATGGAGGAAGTTGGGATAAAAGTCTACCTTATGCTGAGTTCTCATATAATAATAGTTATCAGGCCAGTCTGAAGATGTCACCTTTTGAAGCTTTATATGGGAGGAAGTGCAGGACTCCTCTATATTGGGATCAGACTGGAGAAAGACAGTTCTTTGGGCCTGAATTGATTCAAGAAGCAGAAGGACAAGTGTAACACCCAAATTCTGAATTTGGGATTGGTAGAAGAAATCTGAGCAAAGTACCCTTGATTAAAAAAATTAAACTTTATAATTCATTTTTTTGAAGGTAAATGATCATAATAAAATAATGATGGTTAAAATAAATCATAATAAAGATTAGACATTGGAAAAATATTCCTATCGAAACAAAGGGAGAATTTTTGAATATACCTTTAATTCGATTACACACTCAAAATAATAATATATTGCTATAATGTGGTGTGTGTACTTCATGTTGAAAACATTACCTAATTAAAATAATAATAAAATAAATAAAGAAATACTATGTAGAAATTGTGCATCATGTGGAGTTTTCTTGTGCATAGATTGAAATTTAGAATTTAAAACTTGGTTTGATTTGAAATTGAAATAAGAAAGGAAAATAGAAATAGAAAAGAAATAAAAGGAGTAAACTGTTTGTGGGCCGGATTCACCTGGTCGGCCCAGTCCCACCTCCTCAGGCCTGGCCGCTCCACACCCCACGCTTACGGGCGGGACCCGCTGTCCAGTTTTTCCCTCTCCACGTACCCACTTCTCTTTTCTCGCTGAAAACTGGGCCGCTTCGGCCAACTTCTCCGATTCACTGACATGGGGGCCTGCGCTCCAGTCACTTAATCCCGTGTGCGGTCCGCGTTCTGGCACTGCCAGGTGGGCCCTCGTGGTCGGGGTCGTCTTCAACCGAAACCGATGCGTGCTCGTGCTGTTGCAAGCCGCCGCCGGAGAGCTCGGGATTCCGTTGAAATCCACAACCACCCGCGGATTCCGCGCTCGGCGCGGCCATCCTTTCCCCGAAGATCTCGCGTGGCTCGGGGTATAAAAGGGAGCCCGGGATTCACCATTGACAAGAAGTGTGGCGGGGAGGGAACCACCGCCGTCACCATTGATTCAAGCACATACGGCCGTTTGGAGCGCGAAGATGGGTCCTAGGGCTTCGTCGGGTGCTCAGGGTCATGCTCGTCGCGGCGCTGGGATCAGAAACCGGCTGATTATCGAGGAATTCCTCACCGTCGTTCGTGGCCGCCATGGATCCGCCCCTCACCCGTGGACGGGGTACCTCGACGTCCTAACTATGGGTAAGTATGCCCTAAACCTGCTCGCCATAGTCTCAGCAGTGTGTAGATTCGCTTCAATTAGAGGGTGTCCACTGGGTGGAGCTCCTCGCTTGATCCGGCCATGGCCATCGCCGCGGCTTGCCCTGGGCCGCCGCCGTTCCTAGCTGGGAGGTTGGGGATGCTTCCTGGCCATTGGATCCATGGGCATTGGTCCTGATCTGATCTGTGCATACCTTTTTGTGAGATCGGATCGTGGCCACTGATCATAGATCGTGCGGCCAGGATTAGATAGGCGTTACCCCCTTCGCACGTGCTGATCTGGGCCATGGATCTGTGATCCAATGGCTAACGCGGTTAAAGCTGGTGAGGGTGCCCTCTGGCCGTAGATCTGTGATCGTATGGTGGCCAACGCGTACCGGTTCGATGTGGCCCGGATATAATCTGAGCCCTCAAATGTGGATCCAACGGCTGACATTGAAGCATACCCCTTCGCCGTGACTTTTTGTTAAAGAGCCCCCCATAGTTTGCATAATAAACCCGCCGTCCCCTGCGGGATACTTCTGAGTCTAAGGCATTTTTACAGAATAGCCCCGGTGTTCCCTGATAATATTGCGCCCAGTCCAGGAACTAATGAAAATAGGAAAAAGAGATTTAGAAATTGTTTTTGAGTATAAAAATAATTGTAAAACTTGTATAATCCATAGAAAATTCATATGAAGTCCAAATTAGCCCATTCCAGTTCCTATAATTTTGTAATATTATTATTTATCATTTAGTGCCACAGTTTTGACATAAAAGTCACATTAAAATTGTTATCTTAATTAATCTTGTAATAAGCACATAGAATCTTTGGAAATTCATAACTTAAAACCTATAACTCCAAAATTAATAATTCTTGTTCCTGTGATCATACTTCATCATGTAGATTATTAATATGTATTTTGCATATATGTTTGGTGTAATGTTAATTTTGCCTATACACTGTTTGTTTGTAATGCTACGACTAGCGTGAGGACACGTGTCACCTGAAGATCATCCTGGTACCTGGAATCTCAAGTCCCAGGCAAGTTGTGCCCTTGATCACTTCTTTTTACCCACTCATGTTCTAATTAATCATAATGATCTGCATAGGTTAATTTTGATGGGACCCAATAGGTTACCCTAGTTTGACTATCTTTATACCTTGTTCACCACTGAATCTTTGGGTAGTACTTGCTATCGCTTTATGTGGTTTTGGGTATAGAGATACACATTACTATTCATGATTATACTTTTATTGTCAGTTGTTAATACTGTTCATGATAAGATCATTATGTTAATTGGAACATGGAGAACCACCCGGGAAAACAGTGCTACCACAAGGGAGGAATGGGACCCCTTGGCTGATTAATTAGGAAAGCTAGTGGAAGACTACCTTACCCGAAAGGGGCAAGGGCAGTAGGGGAGTGGTCAGTGTAGGGAGGCCCTCGGGAGGATTTTGCTGCGATGGCGGTCCTGCAAGGGATTCCTGCATTGGAACTTCCTATAAACTGTAGCGGGTTTTCTGAAGCTAGTGGAACTTTGTAAAGGCCTCGTAGTGTTACCCTGCCTCGCCTCCTCGGTAGAGGTGTATGGGAAGTCGCGATCCCTTGGCAGATGGGTAACATGACTTGTGGGTAAAGATGCGCAACCTCTGCAGAGTGTAAAACTGGTATACTAGCCGTGCTCACGGTCATGAGCAGCTCGGACCCTCACATGATTAAATTATGGAACTAAATTCAATTTGTCATATGCATTGCATCGCAGGTGAAGTTGTTACTTTTGTTCTACTACTTAATTGGGTTTGGTATTTACTTATACTTAGTAACTGCTAATAAAATTTTGACCAACTTTAAAAGCAATGCTCAGCTCTAACCATCTCCTTTGGTAAGCCTTACACTTCACGTGAGCTCCCACCTTTGGCGAGTTCATGCACATTATTCCCCACAACTTGTTGAGCGATGAACGTATGTGAGCTCACTCTTGCTGTCTCACACCCCCCCCCCACAGGTCAAGAACAGGTACCGCAGGATGAGGCGCTTGGAGGATGCTGAGATGTGTTCGTGAGAGGTCTAGGTCGTCGTCTCCCAGTCAACTTTGGGTTGCTGGACCGTTGTCTCCTTATAATGTAATTATTTATTTTGTATAGAACTCCTGTTATATATAAAGTTGTGACATTCGATCCTGTGCCACTATACATCATATGTGTGAGACTTGGTCCCAGCATACCTGGTGTTTATGTTCGCGCCCGGGTCTTGGTGCCCCTAAAACCCGGGTGTGACAGAAGTGGTATCAGAGGAATGTTGACTGTAGGACGAAACCTAGATAGAACTGGACAACCATTCTTTACTTACCTTACTCTGGTTCTTTCTAAACTTCTCTTAATCTTTTCTCATCTATTTCCGCTTTACTCTGATTACTCTTACCTTTCTGCTTCCAAAGACAAACTTGGATTTCACACTTTGAAATCCTGTGCTTAAAGTGACTTTTAGAAATAGGAGACCTATTCTTAGGAACAAAAAATCAAAACTATTTTATTACATATTTGTATGAGTGTTTGTTCTTATGATACTTGTCTGATTTGAATCTTTGATTGAGTGTGATGAGTTGTGGAGTAATGTCCACAATTGCATCTGCATATACACATAGGTATAAAAATATATTTATAAAATAACTAGACAACCTAGATTATCCCCATTGGAACATATCTAGCTTAAGAGATTTATCTTATCCTAAAAGATCTCATTCTAACCAATTCATCTTATCTTAAAAGATTCTCCCTTATCTTAATAGATCCATCTCATCTTAAAAGATACTCATCTTATCTTGAAAAGATTTTATCTCATCCTAATAGATCTAACTGACCTCAAAAGATTTTATCTTATCTTTATGGATCCATCTTATCCTAATAGGCATACTTATCCACCCTAGTTTATCAACCATGATCTAATGCAAATTAATTAGATCTTATCTAGTTAAACTAGTCATACCAATCTAAATTAGATCTCATCTAACCTAATATGATCTAATCTAAAGTGACTTATCAAACATGTTAGATAATACTGATGAAATAGATTAGACTCTACTGCTATAAAACATGTCTTAACTTAGTTCACCCTGCACTAAATTAAGAACGACAAGACCAACATGGCCATATGCAACTACCTTAACCATCCAATAGTTGCATAACCCCTCGATTTTAACCTAGCAAGAGATTCTAACCTACCTACACATAATCCATCCTACTCACATCTTAACCATATGTCCTTAACTCAGATGGCAACTCCAAAAAAAAGGCCAAAGGAGACCAACCACATCAAATAAGGATAAGCATCAACTCAAGACTTCAAAGATCAAGTTGAATTGCCAGCGGAGTCAAGATCCACAATCTTGGATGGAGTCTTTCCTTACCCTACTCTTTCTTACCCAAATCTATCTACGCTTTAAAGACACCTTTTATCCTGCATAGTAGATGGCTTGATACCCAGGCTTTCCTAATCCTTTTGGTATTAAAACCAATTAGAAACTAGCACATAGACTACAAACAATTCTTTTTGCATCTCCTTTTCTTACAAATCTTGAGGACGAGATTTCTTTTAAGGGGGGTAGGATTTGTAACACCCAAATTCTGAATTTGGGATTGGTAGAAGAAATCTGAGCAAAGTACCCTTGATTAAAAAAATTAAACTTTATAATTCATTTTTTTTGAAGGTAAATGATCATAATAAAATAATGATGGTTAAAATAAATCATAATAAAGATTAGACATTGGAAAAATATTCCTATCGAAACAAAGGGAGAATTTTTGAATATACCTTTAATTCGATTACACACTCAAAATAATAATATATTGCTATAATGTGGTGTGTGTACTTCATGTTGAAAACATTACCTAATTAAAATAATAATAAAATAAATAAAGAAATACTATGTAGAAATTGTGCATCATGTGGAGTTTTCTTGTGCATAGATTGAAATTTAGAATTTAAAACTTGGTTTGATTTGAAATTGAAATAAGAAAGGAAAATAGAAATAGAAAAGAAATAAAAGGAGTAAACTGTTTGTGGGCCGGATTCACCTGGTCGGCCCAGTCCCACCTCCTCAGGCCTGGCCGCTCCACACCCCACGCTTACGGGCGGGACCCGCTGTCCAGTTTTTCCCTCTCCACGTACCCACTTCTCTTTTCTCGCTGAAAACTGGGCCGCTTCGGCCAACTTCTCCGATTCACTGACATGGGGGCCTGCGCTCCAGTCACTTAATCCCGTGTGCGGTCCGCGTTCTGGCACTGCCAGGTGGGCCCTCGTGGTCGGGGTCGTCTTCAACCGAAACCGATGCGTGCTCGTGCTGTTGCAAGCCGCCGCCGGAGAGCTCGGGATTCCGTTGAAATCCACAACCACCCGCGGATTCCGCGCTCGGCGCGGCCATCCTTTCCCCGAAGATCTCACGTGGCTCGGGGTATAAAAGGAAGCCCGGGATTCACCATTGACAAGAAGTGTGGCGGGGAGGGAACCACCGCCGTCACCATTGATTCAAGCACATACGGCCGTTTGGAGCGCGAAGATGGGTCCTAGGGCTTCGTCGGGTGCTCAGGGTCATGCTCGTCGCGGCGCTGGGATCAGAAACCGGCTGATTATCGAGGAATTCCTCACCGTCGTTCGTGGCCGCCATGGATCCGCCCCTCACCCGTGGATGGGGTACCTCGATGTCCTAACTATGGGTAAGTATGCCCTAAACCTGCTCGCCATAGTCTTAGCAGTGTGTAGATTCGCTTCAATTAGAGGGTGTCCACTGGGTGGAGCTCCTCGCTTGATCCGGCCATGGCCATCGCCGCGGCTTGCCCTGGGCCGCCGCCGTTCCTAGCTGGGAGGTTGGGGATGCTTCCTGGCCATTGGATCCATGGGCATTGGTCCTGATCTGATCTGTGCATACCTTTTTGTGAGATCGGATCGTGGCCACTGATCATAGATCGTGCGGCCAGGATTAGATAGGCGTTACCCCCTTCGCACGTGCTGATCTGGGCCATGGATCTGTGATCCAATGGCTAACGCGGTTAAAGCTGGTGAGGGTGCCCTCTGGCCGTAGATCTGTGATCGTATGGTGGCCAACGCGTACCGGTTCGATGTGGCCCGGATATAATCTGAGCCCTCAAATGTGGATCCAACGGCTGACATTGAAGCATACCCCTTCGCCGTGACTTTTTGTTAAAGAGCCCCCCATAGTTTGCATAATAAACCCGCCGTCCCCTGCGGGATACTTCTGAGTCTAAGGCATTTTTACAGAATAGCCCCGGTGTTCCCTGATAATATTGCGCCCAGTCCAGGAACTAATGAAAATAGGAAAAAGAGATTTAGAAATTGTTTTTGAGTATAAAAATAATTGTAAAACTTGTATAATCCATAGAAAATTCATATGAAGTCCAAATTAGCCCATTCCAGTTCCTATAATTTTGTAATATTATTATTTATCATTTAGTGCCACAGTTTTGACATAAAAGTCACATTAAAATTGTTATCTTAATTAATCTTGTAATAAGCACATAGAATCTTTGGAAATTCATAACTTAAAACCTATAACTCCAAAATTAATAATTCTTGTTCCTGTGATCATACTTCATCATGTAGATTATTAATATGTATTTTGCATATATGTTTGGTGTAATGTTAATTTTGCCTATACACTGTTTGTTTGTAATGCTACGACTAGCGTGAGGACACGTGTCACCTGAAGATCATCCTGGTACCTGGAATCTCAAGTCCCAGGCAAGTTGTGCCCTTGATCACTTCTTTTTACCCACTCATGTTCTAATTAATCATAATGATCTGCATAGGTTAATTTTGATGGGACCCAATAGGTTACCCTAGTTTGACTATCTTTATACCTTGTTCACCACTGAATCTTTGGGTAGTACTTGCTATCGCTTTATGTGGTTTTGGGTATAGAGATACACATTACTATTCATGATTATACTTTTATTGTCAGTTGTTAATACTGTTCATGATAAGATCATTATGTTAATTGGAACATGGAGAACCACCCGGGAAAACAGTGCTACCACAAGGGAGGAATGGGACCCCTTGGCTGATTAATTAGGAAAGCTAGTGGAAGACTACCTTACCCGAAAGGGGCAAGGGCAGTAGGGGAGTGGTCAGTGTAGGGAGGCCCTCGGGAGGATTTTGCTGCGATGGCGGTCCTGCAAGGGATTCCTGCATTGGAACTTCCTATAAACTGTAGCGGGTTTTCTGAAGCTAGTGGAACTTTGTAAAGGCCTCGTAGTGTTACCCTGCCTCGCCTCCTCGGTAGAGGTGTATGGGAAGTCGCGATCCCTTGGCAGATGGGTAACATGACTTGTGGGTAAAGATGCGCAACCTCTGCAGAGTGTAAAACTGGTATACTAGCCGTGCTCACGGTCATGAGCAGCTCGGACCCTCACATGATTAAATTATGGAACTAAATTCAATTTGTCATATGCATTGCATCGCAGGTGAAGTTGTTACTTTTGTTCTACTACTTAATTGGGTTTGGTATTTACTTATACTTAGTAACTGCTAATAAAATTTTGACCAACTTTAAAAGCAATGCTCAGCTCTAACCATCTCCTTTGGTAAGCCTTACACTTCACGTGAGCTCCCACCTTTGGCGAGTTCATGCACATTATTCCCCACAACTTGTTGAGCGATGAACGTATGTGAGCTCACTCTTGCTGTCTCACACCCCCCCCACAGGTCAAGAACAGGTACCGCAGGATGAGGCGCTTGGAGGATGCTGAGATGTGTTCGTGAGAGGTCTAGGTCGTCGTCTCCCAGTCAACTTTGGGTTGCTGGACCGTTGTCTCCTTATAATGTAATTATTTATTTTGTATAGAACTCCTGTTATATATAAAGTTGTGACATTCGATCCTGTGCCACTATACATCATATGTGTGAGACTTGGTCCCAGCATACCTGGTGTTTATGTTCGCGCCCGGGTCTTGGTGCCCCTAAAACCCGGGTGTGACAACAAGTTCGTATAATTCGAGAGAATTTGAGAGTGGCTCAAACCAGGCAAAAGAGTTATGCTGATAATAGAAGAAGACCACTGGAATTCGAAGAAGGAGATTATGTGTACCTCAAGGTGTCACCACTTCGTGGAATGAGGAGATTCAAAGTCAAGGGCAAATTGTCCCCTCGCTATATTGGACCATTCTTGATCTTTAGGCGAGTTGGGGAGATGGCATACCAACTCGAGTTACCTGCGGCTCTGTCGGATGTGCATAATGTGTTCCACGTGTCTCAACTTAAGAAGTGTCTCCGTGTCCCTGAGGAACAGTTACCGATGGAAGAGCTCAGTGTTCAGGGTGATTTGACTTACACGGAGTATCCGATCAAGATTCTTGATACCTTGACTTGAGTTACAAGAAATAAGGTCACAAAGATGTGCAAAGTGCAATGAAGCTATCATGGAGAAGATGAAGCAACATGGGAAAGAGAAGAAGAACTTCACATAGATGTTTCCATCTTTTCCCTAGACCTTCTTAGATCTCGAGGGCGAGATTATTTTTAAGGGGGGTAGGATTTGTAATACCTAAATGATTGGAGTTGTAGAATGTATAATTATTGGAAGATATAAAAAGGATCATCTGATTACTTGCTTGTTTTTCCCCATTTTTGCTTATTCAAATTTGGGGTCACATAGCTACTAACAATGGTATTAAAACAAAGGGAATAGTGCATCATGTGGAGTTTAGTGTTTGAGCATTCAATGATGATAATAAAAGTAAAAAAATGTATTAGTGTTGGGATTAGGGTTATAACTAATTTGGAATCTAGAATTTGGAAATTAACTAGAAAAGGAAGAGAGAATCCATTATAAAGAAACTTATATTTGAACAAATATATTTTTCATACTGGTATGATTAAAGTCTACCTTCGATTTAAGTATAAAATTCACATTCCTATTTGAAGTTCAAATTGGGAATTAAAAATAAAAGAAAAAAAATTGAAATGTGAAAGAAAAAGGAAGAAAGAAAAAGGAATAACAGAAAAAGAAAAGAAGAAGATGCTACACGGGCCGACTAAACTCATTTCTGGCCCAGCTAAACTATTCCGGACGCGCGGCCCACCTCTCCTCGCGCTTGCGCCAGCCGATCCGGGGTCCACTAGTCGGCCTTGCCGCCTCGCGCTCACTGCCGCCCTGTGTGACTTCCTGGTGGGCCAACCTGTCAGCCACCCGACTGCACCTGGGAGTCTTCTCCTCCGCGCGACTCGCTCGCGAGCTCACCGGCCGCCGGGAAATTCGGGGGCACTTAGGCCGATTGATTACCTCCGCTCACCTATGATACTATGAGCCCCCGCGTGAATCGGATCCTGCTGACCGATTAGGCCGTGGGCGAGATCTCCGCGCGCGCCCGATTTTCGCTGACCGGGCTCAACAACCACCGCGGATTTCTTGCTCCGTGCCTTGACCGGATCCCTGGGATATGACTAAGGCCGAGCGCTGTCTCTCTCGTCGTGTCCAGAAAGTCTAACCGCACCTCCCCTTGTCAAATCCCAAGCCCAATACCACGGAGGAAGCCACCTCGTCGCCATGGCCGGAGGGTTGACAGAAACCATGGGAGGGAGACTTGCCGCCGTGGAACTCCATGCCCGCCGTCAACGAGGCCTCAGCGTAGACCCTGGGAGCTTCACCCTGCGGTGCGTGACTCAGCCGTGGCCTCGTTGTGGGCGGAGCTCTTGGAATTGCTCACCATGGATACATCGTCGTCGCGGATCCACCTGTTGCCGCGGCCCTGCTTCTCTGCTCCCCCATTACTGGTACGGTGTACCTCAATCAGATCGCTGGGTCCTCTGGCTTGCGTAGCGCTAGTTAATCGGTAGGATTAAGCCTCAAATCGCCTGATGGCCAACTCCGGCGAGGAGTGCGGCTGCAATCCTGTGCGCCGCCGTTAGTCATGCTCGCGCCGTCGTTTTGGTAACCGGGAGATAGGAGATCAGTTCCTGGTCGTCGATCCTGCGTGGACGGCTGGGATTAGAACGTGGTCGCGTAAAACCTTGGTCGTAGATTCATGCGCCAATGGTCTAGATTGACTCCATTACCTGCTGTTTCTCGGATCAAATCTTGGCCGCCCAAATGTGATCTGGTGTCTGTGGTTGCATACCGGTTCGTCCCAGGGCGGTTCTAATCCGAGCCGTGCGAATCTAATCCAACGGCCGAAAACCCTAGATACCCCTTCGCGGTGCCATTTTGCTAAAGAGCCCCTCCACTTGCTAGAATTTGAACCCGCCGTCCACCCTAGGGTTGGGCTGAGTCTAGGGAATACTTATGTTTTCGCCCCCGTGTTTTTATAGATTTAGTGCTCGGTCCAAATAGTTAGAAAATCAATAAATTCATTTGGAAAATACTTATTAATACAAAAATAAATACAAGAGTGTGTTTAATTCATAGAAAATGCATACTTAGTCCAAATTTATTCATTCCAATTCCTATAATTTTGTAATAATGTTGTTTATCACATAGTGTCTCTGTTTTGATATGAAAGTCACATTAAAATTTATTTCTTAGATAATCCGATGCCAATCACATAAAACCTTAGGAAATTCGTATCTCCTCCGTTTTAACTCCGATTGGATCCGTTCAAGTTGCGTTAGTCTCGTAGCAACGCGTAGATCATTATTATTCAGTTTGTTCTTATGTTTGGTGTGATGTTAATTTTATCTATACCATGTATGTTTGTATTGCTACGACTAGCGCGAGGACACGAGTCACCAGAAGATCACCCTGGTAACTGGAATCTCAAGTGTCAGGCAAGTTGTGCCCTTGATTCACTTTTGTTACCCAATAATGTTCTTTATAATCATTTACCATGCATAGGTTTAATTTTGATGGGACCCAATAGGTCACCCTAGATTGTTCATCTCATTACCTTGTTTACCCCTGAATCACTTGGGTAGTTCTGCTACTGCTTTACATGGTTTTGGGAAAATCATTTATTATATCCATGTTCTAGTTATTTTGTTATTCTATTTATGTTCATGTCAAGATCATTATGTTATTGTTAATTGGAACATGGAGCTTAACTTGAGAAACACGTGCCACCACAAGGGAGGAATGGGACCCCTTGGCTGACTAATTAGGAAAGCTAGTGGAAGACTACCTTACCCGAAAGGGGCAAGGGCAGTAGGGGAGTGGTCAGTGTAGGGAGGTCCTTGTTTGATTTTGCTGCGATGGCGGTCAGACGAGAACCCTGCATTGGAACTTCCTATAAACTGTAGCGGGTTTTCGGAAGCTAGTGGAACTTTGTAAAGGCCTCGTAGTGGATCCCTAGCCATTCACCTTGGTAGTGTCTAAGGGCCTAGCTAACCCTGGCGACATGGGAAACACGACTTGTGGGTAAAGGGTACAACCTCTGCAGAGTGTAAAACTGGTATACTAGCCGAGCTCACGGTCATGAGCGGCTCAGGACTCTCCGATGATTAAATTATGGAACCTAAACTCAATTTGTCATTTGCATTTGCATGGGATTTGTTGTTAAATTTGTTCTATTATTTTATTATGGTTTGGTATTCACTTACACTTAGTAATTGCTAATAAAATTTTGACCAACTACTTAAAAGCAATGCTCAGCTTTAACCCCTATCATTGATTAGCCTTACACATCACATGAACTCACACCTTTGTGAGTTTATGTCCACTGGTTCCCCACAACTTGTTGAGCTATGATCATGTGTGAGCTCACCCTTGCTGTCTCACACCCCCCCACAGGAGAAGAACAGGTGGTCGAAGAGGAGCCGCCTAACACTGAGGCATTCGACTTGATCTAGGTGGCGTTTCTCAGTCGACATTGGCGCCGACGATCCTTAGTTTGTTTTATATTTATCTTTATTTTGTAATAAGTCTTCCGCTATGTAATAAATACTCTGATGTTCATGACATTTATCTCTATACACTCTGTTATTATATATGTTGTCTTCTTGGCGCATGTATGAGATGCACCCGGCTTTGTTCCTTAAAACCGGGTGTTACAATATTCCGATGCCGACTGGGCAGGGTGTAAAATTGATAGGAAGAGCACATTAGGGACTTGTCAGTTTCTGGGAAGATCCCTGGTGTCATGGGCTTCAAAGAAACAAAACTCCGTAGCTCTTTCCACCGCCAAAGCCGAGTACATTGCCGCAGGTCATTATTGTGCGCAATTACTTTGGATGAGGCAAACCCTCAGGGACTATGGCTACAAATTGAGCAAAGTCCCTCTCCTATTGATAATGAGAGTGCAATCCGCATGGCAGACAATCCCGTTGAACACAGCCGCACTAAGCACATAGATATTCGGTATCACTTTCTGAGGGATCACCAACAAAAGGGAGATATCGAAATCACTTATGTTAATACCCAAAACCAATTAGCTGATATCTCTACCAAGCCATTAGATGAGAAAACCTTTAGCAAACTTAGGAATGAGCTAAATATTCTTGATTCTCAGAATTTTGATCGAAACATTTCACACATAGCTATTTTACATACCTTTGATCATGTCTCTTTCATTTGGTACAATTGCATATTTTTTTATTCTTCTTGTGCCAAAGTTAAGACTAATGTGCTTTCAAGTATATTTCTATACTTAGTCTTAGATTGAAAGGGAAATGGAGTATTCGGCAAAGACAAGGCTTCCACTTCAACTCTGATGGTATCATTTAAACTTTGCCTTTACTCCGCAAACTCTCAATGGTATGACCTTCACTCTTACTTATTTTACCATGTGGGATATAGTGTTAGGCCCCAAAGGGGGAGCACGATGCAAAAGGGCTCTCAAGTTCTCTGTTTTTGGCGCTTAATGCCAAAGGGGGAGAAAATATTAAGCCCAAAACAAAAGGACCGCACCACCATTTCAAAAAAATTCGAAATGAATTAATGTTTTTTCAATTGGTATCTAAGTTTCAATTGATTTGTGGAAGTAAAATTTCAAATTGGTATCTTCGAAACTTCACATTAGTACGCAAAAAAATTCATTTGGTATAAATTTCACTTGGTATCTATTTCAAAAACCCTCTTGAAAGCTAAGGGGAGAATTTCATTCAGGGGAGCTTTTATGTAGTCAAAGGAAAAGCATTTGAAACAGGGGGAGAAATTTCAAATCTAAAAAATGCTTCTTGCAATCATATTCTTATACCTTTGACTACTTGCAAAAAGACTTTGAAAAGATTTTCCAAAAAGATTTGCAATACCAAACAAGTGGTGCAAATGTGGTCCAAAATGTTAAATAAAAGAAAAGCAATCCATTCACTCTTATTCTTAGTGATATTTTTCAATTGGTTCAATTCTAAGTAACCTATGCACAACCATCCCAATTGCAAACTAGTTACATTTCTGTACTTTCTATTTTGTTTGGTTTGTGTTGGCACCAATCACCAAAAAGGGGGAGATTGAAAGGGAAATAGGGTTAACCATTTCCTATAATTAATTTTGGTGGTTGATGACCAACACAAACACATGGACTAACTAGTTTGTGTAGAATTCATCTATTACAGGTGCATAAGGTTCAACACAAACCAAGAAAAGAATCAAGTTAGGGACACAATTTTATTGGAGCAAAAGGACTTGAGTGTGCTGAAAAATGGCGCACCAGACTGTCCGGTGTGCCACCGGACTGTCCGGTGAGCTAGCGAAGCAATGGCTAGCACGCTCCAACGATCGACTGCAAAAGCACCTGCCACGGTGAACAGTGCGCGGCAGAGTCAGAGCAGCAAAGTCAGAGGGCACCAGACTGTCTGGTGTCGCAAGAAGACAAAGCCTCCAACGGTCGACCAGCTCCAAACTCTAACGGTTGGGTGACGTGGCGGTGCACCGGACAGCGCATAGTACCTGTCCGGTGGCGCACCGGACTGTCCGGTGCGCCCATCGCCAGCAGCCTTCACCAACGGCTATGAAGTGGTTGGGGCTATAAATACCCCCAACCACCTCATTCATATCAATCCAAGCATTCCAAACATCTCATTCAATACAAGAGCAAAAGACTTCACTCCAAGACATATCAAATAGATTGAATCCTCTCTAAGCCTCCAAATCAACTCAATTCCATTAGGGACTTGAGAGAGGGTGTTTTGTGTTCTTTTGTTGCTCTTGTTGCTTGGCTTGGCCTTTTTATTTTCCCATTCTTATTCTCAAGTGCTTTGTAGGCGAGGCAAGAGACACCATGTGTGTGGTGATCCTTGTGGGGTCTAAGTGACCCGTGAGATTAAGGAAGAAGGCTCACTCGGTCTAAGTGACCATTTGAGAGAGGGAAAGGTGAGAGCGCCTAGAGGGGGTGAATAGGTGATCCTGCAAAATTCAACACTAAATAGCCAATACTTGGTTATGAAATGTTAGTGCGATTAAAACCAAGTTGCTAGAGTGTGAACTTTAGAAGAAAGCCAATCACAAAATAAGATGGACACAAGACATAGTGATTTATCCTGTGGTTCGGCCAATGCCTACTACCACATTGTGGTGACCTCCTTCGGTCAAGGATTGCACTCAATCCCTCTCAAGTGATCCAATGATCAACTTTGAGTACCATGGCCATCTTCGTTGGAGTCTTTCTCCCGTTTGCAAGGAATCTCCATAGGTTAGAGCCTCTCGCCCTTACAAGTTTATCACAAGAGAAGCACAGTAGTAAGTGAGAGAGTAACACACGCAAGACTCAAATTCGCAGCACACACATGCTCACAAGCCAAGACTTGAGCTCGAAACACAGCACAGCGAGTTCACAACTCAAAAGTAGCTCAAATCACTAACACAATCGATCAAATGCGTGGAGGCGGAGTCTGGGAGTCTTAGGATGCTTAGTGAATGCTTGGTTTTCTGCTCCATGCACCTAGGGGTCCCTTTTATAGCCCCAAGGCAGTTAGGAGCCGTTGGAGATCAACTTGGAAGGCAATTCCTGCCTTCTGTCGAGTGGCGCACCGGACAGGTCCTGTAGCTGTCCGGTGCGCGATCTCTTTCCTTTTCTAGTGAAGCCGACCATTGGATCTTCAGATCTGTTGGCACATCGGATAGTCCAGTGCGACCATCCGACCGTTGGCTTCGCCACGTGTCTCCCGTTGATCACGCAGGCGACAGTTGGCCGTGGGCGGCCCTGATTCACCGGATAGTCCGGTGCACCACCGGACAGTCCGGTGATTTTTAGCCGCGACACTTTTTGGTTTTCCCGAGAGCGACGAGTTCGTCGCTGAAGGACTTGGGCGCAGACGCTGAAGACTCACCTAACAGTCCAGTGCGCCACTGGACAGTCCGGTGATTTTTAGCCACTTCGTCGCGCTGATTCTCGAGAGCGGCCAGTTCACCGCCGAGCCAGCCTAGGGCACCGGACACTATCCGGTGCACCACCGGACAGTCCGGTGTGCCATGCTGGTGCTGGCTATCCTTAGCCATATTTTCTCCAATTCTTTTCTCCTTTTCTTGGCACTGTTTCTAGCACTTAGATAAACATGTTAGTGACTAAAAACAATTTACTAAGTCTAGACACATACCTTGTTCTTCGATGTGCACTCATCACCTACTTAGCACATATGAGTTCAAAACAATGTGTTGGGCATCTAATCACCAAAACAATTATAGAAATAGCCCAAGGGCACATTTCCCTTTCAATCTCCCCCTTTTGGTGATTTATGCCAACATATTTCAAAGCAACTAAGAAGAGCAGATTTAAGACCAAATTGTTCTTCACTTAGTATTTGGCATATTTGGATCACTCTTTGCCACCACTTGGTTTGGTTTTGCAAATCAAATTCTTTTTCCTATTTCTAAGTCAAACACACTTGTTTGGGCAAATAGAGAGATACTCCTAGAGTAAAATTGATCAAGTGCCAAAAACTCCCCCTTTTTCCCATAATCAAAGATTCTTCCCCATAAGAGACCAAATTTTGCAATAAGAGTATTTTGGGCAAAATACAAATTCTAACTCTATTATTTTCAAAATTCACAAGTGGCTAGCTAATCCATCTGCTTTGGCCTTAATTTCTCCCCCTTTGGCATTAAGCACCAAAACGAGATCATTTTTGGCCTTCTAACCCCATTGCCTCACCAAAATGTCAAATAAGAGCAAAAAGGCAATGAGAGCACTAGTATGAACTTGAAATTAAATATACTAATACCGGAGTGCAGTGGAAGTCTTGTCGTCGTCCAAGTTCATTTTTCCTTTCAATGGTCCTTCAAGACTACTTCAAGTGTACTCAAACAAACTGGTTAGTCTCAAGGGAGTCAAGTTGTAGCACATCTCCCCCTAAACATGTGCATCATTTGCATACGGACTTGTGAGGTCCGAGGATGACTTGTACAACTTGAGCACCATAATTAAACAATAAATGAAGTAAACGTTCAAAGTAACATGATCAAAGGCATGAAACACATGTATGCTATAGATCAATCCAAGTTACGCAAATCTAAGTCATTTAGCTCACTACGCAACCTGCAAAACCTTTTCTCATCTAAAGGCTTAGTGAAGATATCGGCTAGCTGGTTCTCGGTGCTAATGTGGTAAACATCGATATCTCCCTTTTGCTGGTGGTCTCTCAGGAAGTGGTGCCAGATGTCTATGTGCTTAGTGCAGCTGTGTTCAACAGGATTATCCACCAAGCGGATTGCACTCTCATTGTCACATAGGAGTGGTACTTTGCTCAGATTGTAGCCAAAGTCCCAGAGGGTTTGCTTCATCCAGAGCAGTTGCGCGCAACATTGTCCTGTGGCAATGTACTCGGCCTCAGCGGTGGATAGGGCAACGAATGTTTGCTTTTTGGAGCTCCAGGACACCAGGGACCTTCCTAGAAACTGGCACGTCCCTGATGTGCTCTTCCTATCAACCTTGCACCCAACATAGCCAGAGTCTGAGTATCCAATCAAGTCAAAGGTAGACCCCTTTGGATACCAGATCCCGAAGCAAGGCGTAGAAACTAAATACCTAAGAATTCGCTTAACGGCCACAAGGTGACATTCCTTGGGGTCGGATTGAAATCTAGCACACATGCATACACTAAGCATAATGTCTGGTCTACTAGCATAAAGATAAAGTAATAAACCTATCATTGATAGGTATGCCTTTTGATCAACGGACTTACCTCCTTTGTTGAGGTCAAGATGCCCGTCAGTTCCCATCGGTGTCTTCGCGGGCTTGGCGTCCTTCATCCCAAACCTCTTGAGAAGATCTTGAGTGTACTTCGTTTGGGAGATGAAAGTGTCGTCCTTGAGTTGCTTCACTTGGAATCCAAGGAAGTAGGTCAACTCGCCCATCATCGACATCTCGAACTTTTGCATCATCACCCTGCTAAACTCCTCACAAGACTTTTAGTTAGTAGAACCAAATATTATGTCATCGACATAAATTTGGCAAACAAAAAGATCACCATTGCATGTCTTTGTGAAAAGAGTGGGATTGGCTTTCCCAACCTTGAAAGCATTAGAAATAAGGAAATCTCTAAGGCATTTATACCATGCTCTTGGGGCTTGCTTAAGTCCATAGAGCGCCTTAGAGAGCTTATATACATGGTCGGGATACCTGTCATCCTCAAAGCTAGGGGGTTGTTCCACGAATACCTCCTTGATTGGCCCATTGAGGAAAGCGCTCTTTACGTCCATTTGGAATAGCCTAAAAGAATGGTGAGCGATATAGGCTAATAAAATTCGAATTGACTCTAACCTAGCCACAGGAGCAAAAGTCTCCTCGAAATCCAAACCTGTGACTTGGTCATAACCTTTTGCCACAAGTCGAGCCTTGTTTCTTTTCACCACTCTGTGCTCGTCTTGCTTGTTGCGGAACACCCACTTGGTTCCCACAACGTTTTGCTTTGGACGTGGCACCAGGCTCCAGACTTCATTCCTTTTGAAGTTGTTGAGCTCTTCCTGCATGGCCAACACCCAGTTCGGATCCTGCAAGGCCTCTTCTACCCTAAAAGGCTCAATAGAAGAGATAAACGAGTAATGCTCACAAAAATTAGCTAGTCATGAGCGGGTAGTTAATCCCTTGCTGATGTCACCCAGAATCTGGTCGACGGGGTGATGTCTTTGGATCGTCGCTCGGACTTGGATTGGAGGAGCCTGTGGTGCTTCTTCCTCTATAACCTGTTCTTTCTGTGCTCCCCCTTGATCCTACCCCTCTTCTTGAGATACCTGTTCATCGTCTTGAGTTGAGGGATGCACTAGTGTCGAGGAAGAAGGTTGATCTTGTTCCTGCAGTTCCTATGGTCGCACATCTCCTATCGCCATAGTTCGCATTGCGACCATCAGAACCTCATCTTCATCTATATCATCAAGATCAACTGCTCTCTTGGAGAGCCATTAGTCTCATCAAATACAACGTCGCTAGAGACTTCAACTAATCCTGATGATTTGTTGAAGACCCAATACGCCTTTGTATTTGAGTCATATCCTAGTAAGAAACCTTATACTGCCTTGGGAGCAAATTTCGAATGTCTACCTTTCTTCACCAGAATGTAACATTTGCTCCCAAATACACGAAAATAAGAAACATTTGGTTTGTTACCAGTTAGGAGTTCGTAAGAAGTCTTCTTGAGGAGACGGTGCGATAGAGCCGGTTTATGGCATGGCAAGCCGTGTTCACAGCTTCTGACCAAAACTGCTCAGGCGTCTTGTATTCTCCAAGCATCGTTCTCGCCATGTCGATTAGCGTCCTGTTCTTCCTCTCTACCACACCATTTTGCTGTGGTGTGTAGGGAGCGGAGAACTCGTTCTTGATGCCTTCCTCCTCAAGAAACTCTTCAACTTGAAGATTCTTGAACTCAGACCCATTGTCGCTTCTTATCTTCTTCACCTTTAGCTCAAACTCATTTTGAGCTCTCCTTAAGAAGCGCTTTAGGGTCCCTTGGGTTTCTGATTTGTCCTGCAAAAAGAATACCCAAGTGAAGCGGGAAAAATCATCAACTATTACAAGACCATACTTACTTCCCCTGATGCTGAGATAGGCAACGGGACCGAAGAGATCCATATGAAGAAGTTCCAGTGGTCTTGACGTCATCATCACATTTTTGGTATGATGAGTGCTTCCCACCTGTTTCCCTGCTTGGCACGCTGCACAAGGTCTGTCTTTCTCAAAACAGACATCGGTTAGTCCTAACACATGATCTCCCTTTAGAAGCTTATGAAGGTTCTTCATCCCAACATGTGCTAGACGGCGATGCCAAAGCCAGCCCATATTAGTCTTAGCGATTAAGCATACATCTAGATCGGCATTCTCTTTTGAAAAATCAACTAAGTAGAGCTTGTCATCTAATACACTCTTAAAAGCTAGTGAACCATCACTCCTTCTAAAGACAGATACATCAACATTTGTAAATAAACAATTGTAGCCCATGTGACACAATTGACTTATAGACAGAAGATTGTACCCAAGCGACTCTACTAAAAATACATTTGATATTGAGTGTTCATTAGTGATGGCTATCTTGCCCAAGCCCTTGACCTTGCCTTGGTTCCCATCTCCAAAGATGATCGTATCCTGGGAATCCTTGTTCTTGACGTAGGAGGTGAACATCTTCTTTTCCCCTGTCATGTGGTTTGTGCATCCGCTGTCGATAATCTAGCTTGAGCCCCCAAATGCATAAACCTACAAGGAATTTAAGCTTGGGTTTTAGGTACCCAACTCTTGTTGGGTCCTACAAGGTTAGTCACAACAGTTTTTGGAACCCATATGCAAGTTTTGTCTCCCTTGCATTTGGATCCCAACTTCCTAGCAACTACTTTTGCATTTTTGCATGAAAGCACAAAAGAAGCATTGCACACATGATAGACAATAGTAGGACTATTGCAATTTCTCCTAGGCGCATGAGACACAACATGATTATGCCTAGGCCTATTTCTACCATAAGCATAAGTAAAGCTGGAAGCAACCATAGCATGAGAATTATGGTAAACTGGTAAAACAGCATGATCATAACTTCTATTATGATGAGAAACTTTATTAACATGAGCATACAGATAGGCATGATTCTTTTGATCATGTGAAGAATGTGAGCTACTGGCCATAGGAGCCTTTCCTTTCCCCTTGAGATCGGAAGTCCTTTGGCTTGTTAAGTTCTTGGTTTCCTTTCGAAAACCAAGTCCATCCTTAATTGAGGGGTGTCTACCAACGGTGTAGACATCCCTAGCAAATTTTAATTTATCATAGTCATCTTTGCAAGTCTTAAGTTGAGCATTAAGATTTGCAACCTCATTGTTTAATTTAGCAATAGAAGTGACATGTTCATCACATGCATCAATATCAAAGTCTTTACATCTATTGCAAATAATGACATGCTCTACACATGAACTAGTTTCATTAACTTTCTCTAGCTTAGCATTATTATTTAAATCCTTTAAGCTAGCAATAGATTCATGACAGGAAGACAACTCAGATGACAGTATTTCATTTTTCTTAATTTCTAAAGCAAGAGATTTTTTAACACTAACAAACTTGTCATGTTCCTCATACAAAATGTCCTCTTGCTTCCTAGCAGTCTATCCTTTTCATTAAGAGCATCAATTAATTCATTAATTTTGTCTACCTTAGTGAAAGGGAAATAGGGTCAAACCTTTTCCTAAATGATTTTGGTGGTTGAATTGCCCAACACAAACAATTGGACTAACTAGTTTGCTCTAGATTATATGTTCTACAGGTGCCATAGGTTCAACACAAACCAATAAAAAGAACAAGTTAGGGTTCAAAAGAAAGGAGCAAAAGAAAACCGAAGGCTGCCTTGGTCTGGCGCACCGGACAGTCCGGTGTGCCACCGGACAGTGTCCGGTGCACCAGGGAGATCCACTCCAAACTCCTCAGCTTCGGGTTTCTGGAAATGCCACTCCGCTATAATTCACCGGACTGTCCGGTGTAGCACCAGACTGTCCGGTGTGCCATGCGGAGCAACGGCTACTGCACCAATAGTCGTCTGCAAAAGCAATAGTGAATAGTGAACAGTGCGCGTCTGCGCGCGTAGAGTCAGAGCAGTGCCAGAAGGCACACCGGACAGTGAACAGTACCTGTCCGGTGCGGCACCGGACTGTCCAGTGCCCCATGAAGTCAGAGCTCCAACGATCGAAACCGTCAGAACCCTAACGATTGGGTGACGTGGCTGGCGCACCGGACTGTCCGGTGCGCCCTTCGACAGTAGACTTTCCCAACGGCTGTTTTGGTGGATGGGGCTATAAATACCCCCCAACCACCACACTTCAATGCATCCAAGTTTTTCAGACATCTCACTCAATACAAGAGCTAGTGCATTCAATACAAGACACAATTAGGTTGAATCAAAGCCTCTCCAAGTCCCAATTCCACTCAAAGCAATTAGTGACTAGAAGAGAGAGTTTTGCTCGTGTTCTTTGAGCTCTTGCGCTTGGATCGCTTTTATTCTTCCTCTTTCTTGTTCTCAAGACACTTGTAATCAAAGCAAGAGACACCAAGTTGTGGTGGTCCTTGTAGGGGTCTAAGTGACCCGTTTGATTAAGGAGAAAAGCTCACTCGGTCTAGGTGACCGTTTGAGAGAGGGAAAGGGTTGAAAGAGATCCGGTCTTTGTGACCACCTCAACAGGGAGTAGGTTTGCAAGAACTGAACCTCGGTAAAACAAATCAGTGTGTCATCCGCTCCATTTGCTTGTGATTTGTTTTCACCCTCTCTTTCGCACTCGATTTTAATTCTAACGCTAACCCTGGCTTGTAGTGTGTGCTTAAGTTTATAATTTTTAGATTCCGCCTATTCACCCCCCCCTCTAGGCGACTTTCAATTGGTATCAGAGCCCGGTACTTCATTAGAGCCTAACCGCTCGAAGTGATGTCGGGAGATCACGCCAAGAAGGAGGTCATGATCGGCGAGAAGCCCGCCACAAGCCATGGGAACGCTTCATCGGGGGAGTCCAGCAACAAGGTGAAGGGATCCCCTTCACACACCAAGTCGCATCAGAGCGGCGACAAGAAAAAGAAGATGAAGAAGGTGGTCTACTACGAGACCGACTCTTCGTCGCCATCCACCTCTGGCTCCGACGCGCCGTCCGTCACTTCTAAGCGCCATGAGCGCAAGAAGTATAGTAAGATGCCACTTCGTTATCCCCGTATCTCTAGACACACTCCTTTACTTTCCGTCCCACTAGGCAAACCACCCGTTTTTGAGGGTGAAGATTATAACATGTGGAGTGATAAAATGAGGCATCACCTAAGCTCACTCTACGCTAGCATTTGGGACATTGTTGAGTTTGGAGCGCAGGTACCATCGCCGGGGGACGAAGGCTATGACTCGGACGAAGGCTATGACTCGGACGAAGTCACCCAAATCCGACACTTCAACTCCCAAGCCACTACTATACTCCTCGCCTCTCTAAGTCGAGAGGAGTATAATAAGGTGCAAGGGTTGAAGAGTGCTAAAGAGATTTGGGACGTGCTCAAAACCGCGCATGAAGGAGATGAGGTGACAAAGATCACCAAGCGGGAGACGATCGAGGGGGAGCTCGGTCGATTCATGCTCAACCAAGGAGAGGAGCCACAAGCTATGTACAACCAGCTCAAGACCTTGGTGAATCAAGTGCGCAACCTCGGGAGCACAAAATGGGATGACCATGAAATGGTCAAGGTTATTCTAAGATCACTCGTTTTTCTTAATCCTACGCAAGTTCAATTAATTCGTGGTGATCTTAGATACAAGCTAATGTCTCCCGAGGAGGTTATAGGAAAATTTGTGAGCTTTGAATTGATGATCAAAGGCTCCAAACAAATCATCGAGCGAGGCGCCACCTCAACACCCGAGGTGCAACCCGTTGCCTTCAAAGCAACGGAGGAGAAGAAAGAAGAGTCTACATCAAGTAGGCTCCCCATCGATGCCTCCAAGCTCAACAATAAGGAGATGGTGCTCATCATAAAGAGTTTCCACCAAATCCTCAAGCAAAGGAGGGGGAAGGATTACAAGCCCCACTCCAATAAAGTTTGCTATAAATGTGGTAAGCCCGGTCATTTTATTGCTAAATGTTCATTATCTAGTGATAGTGATAGGGGCGACGACAAGAAGGGAAAGAGGAGCTCCTCCTCCGACGAGGACGCCGCCAACATCGCCGTCAATAAGGGACTCCTCTTCCCCAATGTCGGCCACAAGTGCCTCATGGCAAAGGATGGTAAAAAGAAGAAGGTAAAATCTAGAGCCTCCACTAAATATACAACATCTAGTGATGAGGGTAGCTCTAGTGATGATGAAGATAATTTGCTTGCTCTCTTTGCCAACTTAAACATGCAACAAAAAGAAAAATTGAATGAATTGATAGGAGCCATTCATGAGAAGGATGAACTCTTGGATAGCCAAGAGGAATTCCTAATTAAGGAAAACAAGAAGCATGTTAAAATTAAAAATGCTTATGCTTAGGAGATAGAAAAATGTGAAAAATTGACTAGTGTGCTTAGCACTTGCCATGACACTATCTCCAACCTTAGAATTGAGAATGCTAATTTGATTGCTAAGGTTGAGAAGTCAATATATGTGATGATTCTCTTGTCAACCTTAAAAATGATGATGCTAGTTTAATTGCTAAAATTGACAAGTTGAATGAATCGATTGCTAGCCTTAAGATTGAGAATGAAAAATTAATTGCTAAGGCTAAGGATTTAAATGTTTGCAATGATGTTATTTCCAATCTTAGAAATAAAATGCTATGTTACATGCTAAGATTGATGAATTAAATGTTTGCAAACCCTCTACATCTACTGTTGATCATGTTTCTATTTGTACTAGATGTAGAGATATTAATGTTGATGCTATCCATGATCATCTAGCTTTAATTAAACAACAAAATGATCACATAGCTCAACTTAGTGCTAAAATTAATGAGCATGACTTAGAAAACAAAAAATTTAAATTTGCTAGAAGCATGCTCTATAGTGGGAGACGCCCTGACATTTAGGATGGCATTGGCTTCCAACAGGGAGGCAATGTTAAACTTAATGCCCCTAAGAAATTATCTAACTTTGTTAAGGGCAAAGCTCCCATGGTTCAGGATAACGAGGGTTACATTTTATATTCTGCTAGTTATCCCGAACACAAAATTAGGAGAATTCATTCTATGAAGTCTCACTCTGGCTCTCATCATGCTTTTATGTATAAGAGTGAGACATCTAGTTCTAGGCAATCCACTCATGTTAAATTGCCTAAAAAGAAAACTCCTACTGCATCAAATGAGCCTATTGTTTCATTTAAGACTTTTGATGCTTCTTATGTTTTAACTAACAAATCAGGCAAAGTAGTTGCCAAGTATGTTGAGGCCAAGCACAAGGGCTGAAAGACTTGTGTTTGGGTACCCAAGGTGCTTGTTTCTAATGTCAAAGGACCCAAGACCGTTTGGGTACCTAAGAACAAGGCCTAAACTTGTTTTGTAGGTTTATGCATCTGGGAGCTCAAGTTGGATCATTGATAGCGGGTGCACAAACCACATGACTCGGGAGAAAAGGATGTTCTCCTCCTACAAGAAAAACTAAGATCCCCAAAGAGCTATCACATTTGGGGATGGAAATCAAGGTTTGGTCAAAGGACTTGGTAAAATTGCTATATCACCTGACCATTCTATTTCCAATGTTTTTCTTGTAGATTCATTAGATTATAACTTGCTTTCAGTTTCTCAATTATGCAAAATGGGTTACAACTGTCTTTTTACAGATATAGGTGTTACTGACTTTAGAAGAAGTGATGATTCAGTAGCATTTAAGGGAGTGTTAGAGGGTCAGCTATACTTAGTTGATTTCAATAGAGCTGAACTCGACACTTGCTTAATTGCTAAGACTAATATGGGTTGGCTCTGGCATTGCCGACTAGCCCACGTTGGAATAAAGAATCTTCACAAGCTTCTAAAGAGAGAACACATTTTGGGACTAACAAATGTTCATTTTGAGAAAGACAGGGTTTGTAGCGCATGTCAAGCAGGGAAGCAAGTTGGTACCCAGCATCCACACAAGAACATCATGACGACCGACAGGCCGCTTAAGCTACTCCACATGGATTTATTCGGCCCGATAGCTTACATAAGCATCGACGGGAGTAAGTATTGTCTTGTAATTGTGGATGATTATTCTCGCTTCACTTGGGTATTCTTTTTGCAGGAAAAATCTCAAACCCAAGAGACCTTGAAAGGATTCTTGAGACAGGCTCAAAATGAGTTCGGATTGAGGATCAAGAAAATAAGAAGCAACAATGGGATGGAGTTCAAGAACTCACAAATCAAAGGTTTCCTTGAGGAGGAGGAGGGCATCAAGCATGAGTTCTCTTCTCCCTACACACCTCAACAAAATGGTGTAGTGGAGAGGAAGAATAGAACTCTACTTGATATGGCGAGGACCATGCTTGATGAGTACAAGACACCGGACCGGTTTTGGGCCGAGACGATTAACACCGCCTGCTACTCCATCAACCGGCTCTACCTTCACCAAATCCTCAAGAAGACATCATATGAACTCATCACTAGTAAAAAGCCCAATGTTTCATATTTTAGAGTCTTTGGTAGCAAATGTTTTATTCTTGTTAAAAGAGGCAGAAAATCTAAATTTGCTCCTAAGGCTGTAGAAGGCTTTTTACTTGGTTATGATTCAAACACAAGGGCATATAGAGTCTTTAACAACTCCACTAGACTAGTTGAAGAATCTTGTGACATTGTGTTTGATGAGACTAACGGCTCTCAAGTAGAGCAAATTGATCTTGATGAGCTAGATGATGAAGAGGCTCTGTGCGTCGCGCTAAGGAACATGTCCATTGGGGATATGTGTCCTAAAGAATACGAAGAGCCTCCACAAGCACAAGATCAACCTTCGTCTTCCATACAAGCATCTCCACCAACTTAGGATGAGGAACAGGCTCAAGATGATGAAGAAGAAGATCAAGAAGATGAGCCACCTCAAGAAGAGGGCAATGATCAAGGGGGAGATGACAATGATCAAGACAAGAAAGATGAACAGGGTCAAAGACCGCCACACCAAAGAGTCCACCAGGCGATTCAAAGAGATCACCCAGTGAACACCATCCTCGGCGATATTCATAAGGGGGTAATGAGAGCACCTAGAGGGGGGTGAATAGGTGATCATGTGAAACTTGAAAACTTAATGCCACAAAAACTTGGTTAAGCGTTAGCACAATAATCCCAAGTGGCTAGAGAGGAGTCTCAACAAAACACAATAACCACAAAGATATCAACACAGAGATGGCATAGTGGTTTATCCCGTGGTTCGGCCAAGACCAACGCTTGCCTACTCCACGTTGTGGCGTCCCAACGGACGAGGGTTGCAATCAACCCCTCTCTAGCGGTCCAAAGACCCACTTTAATACCACGGTGTTTTGCTTTGCTTTTCTTTATCCCGCTTGCGAGGAATCTCCACAACTTGGAGTCTCTCGCCCTTACAAATGAAGTTCACAAAGAAGCACAGAGTAAGGGAGGGATGAGCAACTCACACAAGACACAAAGATCATAGCAAATACGCACACACAAGACCCAGACTTGAGCTCAAGAGACTATCACGAGTTTCTCACTAGAACGGAGCTCAAATCACGAAGATTGTCGAACAAGTGCGCAAGAACGAAGTGTGAGTGATCAACTATGCTCAAAGAATGCTTGGATTTCTTCTCCATGCGCTAAGGGGTCCCTTTTATAGCCCCAAGGCAGCTAGGAGCCGTTGAGAGCATTGTTGGAAGGCAAATCTTGCCTTCTGTCGACTGGCACACCAGACAGTCCGGTGCACCACCGGACACTGTCCGGTGCGGATATCCTTCCTTATTTGGCGAAGCCGACCGTTGGAGTTTGAGAGCCGTTGGCGCACCGGACACTGTCCGGTGCACACCGGACAGTCCGGTGCCCCAATGTGACCGTTGGCCCGGCCACGCGTCATGCGCGGAATCCTCGGTCGACCGTTGCCCCGGCTGACCGTTGGCTCACCGGACAGTCCGGTGCATCACCGGACAGTCCGGTGAATTATAGCCGTACGCCGTTGATGGCTTCGCCTGTGAATGGCTCACCGGACAGTCCGGTGCACCACCGGATAGTCCGGTGAATTATAGCCATACACCGTCGTCGAAGTCCCGAGAGCAGCAAGTTCGCCAGAGTCAGCCTGGCGCACCGGACACTGTCCGGTGCACCACCGGACAGTCCGGTGCACCCAGACCGAGCTGACTTTGGCTGAACGAAGCCATCTCTTTTCTAACTTGATTTTTCCTGTTTCCAGCACTTACACACAATACATTAGTCCATAAAACAATGTACTAAGTCTAGAAACATACCTTTACATGATTTGCACTTTGTCGACCACTTTGCATAGATTAACACAAAAGCACTTGTGTTGGCACTCAATCACCAAAATACTTAGAAATGGCCCAAGGGCACATTTCCCTTTCAATCTCCCCCTTTTTGGTGATTTATGCCAACACAACATAAAGCAACTAGAACAAGTGCAATATCAATGCAAATGAAAACTTAAAATTGTTTTGATTCAAATTTGGCATATATGGATCACTCTTTGCCACCACTTGGTTTGTTTTTGCAAATCAACCTCAATTTCCTATCTCTAAGTCAAACACACTTGTAGAGACATAAAGAGAGTTGTTCCAATAGAAATTGATCACAGTATCTAAAACTCCCCCTATTTCCCATAATCAACCATTCTCCCCACAATAGACCAAAAAGAGCCAATAAGAGAGTTTTGTCAAACCAAAAGCTCTATTCTACTATTTTCAAAATTTCTCAAGTGGTAGCTGATCCATTTATTGCTTTGGCCTTATTTTCTCCCCCTTTGGCATCAAGCACCAAAACGGGATCAATTTTGGCCCTTTAACCCCATTGCCTCACCAAAATCTTCAAATAAGAATACAATGGCAATAGGAGTACATGAGGTGAACTTGGAATAAGTTACCCTCTCATCAGAGTGCAGTGGAAGTCTTTCATGGTCCAAGTCCACCTTATCCCTTTCAAACCTCCTTTGAGACTAAATCAAGCAAACTCAAGCACACGGTTAGTCTCAAAGGGTCAAGTTGTAGCACCTCTCCCCCTAAACATGTGCATCACTTGCAAAAGGACTTGTGAGGTCCGGGGAGTGTTTGTACAACTTGAGCACCACAAGTAAGCAACAAAATGCATAAGGAACATGATCAAAGGCATATACACATGTATGCTATAAATCAATCCAAGTTCCGCGAATCTAAGACATTTAGCTCACTACGCAACCTGCAAAAGGTCTTTTCATCTAAAGGCTTGGTAAAGATATCGGCTAGCTGGTTCTCGGTGCTAACATAAAACACTTCGATATCTCCCTTTTGCTGGTGGTCTCTCAAAAAGTGGTGCCGGATGTCAATGTGCTTTGTGCGGCTGTGCTCAACAGGATTTTCCGCTATTCGGATAGCACTCTCATTATCACATAGGAGTGGGACTTTGCTCAGATTGTAGCCAAAGTCCCGGAGGGTTTGCCTCATCCAAAGTAGTTGCGCGCAACACTGTCCTGCGGCAACATACTCGGCCTCAGCGGTGGATAGGGCAACAGAAGTTTGTTTCTTAGAGTTCCACGACACCAGGGACCTTCCTAAGAATTGGTACGTCCCCGATGTACTCTTCCTATCGACCTTACATCCAGCATAGTCGGAATCTGAATATCCAATCAAGTCAAAGTTAGACCCCTTTGGATACCAGATCCCGAAGCAAGGCGTAGCGACTAAATATCTAAGGATTCGCTTCACGGCCACTAAGTGACACTCCCTTGGATCGGATTGAAATCTAGCACACATGCATACGCTAAGCATAATATCCGGTCTACTAGCACATAAATAAAGTAAAGACCCTATCATTGACCGATATGCCTTTTGATCAACGGACTTACCTCCTTTGTTGAGGTCGGTGTGTCCGTCGGTTCCCATCGGAGTCTTTGCGGGCTTGGCGTCCTTCATCCCAAACCGCTTTAGCAAGTCTTGCGTGTACTTCGTTTGGGAGATGAAGGTGTCGTCCTTGAGTTGCTTCACTTGGAACCCAAGGAAGTAGTTCAACTCGCCCATCATCGACATCTCGAATTTCTGCGTCATCACCCTGCTAAACTCTTCACAAGACTTTTGATTAGTAGAACCAAATATTATGTCATCGACACAAATTTGGCACACAAAAAGATCACCATCGCAAGTCTTAGTGAAAAGAGTTGGATCGGCTTTCCCAACCTTGAAAGCATTAGCAATTAAAAAGTCTCTAAGGCATTCATACCATGCTCTTGGGGCTTGCTTAAGTCCATAGAGCGCCTTAGAGAGCTTACACACGTGGTCGGGGTACCGTTCATCCTCGAAACCAGGGGGTTGCTCTACGTACACCTCCTCCTTGATTGGCCCGTTGAGGAAAGCGCTTTTCACATCCATTTGAAACAACCTGAAAGAATGGTGAGCGGCATATGCTAGCAAAATACGAATGGACTCTAACCTAGCCACAGGAGCAAAAGTCTCCTCAAAGTCCAAACCTGCGACTTGGGCATAACCTTTTGCCACAAGTCGAGCTTTGTTCCTCGTCACCACCCGTGCTCGTCCTGTTTGTTGCGGAACACCCACTTGGTTCCCACAACATTTTGCTTGGGACGAGGCACCAGTGTCCAAACTTCATTACGCTTGAAGTTGTTGAGCTCCTCCTGCATGGCCAACACCCAGTCCGGATCTAGCAAGGCCTCTTCTACCCTGAAAGGCTCAATAGAAGAGACAAAAGAGTAATGCTCACAAAAATTCACCAATCTAGAACGAGTAGTTACTCCCTTGCTAATATCACCCAAAATTTGGTTGACGGGATGATTCCTTTGAATCGTAGCTCGAACTTGGGTTGGAGGTGCCGGTTGTGCTTCTTCCTCCATCACATGATCATCTTGTGCTCCCCCTTGATCTCACGCCTCCTCCTGATGAACCTGTTCATCGTCTTGAGTTGGGGGATGCACCAATGTTGAGGAAGAAGGTTGATCTTGCTCCAATTGTTCCTGTGGTCGCACATCGCCAATCGCCATGGTGCGCATTGCGGCCGTTGGAACGTCTTCTTCATCTACATCATCAAGATCAACAACTTGCTCTCTTGGAGAGCCATTAGTCTCATCAAATACAACGTCGCTAGAGACTTCAACCAAACCCGATGATTTGTTGAAGACCCTATACGCCTTTGTATTTGAGTCATAACCTAATAAAAACCCTTCTACAGCTTTGGGAGCAAATTTAGAAGTTCTACCTTTCTTCACAAGAATATAACACTTGCTCCCAAATACACGAAAGTAAGACACATTGGGTTTGTTACCGGTTAGAAGCTCATACGAAGTCTTCTTGAGGAGGCGGTGAAGGTAGACCCGGTTGATGGCGTGGCAAGCCGTGTTCACGGCTTCCGACCAAAAGCGCTCGGGGGTCTTGAACTCTCCAAGCATTGTCCGCGCCATATCGATGAGCGTCCTGTTCTTCCTCTCTACCACACCGTTTTGCTGTGGTGTGTAGGGAGCGGAGAATTCGTGCTTGATCCCTTCCTCCTCAAGGAACTCCTCCACTTGAAGGTTCTTGAACTCGGACCCGTTGTCGCTCCTTATCTTCTTCACCTTGAGCTCAAACTCATTTTGAGCTCTCTTGAGGAAGCGCTTGAGGGTCCCTTGGGTTTCAGATTTATCCTGCAAAAAGAATACCCAAGTGAAGCGGGAAAAATCATCAACTATAACAAGACCATACTTACTTCCTCCTATGCTTAGATAGGCGATGGGTCCGAAGAGGTCCATATGAAGCATCTCCAAAGGTCTTGATGTGGTCATCACATTTTTGGTGTGATGAGAGCTTCCCACCTGTTTGCCTGCTTGACAAGCTGCACAAGGTCTATCTTTTTTGAAATGCACATTAGTTAGACCTATCACATGTTCTCCCTTTAGAAGCTTGTGAAGGTTCTTCATCCCCACATGTGCTAAACGGCGATGCCACAGCCAGCCCATGCAAGTCTTAGCAATTAAGCATGCATCTAGACCGGCCTCCTCTTTTGCAAAATCAACTAAATAAAGTTTGTCGTCTAGTACACCCTTAAAAGCTAGTGAACCATCACTCCTTCTAAAGACAGACACATCTACATTTGTGAATAAACAATTATATCCCATTTTACAAAGTTGACTAACGGATAATAGATTATATCCAAGCGACTCAACTAAAAACACATTAGAGATAGAGTGCTCGGATGAAATAGCAATCTTCCCTAACCCTTTTACCTTGCCTTGGTTCCCATCACCAAATATGATTGAATCTTGGGAATCCTTGTTCTTGACGTAGGAGGTGAACATCTTCTTCTCCCCCGTCATATGGTTTGTGCATCCACTGTCGATAATCCAGCTTGAACCCCCGGATGCATAAACCTGCAAGGCAAATTTAGGCTTGGGTCTTAGGTACCCAACTCTTGTTGGGTCCTACAAGGTTAGTCACAATGGTCTTAGGGACCCAAATGCAAGTTTTATCTCCCTTGCATCTTGCCCCTAACTTCCTAGCAATCACCTTCTTATTCTTTCTACAAATGGCAAATGAAGCATTGCAAGCATGATATATTGTAGAAGGTTCATTAACTTTCCTAGGAACATTAACAACATTTCTCCTAGGCATATGATGAACAACATTTCTCCTAGACATATCTCTACCATGCATATAGGAAGAACTAGAAGCAAACATGGCATGAGAATCAAAAGCATCATAACTTCTATAGGCATTCCTAGAATGTCTCCTATCATGATACATGAAAGCATGGTTCTTTTTAGCACTACTAGCCAGAGGGGCCTTCCCTTTCTCCTTGGCGGAGATGGGAGCCTTATGGCTTGTTAAGTCCTTGGCTTCCCTCTTGAAGCCAAGTCCATCCTTAATTGAGGGGTGTCTACCAATTGTGTAGGCATCCCTTGCAAATTTTAGCTTGTCAAATTCACTCTTGCTAGTCTTAAGTTGGGCATTAAGACTAGCTAGTTCATCATTTAACTTTGCAATAGACACTAGGTGTTCACTACACGCATCAACATTAACATCTTTACACCTAGTGCAAATCACAACATGTTCTGCACAAGAGTTAGATCTATTTGCTACTTCTAGTTTAGCATTTAAATCATTGGTAACATCTTTTAAACTAGAAATTGTCTCATGGCAAGTAGATAGTTCACAAGAAAGCATTTCATTCCTTTTGATTTCTAAAGCAAGGGATTTTTGAGCCTCTACAAACTTATCATGTTCTTCATATAAAAGATCCTCTTGCTTCTCTAATAATCTATTCTTATCATTCAAGGCATCAATTAATTTGTTAATCTTATCAACCTTGGTTCTATCTAGACCCTTGAATAAACAAGAATAATCTATTTCATCATCACTAGACTCATCCTCACTTGAAGAAGCATAAGTAGTATTGTCTCAAGTACATACCTTCTTCTCCTTCGCCATGAGGCATGTGTGACGCTCGTTGGGGAAGAGGGATGACTTGTTGAAGGCGGTGGCGGCGAGCCCTTCATTGTCGGAGTCGGATGACGAACAATCCGAGTCCCACTCCTTGCCAAGGTGTGCCTCGCCCTTAGCCTTCTTGTATGCCTTCTTCTTCTCCCTCTTGCTCCCTTGTTCCTGGTCACTATCATTATCGGGACAGTTAGCGATAAAATGACCAACCTTACCACATTTGAAGCATGAGCGCTTCCCCTTTGTCTTGGTCTTGCTTGGCTACCCCTTGCGACCCTTTAGCGCCGTCTTGAAGCGCTTGATGATGAGGGCCATCTCTTCATCATTGAGCCCGGCCGCCTCGACTTGCGCCACCTTACTAGGTAGCGCCTCCTTGCTCCTCGTTGCCTTGAGAGCAATGGGTTGAGGCTCATGGATTGGATCGTTCAACGCGTTGTCCACGTATCTCGCCTCCTTGATCATCATTCACCCGCTTACGAACTTCCCAAGAACTTCTTCGGGCGACATCTTGGTGTACCTAGGATTTTCACGAATATTGTTCACCAGATGTGGATCAAGTACAGTAAAGGACCTTAGCATTAGGCGGACGACGTCGTGGTCCGTCCATCGCGTGCTTCCGTAGCTCCTTATTTTGTTGATAAGGGTCTTGAGCCGGTTGTATGTTTGGGTTGGCTCCTCTCCCCTTATCATTGCAAATCTTCCAAGCTCGCCCTCCACCAACTCCATTTTGGTGAGCATGGTGACGTCGTTCCCCTCATGTGAGATCCTGAGGGTGTCCCAGATCTGCTTGGCATTGTCCAAGCCGCTCACCTTATTGTATTCTTCCCTGCACAAAGATGCTAAAAGGACAGTAGTAGCTTGTGCATTTTTATGGATTTGTTCATTTATAAACATGGGACTATCCGAGCTATCAAATTTCATTCCACTCTCTACAATCTCCCATATGCTTGGATGGAGAGAGAACAAGTGACTACGCATTTTGTCACTCCAAAATCCGTAGTCCTCCCCATCAAAGTGTGGAGGTTTGCCAAGAGGAATGGAAAGCAAATGTGTATTTGAGCTATGCGGAATACGAGAATAATCGAAACAAAAGTTCGAATTAACCGTCTTTCTTTTGTCGTAGTCGTTATCGTCGTTGTCCTTTTGGGAAGAAGTGGACTCGTCGCTGTCGTCGTAGTAGACGATCTCCTTGATGCGTCTTGTCTTCTTCTTCTTCCCATCTTTTCGCTTGTGGCCCGAGCCCGAGTCGGTAGGCTTGTCATCCTTCGGCTCGTTGACGAAGGACTCCTTCTCCTTATCATTGATCATAATCCCCTTGCCCTTAGGATCCATCTCTTCGGGCGATTAGTCCCTTTGTGAAGAGAACGACTCTGATACCAATTGAGAGCACCTAGAGGGGGGTGAATAGGTGATCCTGTGAAACTTGAAAACTTAATGCCACAAAAACTTGGTTAAGCATTAGCACAATAATCCCAAGTGGCTAGAGAGGAGTCTCAACAAAACACAATAACCACAAAGATATCAACACAAAGATGGCACAGTGGTTTATCCCATGGTTCGGCCAAGACCAACAGTTGCCTACTCCACGTTGTGGCGTCCCAATGAACGAGGGTTGCAATCAACCCCTCTCAAGCGGTCCAAAGACCCACTTGAATACCATGGTGTTTTGCTTTGCTTTTCTTTATCCCGCTTGCGAGGAATCTCCACAACTTGGAGTCTCTCGCCCTTACAAATGAAGTTCACAAAGAAGCGCGGAGTAAGGGAGGGATGAGCAACTCACACAAGACACAAAGATCACAGCAAATACGCACACACAAGACCCAGACTTGAGCTCAAGAGACTATCACGAGTTTCTCACTAGAACGGAGCTCAAATCACGAAGAATGTCGAACAAGTGCGCAAGAACGAAGTGTGAGTGAACAACTATGCTCAAAGAATACTTGGATTTCTTCTCCATGCGCCAAGGGGTCCCTTTTATAGCCCCAAGGCAGCTAGAAGCCGTTGAGAGCATTGTTGGAAGGAAAATCTTGCCTTCTGTCGACTGGCGCACCGGACAGTCCGGTGCACCACCGGACACTGTTCGGTGCGGATATCCTTCCTTATTTGGCGAAGCCAACCGTTGGAGTTTGAGAGTCGTTGGCGCACCGGACGGACAGTCCGGTGCCCCAATGTGACCGTTGGCCCGGCCACGCGTCACGCGCGGAATCCTCGGTTGACCGTTGCCCCGGCTGACCGTTGGCTCACCGGACAGTCCGGTGCATCACCGGACAGTCCGGTGAATTATAGCCGTACGCCGTTGATGGCTTCCTGAGACCGACGACTTCGCCTGTGAACGGCTCACTGGACAGTCCGGTGCACCACCGGACAGTCCGGTGAATTATAGCCGTACACCGCCGTCGAAGTCCCGAGAGCAGCAAGTTCGCCAGAGTCAGCCTGGCGCACCGGACACTGTCCGGTGCACCACCGGACAGTCCGGTGCACCCAGACCGAGCTGACTTTGGCTGAACGAAGCCATCTCTTTTCTAACTTGATTTTTCCTGTTTCCAGCACTTACAAACAATACATTAGTCCATAAAACAATGTACTAAGTCTAGAAACATACCTTTACTTGATTTGCACTTTGTCCACCACTTTGCATAGATTAACACAAAAGCACTTGTGTTGGCACTCAATCACCAAAATACTTAAAAATGGCCCAAGGGCACATTTCCCTTTCAGGTAACCACTCGATCTCGAGTCGCACATTTTTGTGAGCATTAATCTTTTGTTTCCTCTATTGAGCCATACAGGGTACAGGATGCACTAAGAGACTCGGATTGGGTGTTGGCAATGCAAGAGGAGCTCAACAACTTCACGAGGAATGAGGTATGGCATTTAGTTCCACGTCCTAATCAAAATGTTGTAGGTACCAAGTGGGTGTTCCGCAACAAGCAAGATGAGCATGGTGTGGTGACAAGGAACAAAGCTCGACTTGTGGCCAAGGGCTATTCACAAGTCGAAGGTTTGGATTTTGGTGAAACCTATGCACCCGTAGCTAGGCTTGAATCAATTCGTATATTACTTGCCTATGCTACTTACCATGGATTTAAGCTCTATCAAATGGACGTGAAAAGTGCCTTCCTCAATGGACCAATCAAGGAAGAGGTCTATGTTGAGCAACCTCCCGACTTTAAAGATAGTGAGTACCCTAACCATGTTTATAAACTCTCAAAGGCGCTTTATGGGCTCAAGCAAGCCCCAAGAGCATGGTATGAATGCCTTCGAGATTTTCTAATCCCTTATGGTTTCAAAGTCGGTAAAGCCGATCCTACTCTCTTTACTAAAACTATTGCAAAAGATTTGTTTGTATGCCAAATTTATGTAGATGATATCATATTTGGGTCTACTAACAAATCTACTTGTGAAGAGTTTAGTAGGATCATGGTACAAAAATTCGAGATGTCTATGTGGGGGAGTTGAAGTATTTTCTAGGATTTCAAGTCAAGCAACTCCAAGAGGGCACCTTCATCAGCCAAACGAAGTACATTCAAGACATACTTACCAAGTTTGGAATGAAGGATGCCAAACCCATCAAGACTCCCATGGGAACCAATGGGCATCTCGACCTCGACACGGGAGGTAAATCCGTAGATCAAAAGGTATACCGGTCGATGATAGGATCTTTACTCTACTTATGTGCATCTCGACCGGATATTATGCTTTACGTATGCATGTGTGCAAGGTTCCAAGCCGATCCTAAGGAAGTTCACCTTAGGGCCGTGAAAAGAATATTGAGATATTTAGTTTATACTCCTAAGTTTGGTCTTTGGTACCCCAAGGGATCCTCTTTTGATTTATTAGGATATTCAGATGCTGATTGGGCAGGGTGTAAAATTGATAGGAAAAGCACATCAGGGACTTGTCAGTTTCTGGGGAGATCCCTGGTGTCTTGGGCTTCAAACAAACAAAACTCAGTAGCTCTTTCTACCGTCGAAGCCAAGTATATTGCCATAGGCCATTGTTGCGCGCAATTGCTTTGGATGAGGTAAACCCTCAGGGGCTATGGCTACAAATTTAGCAAAGTCCCTCTCCTATGTGATAATGAGAGTGCAATCCGCATGGCGGATAATCCCGTTGAACACAGCCGCACTAAGCACATAGCCATTCGGTATCACTTTTTGAGAGATCACCAACAAAGAGGGGATAACGACATTGCTTATGTTAGCACCAAAGAACAATTAGCCGATATCTTTACCAAACCATTAGATGAGAAAACCTTTACCAAAATTAGGAATGAGCTAAATATACTTGATTTTCGGAACTTTGATTGATACTTTGCACACATAGCTCATTTAAATACATTTGATCATATCTCTTTTATGTCTATGACTAATGTGTTTTCAAGTGTATTCTTCTGCTTAGTCATAGAATTGAAAGGGAAATGGAATATTTGGTAAAGACGACGCTTCCACTCAACTCCATCGTATTATCTACTCTTTGCCGGTATTCCGCCATCTCTCCACATTGGTATAATCTTTCACTCATATATTGTTTGCCAAAGGGGAGAAAATTTTTTAGGGGCTCACAAAGTCTTCGTTTTTGGCGATTCATGCCAAAGGGGGAGAGAGTATTAGCCCAAAGCAAAAGGACCGCACCACCACCTAAATTTTAATTGTGTTTTGAAAAATTTTATTGGTATTAGTATATTTCAAATTGATATTCCTCTAAAGAAAGTATCTTAAATTTGTATATTCCAAAACCCTCTTGAAAGCTAAGAGGAGAATTTCATTTAGGGGGAGTTTTGTTTAAGTCAAAGGAAAAGCATTTGAAACAGGGGGAGAAAATTTCAAATCTTGAAAATGCTTCTTTCAATCTTACTCATATACCTTTGACTATTTGCAAAAGATTTTGAAAAGAATTTGCAAAAACAAAACTAGTGGTGCAAGCGTGGTCCAAAATGTTAAATAAGAAGAAAGCAATCCATGCATATCTATTGAAATAATTATATTGGTTTCACTCCAAGCAACCTATGCATTTACATTATGCAAACTAGTTCAATTCTGTACTTATATATTTGCTTTGGTTTGTGTTGGCATCAATCACCAAAAAGGGGGAGATTGAAAGGGAAATAGGGTCAAACCTTTTCCTAAATGATTTTGGTGGTTGAATTGCCCAACACAAACAATTGGACTAACTAGTTTGCTCTAGATTATATGTTCTACAGGTGCCATAGGTTCAACACAAACCAATAAAAAGAACAAGTTAGGGTTCAAAAGAAAGGAGCAAAAGAAAACCGAAGGCTGCCCTGGTCTGGCGCACCAGACTGTCCGGTGTGCCACCGGACAGTGTCCGGTGCATCAGGGAGATCCACTCCAAACTCCTCAGCTTCGGGTTTCTGGAAATGCCACTCCGCTATAATTCACCGGACTGTCCAGTGTAGCACCGGACTATACGGTGTGTCATGCAGAGCAACGGCTACTGCGCCAATAGTCGTCTGCAAAAGCAACAGTGAACAGTGAACAGTGCGTGTCTGTGCGCGCAGAGTCAGAGCAGCGCCAGAAGGCGCACCGGACAGTGAACAGTACCTGTCTGGTGCGGCACCGGACTGTCCGGTGCCCCATGAAGTCAAAGCTCTAATGGTCGAAACCGTCAGAACCCTAACGATTGGGTGACGTGGCTGGCACACCGGACAGTGTCCGGTGGCGCACCGGACTGCCCGGTGCACCCTTTGACAGCAGACTTCCCCAACGGCTGTTTTGGTAGATGGGGCCATAAATACCCCCCAACCACCATACTTCAATGCATCCAAGTTTTTCAGACATCTCACTCAATACAAGAGCTAGTGCATTCAATACAAGACACAATTAGATTGAATCAAAGCCTCTCCAAGTCCCAATTCCACTCAAAGCAATTAGTGACTAGAAGAGAGAGTTTTGCTCGTGTTCTTTGAGCTCTTACGCTTGGATCACTTTTCTTCTTCATCTTTCTTGTTCTTAAGACACTTGTAATCAAAGCAAGAGACACCAAGTTGTGGTGGTCCATGTAGGGGTCTAAGTGACCCGTTTGATTATGGAGAAAAGCTCACTCGGTCTAGGTGACCGTTTGAGAGAGGGAAAGGGTTGAAAGAGACCCGGTCTTTGTGACCACCTCAACAGGGAGTAGGTTTGCAAGAACCGAACCTTGGTAAAACAAATCACCGTGTCATCCGCTCCATTTGCTTGTGATTGATTTCACCCTCTCTTTCGGACTCGATTTTAATTCTATCGCTAACCCCGGCTTGTAGTGTGTGCTTAAGTTTATAATTTTCAGATTCCGCCTATTCACCCCCCCTCTAGGCGACTTTCACTTAGCTCTATCTAGTCCCTTAAACAAGTCAGTGTAATCTACTTCATCATCGGAAGATTCCTCATCGCTAGAACAACAGTACTTAGGGGTATCTCGAATACGCACCTTCTTCTCCTTAGCCATAAGGCATGTATGGCGTTCATTAGGGAAGAGCGAAGATTTGTCAAAGGCTGAGGCAGCTAGTCCTTCATCCTCAGAGTTGGAGGAGGAGCAGTCGGAGTCCCATTCCTTCCCGATGTGTGCCTCGCCCTTGGCCTTCCTGTAGTTCTTCTTCTTCTCCCTCTTCCCATGTTTTTACTGTCCCGTTTTCTTTTTCGACGAGGAGTCGTCATCATCGTCATCCCTTGGCGAAGAAGAGGAGGCATCACTGTCGTAGTAGATGATCTTCTTAATGTGCCTCTTCTTCTTCCTGTCCCTCTTCTTGTGACTCGAGCCTGAGTTAGTGGGCTTGTCGTCTCTTGGCTCGTTGAAGAGAGACTCCTTCTCCTTGTCGTTGACCACCATCCCCTTACCCTTAGGATCCATCTCTTCGGGCAGTTAGTCCCTTAGATGAAGAGTACGGCTCCGATGCCAATTGAGAGCACCTAGAGGGGGGTGAATAGGTGATCCTACAAAATTCAACACTAAATAGCCAATACTTGGTTATGAAATGTTAGTGCGATTAAAACCAAGTTGCTAGAGTGTGAACTTTATAAGAAAGCTAATCACAAAATAAGATGGACACAAGACACAGTGATTTATCCCATGGTTCGACCAATGCCTACTTCCACGTTGTGGTGACCTCCTTCGGTCAAGGATTGCACTCAATCCCTCTCAAGTGATCCAATGATCAACTTTGAGTACCACGGCTATCTTCTTTAGAGTCTTTCTCCCATTTGCGAGGAATCTCCACAGATTAGAGCCTCTCGCCCTTACAAGTTTATCACAAGAGATGCACAGTAGTAAGAGAGAGAGTAACACACGCAAGACTCAAATCCACAGCACACACACGCACACAAGCCAAGACTTGAGCTCGAAACATAGCATAGAGAGTTCACAACTCAAAAGGAGCTCAAATCACTAACACAATCGATCAAATGCATGGAGGCGGAGTCTGGGAGTCTTAGGATGCTTAGTGAATGCTTGGTTTTTTTGCTCCATGCGCCTAGGGGTCCCTTTTATAGCCCCAAGGCAGCTAGGAGCCGTTGGAGATCAACTTGGAAGGCAATTCCTGCCTTCTGTCGAGTGGCGCACCGGACAGTCCGGTGCGCCACCGAACAGGTCCTATAACTGTCTGGTGCGTGATCTCTTTCCTTTTCTGGCGAAGCCTACCGTTGGATCTTCAGATCTGTTGGCGTATCGGACACAGTCCGGTGCACACCGGACAGTCCAGTGCGACCATCCAACCGTTGGCTTCGCCACGTGTCGCCCGTTGATCGTGCAGGCGACCGTTGGCCGTGGGCAGCCCTGATTCACCGGATAGTCCGGTGCACCACCGGACAGTCCAGTGATTTTTAGTCGTGGTGCTTTTTGGTTTTCCCGAGAGCGACGAGTTCGTCGCTGAAGGACTTGGGTCCGGACGCTGAAGACTCACCGGACAGTCTGGTGATTTTTAGCCACTTCGCCGCGCTGATTCCCGAGAGTGGCCAGTTCACCGCCGAGCTAGCCTGGGACACCGGACAGTCTGGTGTGCCATGCTGGTGCTGGCTGTCCTTAGCCATATTTTCTCCAATTCTTTTCTCCTTTTCTTGGCACTGTTTCTAGCACTTAGATAAACATGTTAGTGACTAAAAATAATTTACTAAGTCTAGACACATACCTTGTTCTTTGATATGCACTCTGAAAGGGAAATGTGCCCTTGGGCCATTTCTAAGTATTTTGGTGATCATGTGCCAACACAAATGGTTTGAGTGTGAAACTATGTCAAATAGTGGAAGAAGTGCAAAGTCAACACAAAGGTATGATTCTAGACTTAGTACACTTGTTTTTGTGTACTAACATATTTGTCTAAGTGCTAGAATCAGAGAAAATACAATTGGAAAAGACTTGGCTCGAGCAGCCAAGACTCTGCTCAGTCTGGGTGCACCGGACTGTCCGGTGGTGCACCGGACAGTGTCCGGTGTGCGAGGCTGGCGTCTAGTCAACTGGCTGCTCTCGGGTCTCGACGGCGGCGTACGGCTATAAATCACCGGACTGTCCGGTGGTGCACCGGACTGTCCGGTGAGTCGGCTGCGGCGAAGTCGCCGCTCTCGGGAACCAAGTCAACAGCGTACGGCTATAATTCACCGGACTGTCCGGTGAGCCAACGGTCGGCCGCGCAATTCGCGCGTGACGCGTGGCCGAGCCAACGGTCAGATGGGGGCACCGGACAGTGTCCGGTGCGCCAACGACTCCAAGTCTTCAACGGTCGGCTGCGCCAGAATAGGAAAGAAATCCGCACCGGACAGTGTCCGGTGGTGCATCGGACTGTCCGGTGCGCCAGTCGATAGAAGGCAAGAATTGCCTTCCTGGATTGCTCTCAACGGCTCCTAGCTGCCTTGGGGCTATAAAAGGGACCCCTAGGCGCATGGAGGAGTACACCTAGCATACTCTGAGCATTCTTGATCATTCACACTTCGTCTTTGCGCACTTGTTTGTCATTCTTAGTGATTTGAGCTCCGTTCTAGTGAGAACCTTGTGATATTCTTTTGAGCTCGAGTCTCGGCCGTGTGTGTGCGTATTGCTGTGGATTTGTGTGTGTTGCTTCCCTCCCTTACTCTATTGCTTTCACTTTGATCCTCATTGTAAGGGCGAGAGACTCCAAGTTGTGGAGATTCCTTGCAAACGAGAAAGAGTAAAGAAAAGAAGAACACCGTGGTATTCAAGTTGATCATTGGATCACTTGAGAGGAGTTGAGTGCAACTCCCGTCCGTTGGGACGCCACAACGTGGAGTAGGCAAGTGTTGTACTTGGCCGAACCACGGGATAAATCCTCGTGTCTCTTGTGCTTGTTCTCACTGTGTCTATTGTGCTTCACAAGAGCTCTCCTTAGCCACTTGATTTCATTGTGCTAACTCCTAATCAAGTTTTGTGGCTTTAAGTCTCAAGTTTTTACAGGATCACCTATTCACCCCCCCTCTAGGTGCTCTCAATTGGTATCAGAGCCGTTCTCTTCAAGAAAGGGACTAATCACCCGAAGGGATGGATCCTAAGGGAAAGGGGATGGTGATCAACGACAAGGAGAAGGAGTCCTTCATCAATGAGCCAAAAGACGACAAGCCCACTGACTCGGGCTCAAGTCATAAGAAGAAGGACGAGAAGAAGAAGAGGCGTATCAAGAAGATCGTCTACTACGACGACAGCGACGAGTCTTCCTCTTCCCAAAAGGACGACGACGACAACGACTACGAGAAAAAGAAGATGGTTAACTCTAACTTCTCTTTTGATTACTCTCGTATTCCGCAAAGTTCCAATGCTCATTTGCTTTCCATTCCCCTTGGTAAACCTCCTCACTTTGATGGAGAGGACTACGGATTTTGGAGTCACAAAATGCGTAGCCACTTGTTCTCTCTCCATCCAAGTGTATGGGAGATAGTGGAAAATGGAATGCAATTTGATAGCACGGATAGTCCCATGTTCATCAATGAACAAATTCACAAAAATGCACAAGCTACTACTGTTCTTCTAGCGTCATTGTGCAGGGATGAATACCATAAGGTGAGCGGCTTGGATAACGCCAAGCAAATTTGGGACACCCTCAGGATCTCGCATGAGGGGAACGACGTCACCATGCTCACCAAGATGGAGTTAGTAGAAGGCGAACTAGGAAGGTTCGCGATGATCAGGGGGAGGAGCCAACCCAAACGTACAACAGGCTCAAGACCCTCGTCAACAAATAAGGAGCTATGGAAGCACGCGATGGACGGACCACGACGTCGTCCGCCTAATGCTAAGGTCTTTCACTGTCCTTGATCCACATCTTGTAAATTTTATTCGTGAAAATCCTAGGTACACCAAGATGTCGCCCGAGGAAATACTTGGGAAGTTTGTAAGCGGGCGAATGATAATCAAGGAGGCAAGATACGTTGATGAGGCGTTGAATGGCCCAATCCACGAGCCTCAAACCGTTGCTCTCAAAGCAACAAGTAGCAAGGAGGCGCTACCTAGCAAGGTGGCGCAAGTTGAGGCGGCAGGGCTCAACGAGGAAGAAATGACCCTCATCATCAAGCGCTTCAAGACAACGCTAAAGGGTCGCAAGGAGCAACCCAAAAAGAACAAGACGAAGGGAAAACGCTCCTGCTTCAAGTGCGGTAAGGTTGGTCACTTTATTGCTAATTGTCCCGATAATGATAGTGACTAGGATCAAGAAAGGAAGAGGGAAAAGAAGAAGACTTACAAGAAGGCTAAGGGCGAGGCACACCTTGGCAAGGAATGGGACTCGGATTGTTCATCATCCAACTCCGACGACGAAGGACTCGCCGCCTCGGCCATCAACAAATCGTCCCTCTTCCCCAACGAGCATCACACCTGCCTCATGGCAAGGGAAAAGAAGGTAAGCACTCGTAATACTAGTACTTACGCTTCTTCAAGTGATGATGAATCTAGTGATGATGAAATAGACTATGCATGTTTGTTCAAAGGTTTAGATAGAACCAAAATTGATAAAATCAATGAATTAATTGATGCTTTGAATGAGAAGAATAGATTGTTAGAAAAGCAAGAGGACCTTTTATATGAAGAGCATGATAAATTTGTTAGTGCGCAAAATTCTCTTGCTCTAGAAGTTAAAAGAAATGAAGTGCTTTCATGTGAATTGTCTACATGCCATGAATCAATGTCTAGCTTAAAAAGTATCAATGATGACTTGAGTGCTAAGTTAGAAATAGCTAATAAATCAATCTCTTGTGTAGAACATGTCGTGATTTGCAATAGGTGTAAAGATTTTAATGTTGATGCTTGTAGTGAACACCTAGTTTCCATTTCTAAATTAAATGATGAAGTGGCTAGTCTTAATGCTCAACTTAAGACTAGCAAAAATGAATTTGATAAATTAAAATTTGCAAGGGATGCCTATACTATTGGTAGACATCCCTCAATTAAGGATGGGCTTGGCTTTAAGAGTGAAGCCAAGAACTTAACAAGTCATAAGGCTCCCATTCCCGCTAAGGAGAAAGGGAAGGCTCCTATGACTAGTAGCAATCAAAAGAATCATGCCTTCATTTATAGCGATAGGAAATTTTCTAGAAATGCTTGTAAGAATTATTCTTATGATTCACATGCTATGACTGCTTCTAGTTCTTCTATGCATGGTAGAAATATGGCTATGAAATATTCTAGAAATGTTCATTATAATAGGAGTTATAATGCTTTTGACTCACATGCCATGACCGTTTCAAGTTCTAATGGTAGGCCTAGAAGAAATGTTGTTCATGTACCTAGGAATGTAAGTAATGAACACTCTACAATTTACCATGCTTGCAATGCTTCCTTTGCAATTTGTAGAAAGGATAAGAAAGTGATTGCTAGGAAATTAGGGGCAAAATGCAAGGGAGATAAGACTTGCATTTGGGTCCCTAAGGCTATTATAACTAACCTTGTAGGACCCAACAAGAGTTGGGTACCTAAGACCCAAGCCTAATTTGCCTTGCAGGTTTATGCATCTGGGGGATCAAGCTGGATTATCGACAGCGGATGCACAAACAACATGACGGGGGAGAAGAAGATGTTCACCTCCTACGTCAAGAACAAAGATTCCCTAGATTCAATCATATTCGGTGACGGGAATCAAGGCAAGGTTAAAGGCTTAGGCAGGATAGCCATCTCAAATGAGCACTCTATCTCCAATGTATTTTTAGTAGAGTCGCTAGGTTATAATCTTCTATCAGTTAGTCAATTATGTAATATGGGATACAATTGCTTATTCACAAATGTAGATGTGTCTGTCTTTAGAAGGAGTGATGGTTCATTAGCTTTTAAGGGTGTACTAGACGACGAACTCTATTTAGTTGATTTTGCAAAGGAGGAGGCCGGTCTAGATGCATGCTTAATTGCTAAGACTAGCATGGGCTGGCTGTGGCATCGCCGTCTAGCACATGTGGGGATGAAGAACCTTAACAAACTTCTAAAGGGAGAGCATGTGTTAGGTCTAACAAATGTGTATTTCGAAAAAGATAGACCTTGTGCAGCTTGTCAAGCAGGTAAACAAGTGGGAAGTGCACATCACAGCAAGAATGTGATGACCACATCAAGACCCCTGGAGCTGCTGCATATGGACCTCTTCGGACCCGTCGCCTACCTCAGCATCGGGGGAAGTAAGTATGGTTTAGTAATTGTTGATGATTTTTCCCGCTTCACTTGGGTATTCTTTTTGCAGGATAAATCTGAAACCCAAGGGACCCTCAAGCGCTTCCTAAGGAGAGCTCAAAATGAGTTTGAGCTCAAGGTGAAGAAAATAAGGAGCGACAACGGGTCCGAGTTCAAGAACCTTCAAGTGGAGGAGTACCTTGAGGAGGAAGGAATCAAGCACGAGTTCTCGCTCCCTACACACCATAGCAAAATGGTGTGGTAGAGAGGAAGAACAGGACGCTCATAGACATGGCGAGGACGATGCTTGGAGAATTCAAGACGCCCGAGCGGTTTTGGTCGGAAGCTGTGAACACGGCTTGCCACGCCATAAACCGAGTCTATCTCCATCGCCTCCTAAAGAAGACATCATACGAGCTTCTAACAGGTAACAAACCCAATGTTTCGTATTTTCGAGTTTTTGGGAGTAAATGCTACATTCTGGTGAAGAAAGGTAGAAATTCAAAATTTGCTCCCAAAGCTGTAGAAGGGTTTTTGTTAGGTTATGACTCAAATACAAAGGCGTATAGAGTCTTCAACAAATCATCGGGTTTGGTTGAAGTCTCTAGCGATGTTGTATTTGATGAGACTAATGGCTCTCCAAAAGAGCAAGTTGAGCTTGATGATGTAGATGAGGATGATGTTCCAACGGACGCAATTCGTACCATGGCGATTGGAGACGTGCGACCACAGGAACACAAGGAGCAAGATCAACCTTCTTCCTCAACGACGGTGCACCCCCCAACCCAAGATGATGAACAGGTACCTCAAAAGGAGGCGTGTGATCAAGGGGGAGCACAGGATGTCCAAGTTGAAGAGGAAGAAGCACCACAGGCCCCTCCAACTCAAGTTCGAGCGATGATTCAAAGGAATCATCCCGTCGACCAGATTTTGGGTGACATCAGCAAGGGAGTAACCACTCGCTCTAGATTAGCTAATTTCTGTGAGCATTACTCTTTTGTCTCTTCTATTAAGCCTTTTAGGGTAGAAGAGGCCTTGCTAGATCCGGACTAGGTGTTGGCCATGCAGGAAGAGCTCAACAACTTCAAGCGAAATGAAGTTTGGACACTGGTGCCACGTCCCAAGCAAAACGTTGTGGGAACCAAGTAGGTGTTCCGCAACAAACAGGACGAGCACGGGGTGGTGACGAGGAACAAGGCTCGACTTGTGGCAAAAGGTTATGCCCAAGTCGCAGGTTTGGACTTTGAGGAGACTTTTTCTCCTGTGGCTAGGCTAGAGTCGATTCGTATTTTGTTAGCCTATGTCGCTCACCATTCTTTCAGGTTGTTCCAAATGGACGTGAAGAGCGCTTTCCTCGACGGGCCAATCAAGGAGGAGGTGTACGTGGAGCAACCCCTGGCTTTGAGGATGAATGGTACCCCGACCACATGTATAAGCTCTCTAAGGCGCTCTATGGACTTAAGCAAGCCCCAAGAGCATGGTATGAATGCCTTAGAGACTTTTTAATTGCTAATGCTTTCAAGGTTGGGAAAGCCGATCCAACTCTTTTCACTAAGACATGTGATGGTGACTTATTTGTGTGCCAAATTTATGTCGATGACATAATATTTGGTTCTACTAACCAAAAGTCTTGTGAGGAGTTTAGCAGGGTGATGACGCAGAAATTTGAGATGTCGATGATGGGCGAGTTGAACTACTTCCTTGGGTTCCAAGTGAAGCAACTCAAGGACGGCACCTTCATCTCTCAAACGAAGTACACGCAAGAGTTGCTCAAGCGGTTTGGGATGAAGGACGCCAAGCCCGCAAAGACTCCAATGGGAACCGACGGACATGTCGACCTCAACAAAGGAGGTAAGTCCGTTGATCAAAAGGCATACTGGTCTATGATAGGGTCTTTACTTTATTTGTGTGCTAGTAGACCGGATATTATGCTTAGCGTATGCATGTGTGCTAGATTTCAATCCGACCCAAGGGAGTGTCACCTTGTGGCCGTTAAGCGAATTCTTAGATATTTAGTCGCTACGCCTTGCTTCGGGATCTGGTATCCAAAAGGGTCTACCTTTGACTTAATTGGATATTCAGACTCCGATTATGCTGGATGTAAGGTCGATAGGAAGAGTACATCAGGGACGTGCCAATTCCTAGGAAGGTCCCTGGTGTCGTGGAGTTCTAAGAAACAAACTTCAGTTGCCCTATCCACCGCTGAGGCCGAGTACGTTGCCGCAGGACAGTGTTGCGCGCAACTACTTTGGATGAGGCAAACCCTCAGGGACTTTGGCTACAATCTGAGCAAAGTCCCACTCCTATGTGACAATGAGAGTGCTATCCGCATGGCGGACAATCCTGTCGAACACAGCCGCACAAAGCACATAGACATCCGGCATCACTTTTTGAGAGATCACCAGCAAAAGGGAGATATCGAAGTGTTTTATGTTAGCACTGAGAACCAGCTAGCCGATATCTTTACCAAGCCTTTAGATGAGAAGACCTTTTGCAGGCTGCGTAGTGAGCTAAATGTCCTAGATTCGCGTAACCTAGATTGATATAGAGCATACATGTGTTTATGCCTTGATCATGTTCCTTATGCTTTTTGTTTATGGTGCTCAAGTTGTACAAGCACTCCCCGGACCTCACAAGTCCATTTGCGAGTGATGCACATATTTAGGGGGAGATGTGCTACAACTTGACCCTTTGAGACTAACCATGTGTTTGAGCTTGCTTGATTTAGTCTCAAAGGAGGATTGAAAGGGAAAAGGTGAACTTGGACCATGCAAGACTTCCACTGCATTCCGATGAGAGGGTAACTCACTCCAAGTTCATCTTTGTGTTCTTATTGCCTTTTTACTCTTAATTGAAGATTTCGGTGAGGCAATGAGGTTTAAGGGCCAAGATTGATCCCATTTTGGTGCTTGATGCCAAAGGGGGAGAAAATAAGGCCAAAGCAAGAAATGGATCAACTACCACTTGAGAATTTTGAAAATAATAGAATTAGAGCTTTTGGTTCGTCAAAATACTCTTATTGTCTCTTATTGTCAAAAGTTGGTCTCTTGTGGGGAGAATGTTTGATTATGGGAAAAAAGGGGGAGTTTTTGAATTCGTGATCAATTTCTCTTGGAATACCTCTCTCTATGCCTCAACAAGTGTGTTTGACTTAGAGATAGAAAATTGAGTTTGATTTGCAAAAACAAATTAAGTGGTGGCGAAGAATGATCCAAATATGCCAGATTTGAATCAAAACAAATTTGTGTTCTCATTTGCATTGATATTGCACTTCCTTTAGTTGCTTTTTGTTGTGTTGGCATAAATCACCAAAAAGGGGGAGATTGAAAGGGAAATGTGCCCTTGGGCCATTTCTAAGTATTTTGGTGATCATGTGCCAACACAAATGGTTTGAGTGTGAAACTATGTCAAATAGTGGAAGAAGTGCAAAGTCAACACAAAGGTATGATTCTAGACTTAGTACATTGGTTTTTGTGTACTAACATATTTGTCTAAGTGCTAGAATCAGAGAAAATACAATTGGAAAAGACTTGGCTCGAGCAGCCAAGACTTTGCTCAGTCTGGGTGCACCGGACTATCCGGTGGTGCACCGGACAGTGTCCGGTGTGCCAGGCTGGCGTCTGGTCAACTGGCTGCTCTTGGGTCTCGACGGCGGCGTATAGCTATAAATCACCGGACTGTCCGGTGGTGCACCGGACTGTCCGGTGAGTCGGCTGCGGCGAAGTCGCCGCTCTCGGGAACCAAGTCAACAGCGTACGACTATAATTCACCGAACTGTCCGGTGAGGCACCGGACTGTCCGGTGAGCCAACGGTCGGCCGCGCAATCCGTGCGTGACGCGTGGCCGAGCCAACGGTCAGATGGGGGCACCGGACAGTGTCCGGTGCGCCAACGGCTCCAAGTCTTCAACGGTCGGCTGCGCTAGAATAGGAAAGAAATCCACACAAGACAGTGTCCGGTGGTGCACCGGACTGTCCGGTGCGCCAGTCGACAGAAGGCAAGAATTGCCTTCCTGGATTGCTCTCAACGGCTCCTAGCTGCCTTGGGGCTATAAAAGGGACCCCTAGGCGCATGGAGGAGTACACCTAGCATACTCTGAGCATTCTTGATCATTCACACTTCGTCTTTGCGCACTTGTTTGTCATTCTTAGTTATTTGAGCTCCGTTCTAGTGAGAACCTTGTGATATTCTTTTGAGCTCGAGTCTCGGCCATGTGTGTGCGTATTTCTGTGGATTTGTGTGTGTTGCTTCCCTCCCTTACTCTATTGCTTTCACTTTGATCCTTATTGTAAGGGTGAGAGACTCCAAGTTGTGGAGATTCCTCGCAAACGGGAAAGAGTAAAGAAAAGAAGAACACCGTGGTATTCAAGTTGATCATTGGATCACTTGAGAGGAGTTGAGTGCAACTCCCGTCCGTTGGGATGCCACAACGTGGAGTAGGCAAGTGTTGTACTTGGCCGAACCACGGGATAAATCCTCGTGTCTCTTGTGCTTGTTCTCACTGTGTCTATTGTGCTTCACAAGAGCTCTCCTTAGCCACTTGATTTCATTGTGCTAACTCCTAATCAAGTTTTGTGGCTTTAAGTCTCAAGTTTTTACAGGATCACCTATTCACCCCCCCACCTCTAGGTGCTCTCACACTCATCACCTACTTAGCACATATGACTTCAAAACAATGTGTTGGGCATCTAATCACCAAAATAATTATAGAAATGGTCCAAGGGCACATTTCCCTTTCAAAAGGGTTGAAATTGACCCAGTCTTTGTGACCTTCTCAACGGGGACTAGGTTCTTTGGAACCAAACCTCGGTAAAACAAATCACCGTGTCTACTTGCTTGATCTTCACTTGATTTGTTTTCCCTCTCTAATAGTTCTCTTGCTAGTATTAATTTGAGTTTGCTCCCACACGTTATTCGCATTGATTGAGCAACTCTTAGCAAGAGAAACATTCTTTTGACTTGAGTTTAATTCTAACGCTAACCCCCGGCTTCTAATGTGTTTAAAGTTATAAATTTCAGGTTTCGCCTATTCACCCCCCCTCTAGGCAACTTACAAAATCTCTCTACCTACAAAGTTGTATTTTAATAAATGCCCTAACCTTGTAACATAGCAAAAACCTAGTGATTTTTCACATAGATAGATTAATTATATTTGAACAAAGTTACTCAAATATAGTTTTGGCTAATGAATAGTACAGAGGAAGAGAACCCGGTACATAGATCTGTCCAAAACTTAAGGAAACTCCACAATTACTATTACTGCTTAATCATGAGATTGTGATGTTGCATATGTTTGGTGTATTGTTCCTTCACTACTAGAAAACCCCCCTTGTATGTACGTTTTAGTTGTAGCGCACACAAAAGCGTCTCTACGGCGGTACATAAAGACGTTATTTGAAACAATTTTAAGAACGCATCAAAATGTTACGGTATTTGACACGCTTTCAACGTGAAGAGATACCTAAACACAATTTCTAACACGCTATTAAAATCGTATTAGAATGACACGAAATTAGACACGCTTTCAATCGTCAGTAACCTATAGACACGTTGCAAAACACGTATTAAAATCGTCTATAGGAACCTTAAGACGCTTTTTGATATGCAATTAAAAACGTATAAAAATGACATAGTTAGACATGCTTTCAATACGTGACTAACATGAAGATACGTCATAAAGCGCATCGAATAACCGTTATTAGCCACATAGAGATGTTTTTATGTGATAACGAAATATCTCTAGTTGATATGAAATTAGATACGCTTTTAACCGTTACTACTTGAAGACACGTTTTAATGTGTATTAGCAATTTATCCTTAACCATGTAGAGATGTTTTTGGTGTAAAATTTAAAACATGTAACCTACGACCGAGGTATATTAGTCACCATAGTTGTTGTGTGGTATATCTTCCACTAGAGCTAACATGACATATATTATAGGAGGCTAAAACAATATAATGTTAACATTAATTGTGTTTAGCTAGTGTATGTTGTATAGGTCTAATAAAGGCATAATAATAATAATAATAATAATAATAATAATAATAATAATAATAATAATAAATTAGAAAAAAATATGGTCATGCCCACTTGAAATGGGAAAAAGTATGGTCACTCACTCGATAATAATAAATAGAAAAAGCGCCTGATTTGGGCACACTCATAACCAGAAAACATCAAAGCTAAGAATAATTAAATAAGCCATGTTACAAGTCTCATGGATTGTAGTATTTAATCAAATAGAAAAATTTGTACACTAAACAACATTAACCCAACAAGTTGGCACCTCCTATCTAAAGTAACACATATTAGTTCATTCTGATTCACAGTGCAAGTAAAAAACCCACAATATTCTTTTATAGCATTAGATGACCAGAAAACCTAAGCCTTGTCTAACTTTCTTCATCGAGTTATACACCCATGTCAAAATTATCTCTTGGGCTAACTCTCACCACAGTGTTCCATGTTTCAGCTTTTGGGTTTTGGACATAAAAGACTTGCTGAATTTGTGATGAAAATACAAAAGGATCATCATCTAGTTTATCACCAGTGTGTATTTTCCGAGAAAAATTCACATGACTGTATCCGAACTCATCTTGTCGCAACCCAGCTTTATGATGAACATCATACCATTCACACTTGAAAAGCACTACCTTGTAGTTTGCATATGACAATTCAACTATATCTAATAATCTGCCAAAATAATTAACCCCATCATCAGCAATGTTGACCACACCACTGTTTTGTGTCAACCGTGCAGCCTCACGACTCAAAGTGTGGAACCTCAAACCATTAATAATGTAACCATTGTATGTCACTCCATATCTGTTTGGTTTTGCAGCCAAAGCTCGGACCTTTGTCGTGATCCCTGTTCCATCGCCTAATATAACCTGTATATAAGGAAAAACGCTCACGTACATTTCTTTTATTAGTTCTATGCCAAATTTGCAATAATTTTAGATGTACAGACCTTTTGCTCCAACCAGTCAGGAAAGTGTTGATCCATCAAATTCTGAATGGAGGAAGGTGTTAGATTAATTGAGGGATGTAATTTTCTTTTCTCCTCATCCAAGAATTCTCTACAACAATAGTATCAGTGTCATGTCAGCAAATAGCAGTAAAAAATAAATACAGGTTACTGGTTATAATAAATGTGATGTTGTGTGTTTTAGAAATACTGAACGCACCTGCGGAAATCTTCAAGTTCATCACAATGCCGCAACACATATCGATGAGCCTGAACAAGAAGCTGCTTATCAAGGTTGACGACAGTACTCTTTCCAATAGGTTCACCAGCAGTATCAAACAAATACATGTTTGCTATTTCATCAGATGGTCCAGGATTTCTAGATGGCCTTGTAAAACGTGTAGTTCCTTCTATAAATCTGGAACAAAAGGTCAAGCACTCCTCCATGCAATATCCTTCAGCTATTGATCCTTCTGGTTGAGCTTTATTCTTCACAAGTGCCTTCAGCTTAACAAAAAATCTAAATGCAATAATTGACACATGTAAGTTAAAACTGAATTATTGATTATCATTGTGCAAATTAATTAAAGTTGACTACATACCTCTCCATGGGGTACATCCACCGGTACTGAACCGGACCTCCTAGTTTAACTTCTTCCACCAAGTGCACCATCAAATGCACACTTACAGTAAAGAATGATGGCAGGAAAATTCTCTCCATATCACAAAGTGTCATCACAATACTGTCTTGAAGCTGCTCCAGCTCAGCAACATCTATGACCTTGGAGCACAACTTCTTGAAGAAGTTAGATAACTGAACAACTACTTTCATGACATCCTTGCTAGGGTAACAAGACTGCAGTGCCACTGGAAGAATGTCATGCAGTAAAATATGATTGTCATGACTCTTTAGTCCAGTCAATGTACAATCTTTCATATTTACACACCTAGATATATTTGATGCATACCCATCTGGAGTCCTGAGGTTCTGAATTACTGAGCAAAAAATCTCTTTTTGGTCTTTAGACATAGTAAAAGGTGCATCAGGAGTTGTTTGCTTTCCTTGAGCATCTACAACAGGATGAAGATCCTCTCGAATTCCAAGTTCAACTAAATCTAGTCGGGCATTCAGATCATCCTTTGTTTTATGACAAATATTCAATAGAGTGGCGATAAAGTTGTCACACACATTTTTTTCTAAGTGCATTACATCTAGATTGTGTCTTAGTTTGTTGTGTTCCCAATATGGTAGTTGAAAGAAAATTGACCTCTTTTTCAGCCAATCTTCTGGTTTCTTCTCCACTTTACCACAACCCCCATCTAATTCCTTCTTTTCTCCTAGTCTTGTACGCTTGCGTTTCTGACCACTTTTATCTTCGACTTTCTTATTCTTGCCTTTCTTCTTACCCACCTTGGATGTTCTCTCCCCTTTCCCTAACACGAACTCTTTGCCTTCCAACATTTTCAAAACTGTAGTTCCACTCATTTTTTCAGGTGAAAGTCCAGTCTCTACCAAGCCATCAAATTGCATCCTTTGCCTTCGGTATTTGTGATTTATTGGCAGCCAGCGACGATGTCCCATATAGCACATCTTTTTACCTTTCTTCAGGTGAAATGATTTTGTAGCTGGACCACAAGAAGGACATGCATATCTACCGCTCGTGGTCCATCCATATAGGTAAGCTAGTGCAGGAAAATCATTTATAGTCCACAATAATGCAGCTCGAAGAGTAAAATTCTTTTCTGAGGAGGCATCTGGTGTTCTATCTATTCCCGCCCACAAAAGTAATAGTTCATCGATAAGGGGCTGCAAATATACATCTACATCATTACCTGGAGAATTTGGTCCAGGTATGATCATTGACAAAATTAAAGATGTTTGCTTCATGCAGATCCAAGGTGGAAGGTTGTAGGGAACAAGCATTACTGGCCATGTACTGTGCTTTAAATTCTTGTTTCCAAAAGGGTTAAATCCATCACTAGCTAGACCAAGGCGTACATTACGAGCATCTTCTTTAAAGTCAGGATATCTACGATCAAAGTCTTTCCAAGCATCACCATCTGCTGGGTGGCGTAGTTTTCCATCCTTTGTTCGCCCCTCATCGTGCCAACACATGTCATCTGAAGTTTTGGTAGATGAAAATAACCTTTGGATCCTAGGAATCAATGGAAAGTAACGCAACACTTTGGCTGGTTTCCTTTTCCCCTTAGATTTCACTACAGAGGCATTTGAATCCTTCTTATCAACTTTCCAACGAGAGCTCTCACACACGTGACAAAAATCTTGTTTAGCAAAATCACCTCGAAAAAGAATGCAATCTTTGGGGCAAGAATGGATTCTCTCATAATCAAGACCTAAGTCACAGATGATTTTCTTCGCTTCATAGTATGTCTTGGGTAGATTAGCTCCAGGAATACCAGATAGCAGATCCATTAGTCCTGTAAATGATTCTTGTGACCAACCATGTAAGCACTTCAAGTGATATAAGTGGACTAAAAATGACAGTCTAGAATATTTACACCCAGAAGAAAATATTCTTGCATCTGCATCCTTCAATAAGCTTGCATATATATTCTGTTGCCTCCCCAAAGTATCTCCTTCTGCTAGATTCACATTATCCTCAGTGGCATTATGTTCCACATCTACAGATCCAGACTGAATATCATCTGCTTCAGCACCAATTATACTTGCAGCCCTTCCAAATGCAGCCTGCAAGAGTTCTTGCATGTCATCCAATCTTCCATCCTGGCGGTCTCGTATTGGACCTGAATTAGTCAAATTTGCACTGATATTTGGTACATCAGCAAGTTCTATAGATGGCCTGTCATATTTTTCACCATGATGAACCCAGATAGTATAACCTTTAATAATACCATCACATCTCAGATGTGTCCTGACCTCATCACAGCTGTGGTTGTATCTATTTTTGCAGTTTATGCATGGACAAAGTATCTCGCTACCTTGTGGAAGGTCCCGGTAAGCAAATGCTAAAAACTCCTCAACACCATTTTTGTATGCAGTGTCCAATCTTGATTCTTTCATCCAACTTCGATCCATCAATCTTTATATTATGACCTATTAAAGTTGAATAAAACCCATAAGCATTTATCCAAACCAGTTTAATTTATCTGTCCAAATCTCTACTAGCAATCTATCAACAACTCCAATCGAAACACAAATTTACCAGAGGGACAGAGAAGGGAGTCAGCAGCACCTCAGCGGTCACTGGTCAGTCGGTAAGCCGCTCAGAGCCTTGGACAGTCGGACCTCAGCAAGCGACGCTCGGGCCTCCGCAAGCCTCAGCTGCTGGTGGGCCTAAACCGTGACAACACCTAATTCTGTTCCGCGGTACCTGTTCCGTGGTTCGCCAAGCAGACAAAGATATGCTCCATTGCGCAAGGATACGCTTCATTTTATAACCAATCGCCGGTCCATCTGGGGAGGAGAGGGCGGTTTCCGAGTCGTCGCATTAGGTCCGATCCGCTCGATTCGTCGGCAGTGCCCCCAGGTGATGCCTCCTCCTTCCTCTTCCCCAATCCGTGTTTTCGATGGTGTCGTCGAGGAGGGTGCCGATGGGTGAGGCATGCGGTACGCGGCGCGGTCGTAGGGCACGGCGGCGTCCTCAGCGCTGCCGAGCCACACGCGTGCGCCGTAGGGGGAGTCCGGGAACGCCAGGGATCCGCGTGCCGAGCCACACGCGCGCGTCGTAGGGGGAGTCCGGGAACGCCAGGGATCCACGCTCGTAGGGGAGTCCGGGAACGCCAGGGGGAGTCATGTGGCAGCTGAATCTTCTTGACAAATTCGACATATATAGCTTGGGTCTCATATTCTTACAGATGGTGAGTGATTACAGGGAATAGCATATTAGCATATATTTGTAGGTATCTGCAAAACAGATTGAGACACAATTACATATTAAAAATTAGTAGAGGCACAATTATGTATTAAAGATCAGTATAGGCATACATTGAATGCTAGGTGCAGTGGCTCTGGTATATCTTATAGAGCATACGACTAGGAAACCTGAAAAGGTCTAAAACTGGTATTTCTGATCTCCATTGGCTGTGATGATTGTTCTTGTTCATAGTTCGAATCTCATCATAGTGCTGATCTTCCCTCTACACTACACTGCTGCTTGGATAGGCTCTTCTACTATGTCCGCATCTTCCAAACACCATCTAGTTTTTGGCTAGCATGTGCTTGTAGTGACTATTGTATTAGTTATTACTGACTTGCAGGATGGATGTATTTGCTTAGTTAAAATAAAAGATAGTTGTGTTTGCTCATCTGATCATTATGATTTATGAGCACACATATTTATTAACGTATATGATTATTTTTATATTTTATTGAAACGAGAGCTATTTTTCGCGACATTACATAAGGTCTTGCAACATCCTATATTACTGACACATCTACTTTCGCATAGGAGTAAGTTGGCTGCTTTGGTTCTGGCAAAGTGACGCTATCGCTGATAAGAACTGCAACGACATCAGGCATTGTGGGACGATCTACTGTTTTTTCTTGAACACACAGCAAGGCCACAGCAAGGTATTTCATCAGCTCTTCCAGTTCGTAGTCATCACCAAAGGATTGATCAATGAACTCATTCCATCTTCTATCCTTCCACAGTTCCCAGGCCTGAAAAGAAAATTGATTCTTTACATGTGTATGGTGGTATAGCTTTAGCTGTTAGATGTATCTACAACTCCTAGTGCTAGACAATAGCAATAAAACAGGGAGGTACAGGAAAACACCCTGTGCTTTGAGCCCTATACTTCATGCAAAGAAATAATGTACAACACCATAAGATACACTATCAATAGTTACTGATCTGTTAGTATAATGCAATCAAAATACCAAAGTGTTGAAGCCCTAAATCCATATGGAATCTGTTAGAGAACTTGACCCAAAATTCCTATCCTCAAATCTGAATTTTCAGACTTAGTGATAATTCTGGGTTCTGAACTTTTATGCCTAAGCCAACTTTGAAGTCCTTTTATTATTCAGTCCATTGGGTTTTAGCTTAGGACCATGATATCAAAATGGTAGAGGATCTATGAATGTGCAACTTTGTTGAAGGGAGATGGACTCAGTACTACATAAAAAGTGGTTGTTCTGGACAGTTTGAATCTGGGTTCTTTATAGAAAAGCTGAAGAGTACATATTGGTAAATTATTTAACTCCACTAGTTTTCTAGGTGATTCTGGTGTGCAGCTGTAGGCCTGAACAGATGGGGTTGAAGGGGGGATATTTTCCATCTGGTGTAGCCTTTTTTACTGAAGATTCAGCTGACAACTTGGAGAACCATCTAGTGATGACTCAGCTGCTTGAACTGTTTCAAGTGCTGTCTAACATGCAGTAAAAAAGATTTCTCCTGGTCACACTGTTTGAAGTGCTGACTCCATATTTCTCCACCACGCCCCACCATTCACACATCTTTGGGTAATCTCTCAAACCCTGTTTAGCCCTCTATCACACATCTTTGAGCTGCAAGAATGAGTATAACTCTGACAGACTCCATCCTAGCAACTGGAGCAAAAACTTCATCAAAGTCCACTCCATGCCTTTGAACATACCCTTTTGCCACCAATCTAGCTTTATGCTTGATTATGTCTCCTTTTTCGTCATGCTTCAGGTTGTAAACCCATTTTAGACCTATTGGCCTATGTCCCTTTGGCAATGTTACAAGTGACCAAGTCTTGTTCTCCTTGATAGACTGCAGTTCCTCTATCATAGCACCACGCCAGAGTGGGTCTTGAACATCTTCTTCAGTTGTGGCAGGTTCATCCCTATTGCTGCTAGTAACTCTTCAACGAGTCCCATGTCATTTTGCACTTGAGCATTGCCTGAACCAAGAATGTGTTCAAGAGTTTTGTATCTGTGTGGAGCATCATCATCATGATCTGCATCTAGGTCGGGGGTCACTGTTGGTGGTGTTGCAAACTCCACAACACCGGGTGTTGTAGGGGTCTGTAATGACTGACTTCCACCTGGAGTGATTTCTGAAGACTGGACTGGCATGTGTTGTGTCGTGGACGGTGACCTGGATGGTCCAGCAAAGTTTTTCTCCCTGACTGGTGTATTGTCCAGCTGCTGATCCCCACCAATCTGCATGAACTCAACACAAAAAGGGTTCTCATAGTCTACCTTCTCGGCATCACCCCAGTCCCATGCTCGATTTTCTTCAAACACAGCATCACGAGACACCAACACACGCTTTGTGGCAGGGTTGTAGAACCACCAAGCTTTGCTGCCATGCTCATAGCCGATGAACACCAAGAAGGGGCTGAGAATGAGGTGCTGCAGTTTCAGTTAGAAGACGATGAAATAAGGGAGGATGAAGATAACCGAACTGAAGTGAGAAAATGGGATGCGGCTAAGATAGTACAGGGTGACTTGACAGACGATGAGACTAGTGAAGATGAGCTGCATAAGGATGAAGCATGGGTTTCAGAGGATGGGGGAATCATCTCTACTGACGAGGGCGATGAAGGTATTGATGAGTCCAACAAAGGGAATTGCACTGCTGATGCAGCCCAGAGGTTGCAGGGAACTGGGATAGCGGAAGAGGCCGATGAAGATACCTCTACCGAAGATGATTTCAGTGGTGAACCACCAGGGTTGGACAATATCATAATATTCGGTGAAGCTGAATTTGACAGTGACAGTGTTCCTCTAGTGTTTAAGGAAAACCAGACTGTTGCTGCACCAGCAATCAAAAAGGTAAAGCCCCTGGTTGATTTGGCCATCAATGCAGAGCATGAGGAAGGTCCTAAGGAGCTTGCTGCTACTAAAAAAGCTGTGAAAGAGGTTTACAACAGTGTGCAATCCCTGGATGAATTCATCTTCAAGAAAGGAGCACCATCCATTTTTCTCGCTGAGGAAGCAGAGGGTTCTATTGTATTCAAGCAAGGAAAACTTTGTTCATGCCTAGCACAACGACATAACCCTGTCAGCAACTACTTATCATGTGGCACAATTGTGTGTGAACAAGAGCGTGAGGGATCCTATAGTTTCTGTGGCGCGCTTGTCTTAAAGGAAGGTAGTTCTTATGCTGGGTTAAGTGTGGTTGGGCTACCCTTTTCAAAAGTTGCAGCTGCAGCTGAAGCATATGCTAAGAGGCTTGTTGACTATGATAGAAATGCTGCAACAAGGACTGAAGTTTGTGATGGCCAAAGTGACTACTATAAATTGGAAGGAAACAATTGTCTTTCTGCAAAGGAGGGGTCAGTTCTAAAGCAGCAGCAAGAGGAAGCTGATGAAGCGGCTATAAGCTACCAGGGGAAAGTGATTATTATAATTGATTTAGGGGGTTGTAAGAGGATTTTGCACAAGGATGGAGCTACTGAGATGGATGAGCTGGTGGGGTTTTCAATACAAACGTGCCATGGTTGGGTGTGTTCAGTCCATGGACCCAAATCAACCTGCTATGGTTCAGCACAAAGACGCCATGGATGTATAATGATTTCAATTCTGATGGGCACGTGCTTGCAGGGGATCCAAGAATGGATCGTTCTTATTGGTCTTCGCCTGCAACAGCCACATTTGCTTGTGGTTGTTTCTGTTCTTTCTTCTCTCTTTTCTAACTAGCTATCCACTAAAGAAAACAGCAAGAATAAAAAGCTAGCTATCCAACGAGATTAATACTAACTAGTGAATCTTATTCAGACTAACATGTTGTCCATATGATTTGCTACTGCCCCCTGCAATTTCTGCCTGTTCTAAAGGTTGTATTGGACCTGTACATAATCTGATATGTGTTTGCCTATTTTGTTTATGAAAATTATAGAATGAAATGTTTGTTTCTTGCCTAAATTTTGGATAATGAAATTCCTAATTTCTAATCTTAGCTCTTAACTGAGAATGCAATTTCACAAGGCAACTAACATGCTCATCTTTTATTTTCTTGATCTCCTATATGTAATAAGCAGAATCAATCATGACAAGAGGACTTCGAAGATTAAAGAATTTGAACATTGATGGAGATGGTGCAGAAGCTGCTCAGGAGGAGCACGAAAATGTGGCAGATAATGAGAACAATGAAAGTTTACAGTCCCCTCCTGATGTTGATGATTTATTAGTCCGCCTGCCACACCAACCTCGAAGTCCAATTAAGATCATATGTAAGTTTCAGGTTTGTTCTTGTATATCTTGGTACAATGTGAAATCTTACATTTTCATATATGCAGGGCCAAATGGAGAGGTTAGACAGATTATAGGGGAATTCACACTTTCAAATTTACTAGCATTACAAGGAGGAAAGGTAATTGTAGAGACAGATGAAAATGGTGTCCCAAATGAAAGGTCAGCCTCCATTCTTGGGCAGCACCTTGGCCATGTAGCAGAAAGCCCAACCTTAGCCCCTTTAGACATCCCAAGATTTGACAATAGCAGGTTTAATTCACACAAGGAACAAATAATAAGGGATGTTGAGGTAATTTTTTGTTATCGGTGCAAGCATGTACCTTCATTTTTTATATATGTACTAACATTTACCTTCCTGTATGTAGCTAAAGTTTGCCTTCCCAAGGCAAACCATACATCTTACAAGGGACTGGATCCTAAGGACAGTTAATAATAGGTGGCGAGCGTACAAATCTAAGTTGAAGAAACAATACTTCAATCGTGACGAGAGAACTCTAGAAGAAATCCTAAGAGAGAAGCCACTTACAACTAATGAACATCAATGGAGATCTCTAGTTGGAATTTGATGCCAAGAGCAACATAAGGTGCCATCTATTTACTCAACACGTTTATATCAATTTTTAATCAAGGAATGTTACATTATTGCTTAATCATTGCCTGTCTTTGTAGAAATTATGTTCCACAAACTCTCGTTGTGCAAAAGAACAGAAGACTGCACACACATGTGGGAGGAAAAGCCTTGCTAGATTAAAAAAAGAGATGGTGATAAATATTCATCCATATTTGTTAAATTTCACTATCATCTATCTGAGGATTGAAATGATAGCCAAATAACTAAATTATGCAGGAAACCAGAACTAAACGAAAGGTTCATAGGATAGAACTATGGGAGGCAGCTCATAAAAAGAAGAATGGTAGATACACAACAGAAAAGGCAGAGACACTGATGGTACGTACATTTTCTGGTATAAATGATTTATGCTTGATCTAAAAATCAGCTTATAGTTCCTTAACCTTCATATATACTTTGTTTCAATAGGCTGCATCTTATGAGGAATTTAAAAAAAGGAGAGGGAACAACGATGGTAATCGTCTTTCATCTAAAGATTACAATGAAGTGTTCAATGATATTGTTGCCAAGGATTTCAAAGCACGTGGGTACTATGATGATAAGTACTGGAGTCAAGTACAAGCTTTTCAAGGTTTACCGTTTGTTAATCAAACGGAGGAAGAAAGAATGTACCAAGAGAAAGTAAATGAAATTGACAATAAAATGGAATCCGTGAGTGATCTCATGAAGCATTGGCTTACTTTTATGTCAAAAAAGTATCCAGAAGATTTAACCCCAGAAATGAGAGAAGCTTTACAAAATGAAGTAAGCTTGCATTCAACAATGGCCCCCTCCCTCTCTAGAATAAGAGCATATTTTTAACAGTATGTTGGTTCAAATATTTCAGGGTGGTGATAGTTATGACCAATGCAATGAAGATGACAAATCTGAAAATTATGCTGCCAAAGATACGAGTAGCATCCAAGAAGATTCAAATGCTGACGTGACCTCTCGAACAAATGAAGTGCATGTATACTTCCTTTATTTCAATTATTAAATATCATTAGCTACTATATAATAATATTCAAGCTCTTGCTAATGGCTTGTAGAACATGGTTCATGTCGAGCAGCAGCAACAACAATCTGGCCATAGAAGTCTTGGACGAACTCAAGTCCATACATCTGCACCACATGAGCAAACACCTTCAAAGGTATGTTAGAAAGGCCTACTCAATTACCAATGCACATGTATCTTGTATTTTTTGTATTTTGTTACCTGCTTCAAAGTTGTTATTTTGCAAATGATTAAGCCTCCCCCGCAGCCTGAATCAAGTTTTCAGCATCAGCCTGAATCACACCAACAATCAAAATAAAATTACAGTGAAAGCAAATTCAGATTGATCTAAGACTTTTGCCCTAAAATTCTAAATTGTGTTCATTTATATGATGGTCAATTGGTCATCATACCAAAAGGGAGAGCATGAGTGAATGAGAGTCAATTATCCCAGTACTAGGTGATAGTAAAGCTTTAAGACATCGAAGCTCAGGTTCCATCTCCATTAGCACTGGGCATAAAACCCGAGCCCAAAGACCGAAGCCCGAAATACCCGAGACCATACCCGTTTAGCCCGAAGCCCGGTACCCGAATGATTCTTATGGGTAACAAAACTCAAAACCCGATTTTAATTTGGGCCTAATCGGGTAACACTCCACGGTACCCGAAATACCCGTTAGGCCCGAATTTTTTTTTACTGCAGATCATTTCGTTATTTTGTTGCTGGCTTGCTATTGCTGCTGGTATAGTATTCCTTATCCTTTATTAGTTCAGTTGGTTGCTGGTGGTGGTCTAGATAGTGGACTGAGTGGAGGACTGGACATGTGATCGTGTGTTGCTGGAGGGTTCTGAGAAGCATGTTCAGTTGCTGGAGGGTTCTGAATTTTAGACCACTGGGCATTTCTGAGAAGCATGTTCAGAAGAGTGTGGAACCTCTGCAGCTTTGGAACCTCTGCAGCTTTGGCATTTCTGAGAAGCATGTTCAGCTTTGGAACCTCTGCAGCACCAGTGGCAACGATGAGTTTGCTGATTCGTTTGTGGGCAACACCTCATTTTTCACAGTACTTGTAGAGCATTTCCTTTCCCCTTACACAAAGGCTAGCCTACAAAAGGCAATCCGCAGGTAGAATATGTGATACATTAATTAAGGGCTCCATGTAGTGCCTGTAAAGTTAGAACTATTTTCAAGTTAGATGCTGAATTCTCATATATACTAACGTGTGCTGAATCATCTAGAATCCTAAAGCAACTCTACTGTTATAAGATGTTCAGAACTGGTCTGCTAGCTTTTGGAAGGATTAGCTTTCTTTTGCAACTCTAGGGTTCAGTAATTGGTTCCTATTCGTCTACATTCCCTGTTAAAATCTAATATTTATAATTTTCTTTTTCTATAATAATTGAGTGAAACTATACCTGTAGGAGGCACAACTTGATGGCAATGTAGTCAAAGATTTGCCAAGTGATCCTATATTGCACAACATGGTATGTCTAAGCTAATTGTATTATTGTTTCAATTAAAATATAAAGCATAATTTGATTAAGTGATGCTATGATTTGATGTTTATTATAGAGAACTCGAAGGGTTCAAGCTGCCAGCATGGGCATATCAGAATCAGTATGTGGTTTTATTTGCCTTATTTCTTTCCAATTATGACGTTGTTTTTACCAAAAGATCATATGTTCATGTTTTGTAATTTGTAGAGACAAAAGCAAGTCTACCTTATTTCACTGATAAACAAAGGCAGAGTTGTGGCCAAAGGGAAGTTAGTGACTACAGATAGCCAAAGAGAAATATTAGGAGCAAAGCTTGGACCAGAATATTGTGGGGTTCTTGTTGAAGGCCTTGAAAATATTGAACTTGGCAATATTATATATGAGGAGGTACCTAGACCATCTAATCAGATTCGTACACTAATTGATGCTATTGGCTATGTTATTCCTTGGCCAATTACACATGTAAGTTTCTTTTTTATTTGAAATAGTACATGTGTCCCCATAACAACTTCAAATTGAGTTATTGATCTAACACATGTTTCATAGGTGAAGCAAGCTAGAAGCTCATCTTGTACCCGCAACAAGTTGGTACCTGCAGCACGTGGACAAAGCTAGATGGCGTGGACAAAGCTAGATGGGAAGCCTAGTATAATTGCAAAGTGAATCAGTTAGATTCTAGTAGTTACTAAAATTTTTAAGTGATATTTGTATGATATTGCCACTTTGGCTTTGCTTCTTTGTGAACACAATTGGCAGTTACTGAACATGTTTGCTATCGAGTTAGTTAGCTTCTTGATATTTTGCCAAGGCCAAAAGCAATATTATTGAGGGTTTATAATTTGATTTTTTTAACATTCATCTCGATGCACATTTATATATATAAATGTATAAATGAAAACATCTTTTTTTGGCACGTAATAAAGTGTTACAGTATAACGTGTCTATATTATTACAAACAAATATAGATGTATGTACAGAATCGTTTCTACAGGTCTTAATACACACTTTGACGTTACTATATAACGTATTGATATGCGTAGGCACACAATACAAACGTGGCTATATTATTGTTTCTACTTTTGTTAACACCCGTTTTGGCATTACTATAAAATGTGTCACTCGCCAGTTCAGCTGACACGTCACCTTTCCACATCACCTGCCACGTCATTTTTCCACATCACCTGCCATGTCACCTATCCACATCACCTGCCATGTCATCATTCGTGTCACCTACTATATCGTCTCTATACTCCTTAATGCGCAATAAAGCGTCACTATAAAACGTGACTATAGTAATACACATGAATTATGAATGTATCTATAATATCGTATCTATATTTTTTCACACATAATAAAACGTTACTATATGACGTAACAACAATAATAGACACATGTTATATGCGCATCTATAAAAGCGTATCAATGTGTCTAAACATGCATCTAACGTGTCTATGAAACGTCTATTCATCTAATATATACGCTTACGATAATCGTTTCTACAAAGTCTGATACGGTCCATACGAAGACGCTTCTAACACGTTTTTGGAAAGCGTGCGTACATTCATATAGAGATGAATTAAAGCGTGCCTATTGTCCAAAAAAGCATAGCTACAAGGGGGGTTTTCTAGTAGTGCTTTGCTACTCTCCAAGTGTGTTGAATGTATATTTGCGCTCGCATAGATAAATGTCTATTTGCGGAGTCTGAAAAAGTTGCAGGAGAAGACCTTGAGCAGTAGATGTTTGGTGAAGGCAAGTGTCCCCTGACCTATTTATGTCCTATTCATGTGATAATTCATTTCCTCACATTACATAATTGAAACCTAAGGCTCTGACTAGTTTTCCATTCCCCATGTCCTTGATTACTTTTTGGGCTATTATGATTAGCTTTACGCTAGTGCTCTACTTTGATCAATGAACATGATGAGATTACTTTATGATACGATGTTTTTATTTTGGATACGATTATGATCTTGTGACACTTAAGGAGGCTCGAGTTGTTTCTCGATTACTTCTCCACAACGACCAGTTCGTTGGATGACCACCCGGGAAAACAGTGCAACCATGAGGGTGGTATGGGACGCCCTTAGCTAATTAATTAGAGGAACTAGAGGTGTAGTTGCTTTGCTGTCGTGCTGTCAATGGGGTCCGCGGCACAGTACTATCTCTGATGAGGCTGGGTGCCGAGGTTCTATCGTTGCTTTTTGTTAGTCACCACCTGCGGGGAGAAGTACCGTGTTCATCAAACCCAGAGAACCTAAAGGGCGGCTATACCTTTAGTGAATCTTTGTAAAGGATATATAGTGAAACCTTGTTGACCCTCCTTGGAAGTGTTTAAGGGTCTGTACAACCCGAGGCAAAAAGGGATCACGGCTCATGGGTAAAGTGTGCGACCTCTGCAGAGAGTTAGAAACTGATATATCGGTCGTGCTCATGGTTAAGAGCGGCCTTGTGAGCTCTTTTGATTAGAGATACTCTGGATACATTTAGGATGATGGCTTTAACGATGATGCCTCTAAATATGATTTCTGGTATTTCCTCTGCGAGGAGGTACTCTTTGGATAATAACTTGGATTTTATGATAAAATATGGCTTATTATAACAATTAAAACCCGACAAAAGTAAAAACAACATGCTATCATCTTAACTCCACATAAAGCTAGTCCACTTAGCCAAACAGGACATTTGATGAATACCTTGATGTGTACTCACTCTTGATTTAACACAAAACACCAGGTTGTCCACATTGCAAAACCAAAAGTTTTTGACTTAGAAGTAAGAAAAATTGGCTTTGATTACAAAATTGAAAAGAAGTGGTGACTAAAGGATCCAAATATGCCAAATCATGTGAATACTCCTTTAGTTGAGTTTGATCTTCAATTTGCCAATTTTTTGTCTCATATTGATTAAGTTAGTCATATTTGAGTTGCTTTAGGTGTGTTAGCATAAATCATCAAAAAGGGGGAGATTGAAAGGAAAATGTGCCATAGAGCCATTTCTACCTATTTTGGTGATTAAGTGTCCAACACACCACATTAAACTAAGTTGATTTGACTATGAGCACAGATCTACTTGAAGGCAAGTTGAAGATATTAAGTTTAAATAAGCAAATCTAGAGACCAAAAGTGCAACTTTGGGCAAAACAACATAAATATGTGGTTTAAGTGTTTGAATAAGTTGCACATACCCTATTCTATGTTTCTAGCACTTTGGTTTGGGTACTAACTCATTTCTACAAAAAAGTGCATTCTGGACTTATGTTGAGCCATATTGAAAACTCTGGTGAAACTATGGAGAAGAGGTAAATTCCCCGCACTTAGTCAATTGAATTACATGTTAATTATGTTTGTCTAAGTCGTAGGGAAGCTCTCAAAGAAAGCCAAAAGCGTTTGGAGGAGATGGGCTCAAAAGATCCAAACTTGGTCTAGTCTGGGTCGCATCGGACCGGTTCCGTGGTGCGCCAGACCCGGTCTGAGTGGCTTGGCCGTACTGCTAGGTCTCGGGAATTTTATTATAAAATTCACCGGACCGTAAACAATACCGACAGGTGTGCACCGGACCACTTCTCCAACGTGCTACCCCGACGACCAATAGCTAGCTGACGTCACCAGATGGTCGGGTGGTGCACGGACCCGTTCCAGTGCCACCCAACTAAGGAAAGTTGGCAAGTTGCCAATCAGATCCCGAACTGGGTGCACACAGACACAACACTTTGGTTTTGGTACTAACTCATTTCCTTAGATAACCTAGATCTGCATCTTTCTAAGGAAGGAGACAACAGCTCATTAACCCTCTTGGCCTATATAAAGGATCCCAAGGCGACTCCATTCAGTACCAAAGTACTCCAAGAGCACACTGACACTCTGACACTCTACAACGAAGCATTCTAGTGATTTAACATTCATTTATTTCTTTAATAAAGGTGTTATTGTGTTTGGTCAATTGCTCCATTCACCTCTCGTGCGGCTCGAACTCTTTACGCATCCACATTTTTCTATCAACTAGATAGTTGTCATTACATGCTATGGTTTCTATAAATTATATAAGTATACATTGTTTAAATGAGATAGCTATTTAAACATGGTATAAACTATAGATTAGTTAAGTGCGAATAGCGAGGTATGTGGTGTGGGATCAGACAAGATAAAATTTTCTCTCATTTTTTCACGCTCACGAGATTAGGGACGGTGAGAGAGAATGTGCTAGACTATAGATAACCAAATTGTGTCTAGTGGGTCGGTCTAAGGCACAATCTATTAAATAGTGCCACGGCCTGGTCCAATACGACTTAAAGTAGAACCATACCGTGCTTGAACCGTCTTCTCGGTCTGTAGTGACAGCCCCGGTTCGACATGATTTTTTTAATTTTATAATTGTTAGTATATACATATTTGTAGTACTATTGTTTATATAGCACAAATTAAGTGATGTAGTAGTTAGGGGGCATTAGTCTATTCCTTATGGCCTAGGTTCAACCAGTGGCAGAGCTCTCTACAATTGACGCCCTAGGACACTCACAAATCACAATTCAGTTCGTTGCAACCCTAAACCCTAAACAACCATGGAAACCAGAGGTGGAGGCACAGCCGACCACCATGGAGTGGAGGCTGGATCCATGTAGGGTGCGTGGCTCGTCGAGCTCGTCGCAGGCGTAGCGGGAAGCGATCATCGATCTCGAGCACCAGCAAGCTGGAGGTTGAGCCGCCGTAGAGTGGAGGTTGGATCTGAGTTGCCAGCGAGAGTGTGGGCCCCTAGCGGATCCATGGAGGGCGGCAGTGCGCAGGCAGGGAAGTCACTGGAGCCCAGATCTATAGAGAGTGCGTGGCTCGTCGAGCTCGTCGCTGGCGTAGCGGGCAGTGGCCGTCAAGCTCGAGCACCAGCAGACAGCACCGCAGCAGCACGAGCAAAGCGAGCGCCAACCGCCATCGCTAGGGATTGAGGGAGGCTAGGAGCAGAGAGACCATCCGCAGGCAGCACTCAGCACTCCACGGCACAGGCTAAATCAGATGTCATTCGTATAGTTTTTGGACTGAAAAAACCTAACACCACGTTTGGATCGTTGGAATTGAATTTCATTCTAATAATAGTAATTTAGATATATATCAATTAAGTTAATTTGATTTTATGTAAAATATATTTGTATACTATTATTAGCAAGATGTCGGAGATATTTATGTGCTACATTTTTACCATAGAGGAGTGAGACAAAGAGTGTCATGTAACTTACAGAGTAGAAACAAATTCTACTAATGCATAAAATCATTTCCCACCCTCCACCCATGAATTTGAGATAGACTTATATCTAAACTTTGGAAAGTGATGGAATGTCAAATTCTAAACTAAATAAGGGCCTGTTTGTTTACCCCCCAGATTATATAATCTTGATTAAATAATCCTAAGAGGCAAACAAACAGTCCAGCTTATTTGCCCAGATTATATAATCTAACCCCTTGGATTATGGTAATCCATAAGCAAGTGAGGAGGTGCTTATTTCAGATTATTTTTTTCCACTCCCACTACCCTTTCAAGTTTCCTAGAAATTACCCACCAATGCCATTATAATCCTCCGAATCGTTTTTGCGCCTATCCGGCATCCAGCGACCAGCAAATCCAGCATAATTCCTCCTCGACTCCTCCTAACCCTAGCCGCCAGGCTCCAGGTGCCCTTGTCTGGTTCGACCTAGTACAAATATAGAGAGCATTCTTGTCTTCCTCATACAAAAGAATCCTATTAACAACTCAAATAATCTGGGTAAATAAACAGGACTAATCAGATTATATAATTCAGATTATATAATCCAGATTATATAATCCTCCAAAAATAATCCAGATTATATAATCCATGAGGGTAAACAAACAGGCCCTAAGTTACTTTATTAAGTGAATTCCAATTCCTCTAAAATGAAGTGATCCAAACGTCCCGTAAGTATAAACTGGTATTTTGGGCCACATCCTAGGTGGTCCGAGACCTAAATCTGCGCCTAGGTTCAAGGGTCGTTGAAAGAGAGACAACACAGACGTATCACGTATGAAAGGAGAAAACTTCTATATTATAGTAGCGTAGTCTAGTAGAGATTTTTTATTCATCCATTTTTTTTTCTATCATCGAGTTTCGAAAAAAAAATCGGCGACAAAGTAAAACAGAGCTACACCTACACTAAGGGCTTGTACATGGACTCCAGGAGAGAGTCAACAGTCAAGACTCAAAAGCCGAGAACGCCAGAATGGGTTGCACACTGCACTGCAGTCGGCAGGGACAGAACCGCAGAATGGGCCCACGCTGCACACGAGGTTCTTGGCCCTGGTGGCCCCTGTGGGCAGGCAGCGCGCTGTAGCGGCGTGACGACCAAAAACCGCTTGTCCGCTTGTGGTGCCACGAGACGAGACTGCGGGAAACGGCGAGGGGCCAGAGACCGAGACTGACCAGTGGCCAGAGAGGCAGAGACCAGGGCCCAGCCAGCCATCTGCCGCATTCCCGGTCCTGCCGCCCACGCCCCATGGCAACCGGCCGTTGCCCGGGCCACAGCTCATCCAAAAGGTTGGCGCCTCGTGGAGACCGTGGGCCTGTTTTTACCAATTGAAGGGTCTCTTAAGAGTGTCAAGGAATTAAGTGCAAAAAAAAAAAATCAAGAAACACGCTCTCTGGAAACAAACCACTCAATAATCGGTAGAAATTCCTCCTACTGAACTGAGCCAATCTCTCTCCTTTTGTTTAGTTAGCCGGTTCTGATTGCAGCTTCCTATTTTCCTATTATTGTTTCTCTTCCATCGAGAAGCCATTCTTCATAAGTCAATAACCGGGAGCCAGTGTCATTAAGTGGCCTATCAGAATACAGGTAGCAACCATACGCACTTGGCTGATAAATCCAGCTCATAAGCCAGGTCTGTGTGCCGAGTACAGTCGTTGCCTCAGGGGAAGCGAACAAAGTCATTGGAATAGTTTATTTATTGGGTGGGTCCTTCTCTTCTCATTTCAAGATAGATCATCTCGAGTCTCGGGCTGAATAACCTACTCTTCCTCCGATCTGTAAAGATGAATTTCAATACCTTGTTCGACTACAAATTAAGAGCATAGTGGCTCCGTCACACCATATTCTAGAATCAAACACTACCTAAGAGATTCATTCACACCCTTTTGTCTAATGAATCTTCAATTTTCCATCCATAGTGTTGCGACTATGGCACATGGTTTTTTTAAATTTAATGTTTAATAGCTAATATTTTCTATAGTTCATTATATTTGTTGAATGATGCTTAGCGTATAATATAAATGTCTAATCTTTGTGAGTATGGGTGACTGGTGGATGACCGTACCCACATGCGTATGTGTATGGGGATAAATCTATACCCACCAGTGGATATAGGTGATCTGATGAATTTTTTTATCGTAGATGGTATAAGATAGTAATACTCGATGGGTATTTACCTATTGTCATCTCTAGATATATCGTTCAATCCATTGACAGATGGGACAACTTTATCAGGCGAGCTCCAATGGAGCACCCTCGCCTGCTCCCCTGATGGAATCCGGGGTGTGGCGTGCTCCCCGAAGCCGCCCGCACTCGGTGCCATCCTGTGTGGGGTGGGAGCGAGAAGAGCACCCTGCGTACGAGGAGTTGTAATCTCCCCTGTTTCGTTAATTGATGTTTTAATTACGAAAACAATGTCTTTTTAGTATAATTACTTTATAAAAATATGTATTATGGTACTATAAATATGGTGGTATTTTTTAAAATTCAAAAACTGATGCATAAAAGTCAAATATCTCAAAGTCTATATGGGAGGTGAATAGAGTGAATGGTTGGAGAGAAGAAGAAATATGGGAAAGAATAATTAAGAGGGATACATTTAAATATGAATAGAAAGTATGATTTGGAAAATTTGTGAGGAGAAATGGTTGGAGTCAACCTCAGGTTAGATTCAAACATCATGCAAGTTGGAGGCTCGGATCTGTCTCAACAGCGGCGAACCACGAGAAATTTGCAATCTTACTGTCGGCGTTTCAAACCCGCGAGGACCGTCAACCGACCAGTAAATTTGTCGCTGTGTGTCCCTGCCCAGATGGGTTGATGCAAGATGGAACACAAGAGGGAAATGAGGCTTATGTTATCTCGCATCGGGGTGCTCGTAGTAGGGTTACAAGCGTTGCGGGAGAGCGAGAGCGAGAGAGAGCGAGAAGGAGAGGGTTCGGCCTTGAGGCGAGCCGTCTGAGTCTGCCTCTCCTCGTCTGCATCGTGCGTCCGTGCGTTTTTTCCGTCCTCTCCCCCTCCCGTCCCCCCTTAGGAAGGCCCTGGACATCCCCTTTTATAGACGCAAGGAGACGCCCAGCTATACAATGGGGGTGTAGCTATGAGCTATCGTGGCTGGCGGGGAGGTGCCTTGAGCCCTGTACATATACTAACATGGTCGTCGGAGAAGTGCCTTGAGCCCTGTAGAAGCATAGCTGGTGGTGCGGCATGGATGCTACTGACGTTTCCTTGCTTCCATAGGAGGTTGAGTGCAATCCGACGTCATGGGCGCACGCAGGGAACCATCATTACCTGTTACCGGAGTAACCTTAGATGGGACACCGGTCTTGTTCCTTCATAGCCTGAGGCAGCTAGCTAGGAGTAGGGTAATGATGTATCCCCTGTGGCGTAGTGAAAGCTCTCTTGTGAGTTTTGGTGTTTGGATGACAACTCAATTAAAGGACTAACAAGTGTACTAAGTGTTGAACAGGTGCTTAAGGTAAAGCCAACAGGGTTCAACACAAGTGAACAAATGTGATGGTCCAAGAACTGGATTATGGATACATGATGGACATCACAAGAAAGATGGACATTGCATAAAGTGAGACTCGGGTGCGTAGCTCGGAGACAACTGATCAAGCCAATGATGGAGGCAAGTAGAGCTTCGAGGTACCAAGTGCACGGGAGAAGGTCAAGGAGGCTGAGGAACCCAAAGCCAAGGGTGAAGAAGAAGACTTGCAAAGTCAAGGGTGATCGAGTTGAGAAGAGTTATGACACATCAAGGATCACTACATAAGGACGTGACTTACAACCAATGGGAAATATCTAGAGTTATGTGGTGTAAGTCATAAGGCTCAAGATCAAGCTCTTAGAAGTGAACAAGGTCACTAGAAGGAGAACAAGTGTCAAAACCAGAACTGGAAGCAGACCAAAAGAGCTAAGTTCACCTTGATCTTTAGTTTGGGTTGTTCCTATGTTTGGAAATGTTCTATGTGACCTTTGCAGGATGTTGGAGCTAAGAAATGTCAATCTAGATCAAGTCAAGCTGACTTGATGATTTATGAGTCCAACATCAAAGCTCAAGCATGTCAAATGCTATAGATGTAATAATCAAGAGAAGGTATGTTTCTAGACTTAGTACATTGGTTTTGTGTACTAATATACTTGTCTAAGTGTTAGAAACAGAAAGAAGAAGAAAAGGAAAGAGGTGCAAAAGGCTTGGCTGTGTACAGCCAAGACTTAGCTCGGCTTGGCACACCGGACAGTGTCCGGTGCGCTAGGCTGATCACCGGTGAACAGGCCGCTCTCGGGATAAGTCGGTGGCGTACGGCTATAATTCACCGGACTGTCCGGTGAGCCAACGGTCGGCCGGGCCAACGGTCGGCCGCGCGATCCGCGCGGGTCACGTGGCCGAGCCAACGGCTAGAAGGGTGCACTGGACTGTCCGGTGTGCACCGGACAGTGTCCGATGTGCACCGGACAGTGTCCGGTGCGCCAACGGCTCTAGATCTTCAACGGTCGACTGCACCAATTTTGGAAGGAAATTGGGCACCGGACAGTGTCCGGTGGTGCACCGGACTGTCCGGTGCGCCACCCGACAGAAGGCAAGGATTGCCTTCCTGGATTGCTCTCAACGGCTCCTAGGCCCCTTGTGCCTATAAAAGGGACCCCTAGGCGCCTCAAGCAATACACAAGCGCAGCCAACAAGTGTAGACATCACTCGAATCAATTCTCACTCTCCCTCTTGTGTGTATCTCTCTAGTTTGTGTAGAAGGCAAAGCTATAAGCCTTTAGAGAGAGGAGAAGTGCTGCTAAGAGCAAGAGCAAGGTCTTGAGTGTATCGTTACTCTACCGGGGTGCTGCCAAGAAGTTTGTAAGCAGCCGCGGTTTTGTTGTAACCCAACTCAATAGTGAAAGGTTCTATCTGTCATACTGACAGATCTGAGCAAACGGAGGAAGGAGTTGAAATAGACTCCAAGCCCAGGTGTGGCTAACTCCAACGAGGACTAGGCAAGCATTTCAGGCTTGGCCGAACCTCGGGATAAATCCTTGCGTCTGTGTGCTCTGTTCTGTATTGTATCCTGACTCTCTGTCTTACTCGCCTTTATATATGCACTTCAACACTTATCTATGGTATAAGTTTTATTTGAAGTGCAGGACATTTTGAGACAGGATCTTCTATTCCGCTGCAACCTACTCGAAGGATCTTCTCACTTCACTGCGTACTAAGTCTTCGAGTAGAGTAAGGATTTAAGTTTTAAAGTAATAAGTTTTATTCGCCTATTCACCCCCCTCTAGGCGACATCCAGATCATGTTCTCGGGTCAAAGGGAACTTTCACGTAGTCGATCCGAGGCCGGGGTCGGGCGAGGCGGAGACTTCTACTGAGGCCGAGGTTGAGGTCGGGCGAGGATGTGACTCCTCCTGAGGCCGAGGTTGAGGTCGGGCGAGGATGTGACTCCTCTCGAGGCCGAGGCCCGAGGTCGGGCGAGACGGGGACCTTCCCCCGGGGCCGAGACCTGGGGTCGGGCGAGGCGGAGACCTTCCCCGAGGCCGGGGCTGAGGCCGAGGCCTGGGGTCGGGCGAGGCGGAGCTCCCTGTCGCGCCCGAGGCTGAACTCAGGAGAGGTCACAACTTGCTGTTGTCAGTCTTGCCCTGGTGGTTGGCATAGTTGCCGGAGCGGGGTGAACAGTGCTGTTTTCCTGTCAGAACGGTCAGTAAATGGGCGAAGTGACTGTGGTCACTTTGACCTTGCCGACTGAGGCACGCGTGTCAGGACAAGGTGTCAGGCGATCCCCGCATTAAATGCGCATGCCATACGGTCGGTTGGTAAGGCGATTTGGTCGAGGTCGCTGCACGACAAAGTCTGCCCGAGCTGGGCTTCGGGCGAGCCGGGGGTGCGCCCACTGCCTGGGGAGGCCCTCGGGCGAGGCGTGAATTCGTCTGGGACTACTGTTCCCGCCCGAGACTGGGCTCGGATGAGGTCCCGTCCCTCGGTAGACGTGGCCTTGACTTTAACCGTGCCTTATCAGCCGTGTATGGTTTGTTCTGAAGATGTTTTCCAGACGGATTAAGGAGCATCGGGGGTACCCCTAATTACGCTCCCCGGCAGTAGCCCCCGAGCCTTGAAGGGAGTGTAGGTACTCGCTTGGAGGTTCTACCGGATTTTTTGCAAGGGGACCGGCCCTTCTCGGTTATATTTTGTTCCGGTGGGTGCGCGTAAGCGCACCCACCGGGTGTAGCCCGCGAGGCCTCGGAGGAGTGGTTTGACTCTTCTGAGGTCTTAATCCTTTTTATGATGCCTCGGTCAGCCTTGTTGTTCCCTCATGCGACCTGCCCGCAGCCCAGGTGCACGGTCAGGCTCCGAGTTTTTGAGCTGGTTTGTTGACGTGGTCAACAGTTTGGCCGTAGCCTAGCGCGAGAGCAGCCCCCGAGCCTCTGCACGGAGCGAGAGGACGATCAAGGACCATCTCGACTTTTATTGTATGCCCCTTCGTCGCCTCTCCGCGAGGAGGAAGGGGGGAAAGCGCCATGTTACCCTCGAAGAGCACCGAACATGGTGTTTCCAGTGAGTTGCTAGCGGGTGATCCGAGTGGACGCCCGAGCCCTGTTCGATAAGGGTCGGCTAGTGGCCCAGAGGCGCACTCCAAAAGTACCTGCAGGTGATTTGCTGGACCCAGACCCATTCGATAGGGTCCGAGGGCTTGGTGCCTCCCTCCGGTGGGATTCCATTACAAATCATTCCCGCTGGTCTCGGAAATGTCCTAGGGTACCTCGGGAGCGTAGCCCGAGCCTCGGCCATGTAACGGACGTACCTAGGGTCATCCCTGACTCTGCGTGCTCTGGGGTGGCTGTCGAACCCTTCTGAGGGGCCAGCCTTCGAACCCCTGATCAGTAAAGGGCTTGAAGCCCGAGTGCTCTGGGGCGGTTGCCGAACCCCGGAGGGCGCAACCTTCGAACCCCTGATCAGTAGGAGGGCTCGGGGCCCGTTTCCTTCGTCGAGAAGGATCCTTTTCGCAATATCCCCTTTCCCGGTCCCTGTGGCAAGAGAGAGAGAGAGAGAGAGAGAGGAAAAGGATATAAATTTAAATAATGTGGCGCACCTTTTTTAACGTGGCCATCATGACGGGGGTGAAACGGCGCCCGCTTTGCTTGCCGGAGGTGTCGCTTGCCCTGCCAAGGAGTTAATGCGACGGGACGGGCGATTCTCGGGGCGTCTGTTGCGCGTGCACGAGTCGTTCGAGGAACGGAACACGAGTGCGTCGTTTTTTATGCTACGGGAGAGGGTTCCCCTGCTGTTTCGGGAGAGGATGCGAACCTGTAGGTGATTGGACCGCTGCTTCCGCACGCCTGTTGCTACAATTACTACCGGCCCGCCTATGATCATATCGACCGTCGTGCCCATCTCCGTGGCTGAGTGACCCGTGATCGTCACACTTAATGGGCACTATTGGGTCACGCGCAGGGCTGCCTTGAGTCGCTGCACTGGTTCTGCAGTCGAGAAGACGCAGCATTGGTGCAGGTGGCGGTGCGGTTTCCTCACACGTAGTGACCGACGCGTCGGTTACATGACATGTGGGACCGGGCCTCCATGCTGGACCGTCGGATGCAACGAAGCTAAAAGGGTGCACAACCGTAGTGTGGTTGCATGCTTCTTGCGCGGCGGTCCGCCCTTTCGACCGCTGGTTTCGGCGAGGATGAGGGAATGCTTATAACCGCGGGGCAGTTACGTGCTTCACGTGCGGCGGTTTGCCTTCTTCGCGTTTTGGGTCAGCTCGCATGACGTGTGGGTCCCAGCCCCCGTGTCGTGGGGTGGGAACCCTGGAGCACGTCAGTGGAGACTTTGCCTGTGACGCTTGGGGGTGCGAGTGAGGAGATCTGCCTTTAAAAAGGGATCGACCCCCTGGGCGGTAGCCATGCCTTCACACTCCTCGCATTCATCGCGTTTTCCCCCTTCCGAGCCCCCAGATGGGGTGCACTTGTGTCGCCTTCTTCTTGCTGCTGTTGGAGGAGCGAGACCCTGTGGGGGTTGGCGCTCTCTAGTCGTCGCTCGGCTTCAAGGATTTTCATCACGCAGCCCGGCTGCACTCCCCCACCAATGGTCATCCAGGAGGATGACCACCAGCTTCGTGGTGGGGAAGGGCGAGCTAGGCTGTGGCCTCCCCCCATCCTCAGCTTCAAGGATGTTCATCATCCGGGCTAGGGAGGAGGGCGCGCCGAGTTGGTCCCTGCCTCCCGCGTGGGCTGGTGACCCGCTTCTTCCTCCAGCATTCGGGGGAGAAGGGCATCCTCCAGCCCTGCGGAGGAGACGTCCTCCAGCTATGCGGGGGAAGGCGAACTGCTGCTGCCTGGTCAGGGTGTAGCCGTCCGCCCTCCACCCGGGCGACGGTCGTGCCGTGCGCAGGTGGCTGCTATCGCTGGTGCTAAAGTGGTGGCCGTCGCTGGTGAGGCTTCCCACCGCAGCGGTTGCCTCTGCCGACGAGACCATCAGTGCCGCCTGGACCCGGACCTCCGGCCTTTTGGCTTTAATGGCTGGTTCTCGTCCCCCGCGAGGGGACGTGAACGAGGGCCTTCTCACAGTAGCGTTTGCCCTGAGGTCGTCGCTGCTGCTGTCTAGCCGCCCGAGGCGGAGGTCGTTGTCGCGCTGCTGGTGTAGTGGTCGCTGGCGAGCCGCTTGGAGCTCGTTATCTTGCAGCCCCTCCGGTGTGGAGGTAGTTCATTCCTGCAGGAATGGAGCTGGGTCCTGTTTGTAAGGGAATGTAAGAGCAAAATGTAATTGCCCTAAGTACTGAGATATTTTGCAGTAGGTCGGGAAAGCCACCAAGGGTGCTGCCGACATCTACGTAGCATAGTTATCCCAAGTACGTGTGTTTGTTCTTTGTGGCTGCTAAGGCCTGAACATTTGAGTATAAAGCTATGCTTCTTTCCTCTTGTTTCGAGCATTAAGACCTGTTCGTCGGTAGTAGAATCACTTATCCGAGCGTGAGTTACCCTTCGCGGAAGGTGACGAGTGAGGTATCCGTATCCCAGAGGCGTAGGAGTCCCTCGGCTCGGTCGGCCTTGCCGCTCAAGGTCTTTCTTGCTCGTCTTTAGGACTCCACCATCGATATAGTCAAAATGCACGAAAGTCGTTTTGGTGGAAAAACTTTTCTGAGGAAAGTTTTCGGCGTAGAGGGGGTTCCTCCTTTCTAGACTCCGAGGCGACCGCCCGGGCTGGGACCCTTGCAGAGGGTCTAGCCGTGGCCGTCGAGTCTGCTTGGTCCGCCCAAGGTAAGGCCTCGCAGCAGCGTGTCCGGGCCGAAGGTTGTTTCGCCCGCTTTGTGCCTTTGTTTCTGTCTCCATTCTTCTCCTTGCGTCTGAAGAATGTTGTCCGGCTGTCTGTAGGGTTCGAGATGGCTCTTAACGAGTCCGTCAAGAACTGCAAGGCGCTTGCCGAGGCGGCTGAGCAGAAGGAGGCCGATCGCGTGGCCCGGTCTGAGGCTATCTCGGCTTTCTGCCGGGCCTTTGGCCTCGACGACGTCCCCTCGGGTAGCTACCCCCAGAGTCACCTGTGGGCCTTGGGCAGCCATGTGCGTAGCATACTTCACAGGGCGCTGCACCATGGCATTAGGCGGGCCTTCGCCGTGCTCGCTTCCCACTACGACGTGGATCTGGAGCGGGTCAGCGAGGGGTAGTGCTTACCCGACGAAGAGGAGGCTGCCTTAGCCGAGGTCCAGAGGCTTGACGTGGCTGTCGAGGGCCCAAGCACGGTGCTGGCTTCCTCCTTCGAGGTGGAGGTCCTTCCGCCCGTGTCGCCGTCCGAGGCCGGGCCAGATCCTGCCGAGGGTGGAAACGACGCCGAGGGTGTTGTTCCTCCCCTGCCGATGTCTGAGCCTGCAGGAATAGTTTGTTCTAAGTATGCGTATGTTTTTTTTATGGCCGCTGAGGCCTAAAACATTTTTATTGTCAGATTATAAAGCTACATTTCCTTTCCTCTTGTTTCGAGCATTAGGACTTATTCGGTAGCAGAGTCACTTATCCGAGCGTGAGCTACCCTTCGTGGAAGGTGACGAGTGAGGTATCCGTATCCCGGAGGCGTAGGAGTCCCTCGGCTCGGTCGGCCTTGCCGTTCAAGGTCTCTCTCGCTCGTTTTAAGGGTTCTGTTACTGGTATATTCGAAATGGTACGAAAGTCGCTTTCTACCCGAGCGTTAGGACATGTTCGGTAGCAGAATCGCTTATCCGAGCGTGAGCCGCCTTTCCTGGAAGGTGACAAGTGAGGTATCCGTATCCCGGAGGCGTAGGAGTCCCTCGGCTCGGTCGGCCTTGCCGTTCAAGGTCTCAGTCGCTCATTTTTGGGACTCCGCTATTGACATAGTCGAAAGGCACGAAAGACATTTCGGTAGAAAACTTTTCCGAGGAAAATTTTGATGTAGAGGGGGTTCCCCCCTTTTAGCCCCGAGGGAGGGTCGGGCTTTGCCGAGGCAAGGCTGATCCTTCCTTGATGGTTAGACTTTATTTATGCATGTAAAGAAAAGCGAGATACATGAATGACTTGAAACATTTTAAGGATAAAAGCGACATAGTTGTTCGATGTTCCAAGCATTGCTGTAGACCTTGCCTTGATCGTTGGCTAGCTTGTATGTCCCGGGCTTCAAAATCTTGGCGATGATGAATGGCCCTTCCCAGGGAGGAGTAAGCTTGTGGCGCCCTCGGGCGTCTTGTCGTAGCCGAAGTACCAAGTCTCCCACTTGGAAGTCTCGGGGCCGAATCCTTCGGGCGTGGTAGCGTCGCAGGGACTGCTGATACCGCGCTGAGTGTAGCAAGGCTACGTCTCGAGCCTCTTCCAGCTGGTCCAATGAATCCTCTCGGCTGGTTTGGTTGCTTTGGTCATCATAAGCCTTTGTCCTCGGGGAACCGTATTCCAAGTTCGTGGGTAAGATGGCCTCGGCCCCATAGACTAGGAAAAACGGCGAGAAGCCTGTGGCCCGGCTCGGCGTCGTCCTCAGACTCCAAACCACCGAGGGTAGTTCTTTTATCCACCGCTTGCCAAACTTGTTGAGGTCATTGTAGATCCTCGGTTTTAGTCCCTGCAAAATCATACCGTTGGCACGCTCCACCTGCCCATTTGTCATTGGGTGAGCTACGGCGACCCAGTCCACACGGATGTGGTGGTCCTCGTAGAAGTCCAGGAACTTTTTCCCAGTGAACTACGTGCCATTATTGGTGATAATTGAGTTTGGGACCCCAAAGCGATGGATGATATTTGTGAAGAACGCCACCGCCTGCTCGGACCCGATGCTGGTTAAGGGTCAGACCTCGATCCACTTGGAGAATTTGTTGATGGCGACCAGCAGGTGCGTGAAGCCCCTGGGTGCCTTCTGCAAGGGACCGACGAGGTCCAGACCCCACACGGCAAACGGCCAAGTGATAGGTATCGTCTGTAGGGCTTGAGCGGGTAGGTGCGTCTGTCTCGCGTAGAATTGACACCCTCGGCAGGAGCGTACAATCCTAGTGGCGTCGGCCACCACAGTCGGCCAGTAGAAGCCTTGTCGGAAAGCGTTTCCGACGAGGGCTCGTGGTGCTGCATGGTGACCGCAAGCCCCCGAGTGTATTTCTTGTAACAGCTCTTGTCCTTGGGCAATGGATATGCATCGTTGGAGAATGCCCGAGGGGCTATGGTGGTATAGCTCCTTTTCATCACCCAACAAAACGAACGACTTGGCGCGCCAAGCTAGTCGTCGAGCTTCGGCCTTGTCGAGGGGCAGCTCTCCTTGGAGGAGATATTCTAGGTACGGGGTCTGCCAGTTTGGGACCAGTGTGACCCCTTTTCGCTCCACCTCGACACGCAGGGTGTAACACCCCTGGTGTTACTGCTGCTAAAACTTGAGCATGACATCATAAACATTGGCATTGCATATGTTTGACACACCTAAAGTGCATTAACTAGGTAAAAATTTCAAGCAAGTTGTATTGTTCTAGTGTTTTGCAAATAGAACCCTCGAATAGGGGACTTAACCCTAAATAGGGTTTAAAGGGGTAAAACATGAACCATATTGAGAAAACCCTAAGGTTTATGTAAAACAATCATAAAATGTTCCTAAGAATGAACTTGAGTTACATTTATACCCCTGAGATACCAGAAACCCTAGTTGAAACCCTGGAAAACCCTAAATCCAAACCCTAGCGGCCTATGTGCAAAACCGTGCACATTTGGACTAAAGTGTAAAAAACTACAATGTTAAAGCATATAAAGTTACATGGTTCACATTTATGAAGATTTATAGGCCAAACCCTAAGTTGTGGACAAATTTGCAAAAAGACCCTAATTGTGATTCCACTTAAGTCTGGAAAACAGTGTTATGGGCTCAACTTTTGAGCTTTGTAACTTTTAAATTCTAGGGTTTTTGCCCTAGTTCACCACATCAAACTTGTAGATCAAACAAAGGAGAACAACTTTGCTTAAGAGTGTAAGCATAGTTGTTAAGAAGATATTGAAGATAATTAAGCCCAAAGTTGGACTGTCAAGCTGATGAACTCTGAAATTCAGAATTGCAGTGTAATAGAGCTAACTTTGGACCTGGATTTAACCTTGATCCAGTGCTCAACTAAGTTTAATCCCTATAGTCGAGTTGTAGCTGGTTTATAACACTACAATATTGCTGCAGAGATCTGGACGAGTTGCCATTTGAATTTGGGAGAAAATGGAGCTCCAAGATGATCTGTCAGGTGCTCTGAATGGAGTTCACCATGGTACAGTGACTGTTGGGGATCAGACCGCCAGCGCTAAAAAGATCTCACCGCCGGTGACTCGCCACCGCGATTCATGTCGCTGGCGTGTGGATTCGTGCACTTGGATTGGGGATAACGCTTCGGTCGTCACCCCGTGCGCTGGACGCCACTCCGGTGACTCACCGTCGTACCCCCCATGCTTTGTAGCTTGTGCTGATAAGCTCACCGGCGACAGCCGTCGTCCGACCTTGCGCCGCGTGTCCAAACCTCGCCACCGCATCGCCGTGATTCACTTTAGCCTCCCATCGATCACCGGAATGACCGCCACGGTAGAGGCCACGAATCCACTGCACCGGTGAAGCTTCCTTTCCTCCGGCCGCCGTGTGTCTCGTCCAAATTCGCGACCACCGCTCGCGATGCATATAAATTGACCCCACGAGCTCCGTAAGGCAGTGAAGTATCCAGCCACCGCTAATTAGCCACGATCGTTCGCCAGAGCTCGAGAATTTCTTGTTTCCCCCAAATTGGTCTCCGCCACCGCGAAGAATAGCTTCACCGTGGCCAGCCCATTCTGGTAAGGCACCGTCCAATTCGCGCGTTGTTCTCATGCCTCTGTATGCTGGTGATGCTCTCCAACCCGTCCAATTGAATTAGGCCGCCACCCATTGCCGGGAACACGAGCAAAAGTCCTTAGCCTTCGCTGTTCTCGTGGGCAGGGCGGAGTAGGTCACCAACCATGCAATTAACTTAGGGGAAATGCTCGGAGTAGGTCCAATTTGGTGTTCGCCGCTCGGGGGCGCCAGTACTTGCCCCAATCGGCCGGCCTACGAGCTCACCAGAGTTCGGCCGCGTTCGCCGTCGTCGGGGACCCCATCCTGCGAAGAAATAGAAGTTCGGGGGCGTTTCTGTAAACTATCAGTGACTCTCCGAAATAGTGTGCGGATTTCTTCTGTGATTATTCAAGGCGCCAGGGTCTTTTATGCAAAGTCGCCGCGGTCGAACGCGCGCAGGCGCGTTTCTGTCTTAGTTGGGCCGACTTAGGCTGCTTTCAGCCCAAGACTATTCATTTTTATTCTTTCTCTTTTTCCAGCAGAACTCTAACAATTATAGAAAATTGTAGAAAAACCCTAAAATTGTCAAACCAATATTCCTAAACTTCTTATTTTCCGTAGAATTTAATAAAAATAGTTTCATGATTTTTAGGTTAAATAGGGATTTTTAGAGTATTTAAAATAGCCTAAAACATTATTTCTGGATTTTTAGAAAATAGATAATAAGTCCAAAAATGCCCAAACTTTTTATATGAGCTCTACACATTATTTAGAAGCCTTGGGTAGAGTTTGGTTTGATTTGGACCTTGTTTGATAACTAGAACCCAAAACCCCCACCCCTGCTCTTTGAATTCCTTTACTGACTCCGGAAACCCTAAGTTCTCGGAGTTCCGTGAAGGAAAGTTGTATTCAAGACCTTAGATAATAAATTCTTATTATCTTTGCACTCTCATGAGAATTACATGGCATTCATTCTTATATACATATATATGGTTATCTTTAGAAAACGAAGAAGAAATCGAAGTAACTGAAGAGAAGACATCACCACCACCTTCAGAATCTCAGGCAGGAAACTGTTTCTACCTTGATATCTGCGGGTCCGAGCCTGACTCACCTATCAACGAAGGCAAGCCCCAGTACATTTGCCACCTTCCTTGATGTTTTTAAAATCTTTTTCACTTGATTAATGCATTAGGTGATAGGAGTTGAATGCTTAAACAATTCCCGCATTACTTTCCTTGAACTTGATTACCTTCCTTGAAACCCTGTTTTTACAAAAGATTTTACTATGCTTAGTATTGCTCTAGCAAAACAAAAACTTTTGTTTTACAAAAGATGATTGGCAAAGTGGGAAGGATGTTTTTGAAAATAAAACTTGATGGTGGATCCATCACGGCCATGATGGGTTCAACATCGGAAAAGATGTACCTCTGCCAGGTACCAAGCTTTGGGTTTTAAATGATTAAGCTGAGACCGGGCGGGTGACTTGCACGAGAAGAGAGTCTCGGTGTAGTGTCTCCGTCTGAGTCGATTAAGGACCGTGTCGATGTAGGCTTGATGACCGAGGACCCTTTAACTGGTCACATACCTCGTCATGGGTAAGCCTTGTCTCGGGTAGATTAAGGCCAGAATAAGGTAACACGGAATGGGCGTGGAGCGGTGGCAGGAGTAGCGTGTACCCTCCGTGGCAAGAGGCTGGACGGTGGTGTATCTGTGCTCTCGGTTCGCGTGAACCTGATCTGGTCTTAAGAACCCCGGTGGCGGGTTGACATATGCAATGGTTAAGTGCTACATATGTCGTGTGATTGGAGATCCTCAGCTGAGTATAATCGATTCGAATCACCGTACCTTCGCGGTCATGAAGACTTGGTCACTGCCCTATACGTAGAATTCCATTAAAGATAAAGGACTTGTTAAGAAAATTGGCTAGTGCAGGTGAAGTGATTGAACTAGGTAGAAAGAACTCTAGATGCAGGTAATTTTAACTAACCTGAAAATAAAACTGGATTTTTAAGGATCCACTTTAGTAAGCATTTATGCAAAACAGGGTCTTTTGATCTTTGAGATACCTTACCTTGACTCCCTTATAACCAGCATACCCTTGAGAGTCTTTTCTTTAGTCGGGTAAGACATGCTGAGTAATTCCATACTCAGGGTTTTATTCCCTATTGTTTTTAGGTGAGGAAGCAGCAAATTTTTGTTGCTTTTGTACCAAGGTGGTGTCAAATGAAGAAAAGCAAGAATGAAGATGCGGGAGGACCTAGTCCTCCATAAAAACTTTTATGTAAGAACTTATCGGGAGGAGTTTTTACCTCCCTTGGTATTGTAATATTAAGTACTCTGCACTCGTGTTTATATACTGGTCTATAATAACTAACTTGATCTTACTTTCAATAAATGTAAGATTATGTAATTGCTTCCGCATTTCTGTATCTCCGATGGTCTGTAATGTCTGCGTGACGGGTGAAACGCTCTTGGGAAAGGTAAGAAAAGCAGATACCAAAATTTTCAAGTAATTCAGGGGCATCTACAGGGTTGTCTGAAGTCCGTTGGACAAGGACAACTGTAGGTGGGCCTAATAACTTGGGAGGTTCCATCACACAGGGCCTCACCCTCGGCGGCCGAGGGTACCTCGGGCTGGCCGAGGGCTCCTTGGGTTCGGGCGCGTCGTCGAGTTTGACGGATGGTTGATATATGTCCCTAGAGAAGACGTCTGGGGGAACCGTCGTTTGCCCCGAGGCTATTTTTGCCAGCTCATCCACGGTCTCGTTGTACCGTCGAGCAACATGGTTGAGCTCTAGCCCATAGAACTTGTCTTCCAAGCGTTGAACTTCGTCACAGTAGGCCTCCATTTTTCGATCGCGGCAGTGGGAGTTCTTCATTACCTGGTCAATAACGAGCTACGAGTCGCCACGAGCGTCGAGGCGCCAAACCCCTAGCTCGACGGCGATGCGTAGTCCATTAACCAAGGCCTCATACTCGGCCACGTTGTTTGACGCCGGGAAATGGAGGCGTAGTACGTAGCGCACATGTTTCCTGAGGGGCGAGATGAAGAGCAAGCCTGTGCCCGCTCTAGTTTTCATTAACGACCCGTCGAAGTACATGGTCCAAAGTTCGGGCTACATTGGAGCTGTCGGCAATTGGGTGTCGACCCATTCAGCCAAGAAATCTGCCAAGACTTGAGATTTTATGGCCTTTCGAGGAGCGAATGATAGTGTTTCGCCCATGAGTTCCACTGCCCATTTTGCTATCCTACCCGAGGCCTCTCGGCACTGGATGATCTCTCCCAGGGGAAAGGATGACACCACAGTCACCGGATGAGACTCGAAGTAGTGTCGCAACTTTCGCCGTGTCAGAATTACTGCGTACAGTAGCTTCTGGATCTGTGGGTAGCGGATCTTGGTCTCACATAGCACCTCGCTGATGAAGTAGATCGGCCTCTGGATGAGCAGTGCATGCCCCACTTCTCGTCTCTCGACTACGATCGTGGCGCTGACCACCTGAGTGGTTGCGGCTACGTAAATCAAGAGGTCTTCTCCCGCAGCAGGGGGCACCAAGATGGGTGCAATGGTAAGGAGTGCCTTTAAGTTGCCGAGGGCTTCTTCGGCCTCAGGGGTCCAAGTGAAGCGCTCGGCCTTCCTTAAGAGGCGGTACAAGGGCAATCCTTTTTCGCCGAGGCGCGAGATGAAGCGGCTTAGAGCTGCAAGGCATCCCATGACCCTTTGTACTCCTTTCAAATCTTTGATGGGCTCCATGATGGTGATGGCCGCAATTTTCTCCGGGTTGGCCTCGATGCCTTGTTCGGAGACGATGAAACCTAGGAGCATGCCTCGGGGGACTCCGAAGACACACTTCTCAGGATTGAGTTTTATGCCCTTTGCACGCAGGCACCCGAAAGTTACTTTGAGGTCGGAGAGGAGGTCGGAGGCTTTCCCTGTCTTGACAACGATGTCATCGACATAAGCCTCGACCGTTCTGCCGATGTGTTCTCCGAACACATGGTTCATGCACCTTTGGTAGGTGGCACCTGCATTCCTCAAACCAAATGGCATAGTAGTGTAACAATACATGCCAAAGGGTGTGATGAAAGAAGTCGCGAGCTGGTCGGATTCTTTCATCTTGATTTGGTGATAGCCTGAATAGGCGTCGAGGAAAGACAGGGTTTCGCACCCAGCAGTGGAGTCCACAATTTGATCGATGCGAGGCAGAGGGTAGGGAACCTTTGGACATGCCTTCTTTAAACCGGTGTAGTCCACGCACATCCTCCATTTCCCACCTTTTTTCTTTACAAGCACAGGGTTAGCTAACCATTCGGGATGGAATACCTCTTTGATGAACCCTGCAGCCATCAGCTTGTGGACCTCCTCGCCTATGGCCCTGCACCTTTCTTCATCAAAGCCGCGCAGGGACTGCTTCACGGGTTGGGCACCAGCTCGGATGTCCAGTGAGTGCTCGACGACATCCCTCGGTATGCCGGTCATGTCCGAGGGACTCCACGCAAAAACTTTGGTGTTTGCGCGGAGAAAGTCGACGAGCACTGCTTCCTATTTGGGGTCAAGCTCAGAGTCGATCCTGACTTTCTTGATGGCGTCGTTGCTGGGGTCGAGAGGGACAGACTTAACTGCCTCGGCCGGTTCGAAGTTGCCGGCGCGCCGCTTCGCATCGGGCGCCTCCTTGGAGAGGCAATCCAGGTCGGCGATGAGGGCTTCGGACTCGGCGAGGGCTTCGGCGTACTCCACGCATTCCACGTCGCACTCGTAAGCGTGGCGGTACGTGGGTCCGACGGTGATGACTCCCTTGGGGCCAGGCATCTTGAGCTTGAGGTAAGTGTAGTTGGGGATGGCCATGAACTTGGCGTAGCACGGTCTTCCCAGCACCGCGTGATAGGTCCCTCGGAACCCAACTACCTTGAAGGTGAGGGTTTCCTTTCAGAAGTTGGAGGGAGTTCCGAAGCAGACGAGTAAGTCAATCTGTCCGAGGGGCAGGATACGCTTACCGGGTGCGATCCCGTGGAAGGGTGCTGCACCAGCCCGGATCTCGGACCGATCAACCCCCAAGAGCTCCAGGGTCTCGGCGTAGATGATGTTGAGGCTGCTGCCTCCGTCCATGAAGACCTTGGAGAGCCTAACGTTGCCGATGATTGGGTCGACAACGAGCGGGTACCTTCCTGGGCTCGGCACGTAGTCAGGGTGGTCGCCTTGGTCGAAGGTGATAGGCTTGTCGGACCAGTCTAGGTAGACCGGTGCCGCTACCTTCACCGAGCAGACCTCCCGGCGCTCCTGCTTGCGGTGTCGAGCCGAGGCGTTCGCCGCCTATCCGCCGTAGATCATGAAGCAGTTGTGGACCTCTGGGAACTCCTCTTCCTTGTCGCCCCCTTCTTGTTGTTGCCTTGGTCTTTGCCACCTTCTGCTGAGGATCCAGCCTTGTTGAAGTAGCGCCGGAGCATGTCGCACTCTTCAAGGGTGTGCAATGTGCTTGACGGGACCCCTGTGATAGGGGCACGACTCCTTGAGCATCTTGTCGAACGCGTTGGCTCCTTCGGGAGGCTTCCGAGAGTTCCTGTGCTCGGTAGCGGCGACGAGATCCGCGTCGACGGCGTTGCGCTTTGCTTGCGCCTTCTTCTTGGCCTTCTTCCTCATGCCACGCTGGGCGGACGCCTCGGGGGCGTCTTCCTTCTGCCCTCCCTGAGGCTGCTTGTCCTTTCGGAAGATGGCTTCGACCGCCTCCTGACCAGAGGCGAACTTGGTGGCGATGTACCCAGGGCGTACGTACATACCCTGGACATTTCCAGCGAAAGCCTTGACCAGGTCATCCCAGTCGGAGATCTGCGCAGGAGGCAGATGCTCCAGCCAGGCCCGGGCAGCGTCGGAGAGGAAAAGGGGGAGGTTGCGGATGATGAGGTTGTCGTCGTCCATCCCTCACAACTGGCATGCCAGCCGGTAGTCCGCAAGCCACAACTCCGGCCTTGTCTCTCCTGAGTACTTGGTGATGGTAGTCGGGGCTCGGAACCGGGCCGGGAACGGCGCACGTCGTATGGCCCGGCTAAAGACTCGCGGACCTGGTGGCTCGGGCGAGGGACTCCGATCCTCCTCACTGTCGTAGCGTCCCCCGCGCCTAGGGTGGCAGCCTCGGCGCACCCTTTCCTCGAGTTGGGCTCGACGGTCGCGGCGGTGTTGCTCGTCGCCGAGGCAATCCGGGGCTACAGGCGTCCCGTCCCGTGTGCGCTCGGTGTGGACCGAGGCCTCCCTCACGCGTCGGGAGGGCGTTGCGTGATGCTCCGAGGGGTCTCCTCGCCTCTGGGAGGCAGAGCTCTCGGCTTGTCGGACAGCGGCGTCTTCCAGGAGGCCCTTGAGCTCACCCTGGATACGTCGCCCCTCGGTGGTGGATGGCTCCGGCATTGTTCGAAGTAGCATCGCCACTGCAGCTAGGTTCTGGCTGGCCCCGCTGAAGGCCAGGGGCAGCCCTGCCCTGGCATCGTCAACGATACGGCGCTGGACGTCCCGGGCCCGATGACGCGCTCCTCCGGTGAGTGCCCGGCCTGCCCACTCCTGCTCGATGTTCTGTCGGAGCTACACAAGCCGCCCTGCTTCTTCGTCGAGCTTGGCCTGCATCTCGCGGAGTTGCTCAAGCTGTGTGTCCTGACCCCCCGCAGGGACTTGGACCACAGCTAGCTCCCACGGGATCTCAACGCGAGACGCAGGTGCAAGGGCGCCATCACTTCCTGGCATGCCAAGGTGGTTTTCTCCATCGTGATCCTTCTGACCGATGTGGTAGCGCTCGCGAGTTGGGTCGCAACCCTCGTCGTCAAGGCTGTGGCCATCATCAGAGCAGCCGGAGAGGCAGTGGTCACATGCGGACATGAAGTCACGCATGGCACTGGGATCACGGAGTCCGGAGAAATCCCAACTAACGTCGGGGTCGTCCTCTTCCTCGAAACCCACGGGTCCGGAGGTTGAGACGGCCGTCAGTCGGTCCCAAGTTGACCACATATGGTACCCCGGAAGGTCAGGATATGCCCTAGCGAAAGCGCTTACCGAAGCAGGGTCGCTTGGTGGATCGAAGCTGAATCTAAAGGGAATAGGGTGAAAAACGGATGGTACCTCTTGGTTGATGGACGATGGCAAAGTCGCATCGGGGACGGACTGCATCGTTATCTCAGGTACGAGGCTAACGCCCAACAAGTCCTCCGCGAGGGTGCCGACGTCATCAGTCCGCTTGGGGTTGGCACGTTGCGGAGAAGCGAAGATGCAGGGGTGCCGGCGTCGTCGACCCGCTCTGGTTCGATAGCCGACGAGGTGCCGCCTCCTGCCTGGCCACGGTTGCCCCGTCTCCTCCTCCTCCGGCGAGGAGGGTGGCGGGGCAAACCTGGGTGTTCCTCTTCTGCCACGAGGAGATGCCGTCGTCGAGTTCGCCTCCGCCGGGTGGGCCGACGACCGTCGTCGTGCTACGAGGGGAGCAGTACCATGTCATAGCCGCGGTCGAGGGACATGAACTCGAGACTTCTGAAGTGGAGCACCGTCCCGGGCTGAAGAGGCTGCTGAAGGCTACCCATCTGGAACTCAACGGGAAAGTATTCATTAACACGCAGTAGTCCCCTACCTGGCGCGCCAACTGTCGGCGTTTCGGACCCGCGAGGACCATCAACCGACCAGTAAATTTGTCGTTGCGTGTCCCTGCCCAGATGGGTTGATGCAAGATGGAACACAAGAATGAAATGAGACTTATGTAATCTCGCACCGGGGTGCTCGTAGTAGGGGTTACAAGCGTTGCGGGAGAGCGAGAGCGAGAGCGAGAGAGAGCGAGAAGGAGAGGGTTTGGCCTTGAGGCGAGCCGTCTGAGTCTGCCTCTGCTCGTCTGCGTCGTGCGTCCGTGCGTTTTTTCCGTCCTCTCCCCCTCCCGTCCCCCCTTAGGAAGGCCCTGGACATCCCCTTTTATAGACACAAGGAGACACCCAGCTGTACAATGGGGGTGTAGCTATGAGCTATCGTGGCTGGCGGGGAGGTGCCTTGAGCCCTGTACATGTACTAACGTGGCCGTCGGAGAAGTGCCTTGAGCCCTGTAGAAGCATAGCTGGCGGTGCGGCATGGATGCTGCTGACGTTTCCTTGCTTCCATAGGAGGTTGAGTGCAATCTGACGTCATGGGCGCACGCGGGGAACCATCATTACCTGTTACCGGAGTAACCTTAGATGGGACACCGATCTTGTTCCTTCATAGCCTGAGGCAGCTAGCTAGGAGTAGGGTAACGATGTATCCCCTGTGGCGTAGTCGGTCCGAGGCCGGGGTCGAGCGAGGTGGAGACTTCTCCTGAGGCTGAGGTTGAGGTCGGGCGAGGATGTGACTCCTCCTGAGGCCGAGGTTGAGGTCGGGCGAGGATGTGACTCCTCTCGAGGCCGAGGCTGTGGCCGAGGCCCGAGGTCGGGCGAGACGGGGACCTTCCCCTGAGGCTGAGGCCTGGGGTCGGGCGAGGCGGAGACCTTCCCCGAGGCCGGGGCTGAGGCCAAGGCCTGGGGTCGGGCGAGGCGGAGACCTTCCCCGAGTCCGGGGCTGAGGCCGAGGCCTGGGGTCGGGCGAGGCGGAGCTCCCTGTCGCGCCCGAGGCTGAACTCGGAAGAGGTCACAACTTGCTGTTGTCAGTCTTGCCCTGATGGTTGGCACAGTTGCCGGAGCGGGGTGAATAGTGCTGTTTTCCTGTCAGAACGGTCAGTAAAGGGGCGAAGTGACTGCGGTCACTTCGACCTTGCTGACTGAGGCACGCGTGTTAGGACAAGGTGTCAGGCGATCTCCGCATTAAATGCGCATGTGATACGGTCGGTTGGTAAGGCGATTTGGTCGAGGTCGCTGCACGACAAAGTCTGCCCGAGCTGGGCTTCGGGCGAGTCGGGGGTGCACCCACTGCCTGGGGAGGCCCTCGGGCGAGGCGTGAATTCGTCCGGGACTACTGTTCCCACCCGAGACTGGACTCGGATGAGGTCGCCTCCCTCGGTAGACGTGTTCTTGACTTGAACCGTGTCTTATCAGCCGTGTATGGTTTGTTCTGAAGATGTTTTCCAGCCGCATTAAGTAGAATCGGGGTATCCCTAATTACGGTCCCCGACACTTACCATTTTCAAATGTGTGCTGCATCACATTGCCGTCAAATGAATGGACTTCGCTCAGATACTATTATCAACTATAACGTACACGCTAAAATGACATTTGGTCTTCTGATAAAACAAATTAGATAGAATACAATTTTATGGACCATTTTACCCTACCCGATGCCTTTGCTGGCGACGCCAGCCGCCAGGGACAACACCATATGCACTTGTTCCTCCGCCCGCTGGGGAAGGGATGTGGGTGGAAAGTGGCGATGAGGGAGGGACAACATCGGCGATGGGTGCCGACACCGATAGAAAGCACATGCCGAGCGCGTTGACGAGCGCGTGCATGATGCTCACCAGCAGGAGCAGCGCGGAGGGAGACAACGGCGGAGGCCAGCGCGAAGGTGAGCAGCGAGCCTGCAGGTGTGCATGCCCATCGCCTGGTATGTCAGCTGGAGTTGTTGAGCGTGGCGGCGGCGAGATGAAGGTCACCGAGTCCGCTCATGGCCAGGACGCCGACGCCGACGCCAACAGCAGTGTTGTGTCTCCTGCAGCTTTCCCCTCACGATCTCCATCTCCATTGGTTCGCCTCGCCACGAACAACGAACCCCACGCTCTGCATTGCAGCTCACCCTGGTGAGCGTCGCCTACTACAACCTGTCGGTACCTCGGCCCCATCACGACGAGATGCAGCTGCTTACGATGATTCAGAAGAAACGCACGCACAGGATAGGGGCGCAAGTCAGTCCGTTGGTCTCCTTTAACTAAATAAAACTATTTTAGTTTTTTGTTAAATAGCCAAATGAAATTTTAGCGTGTAGTCCATGATTCATAATGTTACTAGGTGCGTGCCCGTGCGTTGCGACGGTGTACAAATTATTCGATAAATATTAGTGCACAACAATTACATGGAAACGAACAACATATATATATATCAACCCCAATATCTCACATATGAGGAGTGGACATGTCAGTCAGTAATAGCAAGTGATTGTTGCCCAGAAGCCGTGAAAGGTGAGATTAGGAAGAAGGGATATTGGGGAAGTAATCTTCTATTTCTTAATCGCCAAATGTTCGAATACAAGAGATAAAAAGAAATATCAGTCAGGATCGTGAAATGTAGAACAAGCAGGGGAAGTGAAGATCTATATAACTTGAGACTCTCTCTTACACGGTTCAGCCGTCCCACGACGCACGGGCTCGTCCCAGGAGAAGCCCATGTCACCGACGGACATGCGGCCAACGTCCAAGGAGAATCATGGGTCTGTGTCGCACGAGTGCCGGCCGCCGGCGAACTCGGAGCCGGCTTCCGCAAGGCGAAAGCGGCTACGCTGGAGGAACGACGGCTTGGATGGCTTCTCCGGTGGGGGCATTGCCGCCGCCGCCTTGCTGCCCATGACCTCCTGCTTCTTGAGCTTCTGCTTGCCCCTCCACTTCTGCCACTTCTTGCTGAACATCGAGGCGGCAAGCCAGAAGCTCCCGGCGATCTCCTTGAGGTCCTTGGGCGGTAGCTTCCTGGGCTGCTGCGACTGCGAGGCCTCGAGATCTATGTGATCCTTCATGGCCATATTGTCCCGCGCCGCACTCACCTCCGTCTCCATCTCCCCAGAGGTTTATTACAAATTATGAAGCACTGGGAGCTTTATTAGAAATTATGAAGCAATTTAACGCAAATCAAAAGCAGCTCATTAATGTATGCAGCATCATCAAGCCACGAAACTGAAGGCATCTCCAAGAGTCTTCTTTAAACTCACTCTCTAAATCATCATTTGGAGAAAAAAATCCCTCTATATATTTTCATCTTCCAACAGTTTTTCTATATCTTGTGCACACTCTAGAGTCAATATAGCTCTTCATCTTTGCCTAACCAGAAATCTAGAATAGAGGATAGCAATATTTGGACATCTAGTTAAAGAAGCTGTTGGAGGACCAAAATCTCTATTTCTATCAATAAGGATATAGAAACTCTTGGAGTTACTCTTAAGCTCAATGATTTAAGTAGAATCTAAAGGAGTAAAGTTTCCTCAGTATTATTGGGGCACTTACATGCATGGTGGTGGCCCTTCACCTTCCGGTTCAAGTTTTCTCCATTCATATGGCTTGGCCGCAGTATCAAGGGCCCATACATCTGCTAGGGGTCATTTTCCTGAAACATTGATGCAGTCTTACTATCAACATCGATCAGCTGGAATGATATGTATGTAGCAATAATCTAGACATGACAGACACGAGCAATTTCCTACCATCATTGCCACCAATTGTCAATAAGAATCGTTGACCAACCAAGGCCATCACATGTCCATACCATGGACCAGGACCTTGAACCACCACTCTGTGCAAAAGAAATAGAATCCTCAGCAAACAGTCAAACTAAAAGTCCCAATTTAAACCACAGTAGAGTAGCAAGAGAATCCACCTATGCCATCGCAGTCGTTATTGTTTAAGATCAAGAACATGAAGGTCCTCAGCGGATAAGCCAGCAGGACCAATTCCACCCTAAAAGAAACAAAATGCGAAGGGATTGGTGATATTCGCTATTGCATCAGCACCAACCTGACAACAAAATTGACACAGCTAAGCTAGGTACCTGAATGACCACCATGGTTCCAACAGCAGTTGCTACATGTGCAGCTCTTGATGAAGGAGGTTCGCCAAGAGGAGTAATCCTGGCAACATTAATGTTGTGGTCAATAAGTGGTACATGATTTGACTTATTTATAGGGTAGTCGGTACAATAAAAAGTGTAACACTCTAATGTTAAGCACTTAAGCCTCTGAGAACTTGGAAGACATCTGACTTCAGTTTAGGTTTAGCTTTTGAAGCAGTACAGTTCAAGCTAGTTTGTAACTGCCGAGTGTTCAATGGAGAATGGACCTCCATAATGTCTGCCTACAGTGAATTCCATAGAAACATTCCAATATGGAGCCGTTGAATATTTATTTTACCACACAATCATAATGCAAAAGCAAAAGGATGGCAGAAAAAATAGGCATAAAACAGAACCATAATGTCCTAATTGTTCTCTACAAGAATGTCCCACAGCTGTAATAAGAATCCCACTTTGATAAGTAACTGGCTAACTGCAATTAAAAAGTAATAGAATATTATTGTTCATGGTTCATTAACTAAGCTTGGCAACTCAAACCATATAAAAGCACTATACTTGACCCCTAATAGCATGCAGTTACAAAACGACAATGTGCCTTGGCATCTCACTAATAATTAATGTCCAAATCAGACAATGGTTCAAATTCCCAGCCATTAGAAATACTTTCTACTGACCAACCTTTTTGCCACGAATGACATTATAAGAGAAATTAGCAGTCAAAGAGTAATCTCGAAGACCGCACCAAATCAAACCGTGCCTTATATTTGGGCATGTTTGCTTCTGATTTAAGCGGGTGTTTGGGGCTTTGGGCTGCGGCTGATTGAATAGCCCAGCCGGTCAGCTGCATGCCTGCAGCCTATCCTGCTTAGTGCAGCCTCTCCTCTCTGGCTGTATCTGCTGCTGACTTGGTGCAATGATAATAGTCATAACCAGCAGTCCAGCACAATGTGTCACCAGGTCGATGTCTAGTTTGCTCTACTAAGAATTATTAAGTAGTACATTCTGCCCAGGCCCAAGATTAACTTTTTTTCATCATAACTTAGTATTAAGTAGCATTGGAGCAAAACAGCTAAATTCAACATTCATAATTCTTGCTTGTAATGTGTAGATAGATCGGCACTCAGTTCAGAGATAAAACAATTCAGTATGTCCACTCCATTATTTCCAGTAATCAAGGGAGGAAGATGTTTGTGAAATTAACTGTGAAAATGGATGAAAGCATGGAGCTGATTGGAATATTTCCAGGGTTACAAGTAAATTCTTGCACAAAATCTAATGCATCCTGATAGTTCAAATTGCACAATGAGGGTAAAAGAAAGAATACGGAAGATAATTTGATTTGATCCAAATAAAAAGTTTTAGTCTAGAGGGCATAATTTTTTCCTGCTTCATAAGGCTAAACAATTTGAATTATGATACAATTTATGAATGGATATTCAATTTGGTACCAAGGCTTTGTCAAGCTTCAAGCATCTTATCCAGCATTCAAAAAAATGAAACTAATTCATTTGATACCATAAGAAGATTAAAGTTCAGTCAACTGTATGCAGTGTTTGGTACAGTGTTAATATGGCAATGAGAATCGACTCTTTCCAGTCCTTTCAAGTAGCTTTTGAAAAATGATAACAGCAGGCCCATAGGTTTGTTCTCATAGGCAGTTCTGCATGCCTAAAATTATCAGACAGAACAAATCCAAGTCTCCAGCGGCAGTGCAAGTTCAGGCCCTAGCATGAAGTTTGCCACAATACCATCCAACTAAGTCTGGTTCCTTATACCCCGAAAAAACCATAACTGATTATAATGAAATATAGTGAATGTAATGAGCTGTTCTTAAAGGGGTTAATATATCAAAAACCACTTGAAGAAGCCTATGTATAGATTAAGTTGTATGTTCCTTTAAGATCAAATTACTCACCGTATGCATTAGCAATATCATTGGTACTCCTAAAAGTTGCCACGATGATGATGCAAATGACCATTAGAAACCAATTCATCACAGGTATGTAAATCTGGCCCATCACTTTCTTGGAAGTATGGATTATCTTAATTCTAGGGAAGTAGCGCTTTATGCAAGAGAATGTTGCAGATATCATAGCTTGGCTGGCAATCATAGCTGCAAAGGGTAGCAATCACAAATACTGGCCAAAATAAAACCCATGCATTGCATATTCAAAATTTAGACTTAAAAATTGAATGCAAAAAACATTTAGAATTCTCGAGGGCAAAAAAACTTTACCTGGTACAGACTCATAGAATGTAGTTTTAAAAACTTTATTCTCGATGGTGGATCCCGCTGAAGAAGGATCCGTTGTGGTGCGGCATGTGTAAACTCACACGATGTGACCGTGCGGTTCGCGGCGGAGCGGTCGCAGCGGGCGTTGCGGGCGTGCGGAGCAGTCGCGGCGGGCATGCGGACGCTTCGCGGCGGGGTTCGTGGCGGGGTTAGCGGCTGGCAGGCGGGGGCAGTCTACAATAAGCCCTTAATAGTTAGTAGAGATTCATGGTCAACTCACATCAACCAATGCATTTAACCCTTGACACGAGATCAGATATCAAAATCTGGCTGACTGCTTATCACATTAGTCATTACACAATTTATGCTCCCGAGTAGTCAAGAAGAGATTATGCTTGCTGTGACTACTACGCGAAGAATACAAACTTCAATTAGATCTGAGTTTGGCCCTGGCTCGTTCTCACAAGTCAGATCCGAGAGAGGATGACAACTAAATAATTCACGTTTTAGTCCCAACTATGTAAAGTCAATATTAGCTAATTTCGATGCACCCAGCACCGAGGAGCTCGGGAAGCTGAACAAAAAACACGATACAAACCAACCACACCACCACTCACAGTACAGAGAGGCACCCCGCTGCCCAGACCCAAGCCCTGGCAGCTCCAGCCTCTAGGGAACCCAACCACGGCCATCCGCCACGCGACCCTAGCACGTACGACACGTGATCTCTCCGCAACCCCCAACCCCATACGACCCAGATCCGGGACTTACTGGAGCGTGGGGACGATGCTGAAGGGGTGCTTGGACAGATCCACCGGCTGGCTGTCCTCGAGCCCCAGCTCCGCCATCCGAATCACGCACGCAACCTCGGCAGCTCCGGGCCGCGAATCCGCGCCGAATCAGAGGCCTAAATGGTGGATCTCGCTGAAGAAGGATCCGTCCGATGTGGCCGTGCGGTTCGCGGCGGAGCGGGCGTTGCGGGCGTGTGGAGCGGTCGCGGCGGGCATGCGGGCGCTTCGCGGCGGGGTTCGCGGCGGGCGTGCGGAGCGGTTGCGGCGGGCGCTTCGCGGCAGGGTTAGCGGCTGGTAGGCGGGGGCAGTCTACAATAAGCTCTTAATAGTTAGTAGAGATTTAGACGAAATCCATTCATTTGATATCAATCTGACAAAACTCATGTTTTATAATGGCAGAATTCCAAATCTATCGGCGAAACAAGCGGCAGATGAACATGCTGGCGCTGGTTCATCTAGGTTCGCCCTCTCCCTATGGAGCAAATTAAATCCCAAACAGATGTCGATCAGTCCTCGTCAGCCCTGAAACCTTAAGGAAGCTAATCACTGACACTTTGCAACAATGGAATTCCTGTGTGATAGATGCTATTGTTCGTTTCACATTTTGTCTTTCAGGGGCTGCAGGGTACCAGTTCTGGCTGGTCTCGTACAACATCTTGGCCCAGGTGTGTCTGTTTTTGCTTAGCTTTCTGGCATAGGTGGATGGTGGGTTGCCAACCTTGCCTGATAGTTTGCTCTGCGGTGCAGGTTTATGTCAAGAGTACTTTTTTCCTCATTCTCCATCTACGTGCCTCAAGTAAGCCCTTGATTCGACCACCTGTTTGTGTTGTTTATTAGATTTTCCTTACCGTCATGGTACTTATGGTTCTAATGCTATATAGTCATGGTGTTTGTGAAAGGAAGAAACCGCTGACATTTCCTTATCTAAGTACTTCCATGTGGCTTACTTGAACTAGGCTTCATAAGTGGACCAAAGTGATATTGAAATATAAAAATTTGGTTCCATAAAGGTGAGAGAATTGGATATTTGCCATTACAAAGAATGAGCTTCACAAAATTGCCATCAGGCTCATATTTCATAGGCTTTGCTCATATCTTAATCAAATTGGATGACATGTTTGTTAAGTAATACAACACTTAGACTTTGCTCACCAACATATGTACTCCCTCTATCCAGATTGTAAGACGTTTTAACTTTTCTAGGTGCATATCTTTTACCGTGTACCTAGATATATGCTATGTCTAGATGTATTGTAAAATCTATGTGTCTAAGAAAGCCAAAACGATTTACAATTTGGAATGCAGGGAGTACTAGCGACACTACCTTGCACATATATCTAAATATGCTGCAACATACAACTCATCTATAAACTCTAAAAAATACAGGTTCATAAGTCAGACGACATATGGCACTATCAAACCTGTTTACACGATGTTATGAGGTCAAGTTCCAAATGGAGCATGTTAGCCCAAACAGGAAAAGGAAGCTAAGTAAGCGATCTCGTTCCAACTTATTTTAGAACACGCAACAAAAAAAGTTGAATGTCTTATTGGATGTCTACCTTGTGATTTGTTCATGAAATTTGTCATGAAGATCATACTAATGTGTGCTACGCCTCTTTGAACATACCTCGTGTTGAAGCACGGCAACACACCATGTGCGTAGAGAACCGCTGAACCAACAAAGATCATCATCAACAGGTAGCATGGTAAATACATTACTATAATGGTGTACACAAGAAAAGAAAAAATGTATTAGGTGTGGGCACATCCTCTCAGCGGCGTGTCACTTAGCATTGTGGTCACTTCGATCCAGATTTAGTTAAAACTCTAAAAGGTACATATCATTCTGTCTATGTTTGATCCAGGGTATTCCCTTTCTATTCTATCTACAATTCTCTACATGCTTACATGGTTTCATGTAAGTTTGTTGTTATCTCATCATAGTCAACATATTCTCTAAGACTATCAACTACTACGACCTACACACGACGAAGACGGAGTCTAGATTTCTCAACCACCCAACATCAAAGACAAGACTGTAGAAGGGCTACTCAAAATTGATCTAAACATGTTCCCTGCGATTACCATGATATCTTCTTGTGTTCAAATTATTTAGTACACCAATAGTATGCTTATCTGATTTACAAAAATTGCCACTTACATGATGTAGCCAGAAGGGTACACATGTTTTAGAAAAAAGTTCTCGTACTTCATTTCTACATTAATAAGATCATCTGACTCTTTAATCGCTTAGTCACAGGATCATGAACTCTCTACACGTCAACATGACAAGGACAGACTGCCCTCACCACCTAAAGGTATGCCCTTATACAACAGGCAACCCTAAAAAGAAATATATTAACAGATAATGTTTTCCATTCATTTTTTCATACATACATTTATAGACACAAAATTTAACTCTAACTTACAATTCATACCGATGATACAAAACATGTATATGATCAGGACTATCCAACTTCGCATACTCCAATTTGATTCTACAGAATCGGAACCTGATTCTATAGAATTGGGTGACCATGGCAATCATCAACATATATAGGTTGCACCAAGGTATGACAACATCAACACTCTGTTCCATACATCTTAGCAGCAATATAGTTTACATAATATTCATGATAATTGCTCTTCAACGTCACTCAAATTCACATGGAACACAAACAAACAAAAGTCAAAACTACTTTGTTCTCCCTTATAAGCATCATGCAACAACACCTTTTATAGTACCAAACAAACACTATAAACACAACCGATGTTTCATTGTTTGCATAGGAAACTATTTTGTGTACTTACGAATGTCACCCACGTTGCTGGAAGTTGTCTACTTTTGTGTACATAGCTAAAGGCCGCCCAAATTTATATATGTTTCTACGACATGTATCGGTAAACTCTAGTTTATGTGTAATGGAGGCTACTTGGAAGCCAGATCCAAATGCTTCTTATTGTGTATTATTGTGTCCGTTTACTGTACACCTAAACTGCAATGACGACAGACATCATGACAGCCTCATCTTAGTTTTGTAATGTGATGTATACTATTATATTTATGTGCTTCACAAATCACGACCAATGTTTTCACCTTAAATATGGTCATGTCGCAATATCCATTAGGCTAATATTTTACAAATATTCCAAAATTGCCACACCCGGGCTTTAAAGAACAAAGTCGGGTGCATCTCATACATGCGCCAAGAAGACAACATATATAATCACAAAGTGTATAGAGATAAATGTCACAATAACATCAGAGTATTTATTATATAGCGGAAGTCTTATTACAAAATAAAAGATAAATATAAAATGAACTAAGGATCATTCTTGGCGCCAATGTCAACTGAGAAACGCCACCTAGATCAGATCAAACTCCTCGCTTTGTGGCTCCTCCTGAACCACTTGTTCTTAGCTCAAGGGTGAGCTCACACATGATCATAGCTCAACAAGTTATGGGGAACCAGTGGGCATGAACTCACCAAAGATGGGAGTTCATGTGATGTGTAAGGCTAATCAACAACAGGGGTTAAAGCTGAGCATTGCTTTTATTTAGTTGGTCAAAATTTTATTAGCAGTTACTAAATATAAGTAAATACCAAACCTTAAATAAAGTAATAGAACAAAATTAATAATAAACCCATGCATATGCAAATGACAAAATTGAATTTAAGTTATATAAATTAATCATGCGAGAGTCCTGAGCTGCTCATGACCGTGAGCTCGGCTAGTATACCAGTTTTACACTCTGCAGAGGTTGTATCCTTTACTCACAAGTCATGTTACCCATCTGCCAAGGGATCGCGACTCCCATACACCTCTACCTAGGAAGCGAGGCAGGGCAACACTACGAGGCCTTTACAAAGTTCCACTAGCTTCCGAAAACCCGCTACAGTTTATGGGAAGAGCACTTGCAAGAATCCCCCGTCTGACCGCCATCACAGCAAAATCAACCCGAGAACCTCCTTGCATACAACTCCCCTACTACCCCTGCCCCTTTCGGGTAAGGTAGTCTTCCACTAGCTTTCCTAATTAGTTAGCCAAGGGGTTCCATTCCTCCCTTGTGGTGGCACGTGTTTCTCAAGTTAAGCTCTATATTCCAATTAACATTAATGATCTTGACATGAACATAAATAGAATAACAAAATAACTGGAACATGGATATAATGAAAGATTATCCCAAAACTATGTAAAGCAATAGCAAAACTACCCATGTGATTCAGGGATAACAAGGTAAAGAGATAAACAGTCTAGGGTGACCTATTGGGTCCCATCAAAATTAAACCAATGCATGAATAAGTGATATTAAAGAACATTATTGGATAAAAAGTGGATCAAGGGCACAACTTGCCTTCAATGAGCTCCTGCTCAGCTACTTCTATCTGCTGCTCACCAGGATCCTCAGTCACAGGCTCTTCTACTCGCCACAATACAAACAAGCACAGTATATAGAGAAAATTAACATCACACCAAACATGTAAACAAAATACATAATATTAATCTACACATTAAAATAAAATCCTAGGAACACGAATCATAATTTTTGGAGTTATAGATTTTAAGATATGAATTTCCAAAGGTTTTATGTGCTTAAAATATGATTAAGTGAGAAATTATTTTTATTACTATTTTCATGATAAAATAGAGACTCTAAGTGATAGAGAATAATATTACGATAATTTAGAAAGTGGAATGGATTAATTTGGAGTTTATATGAATTTTCTATGAATTAAACAAGTTATAAGAATTGTTTTTATAATAAAAATTCATTTTCTAAATCAATTCTTCTGATTTTCCAAATCCCTAGACTGCGCACAAGATTTAAACACAAGCCAGGGTCCTCTGCGCAAGATCCCACCGACTCAGACTATAGTCCACAACGGACGGCGGGTTGATTTCTATGAAGTTCAGGGGCTCATTAGTAAAACGGCCAGCGACAGATCGCGCGCTACTCCTGAGCCGTCCGATTAGATCGGATGGCGCAGATTAAATCCCGAACCGGTACCCGATCCAGACCCTTGGATCACCGATCAACGCTCAGATTTACGCCAGACGAAGCGATATCCCTGATTCTAATCCTAGCCGCCGCTCGTTCATCCAACGGCCGAACACCTTTCCCCCAACTCCGGTCAGACAACGGCGGCGCCCAGGGTTGCCAGCGGCGGAGCCATGGCCGGCGCTCCCCGATTCCGCCATGCTCGCCCCCATTCACTAATTGAACCCATGCTATGCCACTTCAAGGGAATAACGGACAGAAAGGTGACCTTATTACCTCGGTATGGAGCACCAATGACTCAGTCCACGCAACGACGTGGTACCGCGGCACAGCTTCACTACGACGAGAAATCCCGCTCACCCCAGAGCGCGGTTGTTCGAGGAACGGGTCAGATCAACTCCCCTGAGCGTTCAGACGAGGCTAGGCGGCGTCAATCAGGCACTAGGCGGTGGTGAGGGCAAGTGGCTACGCGGCGGCTGCGAGGTCTTCTAACAGTGGAGTATGGCACGGTCTGTGTGGCTGCTTGCGAGGGCTTCTTTATCCAAGCACCTAAGCGGTCTGCGACGGTAACCGAGACGACCACATTTGTAGCCAGAGCGTGCGCGAGACCATGCGAGAACGTGGCCACGACAGCCGATTTCTACAGCGAGCACGGCAGAGGTCGTTGGATCGCGTTGCATTTGCGCGGAGCTGGGAGATGACAACGCGGGCCCGCGCGACAGCGTAGCAGGCGGGGCGCTCGCGGATGGCAAGTGGGCCCCGAGTGTCGGCGTAGACTTCAGTTGGTTGGGCCGCGCGCGTGAAGAACTACGCACTGGGCCAAAATGGGAGTCTGAGGCCCAGTTGGTCCCTTCTTTTTTTCTTTTATGTTTTTATTTTCTATTTTCCTTTATTTATAATTCATTTGAATTCAAATTTTGAATTCACTTAATTGCAAATTCAAATTTGTGTTAACCATGCAATTTGGTCATATCAACATATGGTGAAATTATTTAGTTGTAATATTATTTTATATTAAATAATATTCATTTCTCTCCTCTATTTTCATGGTTTTATTTTCAAGTTAGAGTTTAAATTTTATGGATCCATTGATATGCTATTAATGACACATTTATTTTATTAACCACAAATGCGCAATCAAGTAAAACTCAGCATGATGCAAGATTTATTTAGGTGTCTTTGGGTATTTATTTAATTGTGTAAGTGAGGTGTTCACATATGATGGTAAGTAGAAATAACACACACATATAGATAAAGGAATTAATTTCTCCTTTTAGATTTTTTTACAAAGTAGGTATTACAAATCCTACCCCTCTTAACAAGAATCTCGTCCTCGAGATTTAGGAAGGACTAGGGAAAAGATGGGGAAAATCTATGCGAAGCTCTTCTTCTCTCTCCCAAGTAGCTTCATCTTCTCCATGATGACTCCATTGTACTTTGCACATCTTTATAACCTTATTTTTTGTAACTCGAGTCAATGTATCAAGAATCTTGACAAATACTCCGTGTAAGTCAAATCACCCTGAACACTGAGCTCTTCTATTGGTAACTGTTCCTTAGGGACACGGAGACACTTCTTCAGTTGAGATACGTGGAACACATTATGCACATCCGATAGATTATTATGTAGCTCGAGTTGGTATGCCATCTCCCCAACTCGCCTAAAGATCATGAATGGTCCAATGAATTGAGGGGACAATTTGCCCTTAACTTTGAATCTCCTCGTTCCATGAAGTGGTGACACCTTGAGGTACACATAATCTCCTTCCTCAAATTCCAGTGGTCTCCTTCTATTATCGGCATAGCTCTTTTGCCTGGTTTGAGCTACGCTCAAATTCTCACGAATTACACGGACTTGTTCTTCCGCCTCTTGAATCAGTTCAGGCCCAAAGAACTGTCTTTCTCTAGTCTGATCCCAGTATAAAGGAGTCCTGCACTTCCTATCATATAAAGCTTCAAAAGGTGACATCTTCAGACTGGCCTGATAGCTATTATTATACGAGAACTCAGCATATGGTAGACTTTTATCCCAACTTCCTCCATGCTGAAGGGCACAAGCTCTCAACATGTCTTCCAATACTTGATTAGTCCTTTCAGTCTATCCATCAGTTTGAGGGTGATGGGCTGTACTAAAGTTCAACTTTGTATTCATGTTCTCATGAAAGCTTCTCCAAAATCTTGAGGTAAACTACGAACCTCGATCAGACACGATCTTCTTTGGTACTCCATGTAAACACACAATCCGAGCCATATATAACTCTGCCAGCTGAGAACCTTTATAAGTAGTCTTGACAGGAATGAAGTGTGCTACTTTAGTCAATCTATCCACAATCACCCATATAGCATCATATCCTTTCTGGGTGCGAGGCAATCCAGTAATGAAATCCATTCCAATCTCTTCCCACTTCCACTCGGGTATCTTCAGTGGATGCAGTAGTCCAGCTGGCCTCTGGTGTTCAGCCTTAACTCTTTGACACACATCGCACATAGCCACATGTGCAGCCACATCTCTCTTCAATCCATACCACTAGTATTTTTTGCTTCAAATCCCGATACATCTTGATGCTACCAGGGTGAATAGAATAATCCGAGTCATGGGCCTCCTTTAAAATAGTCTCACGAAGGCTTTCAATATAAGGAACACATATCCTATCCTTGAACCATATGGTGCCTTGCTCACCCTCCGTGAATTCTGGACCTCGACCTTTAGTAATCAGATCCTTAATCTCTTGTATTTTAGCATCACCAATCTGTCCTTTACGGATTTCTTGCTCCAAAGTAGGTTTCACATCAATAGTAACTCCTTCAGTGTGAGCAACTATCCCCAGGTTAAGTCTCCTGAAATCCTCACCAATCTCATCGTGTAGCTAGGCAACAATAACTGAATGAACGTGTTCCTTTCGACTCAAGGCATCTACAACCAAATTTGCCTTGCCTGGGTGATAGTAAATCTCCAAATCATAATCCTTAATAAGCTCCAACCAACGGCGTTGCCTAAAGTTGAGATCCTTCTAAGTGAATATATACTTCAAACTCTTATGATCCGTGTATACTTGACACTTGGTTCCCATAATATAATGTCTCCAAATCTTAAGCGCATGCACAACGACTGCTAGTTCTAAGTCATGAGTGGGGTAGTTCAACTCATGTTTCCGTAACTGACAAGACGCGTAGGCGATCACATGTCCTTCTTGCATGAGCACACATCTTAAGCCTTGGCCACATGCATTACAATAAATGTCAAATCCCTTCTGTAGGTCTGGCATAACCAACACTGATGGTGACATCAATCTCTTCTTCAATTGATCAAAGCTGTCTTGGCACTTCTTGTCCCACTTAGATTCTATGTCCTTCTCCAGAAGTGAGGTCATAGGCTTAGCGATCTTAGAAAATCCTTCAATAAATCTTCGATAATAGCCAGCAAGTCCCAAGAAACTCCGAATCTCCGTAACTGTAGTGGGCACTCTCCACTCCATTATCTCCTTGACCTTAGCAGGATCCACTGATATTTCGCCATTGGAAATGATATGTCCAAGAAATGGCACCTCGCCAATCCAAAACTCGCACTTGCTAAACTTGGCATAGAGTTGATTATCTCATAGCTTCTGTAGCACCAATCTCAGATGTTCTTCATGATCACTTTCACTCTTGAAATAAATAAGTATATTGTTGATGAATACTACGACGAATCTGTCCAAATACTCCATAAACACCTTATTCATCAAATTCATAAAATAAGTTGGTGCATTGGTTAATCCAAACGACATAACAGTGAACTCATATAATCCATATCGGGTCGAGAAAGCTGTCTTAGGAATATTCGATGGCCTAATCCTCATCTGATGGTATCCCAATCGAAGATTAATCTTCAAGAATACCCTAGCACCTCTCATCTGATCAAATAAATCCTCAATACGGGGTAACAGATACTTGTTCTTCACAGTAACATCATTAAGAGATCTATAATCCACACACATCCGCGGTGATCCATCCTTCTTCTGTACAAACAGAACCGGCGCTCCACAAGGTGAGGAACTCGGACGAATGTACCCAGCCTCTTGTAATTCTGTTAACTGCTTCTTCAGTTCCTTTAACTCTTCTACAGACATCCTATATGGCCGTTTAGAAATAGGAGCAGTTCCAGGTAGAAGATCAATCACAAACTCAACTTCCCTATCTGGTGGCATCCCTAGTAACTCCTCTGGAAAGACATCCGAAAAATCTCTAACCACACGGATGTTGTCACCAACAAACTCCTCAGCTATAAAGTACATCACACATCTGGAAGAGATGGTTACTGCAATTTGAACTTGAAATTTTTCTCCTTTAGGGCTGGTGAGTTCTATCGTACCCCTACCACATGCAATAATGGCCTTTTCCTTTCTTAACCATGACATACCAAGGATCAGATCTATACTGCTTGTCTCTAATATTATAGCAGTAGCTCTAAATTCTCTTCCCATAATTGTTAATGTCAATCTACGTGTCATTTGATTTGCCTCAACAGACCCTTTAGGTGTAATTACTATCATTGGTTTTCTCATATTTAGTAGTGGTATCTTATTTGTCTTGGCATATCGAGTAGACATAAATGAATGTGTAGCACCAGAATCAAATAATATAGTTGCATGAATTGCATTAACGTAAAACATACCAAATACGATGTCAGCACCATCAGGAGTAGCATCAACGCTGACTTGATTAACCCTGGCAATAGAGTATCCCTTGCCAGATCCTGGAGTCTGCTGCCTATTCTGAACTGGGGTAGTAGCAATCCTCTATGGGCAAACATTTGCATAATGTCCAGTCTTCCCACACTTGAAGCAAGTAGTGCCTACACTCTGTCCTGAAAACTTCGTCGGGGTGCCAGTGGGGGTAGCCTGACGAGTTGGTGGAGTCCTCTGAGGTGATTGCTGAACTGGGCGCTGGCCTCCGCCAGTGCGAACTGGTGTACCCTGGGGTGAACTGTAGCGAGTACGAACACTACTTCTTCCTTGTCCTTGGGATATAGCCTTTCTCTTCAAATCTCCTAGCTAAACATGCTTGTGTTCAATAGCTAGAGCCTTATCGAGCAGCCTCTGAAATGACGGAAATGTATGTGCCACTAGAGCATACTGCAGGGGTCCATTAAGTTTTTAATAAAATGCTCCTGCTTCCTCTCATCTTCAGCAACTTCATCAGGTGCATATCTGGACAGCCGAATGAACTTGTCGTGGTACTCGCTGACTGACATGCTTCCTTGCTTCAGCGACAGAAATTCTTTCTTCTTAATCTTTATTAGTCCAACCGGTATGTGGTAGTTCCTGAACTGAGTAGCAAACTCCGCCCATGTGATAGTATTAGCAGCATCGTGGGCAGTTGTATATGAATCCCACCAGTCAGCAGCAGGACCTGTTAGACGACCAGAAGCATATAGAACCTTCTCCCGGTCAGAGCATTGTGCAATAATCAACATATTCTCTACGGACTTCAGCCAATCATCCGCGTCCAGTGGATCAGAAGAGCTTACAAATGTCAGTGGCTTATGACTCATGAACTACCGATGCTTGTCCCGGGGTGGAACTGGTGGAGGTGGTGGAGGCAGTGGTGCTTGCTGATGTTGCTGTTATTGTTGTTGTTGCTGCTGCGCCCTCCTTTCCTGGCGTATCTATTCTCATTCTTGGCGCAGCTCTCGACATTCTTGCTGCATCTGAGCATGCATATCTGCCATAGTGTCCGCCATTTGTTGCATCATCCTCATCTGAGCTGTGACCAGTGGGTCAACTCCTGCTGGTGGAGGCGGTGGTGGAGGATCCATGAAAGTCGCCTAGAGGGGGTGAATAGGCGGAATCTGAAAATTATAAACTTGAGCACAACTACAAGCCGGGGTTAGCGTTAGAAATATGATCGAGTCCGAAAGACAGGGCGAAAGCAAATCACAAGCAAATGAAGAGTGAGACGAGGTGATTTGTTTTACCGAGGTTCAGTTCTTGCAAACCTACTCCCCATTGAGGTGGTCACAAAGACCGGGTCTCTTTCAACCCTTTCCCTCTCTCAAACGGTCACCTAGACCGAGTGAGCTTCTCTTCTCAATCAATCGGGACACCAAGTCCCCACAAGGACCACCACATGATTGGTGTCTCTTGCCTTGATTACAATTGAGTTGGGATAAAGAAAGAAAGAAGAAGAAAAGCGATCCAAGCGCAAGAACTCAAAAGAACACAAATGTCGCTCTCTCTAGTCGCTATTTGATTGCAATGAACTTTGGACTTGGGAGAGGATTTGATCTCTTGTTTGTGTCTTGGAATGAAGTCTAGAGCTCTTGTATTGAATGCAAATGGCTGAAACTTGGATGCCTTGAATGTGGGGTGGTTGGGGTTATTTATAGCCCCAACCACCAAAGTGGCCGTTGGGGATGGCTTCTGTCGACGGGCGCACCGGACAGTCCGGTGCGCCACCGGACACTGTCCGGTGCGCCAGCCACGTCACCCAACCGTTAGGGTTCGACCGTTGGAGCTTCTGACAACTAGGCCACCAGATAGTCCGGTGGTGCACCGGACAGGTCCTGTAGACTGTCCGGTGCGCCTTCTGGCGCCTGCTCTGACTTCTGCGCGCGCAGGCGCGCACTGTAGCGCATTTAATGTTCTCTGCAGATGACCATTGGCGCGAAGTAGCCGTTGCTCCACTGGCACACCGGACAGTCCGGTGTTACACCAGACAGTCCGGTGAATTATAGCGGAGCGACCTACTAAATTCTCGAAGCTAGCAAGTTCAGAGTCATTCCTCCCTGGTGCACCGGACACTGTCCAGTGGTGCACCGGACAGTTCGATGCGCCAGACCAGGGCTGCCTTCGGTATACTTTGCTCCTTTGTTTTGAACCCTTTCTTTTGAATTTGTATTGGTTTGTTGTGAACCTTTGGCACCTGTAGAACTCATAATCTAGAGCAAACTAGTTAGTCCAATTGTTTGTGTTGGACAATTCAACCACCAAAATTCATATTGGAAAAGGTTTGACCCTATTTACCTTTCAATCTCCCACTTTTTGGTGATTTTTGCCAACACAAACCAAAGCAAATATAAAAGTGCTGAATTGAACTAGTTTGCATAAAGTAAGTGCAAAGGTTGCTTGGAATTGATACCAATATACTTATTTCAATAAATGTGTATGGATGGTTTTCTTCTTATTTAAGATTTTGGACCTCATTTGCACCACTAGTTTTGTTTTTGCAAATCCTTTGTAAAATTCTTTTCAAAACATTTTGCAAATAGTCAAAGGTACATGAATAAGATTGAAAGAAGCATTTTCAAGATTTGAAATTTTCTCCCCCTGTTTCAAATGCTTTTCCTTTGACTTAATCAAAACTCCCCCTAAATAAAATTCTCCTCTTAGTGTTCAAGAGGGTTTTACGAGTTTTGAAGATACTACTTTCTCCCCCTTTTGAACACAATAAGATATCAATTTGAAAAACTCTATTTTTAAAATTCGGTGGTGGTGCGGTCCTTTTGCTTTGGGCTCATACTTTCTCCCCCTTTGGTATGAATCGCCAAAAACGGATACTTGTGAGTGAAATATAAGCCCTTACACTTTCTCCCAATGGTAAACAAATAAATATGAGTGAAGATTATACCAAAGTGGAGAGCGATGCGGAATACCGGCAAATATAATTGGAGTTGAGTGGAAGTGTCTTCTTTGCCGTTCACTCCATTTCCCTTTCAATTCTATGACTAAGCATAATAGTACACTTGAAAACACATTAGTAAAGATATATAAATGAGCTATGTGTGCAAAGAATCAATCAAAATTCCTAGAATCAAGAATATTTAGCTCATTCCTAAGTTTGGTAAAGGTTTTCTCATCTAAAGGCTTGGTAAAGATATCGACCAATTGATCTTTGGTGTTTATATAGGCTATCTCGATATCCCCCTTTTGTTGGTGATCTCTCAAAAAGTGATACCGAATGGCTATGTGCTTAGTGTGGCTGTGTTCAACGGGATTATCCGCCATGCGGATTGCACTCTCATTATCACATAGGAGAGGGACTTTGCTAAATTTGTAGCCATAGTCCCTAAGGGTTTGCCTCATCCAAAGCAATTACGCGCAACAATGGCCTGCGGCAATATACTCGGCTTCGGCGGTAGAAAGAGCTACTGAGTTTTGTTTCTTTGAAGCCCAAGACACCAGGGATCTCCCCAGAAACTGACAAGTTCCTGATGTGCTCTTCCTATCAATCTTACACCCTGCCCAATCAGCATCGGAATATCCCAATAAATCAAAAGAGGATCCCTTGGGGTACCAAAGACCAAACTTAGGTGTTTGAACTAAATATCTCAAGATTCGCTTCACGGCCCTAAGGTGAACTTCCTTAGGGTCGGCTTGGAACCTTGCACAAATGCATACAGAAAGCATAATGTCCGGTCGAGATGCACATAAATAAAGTAGAGATCCTATCATCGACCGGTATACCTTTTGATCTACGGATTTACCTCCCGTGTCGAGGTCGAGATGCCCATTGGTTCCCATGGGTGTCTTGATGGGCTTGGCATCCTTCATTCCAAACTTGGTGAGTATGTCTTGAATGTACTTCGTTTGGCTGATGAAGGTGCCCTCTTGGAGTTGCTTTACTTGAAATCCTAGAAAATACTTCAACTCCCCATCATAGACATCTCGAATTTTTGAATCATGATCCTACTAAACTCTTCACAAATAGATTTGTTAGTAGACCCAAATATGATATCATCAACATAAATTTGGCATACAAACAAATCATTCTCAATGGTTTTAGTGAATAAAGTAGGATTGGCCTTTCCGACTTTGAAGCCATTAGTGATAAGAAAATCTATTAGGCATTCATACCATTCTCTTGGGGCTTGCTTGAGCCCATAAAGCGCCTTAGAGAGTTTATACACGTGGTTAGGATACTCACTATCTTCAAAGCCAAGAGGTTGCTCAACATAGACTTCTTTCTTGATTAGTTCATTGAGGAAGGCACTCTTCATGTCTATTTGGTAAAGCTTAAAGCCATGGTAAGTAGCATAGGCAAGTAATATACGAATTGACTCAAGCCTAGCTACAGGTGCATAGGTTTCACCAAAATCCAAACCTTTGACTTGTGAATACCCCTTGGCCATAAGTCGTGCCTTGTTCCTTGTCACCACACCATGCTCATCTTGTTTGTTGCGGAAGACCCACTTAGTTCCTACAACATTTTGGTTAGGACGTGGAACTAAATGCCATACCTCATTCCTTGTGAAATTGTTGAGCTCCTCTTGCATCGCCAACACCCAATCCGAATCTTGAAGTGCTTCCTCTACCCTATGTGGCTCAATAGAGGATACAAACGAGTAATGTTCACAAAAATGAGCAACACGAGATCGAGTGGTTACCCCCTTATGAATATCGCCGAGGATGGTGTTCACGGGGTGATCTCGTTGGATTGCTTGGTGGACTCTTGGGTGTGGTGGCCTTGGATCTTGCTTATCCTCCTTGTCTTGATCATTGGCATCTCCCCCTTGATCATTGCCGTCCTCTTGAGGTGGCTCATCTTCTTGATCTTCTTCATCATCTTGAGCCTCATCCTCATCTTGAGTTGGTGGAGATGCTTGCATGGAGGAGGATGGTTGATCTTGTTTTTGTGGAGGCTCTTCGGATTCCTTAGGACACACATCCCCAATGGACATGTTCCTCAGCGTGACGCACGGAGCCTCTTCATCATCTAATTCATCAAGATCAACTTGCTCTACTTGAGAGCCGTTAGTTTCATGAAACACAATGTCACAAGAAACTTCTTGTTGAAGACTCTATATGCCCTTGTGTTTGAGTCATAACCAAGTAAAAAGCCTTCTACAGCCTTAGGAGCAAATTTAGATTTTCTTCCTCTTTTAACAAGAATAAAGCATTTGCTACCAAAGACTCTAAAATATGAAACATTGGACTTTTTACCGGTGAGGAGTTCATAAGATGTCTTCTTGAGGATTCGGTGTAGATACAACCGATTGACGGCGTAGCAAGCGTTGTTGACCGCCTCGGCCCAAAACCGATCTGAAGTCTTGTACTCATCAAGCATGGTCCTTGCCATGTCCAATAGAGTTCTATTATTTCTCTCCACTACACCATTTTGTTGTGGTGTGTAGGGAGATGAGAACTCATGCTTGATGCTCTCCTCCTCAAGAAAGCCTTCAATTTGTGAGTTCTTGAACTCTGTCTTATTATCGCTTCTTATTTTCTTGATCCTTAAGCTGAACTCATTTTGAGCCCGTCTCAAGAATCCCTTCAAGGTCTCTTGGGTTTGAGATTTATCCTGCAAAAATAATATCCAAGTGAAACGAGAATAATCATCCACAATAACTAGACAGTACTTACTCCCGCCGATGCTTATGTAAGCTATCGGGTCGAATAGGTCCATGTGGAGTAGTTCCAGTTGCCTGTCAGTTGTCATGATGTTCTTGTGAGGATGATGAACACCAACTTGCTTCCCTGCTTGGCATGCGCTACAAATCCTGTCTTTCTCAAAATAAATATTTGTTAGTCACAAAATGTGTTCTCCCTTTAGAAGCTTATGAAGATTCTTCATTCCAACGTGGGCTAGTCGGCGATGCCAAAGCCTACCCATGTTAGTCTTAGCAATTAAGCAAGTGTCGAGTTCAGCTCTATTGAAATTAACTAAGTATAGCTGACCCTCTAACACTCCCTTAAAGGCTACTGAATCATCATTTCTTCTAAAGACAGTAACACCTACATCCGTAAAAAGACAGTTGTAACCCATTTTGCATAATTGAGAGACAGACAACAAGTTGTAATCTAGTGAATCTACAAGAAAAACATTGGAAATAGAATGGTCAGGAGATATAGCAATTTTACCCAATCCTTTAACCAAACCTTAATTTCCATCCCCGAATGTGATAGCTCATTGGGGATCTTGGTTTTTCTCGTAGGAGGAGAACATTCTTTTCTCCCCAGTCATATGGTTTGTGCACCCGCTGTCGATGATCCAACTTGAGCCCCCGGATGCATAAACCTACAAAACAAATTTAGTTCTTGATTTTAGGTACCCAAACAATTTTGGGTCCTTTGACATTAGATACAAGAACTTTGGGTACCCAAACACAAGTCTTTGATCCCTTGTGTTTGCCCCCAACATACTTGGCAACAACCTTGCCTGATTTGTTAGTTAGCACATAGGAAGCATCAAAAGTTCTAAATGAAACATTATGATCAGGTGATATAGCAACTATGGCCTAGCCGACCGTTGGCTCACCGGACAGTCCGGTGCACCACCGGACAGTCCAGTGAATTATAGTCGTATGACACCTGACTTCTCCCGAGAGCGGCCTGTTCACCGGAGTTCAGCCTGGCGCACCAGACACTGTCCGGTGCACCACCGGACAGTCCGGTGTGCTAGACTGAGCTCAGACTTTGCTGTACACATCCAAGCCTTTTTCATTTCTTTTCTTTTCTTCTTCCTTCTGTTTCTAACACTTAGACAAATATATTAGTACACAAAAACCAATGTACTAAGTCTAGAAACATACCTTCTCTTTGTTTTTTTACATCTATAGCATTTGACATGCTTGAGCTTTGATGTTGGACTCATAAATCATCAAGTCAGCTTGACTTGATCTAGATTGACATTTCTTAGCTCCAACATCCTGCAAAGGTCACATAGAACATCTCCAAACATAGGAACAACCCAAACTAAAAGTCAAGGTGCACTTAGCTCTTTTTGGGCTGCTTCCAGTTCTGGTTTTGACACTGCTTCTTCTTCTAGTAACCTTGATCTCCTTCTTAGAGCTTGGTCTTGAGCCTTATGACTTACACCACATAACTAGATATGTTTCCTCATTGATTGTAAGTCACGTCCTTATGTAGTGATCCTTGATGTGCCGTAGCTGTTCTCAACTCGATCATCCTTGACTTTGCAAGTCTTCTTCTTCACCCTTGGCTTTGGGTTCCTCAGCCTCTTTGACCTTCTCCCGTGCACTTGGTACCTTGAAGCTCTTCTTGCCTCCATCCTTGGCTTGATCAGTTGTCTCCGAGCTACGCGCCCGAGTCTCACTTTATGCAATGTCCATCTTATTTGTGATGCCCATTATCTATCCATCATCTAGTCCTTGGACCATCACACTTGTTCACTTCTGTTGAACCCTGTTAGCTTTACATTAAGCACCTGTTCAACACTTAGCACACTTGTTAGTCCTTTAATTGAGTTGTCATCCAAACACCAAAACCCACGAGAGAGCTTTCAATCTCCCCCTTTTTGGTGATTGATGGCAACACAATTAAAGCTTACATAAAAGTAAAATTTAAAGCACAAATTTTGAGTTCTAAGATTGTAGAATGCTCCCCCTAAATATGTGCTTACATTAAAATCTTAGCTTTGGCCTTAAATGCCAATATGCACATACTTAGGCTAAATCAAAGCATTGCTACACCTTAGCACCTGTGGGATGCATTGTGTCAAAGATCAAACCATGATGCGTATAAGACACGAATGCACAGAATCAGAGTTAAACACCAATCAATTGAGTGGATATATCACAGGAATATCAACCTACCACTATTCACCATTAAGATACCAATTTAAACTAAGATACCAATTTAAAGCAATCACCATTACTCTTAAAGCACCATTAACCACATGCATCATTATCCACAAGATTATCTATTTGAGAATGAACACAATTCATAGCAACAGAAGCACTAGTCCATACGATGCAACACATATAATACTGCAATAGGCATATGATAAGAATTATCATATCAATAACACAATAACACACTAGCAAAGCTCAAACTGACACATCACCCCTTAGGATAAGCTTTCCTCTCAGGTTGAGATAAGCTTTAATGCACAAATTCTCCCCCTTTGACATCAAACACCAAAACCATATTCAAGCAAGAACATAGAATGATGTCAAGGGACAGCAGGGTATTGAGTAGGTAAAAACACACTATCAAAACTCCCCCTTACTTATTGAACGTATGCACTACCAACATTTGAGTAAGATACATATACTCAAAAAGATCAATACTTCCTTTTGTACCTTTACCCTGTTGTAGTGAACTTCCCATCTTGAAAGTATTAATATCTCGGGGAGCTTCTCCACACTTGTGCCTGATTCTTTATCCTAACCTTTTCTTGTTGCTAAGACACCAAGCTTAGAGCAAGTTATAGTATAGTGGCACAAGATGAAGCTTCTATTCTAGTGATTACCATAAGATGTCAATTGAAGCAAACTACCACGGCTACCAATTGAAAAGATCATTTATTATCATAGCTCCATGATATTTAAGGATAAGAATCTAGTATCATCAAATATTATAGAGCATGAGAATTCTAAAAATATGCAATTACTCATGACTCAAGATACCAATTTCTTGACTTACAGAGGTACCCAAGTCCTGATTGCTCTATTTCTTTCTCATCTTCTCTTTACCACCTTGAGACTATACAAGATCGCTCAAGAAACAATTAGTCTCAAGGGACACACGTTATGTGTGCTCCCCCTAAACTTGTGCATCAAGTATTTTGAATAACTTGCACTTTGCACATTCTAACTTTCTCAGAACTAGAGGGGATCACAACATATCTTGGTCAAGGCATACTCTAACAATTTCAACACAAAGGGATACCGATTTGAATATCAAATGAAAGGTTGACTTAATACAACAATGCATGCTTCAAGAAGTATAACATTTTACAAGCAACCTAGACATGCTTCATACTTGACAATCATTGCACCACATATACTAATTGAAAAACAACACGATCATGCATATAAAGCGCAATGTCTAAGCACATCATAATTAAGAAGGTTCCTTAGGTACACCAAAAGAAACAACATTTTAAAGTAAGGAGCACCTAAGCCAAGATACTACCAATTCAGAGGCAAGACCATAGCTGTGATCACAATTAATGGAACTTCAAGATATTCAATGAAATTGCATAGTTACATTCTCCATACCTTTGCCTTTTCCTGAATTGTCATGAGAGCACCAGTTGTTACTAATTGAGGGCTCCTTTTGTTCATGCACCTTATAGCTCAAAAGGGTGCATTAAAGACACAACATGGAGTTGGTATTCACACAATACTAGACTAGAGTAATCGTGTGAACATAAACTAAACAAAATGTCATATTTGCACATAGGTTAATCATTAAAACCATATATCATAACTCACAAAGGGATACAAACACAAAAAGAGTTAATCATGGTGGATATATCTAATGAAAAACTACCCATTAAGTGATTCAAGAGACATAACCTCTAAAGCACACAATCATGATTAAGCAAGCATGGTTACGATCTTGGTGATTATTAATCATTGATTAAAAGGTACTTAACACAGGTAATCAACAAAGCATAACTGCTCCAAGGACAGGTAGCACATCAATCAGACTTATTAGCAGTACTGGTTATCAACAAAGTACTTAAGATACAGGGGTACCATCCTATGGAGAGCAGGTTGCAGAATCTCATCAAGGTCCTTCGCTTGATTCACCAATAATGATTAAGGACCTATTCACCTTATTTCACTTGAGATGAACATGGGATTAGTGTCTCACAATAATTCAACCTCGGGTCAATGAATAAACACCAAAACAATTAACAGCTTAAGCATAGAGTTTGAGATAACCGTCTTAAGCTCTCCCATGGTCTCCAGTCCATCTCAAGGCACCTGCATGGTCTAGTTAGCACAATTTGGTACCCATCTTGGGATGGGTCCATATCGATCATCCAAAAAAGCCTTTGGTACCCAAATAGCATTTGTGCTAGTCCTAGGTGATCTCATGATTGATCTAGCACATGGGTATGATTTGGGTCTTCTAAGCGAATAAGATTGAGACAAATTTACATGCTTAGGAACCTCACCTTTATTACATACCTTGGATAGATGACCCTGCTCACCACACTTGTAGCAGAAGCGTCGCTCACCCTGACATGACGCTTGCTGTTTGTCATTTTTCTTGGTGAGAGTCATCTTGGAGAATGCACATGCTTGGTTCATCATTAGCGGACAAGAAGTGATCGTGTGGCTCTTGTCATTGCATCCGAAGCATCTCCTTATCCCTTCTCCCTTGTCGTTGTATGGACACGACGCAATGAGGTGTCCTGCCTTATTGCACTTAAAGCACCCCCTTTTCCCTTTTCTCTTTTTGTTCTTGGATGACATAGAGAAATGGTCAGTGCAAACAACATGATTAATTGAATCTTTACCTTTTTCCAAGCTCATGTTGATTTCTTCATCTTTAGGAACATTCTTCTTATGGAGCTTAACACTTGCTGCAGTTTCTCCCTTCTGAAGCTTCTTCACCATGCGCCCGTGGATATCTTGAGAAGGTTGAGCAATGTGTCTTCTCCTTAGTTGTCTTTGCTTCTTGTTCCCACACAATTTCTTTTGTAACCCTGCAGCTTGATGCTTATTCAAACATTGGCTTTCTTTTGAACAACAGGGGTTAGCATATGGTGATAAATTATCCAAATGCGTACTTGTGCAAGAATGAGGTTCACATGAGTTAAAACTAGTAATTACTACTTCATGAGCAATATCAAGCATGATATGGTCATCAACTAGTTTATTATGAGAATATGACAACATATCATACTCTTCACCTAGAGCAAGCTTTTCTAAATTTAGAATTTCTACTTGCCTCTCAAGCATGGCGTTTTCCATTTTAAGTTGAGCAACACAAGATAAAGCATCATCATTATTTCTTTGCTCAAATAAAATTGAATCATACCGTTGGACCAAATCATCATGAGAGCACTTTAGCTCCTCATGTTCTTTGGTCATCTTCTCCAGGCTATAGTTTGTTTTGATGAGTGTCTCCTCTAGCCTGAGAAGCGTCTCGCCTTGTTCCTTATTCCTTCTCAACAACTTAACCAAGAGCGCTTTGTCCTTTTTGTTGAGATGGATGTAGAGACAGCGAATCTCCTCTTCTTCCACATCATCAGTCTCATTTTCCCTGTCATTAATGTTAGTGGAAGCAATACAGGAAAATGCACCTTGTGGTGATGAAGATTCATCCTCGCTATCATCCTCATATTCCTCCTCATCATGGCTTTCGTCTCCACCGTCATTGTTAGCAATAAAACATTTATTACTAGTGGAGAACAAACCTGTCGACGAGGTGGATTCATCGTTTGGTTGCCATCGTTCTTGTTCTTCTCCCTTGGACAAGTTAGTATCACCAGAAATAAAGGGAGCAGAGGAAGTTGAAAGGGAAATGTGCCCTTGGGCCACTTCTAAGTATTTTGGTGATTTAGTGTCCAACACAAGTGCCTAAGTGTAAAAAGGTGGACAAAGTACAAATCAAGAATTAAGGTATGTTTCTCAGACTTAGTACATTGTTTTATGGACTAATGTATTGTGTCTAAGTGCTGGAAACAGAAAAAATCGAGTTGGAGAAGAGATGGCTCGAGCAGCCAAAGTCTGCCCAGTCTGGGTGCACCGGACTGTCCGGTGGTGCACCGGACAGTGTCCGGTGGTGCACCGGACAGTGTCCGGTGCGCCAGGCTGGCTCGGCGTGAAGTGGCCGCTCTCGGGAATTCGCCGACGGCGTACGGCTAAAATTCACCGGACCGTCCGGTGTGCACCGGACTGTCCGGTGAGCCAACGGTCGGCCGGGCCAACGGTCGGCCGCGGAATCTGCGCGCGACACGTGGCCGGGCCAACGGTCGGAAGGGGGCACCGGACTGTCCGGTGTGCACCGGACATGTCCGGTGCGCCAACTGCTCCCAGATCTGCAACGGTCGGCAGCGCCATTTTAGGAAGGAAATCGGGCACCGGACTGTCCGGTGCACCCGACGACAGAAGGCAAGATTGGCCTTCCAGATTTGCTCTCAACGGCTCCTAGCTGCCTTGGGGCTATAAAAGGGACCCCTAGGCGCATGGAGGAGAATACCAAGCAACCTTAGAGCATTCTTGATCATCCACACTCAGTCTTTGCGCATTCGTTTGTCATTCTCAGTGATTCGAGCTCCGTTCTAGTGAGAACTTTGAGATAGTCTTTTGAGCTCGATTCTTGGCCGTGTGTGTGCGCATTTTGCTGTGGATTTGTGTGTGTTGCTTTCCTCCCTTACTCCGTATTTCTTGTGAATCTCAAGTGTAAGGGCGAGAGGCTCCAAGTTGTGGAGAATCCTCGCAAACGGGATATTGAAAGGCAAAACAAAACACCGTGGTATTCAAGTTGGTCTTTGGACCGCTTGAGAGGGGTTGATTGCAACCCTCGTCCGTTGGGACGCCACAACGTGGAGTAGGCAAGCGTTGGTCTTGGCCGAACCACGGGATAAACCACTGTGTCATCTCTGTGTTTGATCTCTTGTGGTATTGTGTTTTGTTGAGACTCCTCTCTAGCCACTTGGCGATTATTGTGCTAACACTTAACAAGTTTTTGTGGCTATAAGTTTAAGTTTTCACAGGATCACCTATTCACCCCCCCCTCTAGGTGCTCTCAGAAGTGCATATGGACTTAAAGAATTTCAACTTAAGTTTAGTCCATAGATCATGAGCATCAACAAATAAGTCACTGTCACTGCTCATGATAGCAAAATAGGCATCTCTAGAAAGAGAATCAACTAAGATGTTGCAAGCATGGTGATTTAGAGATAGACATCTTAGTTCATCATTAGAAGGATTTTTACTAACATTAGAGGGAAAAATACTTTTACTAAAGACCTGTCTCAAATCAGGATCAACACTCATGAAAGCACTATAAATAGAGACAGACCAAGACTTGTAATTAGAACCATCGCCTAAAAGAAGTTCTACAGTTACCTCTTGTGACGACATCGTCATCTCCGGACGGCTAAGCCCACACTGGGGAGGCCTAGCTCTGATACCAATTGAAAGTTCCCTTTGGCCCAGGAACAGGATCTGGATGTCGCCTAGAGGGGGGTGAATAGGCGAATAAAACTTATCACTTTAAAACTTAAATTCTTACTCTACTCGAAGACTAGAACGCAGTGGAGTGAAGACCCTTCGAGTATGTTGCAGCGGAATAGAAGATCCTGTCTCAAAATGTCCTGCACTTCAAATAAAGCTTATACCACAGATAAGTGTTGAAGTGCAGATATAAAAGCGAATAAGACAGAGAGTCAGAATACAATACGGAACAGAGCACACAGACACAAGGATTTATCCCGAGGTTCGGCCAAGCCTGAAACGCTTGCCTAGTCCTCGTTGGAGTTAGCCACACCTGGGCTTAGAGTCTATTTCAACTCCTTCCTCTGTTTGCTCAGATCTGTCAGTCAGACAGATAGAGCCTTCCACTATGTTGAGTTTGTTACAACGAAACCGTGGCTGCTTACAATCTTCTTGGCATCACTTCGGCAGAGTAACGATATGCTCAAGACCTTGCTCTAGCTCTCAGCAGCACTTCTCCACTCTCTAAAGGCTTATAGCTTTGCCTTCTACACAAACTAGAGAGATACAAACAAGAGGGAGAGTGAGAATTGATTCGAGTGATGTCTACACTTGTTAATTGCTTGAGGCGCCTAGGGGTCCCTTTTATAGGCACAAGGGGCCTAGGAGTCGTTGGAAGCAATCCAGGAAGGCAAATCTTGCCTTCAGTCGGGTGGCGCACCGGACAGTCCGGTGCACCACCGGACACTGTTCGGTGCCCGATTTCCTTCCAAAATTGGCGCAGGCGACCGTTGCAGTCTTGGAGCCGTTGGCGCACCGGACACTGTCCGGTGCACACCGGACAGTCCGGTGCCCCCATCTGACCGTTGGCTCGGCCACGCGTCACGCGCGGATTGCGCGGCCGACCGTTGGCCTAGCCGACCGTTGGCTCACCGGACAGTCCGGTGAATTATAGTCGTACGACACCTGACTTCTCCCGAGAGCGGCCTGTTCACCGGAGTTCAGCCTGGCGCACCGGACACTGTCCGGTGCACCACCGGACAGTCCGGTGTGCCAGACTGAGCTCAGACTTTGCTGTACACATCCAAGCCTTTTTCATTTCTTTTCTTCTCTTCTTCCTTCTGTTTCTAACACTTAGATAAATATATTAGTACACAAAAACCAATGTACTAAGTCTAGAAACATACCTTCTCTTTGTTTTTTACATCTATAGCATTTGACATGCTTGAGCTTTGATGTTGGACTCATAAATCATCAAGTCAGCTTGACTTGATCTAGATTGACATTTCTTAGCTCCAACATCCTGCAAAGGTCACATAGAACATCTCCAAACATAGGAACAACCCAAACTAAAAGTCAAGGTGCACTTAGCTCTTTTTGGGCTGCTTCTAGTTCTGGTTTTGACACTGCTTCTTCTTCTAGTAACCTTGATCTCCTTCTTAGAGCTTGGTCTTGAGCCTTATGACTTACACCACATAACTAGATATGTTTCCTCATTGATTGTAAGTCACGTCCTTATGTAGTGATCCTTGATGTGCCGTAGCTGTTCTCAACTCGATCATCCTTGACTTTGCAAGTCTTCTTCTTCACCCTTGGCTTTGGGTTCCTCAGCCTCTTTGACCTTCTCCCGTGCACTTGGTACCTCGAAGCTCTTCTTGCCTCCATCCTTGGCTTGATCAGTTGTCTCCGAGCTACGCGCCCGAGTCTCACTTTATGCAATGTCCATCTTATTTGTGATGCCCATTATCTATCCATCATCTAGTCCTTGGACCATCACACTTGTTCACTTCTGTTGAACCCTGTTAGCTTTACATTAAGCACCTGTTCAACACTTAGCACACTTGTTAGTCCTTTAATTGAGTTGTCATCCAAACACCAAAACCCACGAGAGAGCTTTCACGGAGGCATGGCCGGTGCTGCCCGATTCCGCCATGCTCGCCCCCCATTCACTAATTGAACCTGTGCTACGCCACTTCAAGGGAATAACCGACAGAAAGGTGACCTTATTACCTCGGTATGGAGCACTAATGACTCAGTCCGCGCAACGACGTGGTACCACGGCACAGCTTCACTACGACGAGAAATCCCGCTCGCCCCAGAGCACGGTTGTTCGAGGAACGGGTCAGATCAACTCCCCCGAGCGTTCAGGCGAGGCTAGGCGGCGTCAATCAGGCACTGGGCGGTGGTGAGGGCAAGTGGCTACGCGGCGGCTGCGAGGTCTTCTAACGGCGGAGTATGGCACGGTCTGTGCGGCTGCTTGCGAGGGCTTCTTTATCCAAGCACCTAAGCAGTCTGCGACGGTAATCGAGACGACCACATTTGTAGCCAGAGCGTGCGCGAGACCATGCGAGAACGTGGCCACGGTGGCCGATTTCTACGGCGAGCACGGCGGAGGTCGTTGGATCGCGCGGCATTTGCGCGGAGCTGGGAGATGACAACGCGGGCCTGCGTGATAGCGTAACTGGCGGGGCGCTCGCGGATGGCAAGTGGGCCCCAGGTGTCGGCGTAGACTTCAGCTGGTTGGGCCGTGCGCGTGGAGAACTGCGCACTGGGCCGAAATGGGAGTCTGAGGCCTAGTTGGTCCCTTCTTTTTTCTTTTATGTTTTTATTTTCTATTTTCCTTTATTTATAATTCATTTGAATTCAAATTTTGAATTCACTTAATTGCAAATTCAAATTCGTGTTAACCATGCAATTTGGTCATATCAACATATGGTGAAATTATTTAGTTGTAATATTATTTTATATTAAATAATATTTATTTCTCTCCTCTATTTTCATGGTTTTATTTTCAAGTTAGAGTTTAAATTTTATGGATCCATTGATATGCTGTTAATGACACATTTATTTTATTAACCACAAATGCGCAATCAAGTAAAACTCAGCATGATGCAAGATTTATTTAGGTGTCTTTGAGTATTTATTTAATTGTGTAACTGAGGTGTTCACATATGATGGTAAGTAGAAATAACACACACATATAGATAAAAGAATTAATTTCTCCTTTTAGATTTTTTTATAAAGTAGGTATTACAAAATCCAACTCACTGTTTACCAAGCGCGCATAGGCGTGCACGATACACTAGTCATCAAACAATTTGCAACTAGGAGAGAGGCACAAGCATTGACAATGAGTCAACATATGCAAATTGAACTATCATGTAACATACAAACCATTATATAAAACGACGTAACTAGTCTATATCTATACCACTATATAATCCACTAATTTAAACTTTGTAAAATTTACCCAACCAAATTACCCTCACACTCATAACATCCACTGAATCCATCAAACAAATTGTACATAAACTTAACACCATCAAAACCAGTGGTTCAAAACGCTGGATAACCCTCTCTCCTTTACTCAATTCAATGGGCAATATTATTTGGATCATCATTCATCCCCCATCTCGCCCATCCCCTTCTCATGATCCTGCCTCCCCTGCCTACTCCCCTGCTAGTTAGCTAGTTATATAAAGCAGAGAATATATATTAGGTGCACATATATCGGGTACATATCCCCTGCTTAATACATTAGAGCTATACCACTATATAATCTATGTGTCTATTAATCTATACCACTATATAATTCACTATTTCAAACTTTACAAAAATCACCTAACTAAATCACCCCCACACCCCCAGCCTCCACTAAATCCACCAAACAAATTGCACGTACACTTAACACACTATCTTAGATCGCTGGATAACCCTCTCTCTCGTACTCACTCAAATCCAATAGACAATATTATTTGAACCATCTCTCTCATGCGACCGTGTCCCTAGCCTCTTCCTCCCCCTTCCCTGTGTCCCCGTCACCCCCTCCTCTCACTCACGCTACCGTCGTTGTCATTAACCCTTCCCCTCTTGTCGTCGCTCGTTAACCCTTCCCCTCGTATCGTCGCTGCCGTCGCTGACCCCTTCTCTCCCCTCTATAGGATTATAGCATGAGCTATATGGTAGTAGTTAACGATAGTTTCACCTTGTGATGAGAAAGGCTAACAATATCGTTGATGACATCAGCCCAAGAACGTAGTCATTGGGTTTCGTGTTTTCTTCTCCTGGCAAGTGGGTTCGAATTTTCTTCTCATGCCCAATACATCTCCAGGTCCAAGTGAAACTATACCGATGCTTCTCAGCCCAGCTCCGACCGGGAGGCCAGCTGCGATATGCGCCGTCAATGGAGCAATCGGACGGCTAAGAGAATACCGCACGGTTCCGCTGTGCCCCCGGCCCCTGCCTTCTTGTCACTAATCGACGAGAATTTTGCAATCATGGCACCGCCAACGGCGGGCTTCAGAAACATGGCACCGCCATCGCGGCAATGGCATTCGTGGCATTATAATCCTACCCGCTTTGAACATTTAGCATCGGACCCTCTTAATGATCATTAGCTCATGTCACATTCTCCTAGTGCCCTCGCGCCGTTACTCCCTCGCTAGGCGCCGTTACTCCCCGAGGCGAGCGTTCTCTTCTGTTCTTCTTCAGTGTCTCTGTTCTTCGACTGGCCATCGTCTTCCTCGCTCCTTCCTCCCTCGGATCTGTTCCTCGCGCAGTGCGGTGCCTTCCTCGCCTTCCTCCCATCGCCCTACCCCCGCTGACCAGGTTCCGCACCAGCGCGATTGTGGTCCATTGCCGCCCCCGCCCACGCTGGTGAGATCTCTTACTTCGCTAACCCTAGGGTTTGCAGAGTAGGCGGCTGGCATGGAACCTGCCGCGGAGCTATGTTCCTAGAAGCTGTCCGCGACCGTTGATGCAGCCCGTGACACAATGAAAGCTTCAGCTACCGCCTGTATGTTTGCTGGTGATTATTGCGCCACATTTTCCTTAGGTAACGATGTGGTTTCTACTCTTGATGTTCTTGAATCCACTGTGGCGGCGGAAAAAGTGTTATGAGTTCTTACAACCAGGCGAGTGCAGCAGTCGATTGTGCTAAGGAGACAGTTGCCAAATATTGTGAGGTTTGTATTCTCAAACTATTCTTGTGCCAGACAATGATTGAGATTGTTTAGCCCTATGATTGAATTGCGAATTGAGGAAGTGTGAAGTGAGGAAATGTTTCTCATTATTTGAGATTATGATGTTGCTAGTGACATTGCTGCTATTACTGGAGAAGAAGGAAGAAGGATAGCATATTCATCGTGTTATGGCTGTTTCAGCCTGTTTGATCATGTTTCATTGAAAAAATTTACCTGATGCTTGTGTTAATGTGAGATGATGTACTAGCCTAGCCCTGTGATGTTTTCTTTGAAAAAGTGAATTGTATACTACACTTGTTCTTTTTATGTTCAAAAATAATTGAGGGCTATGGCTGTTTCAGTCTATTTGATGCAGTATCATTGAAAAAATGGAGCAGAGGCTTGTGTTAATGTGAGATGATATACTTGGTTAGCCCTATGATGTTTTCTTTGAAAAGATTGAACTATATACTACAGTTGTTCTTTGTATGTTAAAAATTTACAGAGGGCTATGGCTGATTCAGCCTGTTTGATGTTGTGCCATGTTTGCAAAATTCTCCAGTTCAGTTGACACTGATAGTTGCCCTATGATGATTTCTTTGAAAAGAGTGAACTGTATACTACACTTGTTCTTTGTATGCTAAAAATTTACAGAGGGCTATGGCTGTTTCAGCCTGTTTGCTAGTGTGCTTTGGTGACACTGAATCCTCAGTTCACTTTGGAAGTAATATTGCTACGGCTGTTCTCAGCCTGTCTGCTGGTGTGCTTTGTTGACCCTGACCCTGATCAGCCCTATGATGTTTTGAAACTGAGGGCATAAGAAACTTGTTAGTTCCAGAATCTTGTGCTGGTGTGTTTTGCTGACACTGAATACTCAGTTCACTTTGGAAGTAATATTGCTACGGCTGTTCTCAGCCTGTCTGCTGGTGTGCTTTGTTGGCCCTGACCCTGATCAGCCCTATGATGTTTTGAAACTGAGGGCATAAGAAACTTGTTAGTTCTAGAATCTTGTAGTTTCCTAGGTTGGTTCAGTTCACTTGTTAGTTCCAGAACTTGCTCATATGGTTGTCCATAGTCTCATGTTAATTTTTTTTTCAGGTGAACCAAAAACTTGCGCAAGCACTCAGATATGCCATGTCTCAAATGAGTGATACAGCTAAGAAACTACAAGATACTGTCTCTTTGTGCTACACAGATGAAGATGTTGTAGACGGTTTCAAGCTCACTCAAGTGGCTCGTTCATTGGACGAGTTAGCTGAAACGCTAGAAGTTACTGCAATTGACTGTCAGGTCTCGATGTTGGATCCAACAACTATATTAGAAGCTGGCTATGGTAGCGAAGATAGTGCGGTGTGGGAGGACGTATTCCGTGACCGAGAAATAATGAATCAGCCATTAGAAGCGGAGACACTTGCTGAGCACTGTGCTAAGTTGGGGCTTAATTACAATGAGATCTGGGATAGATCAGTTTAACATTGTCTTTTGTAGTGCTTTTGTACTGAGTTCAGTAAGGTGAACTTGATCACTGTAACACCGACAGTGCTATTGTAACACTGGCTATGCTATTGTAATGTGTAAGACAACATGAACTACTTGTTGGTTGTTATCTTGTATGAAATGGAATGAACTACCTGTTATGACAACTTGTTGGTTGTTATCTTGTATGAAATGGAATGAACTACCTGTTATGACTATTTCTTGGTTCTTATCTTGTATGAAATGGTATGAACTAATGCCAGAAAGAAGGGAGGTCATGCCAAAATTTTGAACTACATATTACCATACAAATGCCATAAAGTCATAAACAGGACAAAAGTACCATACAAATTACCATAGAAATTCAACAGAAATACCATAATGTCATAATGTCATACACAGGACAAAGTACCATACAAATTAAACAGAAAAACCATAGTACCATACAAATTAAACAGAAATACCATAGTACCATACAAATTACACAGAAATACCATAGAACCATAAGAACAATCTACTTGACCATACTACTCAAACAGTCTTTTTCCTAGGTGTGATCTTTTTTACTAGGACACGAGCTACATGTTCTTCTTGTGGCGACGAAGGTCTTTCAACAAGATCTTCATTAGCTGGTATAATTGCAAGGACGCCTTCATTCTCTTGGACACCTGCCTGTGATGACTCAGGTACATCTTTGGGGAACCAGCCTTTAGTTGAATTTTTCCTAGGCTTTCGCTTTCTGTTATGACAGAAAATAGTTAATATCAAAAAATAGAAAGTTTGGTCAAATAAACTGAAACATATTTAATGGAACCTTTTCTTTGTGCCATTTAATGGACATTTGTAGCTTGCTTTCCTGTGCCCTAGTTCACCACAGTTCGGACACTTGAACTTGCCCCTAATGCTTTTCTTACCAATGTCATCGTTAACTTTCTTTTTTGCACTACCTCCCTCAAGGCATCCTTTGATCCTATTTTTCCTCTGTCGACCCACAGCTCGTTTTCTAATTGGAGCACCCACTTCTTTTGCGAAAGGAACGTCTGGCCAGAATGATTTGTCACCCACAGGTGGAATAACTCTTGAGTATGCGGTGGTGAAATTAGCAACAGAATAGTAGTCATTTACAAAATCCTCCATCCTGACATCCCTAAATTCTTGTGCTGTTATCAAACACAATGCATGGATACATGGTTTGCCCGTGTGCTGCCACTCTTTGCAAGAACATTCCCTTAGCTGAGCATTGACAATGTGCTTCGAATGCACATCATTATTGTCTCTAACCTCTGCAATGTAGTTGTTAGCTTTACGTACTGATAAATGACCTAAACCTCTTGTTCTGGCGTGTAGGATATGCAGAACTGACAGTAAAATCCTTCCTTGCAACCTTTGTGCAATCCTCCTCCTCCTATGAAACATCTCCATTATTTCCTCCCTTATCCTATCAGCCAAATCACAAACAGGCAGATCCTTCCAATCCTTAATCCAATTGTTGAAAACCTCAGCAATGTTGTTAGTCACGTAATCGCACTTGATATCCGTATTGAAGCCACTTCGGTACCAAAGGTAGTCATGATTCTCCTTTAGCCAACTACTTACCCTTGGTATTTCTTGGATGCTGCTAAAATAGTGGTCGAATACTTCTCTCCTATAAGTTCTTGCAGCTGGATACATGTACTCAGACCCACCAAACTGCTTTATGTAGTTTTGTATGAGATGCCTGGAACACTCCATTTTCTCGGCATACGGGAAGACATTTGTCGGGGACCATAATTAGGGGTACCCTCAAGACTCCTAATCTCAGCTGATAACCCCCATCAGCACAAAGCTGCAAAGGCCTGATGGGTGCGATTAAGTCAAGGATCGGTCCACTCAAGGGACACGATCTCGCCTCGCCCGAGCCCAGCCTCGGGCAAGGGCAGCCGACCCCGGAGGATTTACGTCTCGCCCGAGGACCCCCTCCAGCAACGGACACACCTTCGGCTCACCTGAGGCCCAGACTTCACCGAGAAGCAACCTTGGCCAAGCCACCACGCCGACCGACCGTATCGCAGGAGCCTTTAATGCAAAGGTGGCCTGACACCTTATCCTGACGTGCGCCCTTCAGTCGACAGAGCCGAAGTGACCGCAGTCACTTCGCCGCTCCACTGACCGGCCTGACAAGAGGACAGCGCCGCCTGCGCCGCTCCGACTGTTGTGCCACTCGGCAAAGTGAGGCTGACAGCAGCCAAGTTCGGCCTCAGGCGCCATAGGAAACTCCGCTTCGCCCGACCCCAGGGCTCGGACTCGGGCTCGGCCCCGGAAGACGACGAACTCCACTTTGCCCGACCCTAGGGCTCGGACTCGGGCTCGGCCCCAAAAGACGACGAACTCCGCCTCGCCCGACCTTAGGGCTCGGACTCGGGCTCAGCCCCGGAAGACGATGAACTCCGCCTCGCCCGACCCCAGGGCTCGGACTCGGGCTCAGCCCCGGAAGACGACGAACTCCGCTTCGCCCGACCAAGGGCTCGGACTCGGGCTCGGCCCCGGAAGACGACGAACTCCCCCTCGCCCGACCCCAGGGCTCGGACTCGGGCTCAGCCCCGAAAGACGACGAACTCTGCCTCGCCCGACCCCAGGGCTCGGACTCAGCCCTGGCCTCAGCCGACAGTCTCCACCTCGCCCGACCCAGGGGCTCGGACTCGACCTCGGCCTCGGAAGACAGACTCGACCTCGACCTCGGAGGAGCCTCCGCCTCGCCCAACCCAGGGCTCGGACCGACCACGTCACAGGAGGCATCATCATTACCCTACCCCAAGCTAACTCAGGCTACGGGGAACAAGACCGGCGTCCCATCTGGCTCGCCCCGATAAACAAGTAATGATGGCGCCCCGCATGCTCCATGACGACGGCGGCTCTCAACCCCCTTACGGAAGCAAGGAGACGTCATCAAGGACTCGACAACCCCAACAGCTGTCCTTCCACCAGGCTCCAGCGCTCCTCCGACGGCCACGACACCACACGAACCGGGTGCCAAAACCTCTCCGGCTGCCACGACGGCATGTACTTAGGGCGCTAGCTCTTCTCCGCTAGACACGTTAGCACACTGCTACACCCCCCCATTGTACACCTGGATCCTCTCCTTACGCCTATAAAAGGAAGGTCCAGGGCCCTCTAACAGAGGGTTGGCCGCGCGGGGAAGGACGGGACGGCGCTCGCGTGAGCCTCCCGCTCCCTCCCGCGTGGATGCTTGTAACCCCCTACTGCAAGCGCACCCGACCTGGGCGCGGGACAAACACGAAGGCCGCGGGTTTCCCCTTTTACGCCTGTCTCCCTCCGGCTTCTTCCCCCCTTCGCGCTCCGTCTCGCGCCGACCCATCTGGGCTGGGGCACGCGGCGACAATTTACTCGTCGGTCCAGGGACCCCCCGGGGTCGAAACGCCGACAGTTGGCGCGCCAGGTAGGGGCCTGCTGCGTTTTGACGAACAGCTTCCCGTCAAGCTCCAGATGGGTAGTCTCCAGCAACCTTTCCAGCCCGGGACGGTGCTCTGTTTCGGGAGTCTTGAGTTCATGTCCCTCGACGGCAGCTACGGCATGATACTCCTTCCCCCACCGCACGACAGAGATGATGGCGGCCAACAATCCGCCCGTCGGCGGCGGAATCGACGACGTCTTCCCCACGTGGCGGAAGAACGACATTCGAGCTCGTCCCGTCCCCTCCCTCGCCGACGGAGGAGGAGGCGGGGCAACCAAGGCCAAGCAGGAGGCGGCATCTCATCGGCTATCGAGCGAGTCGACGGCATCGGCGCCCCAACGGGGGGCACGTCGGGCATCAACCTCGCGACTGAGACGAAGACGAGCGCCGTCTCCTCGCAACACGCCAACTCCAAGCAAACGGACGACGCCAGCACGCTCGCAAAGGACCTGCTGGGCGTCACCCTCATACCTGAGACGACGGTGCAGTCTGCCCCTGACGCGACTTCGTCACCGCCCGTCGACCAAGAGGTACCGACCGACTCCCATCTCGTGCCTTTTGGATTCAGCCTCGACCAACCAAGCGACTTCGCTTCGGTGGACGCTCTCATAGAGGCGAGTCCAAACCCTCTGGGGTATTGTATGCGGTCACCCTGGGACCGGCTGACGGCCGTCGACCTACGGGCCCTCGGGTTCCGAGGAAGATGACGAGCCCGACTTTTGTTGGGATTTCTCCGGACTCGGTAACCCCAGTGCCATGCGGACTTCATGACCGCATGCGACTACTGCCTTTCCGATTGTTCCGACGGTAGCCGCAGCCTCGGCGACGAGGACTGCGGCCCAAGTCGTGAATGTTTCCACGTTGATCTAGGGGGTCCCGGCGAAGGCAACCATCTTGGTACGCCAGAAAACGGTGATCCCCCTAGGCCTGCGCCTCGCGTTGACATCCTTCGGGAGCTAGCTGTGGTCCCCGTCCCGGCGGGGGGTCATGACCCACAGCTCGAGCAAATCCGCGAGATGCAGGCTAGGCTCGACGAGGGAGCAGGAACACTTGAGCCGTTCCGCCGGGACATCGGGCAGGAATGGGCAGGCCAACCTCCGGCCGGAGAAGCGCGTCATCTACCCCAGGGCATCCAGCACCGCATCGCCGACGATGTCAGGGCAAGGCCGCCACCGGCTTCCAGTGGGGTCGGCCAGAACCTGGCTGCAGCGGCAATACTTCTCCGCGCGATGCCGGAGCCATCTACCACCGAGGGGTGGCGTATCCAGGGAGAGCTCAAGAATCTCCTGGAGGATGTCGCGGTCCGACGGGCCGAAAGCTCCGCCTCCCGAAGGCAGGGGTACCCCTCGGAACATCGCGCCGCGACTTCCCGATTCATGCGGGAAGCCTCGGTCCACACCGGGCGCACGCGCAACACAGCGCCTGCGGCCCCGGATCGCCTCGGCAACGGACACCCTCACCGCAACCGTCGAACCCACCTCGACGAGAGGGTGCGCCGAGGCTACCACCCCAGGCGTGGGGGACACTATGACAGCGGGGAGGATCAGAGTCCCTCGCTCGAACCACCCGGTCCGCAGGCTTTCAGCCGAGCCATACGACGGGCGCCGTTCCCGACCCGGTTCCGAACCCCGACTACTATCACAAAGTACTCGGGGGAGACGAGACCGGAACTATGGCTCGCGGACTATCGGCTGGCCTGCCAACTAGGTGGAACGGACGATGACAACCTCGTCATCCGTAACCTCCCCCTGTTCCTCTCCGACACCGCTCGGGCCTGGCTGGAGCATCTGCCTCCAGGGCAGATCTCCAACTGGGATGACCTGGTCCAAGCCTTCGCCGGCAACTTCTAGGGCACGTACGTGCGCCCTGGGAACTCCTGGGATCTCCGAAGCTGCCGCCAGCAGCCGGGGGAGTCTCTCTGGGACTACATCCGGCGATTCTCGAAGCAGCGCACCGAGCTGCCCAACGTCACCGACTCGGATGTCATCGGCGCGTTCCTCACCGGCACGACCTGCCGCGACCTGGTGAGCAAGCTGGGTCGCAAGACCCCCACCAGGGCGAGCGAGCTGATGGACATCGCCACCAAGTTCGCCTCTGGCCAGGAGGCGGTTGAGGCCATCTTCCGGAAGGATAAGCAGCCCTAGGGCCGCCCACCGAAAGATGTCCCCGAGGCGTCGACTCAGCGCGGCACCAAGAAGAAAGGCAGGAAGAAGTCACAAGCGAAACGCGACGCCGCCGACGCAGACCTTGTCGCCGCTGCCGAGTACAAGAACCCTCGGAAACCTTCCAGAGGTGCCAATCTCTTCGACAAGATGCTCAAGGAGCCGTGCCCCTATCATCAGGGGCCCATCAAGCACACCCTTGAGGAGTGCGCCATGCTTCGGTGCCACTTTCACAAGGTCGGGCCACCTGCGGAAGGTGGCAGAGCCCGCGACGACGATAAGAAGGAGGATCACAAGGCAGGAGAGTTCCCCGAGGTCCGCGACTGCTTCATGATCTACGGTGGGCTAGTGGCGAACGCCTCGGCTCGGCACCGCAAGCAAGAGCGTCGAGAGGTCTGCTCAGTAAAGGTGGCGGCACCGGTCTACCTAGACTGGTCCGACAAGCCCATCACCTTCGACCAGGGCGATCACCCCGACCGCGTGCCGAGCCCGGGGAAATACCCGCTCGTTGTCGACCCCGTCATCGGCAATGTCAGGCTCACCAAGGTCCTCATGGACGGAGGCAGCAGCCTCAACATCATCTACGCCGAGACCCTCGGGCTCCTGCGGATCGATCTGTCCTCGGTCTGGGCAGGCGCTGCGCCTTTTCACGGGATCATCCTCGGGAAACGCGTCCAGCCCCTCGGACAACTCGATCTACCCGTCTGCTTTGGGACACCCTCCAACTTCCGAAGGGAGACCCTCACGTTCGAGGTGGTCGGGTTTCGAGGAACCTACCACGTAGTGCTGGGGAGGCCATGTTACGCCAAGTTCATGGCCATCCCCAACTACACCTACCTCAAGCTCAAAATGCCGAGCCCCAACGGGGTCATCACCGTCGGCCCCACGTACCGACACGCGTACGAATGCGACGTGGAGTGCGTGGAGTACGCCGAGGCCCTCGCCGAATCCGAGGCCCTCATCGCCGACCTAGAGAGCCTCTCTAAGGAGGCGCCAGACGTGAAGCGCCATGTCGGCAACTTTGAGCCGGCGGAGACGGTTAAGTCCGTCCCTCTCGACCCCAAAAACGACGCCTCCAAGCAGATCCGGATCGGCTCCGAGCTCGACCCCAAATAGGAAGCAGTGCTCGTCGACTTTCTCCGCGCGAACGCCGACGTTTTCGCGTGGAGTCCCTCGGACATGCCCGGCATACCGAGGGATGTCGCCGAGCACTCGCTGGATATCCGAGCTGGAGCCCGACCCGTGAAGCAGCCTCTGCGCCGATTCGACGAAGAAAAGCGCAGAGCCGTAGGCGAGGAGATCCACAAGCTAATGGCAGCAGGGTTCATCAAAGAGGTATTCCATCCCGAATGGCTTGCCAACCCTATGCTTGTGAGAAAGAAAGGAGGGAAATGGCGGATGTGTGTAGACTACACTGGTCTAAACAAAGCATGTCCGAAAGTTCCCTACCCTCTGCCTCGCATCAATCAAATCGTGGATTCCACTACTGGGTACGAAACCCTGTCGTTCCTCGATGCCTACTCAGGGTATCACCAAATCAGGATGAAAGAGTCCGACCAGCTCGCGACTTCTTTCATCACACCCTTCGGCATGTACTGCTATGTTACCATGCCATTCGGTTTGAGGGATGCGGGTGCGACATACCAAAGGTGCATGAACCACGTGTTTGGCGAACACATTGGTCGAACGGTCGAGGCCTACGTCGATGACATCGTAGTCAAGACGAGGAAAGCCTCCGGCCTCCTTTCTGACCTTGAAGTGACATTCCGATGTCTCAAGGCGAAAGGCGTAAAGCTCAATCCCGAGAAGTGCGTTTTCGGGGTCCCCCGAGGCATGCTCTTGGGGTTCATCGTCTCCGAGCGAGGCATCAAGGCCAACCTGGAAAAAATCGTGGCCATCGCCAACATGGGGCCCATCAAGGACTTGAAAGGCGTACAGAGGGTCATGGGATGCCTTGCGGCTCTGAGCCGTTTCATCTCACGCCTCGGCGAAAGAGGCCTGCCTCTGTACCGCCTCTTAAGGAAGGCCGAGTGCTTCACTTGGACCCCTGAGGCCGAGGAAGCCCTCGGGAACCTGAAGGCGCTCCTCACGAACGCGCCCATCTTGGTGCCTCCCGCCGCTAGAGAAGACCTCTTGTTCTACGTCGCCGCTACCACTCAGGTGGTCAGCGCCGCGATCGTGGTTGAGAGACAAGAAGAAGGGCATGCATTGCCCGTCTAGAGGCCAGTCTACTTCATCAGTGAGGTACTGTCCGAGACCAAGATCCGCTACCCACAAATTTAGAAGCTGCTGTACGCGGTAATCCTGACGCGGCGGAAGTTGCGACACTACTTCGAGTCTCATCCAGTGACTGTGGTGTCATCCTTCTCCCTGGGGGAGATCATCCAGTGCCGAGAGGCCTCGGGTAGAATTGCAAAGTGGGCGGTGGAAATCATGGGCGAGACGATCTCGTTCGCCCCTCGGAAGGCCATCAAGTCCCAGGTCTTGGCGGACTTTGTGGCTGAATGGGTCGACACCCAGCTCCCGACAGTTCCGATCTAACCGGAACTCTGGACCATGTTTTTCGACGGGTCGCTGATGAAGATAGGGGCAGGCGCGGGCCTGCTCTTCATCTCGCCCCTTAGAAAGCACCTACGCTACGTGCTACGCCTCCACTTCCCAGCGTCCAACAATGTGGCCGAGTACGAGGCTCTGGTCAACGGGTTGCGCATCGCCATCGAGCTAGGGGTCCGACGCCTCGACGCTCGCGGTGACTCGCAGCTCGTCATCGACCAAGTCATGAAGAACTCCCACTGCCGCGACCCGAAGATGGAAGCCTACTGCGATGAGGTTCGGCGCCTGGAAGACAAGTTCTACGGGCTCGAGCTCAACCACATCGCCCGACGCTACAACGAGACTGCGGACGAGCTGGCTAAGATAGCCTCGGGACGAACAACGGTTCCCCTGGACGTCTTCTCCCGAGACCTGCACCAACCCTCCGTCAAGACCGACGACACGCCCGAGACACCCTCGGCTCAGCCCGAGGCAACCTCGGCCCCCGAAGATGAGGCACTGCGCGTCGAGGAAGAGCGAAGCGGGGTCATGCCTAATCGAAACTGGCAGACCCCGTACCTGCAATATCTCCACCGAGGAGAGCTACCCCTCGACTGAGCCGAAGCTCGGCGGTTGGCACGGCGCGCCAAGTCGTTCGTCTTGCTGGGGGACAGGAAGGAGCTCTACCACCGCAGCCCCTCAGGCATCCTCCAGCGATGCATATCCATCGCCCGAAGGCTAGGAGCTCTTACAAGAAATACACTCGGGGGCTTGCGGTCATCACGCAACACCTCGAGCCCTTGTTGGAAACGCCTTCCGACAAGGCTTCTACTGGCCGACCGCGGTGGTCGACGCCACTAGAATTGTGCGCACCTGCAAAGGGTGTCAATTCTACGCAAGGCAGACCCACCTGCCCGCTCAGGCTCTGCAGACCATACCCATCACCTGGCCGTTTGCTGTGTGGGGTCTGGACCTCGTCGGCCCCTTGCAGAAGGCACCCGGGGGCTACACGCACCTGCTGGTCGCCGTCGACAAATTCTCCAAATGGATCGAGGTCCGGCCCCTAAACAGCATCAGGTCCGAACAGGCGGTGGCGTTCTTCACCAACATCATCCATCGCTTTGGGGTCCCGAACTCCATCATCACCGACAACGGCACCTAGTTCACCGGCAGAAAGTTCCTGGACTTCTGTGAGGATCACCACATCCGGGTGGACTGGGCCGCCATGGCTCACCCCATGACGAATGGGCAGGTAGAGCATGCCAACGGCATGATCCTGCAAGGACTCAAGCCGCGGATCTACAACGACCTCAACAAGTTCGGCAAGCGATGGATGAAGGAGCTCCCCTCGGTGGTCTAGAGTCTGAGGACAACGCCGAGCCGAGCCACGGGCTTCACACCGTTCTTTCTAGTCTATGGGGCCGAGGCCATCTTGCCCACAGACTTAGAATACGATTCCCCGAGGGCGAGGCCTACGACGATCAAAGCAACCGAGCTAACCGAGAAGACTCACTGGACCAGCTGGAGGAGGCTCGGGACATGGCCTTGCTACACTCGGCGCGGTATCAGCAGTCCCTACGACGCTACCACGCCCGAGGGGTTCGGTCCCGAGACCTCCAGGTGGGCGACCTGGTGCTTCGGCTGCGACAAGACGCCCGAGGGCGGCACAAGCTCACGCCTCCCTGGGAAGGGCCATTCGTCATCGCCAAAGTTCTGAAGCCCGGGACGTACAAGCTGGCCAACAGTCAAGGCAAGGTCTACAGCAACGCTTGGAACATCCGACAGCTACATCGCTTCTACCCTTAAGATGCTTTCAAGTCGTTCATACACCTCGTTCGCACACAAAGTCTAACCATCAAGGAAGGGTCGGCCTTGCCTCGGCAAAAAGCCCGACCCTCCCTCGGGGGCTAGAAGGGGGAACCCCTCTGCGCCAAAATTTTTCCTCGGAAAAAGATCTTTTCTGTCAGAATATCTCTCGTTCTTTTCGACTACTTCGAAAGTGGATCCTGAAAACGACGGAGTACATGTAAGCAGCCAAGGCTGACCGAGCCGAGGGACTCCTACGCCTCCGGGATACGGATACCTCACTCATCACCTTCTGCGATAAGTAACTCACGCTCGGATAAGCGATTCCGCTGATCGAACAAGTCCCAACGCTCGAAGACCCTTCTGCCGAAACGATTTTTCGGGCCTTCTCGACTACATCGATAGCAGAATCCGGTGGACGAGTAAGAGTACACGTAAGCGGCAAGGCCGACCGAGCCAAGGGATTCCTACGCCTCCGGGATACGGATACCTCACTCATCACCTTCCGTGAAAAGTAACTCTCGCTTGGACAAACAACTCTGTTACCGACAAATAAGTCCAGATACTCGAAGCAAGGGGAAAAGACACGCAGCTTTACAACACGACGACAGTATGTTTGGGCCTCGGCGGCCGTAGAAAACATACGCACACTACAAGATAACCCGATCCTGCAGGCTCGGACCTTGACGGTTGAAGGGAGCAGCAGCACCCTCGGCGTCAACTACACCTTCGGCGAGGTCCGACCTAGCCTCGGACGGCGACGCGGCCGGAGGATCTCCACTTCGAAGGATGACATCAGCACCACGCCTGGGCCATCGCCGCCAGGGTCTCTTCCAGGAGTCCGGCTCGAGCAGACGGCTCGGCCGGCCACCCCGAAGCCTCAGCCGGCTGTCCCCCGAGGACATCAGCCCGGCTCGTGGCCTCGGCAACTCAACTCCGACGTTGGTCTCGCCAGTGGACGGCCCAGCCGGGCTCCGGCCGACGAAGTCTTCTTTTCGAGTCAACTCCGCCTCTGTCTGTGCTGACACCGCTACCTTCGGCTTCGGCTCATCAAAGAGCGGCCGAGGGTTTCTTTAACTAAGCAAGAGAAACCTCGGACAGCAAGGCTGACCGAGCCGAGGGACTCCTACGCCTCCGGGATACGGATACCTCACTCGTCACCTTCGCACGAGGCAACTCACGCTTGGTGAAGCGGTTCAGATAGCCGACAGGCGAGTCTTAGTGCTCGAAATGAAGAAAAAACACGGCTCCGTGCCGAAAATACATACATGTTCAGGCCCCGACAGCCACAATGAATAGACTTCGACACTCAAAGTGCCATTACAAACGGAACTCCGGTTCCACCTCCGCGGGTACGAACAACTCCCACGTTGGAGGGCCCGCGGGGCGATAAGGCTCCAGGTCGCCCACCGCCGCCCGCTCCAGCAGCAGCGACAACGACCTCCGCTCCGGGTGGCCGAACTGCAGCAGCGATGGCCTCAGGGCGGACACCGCTGCAGCGATGCCCTCGCCCACGTCTACGCTCAAGGGGCGAGGACAAGTACAAAGAGCCGGAGGTCCGGGGCGTGGATGGTGGCGCTGATCCTGTCAGCGACGGGGACTTCTTCAGCCGCCGCCACCTCAGCACCGACGACGGGAGCCATCTGCCCACCGGTAGATCCCCACACGGATCCTCCCGGACGAGCGAGGCACCGACCTCCGTGCAAAGGCGCCATACCGGGGCAAAGGCAGGACAGCCCCAGAACAAGAATGCCGCCCTAGCAGCGCGCGATGTCTTGGGCGGTCCTCCGGTGCGCGCGGCGCGACAACCGCTCTTGCGGCGGGAGGGGGAACCAGAAGCCGAGCCAGAGCCAACTGAGCCAGCGAGCCAACGCGCTGAAGCTGACGATGCTCGCCACCGACCAGCCCCGCGTTGTCGAAATCCGTCCCTCCCGCTAGGCTGGTGAGCGCCCTCTCCCTTGAATGCTGAGGGAGAAGGTGACCCACGAACCCGCGCGGGAGGTAGAGCTCCGGCTCAGCCTGGCCTCCGCCCCAGCCAGGATGATGAAGATCCTTGAAGCTGAGGGCGGGACCAAGATCGCAGCCCGGCTTGCTTCTCCCCACCCAGGAACTGGTGGTCACCGTCTTGGGTGACCACCGGCGAGGGGATGCGGCCGGGCTGCCTGACGAAAATCCTTGAAGCTGAACGATGGCTGAAAGGTACCAACTTCCGCGAAGTTGCGTCTCCCCAACGACGACAAGGCGGAAGAACCACGGGCGCCCCCCCATCTGGGGGCTCGAAAGGTGGAAAGACACGATGCATGAGGGGAGCGCGAAGACATGGTTGCCCTTCAAGGGGGTCGCCCTCCTTTTAAAGGCAACTCTCCCCACTTGCGTCCTCAGCCGTCGCGGGCTGAGTCTTCTCCAACATGCTCCAAGGTCCTCCCCTACGACACGGGGGCTGGGCCCCACGCGTCATTAAAGCTGGCCCAGGGCGGAAGAAGACAAACCACCGCGCGCGGTGGCGCGCAACTGCCCAGCGGTTACAAGCATTCCCCCACTTTCGCCCAGACCAGCGGGTGAAAGGGCGGACCGCCATGCAGGCGGCATGCAACCGCACCGAAGGGGCGCACCCTTTCGACTTCGACGCGTCCGGCATGGAGGCCCAAGCCCACGCGTCATGCAACCGGCGCGCCGGTCGCAACGTGCAAGAAACCGCACCGCCACTCGCGCCACTACCGCGCCTCCTCGACTGCGGAACCAGTACCGCGACTCGAGGCAACCCTGCGCATGACCCAACAGTGCCAACCAGGCACATCGGTCATGGGCCAGTCAGCTGCAGGAGAAGGTGCGACGGTCGATGTGGCTAGAAATGGGCCGGCAGTAATGGCGGTGGCAGGCGAGCGAAAGCAGCGGTCAAGTCATCAGCCAGGCTCACGTCCCCTCCTGGGACAGCGGGAGAGCCCTCTCCCACGGCGTGAAGACGGCGCGCCCGTGTCCCGTTCCTCGAACGGCTCGCGCACGCGCAACGGCTGCCCCACGAACCACTCGTCCCGCCGCATTAACTCCACCGCGGGACAGGCGGCACCTTTGGCAGGAGAAGCGGGCGACGCTTCGCCTTCGCCATAATGACCGCGTCCAAAAAGGTACGCCACGTCATTCGATTTCATATCCTTTTCCTCTTTCTCTCTCTTACAACAGGGACCGGGAAAGCGGATGCCCCGAAAGGGATCCTTCTCCACGAAGGAAACGGGCCCTGAGCCCCCCTACTGATCAGAGGTTCGAAGGCTGGCCCCTCGGAGGGGTTCAACAGCCGCCTCAGAGCGCCTAGGCTCCGCGCCCACTACTGGTTAGGGGTTCAAAGGCCGGCCCCCCGGAAGGGTTCAACGACCGCCTCAGGCCACTCGGGCTCCGCGCCCACTACTGATCAGGGGTTCGTAGGCTGGCCCTCGAAGGGTTCACAGCCGCCTCAGACGCAGAGCGAGGGATGACCCTGGGTACGTTCGATACATAACCAAGGCTCGGGCTACGCTCCCGAGGTACCCTAGGACATTTCCGAGACCAGCGGGAACGATCTTGTAACGCAATCCCATCAGAGGGAGGCATCGAGCCCTCAGACCCCGACAAAAGGGGACCGGGTTCGGCAGATCACCCGCAGGTACTTTTGGAGCGCGCCTCCGGGCCTCTAGCCGACCCCTAACAAATGGGGCATGGGCGTCCACTCGGATTACCCGTTAGCAGCTCACCGGAGACACCATGTTCGACGCCCTCCAAGGGCAACATGGCGCTTTTTCCCCCCTCCTCCTTGCGGAAAGGCGACGCAGGGGCGTATGTAAAGAAGTCGAGTCTGTCCTTGACCGTCCTCTCGCCCTGTGCGGAGGCTCGGGGGCTGCTCTTGCAAACCCGGCTCCGACCAAACCGTTGATAGCGTCAACATACCAGCCCGAGAACTTGGGACCCGACCGTGCACCCGAGCTACAGCCAGCTCGCATGAGGAAACAACCAGACTGGCCGAAGCATTGCGAAACGCATTAAGACCTCGAAGGAGTCAAACCACTCCTCCGAGGCCTTGGGGGCTATACCCGGCGGGTGCGCTCGCGCGCACCCACCGGAACAAAATGCAACCGAGAAAGGCCGGTCCCCTTGCAAAAAAGTGCGACAAAAGCCTCCAAGCGAGTATTAACACTCCCTTCGAGGCTCGGGGGCTACTGTCGGGGACCATAATTAGGGGTACCCTCAAGACTCCTAATCTCAGCTGATAACCCCCATCAGCACAAAGCTGCAAAGGCCTGATGAGTGCGATTAAGTCAAGGATCGGTCCACTCAAGGGACACGATCTCGCCTCGCCCGAGCCCAGCCTCGGGCAAGGGCAGCCGACCCCGGAGGATTTACGTCTCGCCCGAGGACCCCCTCCAGCAACAGACACACATTCGGCTCGCCCGAGGCCCAGACTTCACCGAGAAGCAACCTTGGCCAAGCCGCCACGGCGACCGACCGTATCGCAGGAGCCTTTAATGCAAAGGTGGCCTGACACCTTATCCTGACGCGCGCCCTTCAGTCGACAGAGCCGAAGTGACCGCAGTCACTTCGCCGCTCCACTGACCGGCCTGACAAGAGGACAGCGCCGCCTGCGCCGCTCTGACTGCTGTGCCACTCGGCAGAGTGAGGCTGACATCAGCCAAGTCCGGCCTCAGGCGCCATAGGAAACTCTGCTTCGCCCGACCCCAGGGCTCGGACTTGGGCTCGGCCCCGGAAGACGACAAACTCCGCTTCGCCCGACCCCAGGGCTCGGACTCGGGCTCGGCCCCGGAAGACGATGAACTCCGCCTCGCCCGACCCCAGGGCTCGGACTCGGGCTCGGCCCCGGAAGACGACGAACTCCGCCTCGCCCGACCCCAGGGCTCGGACTCGGGCTCGGCCCCGGAAGACGACGAACTCCGCTTTGCCCGACCCCAGGGCTCGGACTCGGGCTCGGCCCCGGAAGACAACGAACTCCGCCTCACCCGACCCCAGGGCTCGGACTCGGGCCCAGCCCCGGAAGACGACGAACTCCGCCTCGCCCGACCCCAGGGCTCGGACTCAGCCCTGGCCTCAGCCGACAGTCTCCGCCTCGCCCGACCCAGGGTCTCGGACTCGACCTTGGCCTCGGAAGACAGACTCGACCTCGACCTCGGAGGAGCCTCCGCCTCGCCCAACCCAGGGCTCGGACCGACCACGTCACAGGAGGCGCCATCATTACCCTACCCCAAGCTAACTCAGGCTACGGGGAACAAGACCGGCGTCCCATCTGGCTCGCCCAGATAAACAAGTAATGATGGCGCCCCGCATGCTCCATGACGATGGTGGCTCTCAACCCCCTTACAGAAGCAAGGAGACATCAGCAAGGACTCGACAGCCCCAACAGCTGTCCTTCCACCACGCTCCAGCGCTCCTCCGACGGCCACGACACCACACGAACCGGGTGCTAAAACCTCTCCGACTGCCACGACGGCATGTACTTAGGGCGCTAGCTCTTCTCCGCTAGACACGTTAGCACACTACTACACCCCCCATTGTACACCTGGATCCTCTCCTTACGCCTATAAAAGGAAGGTCCAGGGCCCTCTAACAGAGGGTTGGCCGCGCGGGGAAGGACGGGACGGCGCTCGCGTGAGCCTCCCGCTCCCTCCCGCGTGGACGCTTGTAACCCCCTACTACAAGCGCACCTGACCTGGGCGCGTGACAAACACGAAGGCCGCGGGTTTCCCCTTTTACGCCTGTCTCCCTCCGGCTTCTTCCCCCCTTCGCGCTCCGTCTCGCGCCGACCCATCTGGGCTGGGGCACGCGGCGACAATTTACTCGTCGGTCCAGGGACCCCCGGGGTCGAAACGCCGACAACATTGTTGATAGCATTTTTCAGACCTTTGCAAGCATCTGAACACAATGCTAGCAAAGGTAGATCCCCCACAACCTTCTGTAACTGGTTAAAAAACCATGTCCAGTTTCTGTATTTTCTGCCTCAAAAAAGCCATAGGGTACTGGATACATCCAATTGTGCCCATCGACACCTATTGCACAACAAAGGTGACCATTCCAGCTACCATTCAGAGCTGTCGAGTCAACACTAAGGTATGGTCGGCACCCACCCTTGAAACCAGAAATGCATGGACCGAGCGCACAAAAAAATCGAGTGAAGAAAGGATGACCCTCATCCATTTTTACATCAAGCTCGATGACACTATCCGGTGACTTTTCCGAAACTGCTGCTCTCCAACGCCATAGTAGCTGAAAGCTCTCCTCCCAACTTCCAAACAATTCCTTCAAAGCTTTCTCTTTCCCATGCCAAACTGTGTCATATGCAATTGTACAACCAAAAGTGTCCTGCAATGTAGTTTGTAGCTCCTTAGCTCCCATATGAGGCTTCTTCATCAGTAAAGGAAGCGCACGTGCCACAACCCAAGCTCATGTCGGTGTAGTGGTCTTACGTCTACCACTCGACGTACAAGTATGTTTGTCATTCAATACAATTACCTAAAAATTAGTTACAGTGTCATAAGCATCTAACCACGAATACAAAGGTACATATAAACCACATATAAAGTACAAACAGCTATATTCTCAGCTTACTTGAATTGTTGGGCCCCCTTTCCTCTCCGGTCTAGAATGAATGCTCCAAGGGCAATCTGGCCCTTTACAATAACCTCTAAATCTAGTCTTATTGGTTGCCTCAATTCCAAGCTCAAATTCTTTATTTATGGCGTATTGTCTAATTGCGAGTCTGAAGTGGTGCATTGTTGCATATAAGCTGCCAGGCTCCATAACTGGATTGTTCATATCATATATTGTCCTATTTTCATCAAGCACTGAATCAGTACACGGAATGCCTACTCCCAATTCATCTTCACATGTATTGCTATTTCCAAAACGACAACCACTTGAGTCATCTTCCCTTCCATCATCTTGATTGTCTAGACCAAGCTGAAAATATAGACCTTGTTCACTAGTAACATCATTTCTTCCTTCTTCATTGTTGGTTTCTTCTACCAGTATTGAATCCCAATCGATATCATGAATTGCATGGCCACTCCCCTATTCACCAAAAATAGTTGTAATATACAATATATCTACTAAATTGTATACAATTAATTCAAACCACTAACCACTGTATGCTCTGTGGCAATACAAGTCAATGCCCACTCATGTTCTTCGCCGATGCATGCAGTCGTTTTGTCGTTCGTAGTATTATTCATATTACTCTACACACAAAATGAATGCTAAATGGGTGCTCGGCTCTAGTTCAGTGCACAAACAATATGCTACACACTCTACGCTAAGCAGGGCGCCTATTTAACTGCAGAGCATCACTTACCTCAGCTGGGCGCGCAGGGTCCAGTGAATGGCTTGCTGGACGAACGCCGCTCGGGGCAGATCCATGGAGCTCGGGCCGCATTTCAAGCTGGCGACGCACAGATCCGAGGAAGGACCACAATCGCTAGATCCGGCTAGTGGAAGGGCGAGGGGAGGCAGTGGAAGAGCGAGGGGACGCAGGCACTGCAGTGCGCGAGCTGCGGGTATTGGGAAGGAGGGAGGAAGACGACAGCCACTCAAAGAACAAAACAGAGACGCCGAAGAAGAAGACAACGGCAGAGGGACGGCGTCCAGGTAAGAAACGGCGCGAGGGTAAAACGGGAATGTGACATGAGCTAATGATCATTAAGAGGGTCCGATGCTAAATGTTTAAAGCGAGTAGAATTATAATGCCACGAATGCAATTGCCGCAATGGCGGTGCCATGTTTCTGAAACCCGCCGTTGTCGGTGCCATGATTGCAAAATTCTCCTAACCGACAAGGGCCTCGAATGGAAGGAGCCCATCCAACCCAACGAAGAAGCAAAATCCCCAATCTGTGCGCCGCCGCCGTTCTGTGTCGTTCTTCGCCCGTCGTCGTTCCGTGTCGTTCTTAGCCCGCCGCCGTTTGTAGTCGCGGCTTCATCGTCGCGTACCGATCCCCACCGCCCCCACTGCCACGAGAGGCGTCGACATGTCTCAGAACAACCCTTCCCAGCTTCTCCCCTCAGGTGCGCGACAGAAGTCTCACTTTACATCGAGCTGTGCTCGTGATTCGGTTGTTTCTGCATTCTATCTTTTTGGGGTTCGAGATCTTGAACCAGCTGTTTCCTCTTACATGGCGTGCGCGAATTGGTGCGGTGACCAGAGCTGATCGACCGGTGCATCGGGTCCAAGATCTGGGTGATCATGAAGGGGGACAAGGAGCTCGTTGGCACCCTCTGCGGCTTTGATGTCTACGTCAATATGGTGCTGGAGGACGTCACCGAGTAGTATGTCGAAAATCACCCCAAACCCCTAAACCCTAGTCCCTAGTCTATGTTCTTGTACGTTGTTTCGTACCATGATGGTTACCCTTGTTTGGTTAGATGTTCTTTTCAGTAACTCAGACAACATTCTCACCCAGTGCAAAAATGTTGCTCATACTCATTGCATCATGTTGGTGGAGTTTGGGCAATTTCTTAGATATAGCTAACCTAGTGAATTGACAATTTCTTAGATATAGCTAACCTAGTGAATTGCGTTCGAGTTTTTTGTTATAGAGGGTAGTTCAGACCAATTCCTGTGTCACCAGGCTTGGATTTTACATAACTTTTAATGAAAGAAAGATAGCCTGTGCTCGTTACATGAAGGCAGCGGAGCTTGAATAATGTCTAAGAGATAATTAATCTAACTGGTGTTGCTTCAGAACTTTGTAAGGGAGCTCTACCCTCAGTTATAACCACTTTGATGAGAAACATAGCACTCAGAACGTTTAATTGGGGAGGGGAAGGCTGAGCCATCATGTCCTTTAGAAAGCTCTACCAGTAAGGGTGGTCCAATTTATTAGTGAAAGACAACAGAGATGCAACCAAGGCCTCATCCAACTTCGTCAACATGACTGACAAGGCTGTTCAGCGAAAGGAAATTCAGAATTCCCTCCAGCCATGTTCTGCTGCTGTCAAGAAAGAAGTTCAGAAGAAGGGGCTGCTCAACAAGACCAAGGCCCCAATCTCAGTCGCTGCCCTGCGCAAGCTGGTGCGCGCTGCTGGCCTGGGTTGCTCTGCGGCTGACGCCGTGGGAGTGGTGCCGCCGGGCGTGGAATGAAGATCTTCAGCCTATGTTCCAAGCGCACTTTGGAGGTCGGCGTCCGTGCGTTTGTGTCTGTCGCCGCTATCTGCTCGTCCTGTTGTGCTGTTCGTCTCTCTGTTGTTGGTCGGCTCTGTGAGCCTGTTTTCTGTCTTCTGCTGCTTAGGCTAGACTCTTTTGGGTGGCTTGCTAATCTTTGTCCCTTGGTGTTATGTTTGTGTGGTCATGGCTAGTTGTGGTAAGAACCTTGCTGTAATGTCGTGGAACGTTCGTGGTCTTGGCGACTCGGATAAATGTGTTCTTGTTCGTGATGCCATTGTCTCCTCTTCCCCAGCTATTGCCTGTCTCCAGGAAACAAAGCTCAGCGACGTTACTATGTTCAAGGCTGCCTCTTTCCTCCCTTCGTCTCTTGCTTCCAATTTTCTGCACATCCCGGCAGCCGGTACCCGTGGCGGCATCCTCACGGCCTGGAACGAAAATAGTCTACAGCTAAATTCTTACATTATTAGGCGCCATGCTCTTACTTGTTGCTTTACTCTCCTGGCTGTCAATGTTGCCATACACATTACCAATGTCTACGCTCCCTCCGACCACCGAGACACTCCGGACTTCCTACAAATCCTTCAGGAGATCCACTCGCACACTGATGGGCCTTGGTTGATCCTTGGTGATTTCAACCTCATTCGCAATGCGTCTGAAAAAAGCAAGGGTGCTGTCAGTCGGTCCCTCTGTGATCTCTTCAATAGTTGCATTGACAGGCTAAGCCTGCGTGAGCTCCCCCTTCTCGATAGTCTGTTCACGTGGTCGAACAAGCGCCGCTTCCCCACGCTTGCTAGACTAGACCGAGCCTTCACCAACTCAAACCACGCCTCAACTTTCCTCTCTACCACCCTCACCTCTCGGCTCAGACCTACCTCGGATCACAAGCCTATCCTTGTTACCATGTCGACCGCAGTCCCAAAATCAACCTTGTTCAGGTTTGAAAACGCCTGGCTTCAGTGCCCCTCCTTTCTTCCGTCAGTGCTCCTGGAATGGCAACCTGATCCTGCTATCCTTGACGCTGCCGGGCGCCTCGCTGGCTGCCTCAAACGCACGCGGTCTGCGGCAAAGGTTTGGTCAAGGCGTAACAGGGCGCCGCCCCACTTAATTTCCAATTGCAAATTCATTATTATGTTGCTCGACCACCTGGAAGAGTTTCGCACGCTGTCTGGTGCAGAAGTGCAGGTTCGGGCTCTGTGCCAGGACAAGCTGGAACTCCGTCTTCGAGAGCAGGCTGCATACTGGAAGCAGCGAGGGAAGCAGCGTGCAATCCGGGAGGCGGATGCCAATACCGCCTTTCACCATGCTCATGCTACTCAGAGACAAATAAGAAACCACATCAGAGTGGTTGAGGTGGACGGCCAGGAACTATGGAGTCATGAGGATAAAACAGCGGCGATCACTTCCTACTTCGCAGGTATCATGGGCGCTAGTATTGCCACCTCCTGGTCCTTCGATGTGCAAGCCCTCTACAGCGGGAGGGCTCGGGCTAGCGGCGCCCTCACTGCCCCCTTCTCCGAGGCAGAAGCTGCTGCTGCTGTTCGATCGATGAATAGGTGCAGTGCCCCGGGCCCTGACGGCTTCGGGCCTAGCTTCTACAAGGCAGCTTGGTCGACTGTTGAAGTGCAAGTGATGGATCTCTTGGGCGCTTTCCACAGAAATGAGGTCGACCTTGAGCGTATCAACAGGGCGTACATGGTGCTGTTGCCAAAAAAAACCGGGGTGTGTGTCAGTGGACTCCTTCCGACCGATCAGCCTACAGAATTGCAGTCTCAAGATTATCACAAAAATACTCACCACCAGGCTGCAGCGGGAGATTGCATCCCTCATTGATTTGGATCAGACAGGGTTCATTCGAGGCCGCTCCATCACAGAGAATTTTGTGTATGCTATGGAGCTTGTCCAATGCTGTCATAAGAGGAAGACTCCCACATTGGTGCTGAAGTTGGACTTCGCAAAGGCTTTTGACACTGTCAGTTGGGACGGCCTAGCCACCATTCTGTCTGCAAGGGGTTTTTGTGACGTTTGGCTGTCTTGGATGAAGAAAATTCAGAGCACATCAAGGAACGCCGTGTTGGTGAATGGATGCCCGGGGCCTTGGTTTACCTGCAGGCGCGGGTTGAGGCAAGGGGACCCCCTCTCCCCGTATCTCTTCCTGCTTGTCGCCGATGTTCTGCAGGTGCTAATAAAAAATAGCGGCATGGTTAGGCACCCCATTCTTGAGGACTCAGCTTGCCCAATCTTGCAATACGCTGACGACACCCTCATCCTTGCCCGTGCTAATATAAGGGACATCATGGCTCTGAAGCACCTTTTGGACTCCTTCTCCGCAGCGTCAGGCCTGCAGATCAACTACTCCAAAAGCACTGCGGTGCCCATGCATGTTAACCCTCAGGACCTGGCCCCAATGCTCCAAGTTTTGGGATGCAAGCAGGAAGGTTTCCCGCAGACGTACCTCGGGTTGCCTCTGTCCAGCACAAAGCTCAGACTCACGGCTTTCTCTCCCCAAATCGCCAAGACTGACAAATATTTGGCGGGCTGGCAAGCAGCCTTGTTAAATCCCACTGGCAGGGCAGTCCTAGTGAACTCGGTGCTTGACTCTCAGCTCGTCTATGCCATGTGCGCTGTGCCTTTGCCACCTGGGATTCTCTCCAGGGTGGACAGCCGAAGAAGATCCTTTCTCTGGACTGGCGAAGATCGGTGCTCTGGATCGAGCTGCTTGGTTGCTTGGGAAAATGTTTGTAAACCGAAACAGGCAGGGGGTTTGGGCATCAAGGACCTACACATCCAGAACACATGTCTGTTGGTCAAGCTCATTCACAGATTGCACTCTTCGGCCTTGTCGTCTTGGGCAGCCTGGGTGCGCTCGAATGTTAAACTAGCAACAATGGAGGGCGAGATCAGGGGGTGCCATTGGGATACTCTGAGAGCGTTGCTGCCCATCTATCAAGCGACCAGTTCGTCTCAGGTTGGGGATGGCTGCAGCACTGATTTTTGGCATGACGCTTGGTCTGGGCCTGACGACCTGTCTACAGCCTTCCCAGCCCTGTACTCACACTGCATCAGGCAAAAGGTCTGCGTGAGAGAGGAGGTGCTGCAGGGTTTGCACCTAGTCCCGCGCCTCACGCCACAAGCCCAGGAGGAACTAGAAGCTGTGCTAACAATAGTAGACAACACAAGCCTCGCCGATCGACCAGATACCAGACATTGCTTCCTTGCGGATCACGCTGGTAATTTTCAGACCTCTACTCTCTACAACCTGCTTAAAGGGTCCTTGGGGCATGGTGATGTTAGCACCACTTTCATCTGGGGTAACAAAGCCCCCCCGCGGGCACAATTCTTCTGTTGGCTGCTTATGCAAGGAAAAATTCAGTGCAAATGGAACCTGAAGAAAAAAGGGATTGTGGATGATGACTGTTGTGAAATATGTAACCAAGACAGTGAAACTCCTTCGCACATCATCTTCCACTGCCCGTTTGCACGCCAATTTTGGAGCTCCATCGGATTTTCTGTCGCTGATGATCTGGGCACCCAGGACCTGCCAAACATCAGTCGCCCTGATCGCCTTCCGGGTGCAGAATTCAACTCCTTTGTCCTCCTCTGCTGTTGGCAATTGTGGAAACGCAGAAATGGTGTCGTCTTCCGTCAGGATCATGCCACTCTTGCGGCCACTTTGCATTCATGCGCTTCTGAAGCAAAAGCTTGGGCGTACAGGCACAATAGGAAAGAGGCACAAGTATTAGGTGCTTGGTTGTTGGTGTTCTCTAATCCTATTATGTAATCTCATCTTTGCTTCGCCCTCCCCCTGTAACTATGCTAGCTACAATGCTGCTAGCTTGCTGTAAACTCTAGCCGCTTTGGGCAAAAAGACATGAATGAAAATCAGGTGGGGATCCTCTCCCCCCCCCCCGGTGACAGTCTAAAAAAAAAAAACCTTGTGATCACATTCATATCTACTTTCAAAACATGATTCCTTTTGGAGGCTCGATAAACTCCTGGTTCTAAGAGACTCAGAACTACGGAAGCTAAACTCCTTAACATTTAAATCAAACTCTTACCTTGCAGCAAAAGACGTAGCTTATTTTTCTTTGCCATTCTGTATATAAGCTGCAATAAGCCATCATTCCTTTAGAAGAGGATCTATTTTAAAGCTGTACTAGGCAGTTCAGTTTCCCCAAGCCCATGCCTTGAAACTCAATAGTAAAGTTTCCGTAAATTTTGAAATTACATCATGAGATTCTGTAAATCAAAACGTCGATATCAATTGTTCTCTGAACTTGTAGTTGTAGTTACAACAATTAGCTATAATTGAAACAAATGTTCCAAGTTAACTTAGATCATCTAATTTTTTCACCAGTTCACCTGCTCTATTAGTGATTTATAACTCTGTTTTGAAGGCGTTGCCTAGGTGCCCGGCGGACCCAACTTGCCTTGGTCTAGGTTACACCTTGTCACCTAGGCAACAAGGCGTACCCAGCTTGCCTTGGGTCGTCTTGTCAACGTTGAAACCATGATTTTAGTTTTCAATTGCTTTTCTGAAATTCAGTCAATAACTTCACCAATTTCATGTTTATCCTGCAGTGAATACACTGCTGAAGGGCGCCGTGTTACAAAACTTGACCAGATCCTCTTGAACGGCAACAACATAGCCATTGTAAGGATCATGCTCAGATAATGTTGATGTTTAGTGCTTTTGTTATTGTCTAATGCTGCATGTTTAACACACTCACTTGTCCTGTTACAGTTGGTTCCTGGTGGTTCACCACCTGATGTGTAATGAACTTTTGCTTCCCAGAGTATCATTCGTGGTGAAGGCAGCCCCGTGAACTTTGCACCTTATATTTTTTAATCATTGGATGTTTCCTCATCTCGGATGTGTTTCTCCTGTTCATGATTATACCGAAGTTTATTGTTAACTCTGTCAGCATGGAATCTCTCCTCTGTATTGAACTTCTGACCTGAAGTAGTGTGCCTGCATAGCTGTAGTTATATGATTCGCTTTGCTCATCATCATTGTACTGTAATGTGAATTGCAGGTAATGGATTATGAAGAAACCTGATAAATGGAAGTGCATCGGTTGTATTTGGCGTTTGATTGACAGCGTTACTTTTATTTAAAAATTCCATTTTTTCTATTTTACCTGCCGTCCAAAACCAGTCTAGAGCAATCTAGTGATCTGAGAAGTATTTGTTGGTTAATATTCAATGTTTGGCCTAATCATGAAATTAGGCTTTAGTCTATTTTCGTCGTCATCTAACAAAGTGAACTTACCTATTTTATATTCCACGATTATAGTCCTAATACATGCGCTTATTGTTTCCTTTTGTTTTATGCGATGAATAGTAGCAATTGGATGTTAAGACAATCTCCAACAACACCCTCTATATCCCTTTACCGTTTTCTCTAAAGGACTTATTTTTCTTCAGCTGTGTCCTTTATACTGTCTTTTATATGTAAATATCTATACTAGGGATATATTTTGCTCTAGTTTTTGTAGATACATGTTTGTCATACCCTTTGTTGGTTATTTGTCGAAGTTCTTGCGAGGAACTATAATATGACAACATAATTAAGGTAAAGTCTCTTTTTCTTTGAAGGTGAGAAGGGAAGCTTTGACGAGAAGGTCGATACAGAATATCATAAGAAACGAAGGATGATAGAAGACAACGCTGTTTAATATGCTTTCAGAATTTAGTATCTTTGAAGGTCTCTTGCACAAGTTCAAACGCGGGACTACAATTGGTCGACCCCTATAGTAGTGGCACTATACACTTATTTATAGGATTAATTTGGTACAAATCTCTGTAGAAAAATATAGAAGCACCCCTCACCCTATATATGATCTATACAATCGGGAGATGCTATCTATTATCTTTAACATGAGAGACATGTCGTGTACGTCTCCTAGTCGTCCTCTGTAGACTTTCTATGTCCGAAGGTGATTTCATCTTTGTCCAAGCTTTATCTTCTCTTCGGTCGAGGTCGAAGCTTCTCATTTTAGTCTAATAACTTTGAAGGTGTCACCCTGCAAGACACTTACAAAATAGATTTTGATCGACCTCCGACAAAGCCTTCTACCCAATAGTAGCTCCTTGTGGGATTAGTTTATTTTCTATAACGAGTTCAAACCGTGAAACTTCACTAAGAGGGCTTTGCACTGAAAGTCTAAAAAACACCTTCCATTGTGTTATGTTGAGGATAATATTCTAGGGCCCTTAGAACCCATGAGTCAGCAAGAGAACGAGAGAAAGGTCTCCTTTGGAAGGACCCGCCCCCGAATAGTTCTGAGGCACCGAGCCCGGGATCGGGCTAGACGGAGCCAGAAGAGGGGTCAGACAAATCGAGAGGAAGCCAGTCGAGTGGGTTCCGCACCTGACCCCAAGATTGATCTGAGCTTTTTGGAACTGAGGTATGCCTAAGATTGGACTTCTGAAAAAAGTTATTCCGAATAATGCAATTGGATTTATAGTATTATAATACGTTGTGACTTGGTATTGTGTTATCCAACAGAGATTTAGCCTTGTTAAGCATATGCGCGGGCTCATTCCGTTTGGCCATAACGGATCTAGCCGACGAGTGCTCTCTCCTCCTGGCCGAGTTCCCTCCTGGCAGCGAGCCGGTCCCGTTCATTACCGGCGGCGCTCCCATCCTTCTTTTCCCCGCGCCTCGTCAGGTACGTATTCCCTTATGGTCTTCTCCATTCCCATCCTCCCCCCGAGCTATCCTATTTGTGCATGGCCCCCAGCTCCGCGCCCTGGTTGGCGAGCCTGTCGGGTTACCGCGCGGTCATGCTGAACTGGAGCTATCGCTGTCCTCCTAGGCAGGTACTGCAATGGATACTCCCGACAGCAATGGAGATGTTGAGCACAATGCGACAGATGCAAATTGGTTCCTCACCATTGAAGATGTTGAGCACTTGTTGATTGAGGCACCAGCCGCGCCTGCGGATATCAGTGCACCCCCTCCCATTAATGTTGTAGAGCAAGGTCATTCGGTAGCGGATTCGTCAACTCAAGGAAATGATTTTGAGGGAATTTTACTGGATTTGCGATGGGAAGAAGAAGGACCTCATCATGTACCTGATGAGAGTGTTATGTACCACAAACTTGGATTAGCTGCCGAGGATGAACGAGAAAATAAAGAGAGAGAGAGGATGCTTGCAATCTTAGAGGTGATGGAAATAATCTAGATGAACTTGGTGGTGATGGTTCCGCAACTTTGCCTTGTGTTGATTTTTTGCAGCACGAGACCAAAGTTGTCTATGACTCTAATCATCCAGTGATGGAGGTTGGCAGCTTGTATGCATCTATGACTGAATTTAGGCTGGCAATGAGACAATATGCCATAGACAAAGAGTTCGAGTTAGGTATTGAGGCTAGTACCCGGAAGAAATATAGAGGCTATTGTCGTGGAGGCGGCTGTCCTTGGAGCATAAATGCAAGAATTGAGAGGGATGGTTCGCTGACCATAATTGTATGTTTTCTATGTCAAGAACTTAACTTTTATTTATATTGTTGTGGCCTTCGAAGTAATCCAATGAGAGTGTTATTGTTGTTTCTATTTTTGTAGGTGACTGTGTTGAATGATCATCACACTTGTACTTCTAGTGGACGGAGGAGGACTAGCACACCAACAAGTGCTTGGGTTGCTTCCAAAGCTCTTCCTATTATTGTTAAGAAACCACATATTGGTGCTAAGGAATTACAAACTGCACTTCAAGATACCTACAAATGCACAATTGCGTATGACACAGTCTGGTATGGAAAAGAGAAAGCCTTGAAAGTCTTGTTTGGGACTTGGGAAGAGAGCTTTCAACTTTTGTACAGTTGGAAGGAGGCAGTATTGCAGAAGTCACCTGATAGTGTCATTGAAATTGATGTTCGAGTAGAAGATGGCCGATTCTACTTCACACGCTTCTTTTGTGCTCTTGGACCATGTATCATAGGCTTCTTACAGGGTTGCAGACCTTACTTGAGTGTGGATTCTACTGCTTTGAATGGTCGATGGAATGGTCACCTACCATCTGCTACAGTAGTTGATGGGCACAATTGGATGTTCCCGATTGCTTTTGGATTCTTCGAGTATGAAACAGAGGACAATTGGAAATGGTTCATGCAGCACTTACGGAAGGCCATTAGAGATCTTCCTGTTCTAGCAGTTTGTTCTGATGCTTGCAAAGGTTTGACCAACACAATGAGGGATGTTTTTTCCAATGCAGAGAAAAGAGAGTGTTTCAGGCATCTAATGAACAACTTTGTCAAACAATTTCCTAGTTCTGAATATATGTACCCTGCTGCTAGGGCGTACAGGAAAGAAGTTTATGATATGTACATTGCGAACGTGAAATAGAACCCTGCCATCGCTGATTGGTTGGATAAGTTTCATAGTTTATTGTGGTACCACAGTGCTTTTAACCCTAGCATCAAATGTGACTATGTGATGAATAACATTGCGGAGGTCTTCAACAACTGGATTAAGGACTACAAGGACCTTCCAGTATGCGACCTTGCTGACAAAATAAGGTTGATGATCATGCAACTTTTCCATAAGAGAAAGGCGAATTAGACGGAGGTTAGAAGGAAAGATACTACCCTCCATCATAGCCCAACTAAATGCACGTACTCGAGGGCTCGGACACCTGGAAGTCATAAAAGGTGATGACTATGTTGCCGAGGTGAGAGACAACAGTGACTGTGTTTCTAGATATGTGGTGAAGGCATATCTAAGAGAATGTTCATGCCTAGAGTGGAAACATACCGGGAAGCCTTGCCACCATGCATTATGTCTAATAACTGCGCAACAATTTAGAGATGCGATGATGGAGGAGTTTGTTGATGATTACTACTCTGTAGAGATGTATAGGAAAGCATACTCAAGATTGGTGGAGCCAATTGAGAACAATTTGTTTTGGCCTAAGGTGGACTTTGCAAAAGAGGTTGGTGCACCACTTGGTAAAAGAGGTGTCGGACGTCAAAGGAAAAATAGGATCAAGACTTGTCTCGAGGGTGGTAGCAGCAAGAAGAAGCCTTCAAATGGCAACGAGAAAACAAAGAAAGTAATTAGAGGAAAATTTAAGTGTCCAAATTGTGGGGAGTTAGGGCATAGGAAGAGCAGCTACAAGTGTCCCCTTAATGGTACAAAGAAAAGGTACTACGTAAACATCAACTTTCTTCGTAACATTATTATTGTTTATCTAACTTATATCATCACAGGAAACGAAGGCCGAGGAAAAACACAATAAAGAAATGGTTTCCAACACCGCCAGAGGCTGATACTGATCATCAGCTTGTTGCCATGGAAACAACATCACGAGAACCTGTTAACAACATCCCTTCTTCCTTGCTGCCAATAATAGAAGAGGCTTCTACTGTTCAGCTGTCAACAAGCGAATGGTCACCACCTAGGAGACTTCGGACAGCTGTCAAAAAGAAGCTTACTCCGAAGAAGAAGTTCTGTTTCTGAGTAGCAGCTTAAGTTCTGTGAACAATTTATATGTATCTGGTAGTAGTAGTTTCTATGAACAATTTCTGTTTCTGTGAACAATTTCTGTTTCTGTGAACAATGTCTAAGAATCCTGGCAATAGATGGGTGTAATTTGGCCGGGGAAATGCGTCTGCCAGTGTGAACCTGTCAGTCGGTTATTAGACCTTTATAAGAAACAAAACTCTATATATTTGCAAGTATGGAACGTGGCTGACAATATTATTTTACACCAGGAGGTGCCTTAGCAGCACAGGTGGTGCCTTAGTCTGGTTCCTGTTCTAGTAAGGCTGCATACAATGCATTCTTCTTTGTGTCCATCAAGTTTGTGCCTTGGAGGAGAATTTGGAGATCCTCGGCAACCCTGGGGTGTAATGTTTTTTATGGCTTGCTGTCAAAAAGTGGTCTGGATGGCTAATCAAAATTGTACAAACATAGTTTAACCCATCTTGCTGCTAGCTTATTGTGTGATCAAGCTGAAGAGACCATCCTGCATATTTTAGTTTCTTGTATTTTCACTTGGCAGGTCTGCACCTTGGTATTACAGAAGCTTGGACTTGCGGCACTAGCACCTGACTCTGATGTAACAAGTTTCCCTAGCTGGTGGTGTGGTGCTATCAAGAAGATACCTAAGGACGTCATGAAATGATTTAACACTTAAATTATCCTGGTAGCTTGGAAAATATGGAAGCATCGAAATGCATGTGTGTTAGCTCAAACGTGCAAATGGTTTTACAGGCGGTGAGTACTGAGAGAAGTCTTTGGTGCTCTCCAGAAGCTTCTGCTCTTTAGGAGCTGCCCCCCCTTAGATTAGGTTTGAGTTTTCTTGGGAGAAGGTTCCATGCCCTCTCCCCTTTTAGAGTTTTCATCCTACTTTTTTTAACGAGCTCTTTTCGGACAGACTAGGTAGTTTTTGGATCCTGAATAATTTCTATGAACACAGGGATAGCTGAGCGCTTGGGATAGCTGATTGAACTAGGCACACATAGTTGAAGATACATCATGAACTACAAGTTGAAGATACATTATGGCCAAAACAATCATGGCCGAAACAAAGTTGAACTAAAAATACATCATGAACTACAAGTCTCACAAAATACATTGCCCATAGAATACTACATCAAATTAATACATGCCTATTGTCGAGGAGGCAACTCCCTCACAGACAAATAGGTCAGATAGGCTCGTTCATATGTGATAAACGGCGATCATTGATCTCATCCGAGTCAAAAGAAGAGTTGTCTTCATCCGAACCACACTGCTCATTACAATCACAATGAACATCAGATTTGAAATCATTGTACATTCCAAGGGCTTCGTAATCCTCAAGTAGAGGTTGCGGACCAATAAGAACTTCCTCCAAATCCCTGCTCATAGTGTCTAGACCTTTTGCAATTTCAGTAACATCACTCATGGCATTAACCAGGCAATTCTTGTGCACCATGTCTAAATACTTAGGCACATGATTGCGGCCGTTCAACCTCCTCAACTCATCGGCAGATAATTGCATCTGTCTAATGCCGTCTAAAAGACCATCCCAAACTTGATTATATCTCTGCGCCTACAACCAAATGAATAATGAGATTCAATAACATATTATAGTATTGACTATTACTATTTAATGTTATTTACACTAAAACATACCGGATCATGTGTCCTACATAATCGATGGCGCGGACGTAATCTACTAGTGCCATAATCAATGTTGCTCGTGTCGATGATGCATGTGCGCCTACTCCCATCAATCAGCCTTGTCCCATTTGCAGCTTCTGCGACATCTTTGCGTGTGCCGGCCCTAGCAGGTCCTGATCCGATAGGAGTGGATCTTGGAGATTTCTCCATGGCCACGGGGAAGCAACCTACGACAGGGGTCGTTGGGAATGGGAACAGAACAGGGGCACCAGAGAGATAGAGCGCTCGAGAGGATACCTAGGCAGGGAAGGAGACAGGGTTGAGGACCAGGGAGAGGAACACCGAGGAGTGCTGTCGAACAATACTTGATAGAGGAGCTCCGACGCCGGGAGAGAAGAGCGTCGGGAGAGGAGCTCCAGCGCCGATCCGTTCTAAGAAACGGGGCAGTGAGATGGACTGTCGTAACAACGCGTACTAGTAGCTGGACATCGGCTAAATCACATTCCGATAGCAAAAAATCAATGTTGAACAGATTATAATACTAAAACTCCAATTACAGTGTTTGGGATACCATTTTTCAGAAGCCCAATCTTGGTGATACCTTGGTTTCAAAAAGCTCGATTGATCTGCCATAAGTGACCGACCACATTAACTGCATCTAGCATCGAGCCACAGTGGGGGAGTCGGTCTTCCTTCCACTCATAACCTACGAGCCCTAGGCCTATGACCCACTCATGACCTATCAACCCTAGGCCTGAGTGCACTGGCCATCTACAAGGCCCGCAACACGACGTGCCGCGTCGAGACCTAGGCTATGGAGGCTAGGGGTCAGCATGACATAGAAACGACAATGAAGATGCTAGAGCTCTTCGACGCCCACACCACCAGCCATAAAGAGCATGACCAGGAAAGCCTATACGATCGAGACACATGAAAACAAGCACGACTTTACCAAGGTAGAATGCCCCGTTCTACCATGGCATCATAGCTCCTTCCTTGAGAAGCTACTGGTAGCCGACCCCCATCTTAACCTATATAAAGGGGAGGTCGGCCAGGAGACGGCCGAATGACTAGACCCAGAGGACCACAGAGACCGAAATCAAGGAGCGAACCACCATGACAGCCAAGGCTTGGTAGAGAGCACCACATTCATAGTCATTAGGTCTAACCAAGTATAAGAGACCTAGGAGCTCCTCCCTCTCTCGCCCGTTTACAACCCCTACTGCGAGCATAACGAAGGTGTAAGTAGCGCGAGCCACCGAAGACTAGATGTAGGTACATTCTACTTGAACTAGTATAAATCTCGCGCCTATTGGGCATACCATCCGGACCACGGAACATGTACAAATAAATTTACTTGTTGGAACTAGTTCAATACATCGACAGTGGCGCGCCAAGTAGGGGACTTGCGCGTTCTTGACGACTTCTCCAAGTTCTGGATGGTCGGCCATGGCATAGTTTGGGCCCTGGAATGTCCATTCATTTTAGAAACCTCAACTTCGTTGTCGACAATGAGGGAACAATGATCAGGGCCCCGAAAGCCTAATCCCCCTCAATGAAAGACTTGGTCGATGTTGGTAGGGGCCTCGGAGGCCTCCAGCTCAGTTCCCCTCAGGGAAACGACGGACAACGGTGTGTGACAAGACCCGCTTGTGTTGAGTTTGTGGGAATGATGGACCCCATCAAGGATTCATTCCATGACTTGCTCATGTCGAGGCCAGAATACGAACACAACTCCCTATCCAATGGAGCAAGTCATGACTCGGCCCAGGAGTGCTTCATAGCCGACACCCCGGAAAACCGCTCCTCGCTCGCAGGAAGCCCTAAGGGAACCACTGCTAGCGTCATGATACATGCGGCGGCGATCGCTCCACCGTGGCTCGAACTACCCTACCAAAAGCTGCCACAAGCACTAAGTCCTTCCCAAAGCAGCCAGTACCTCCCGACTGGTAGACGAGGGGCACCAAGATAGCGATCGGGACGACCACGACGAGATGTTGGAAGAGTGCATGCTGCAATGGAGAACGTTCGCTGCCGCTTAATCCATGACAGGAATGGACCATCACGATGCCCTAGGTGAGCCAGAACGTTGTGGCCGCCACGACGCCCCTTGATAAGCTCCCTAAGGCTGAGACTTTGAGCGAACGGAGGACCCATCGCGAGATCCGGGGTCTTCTCGACCTTACTATGCAACAATAGACCGAGAGTTTCATGTCGCGGCGTCGAGAGCCTGGGGTCGACCAGCATACCACGTCCGCGTCGTCAAAAAATGATGCTTCGTTGGGACAGATGCTCGAGTACAAAGAGGAAGATACGACACGAGTCCCGTCCCATAGGCACCCAAGGACATGCAGAAACACGCAAAGCTTGCCCGACCCAGGGCCCTAGGAAAAAGGACAGGAGGGACCAGGCATCAACCATCGGTACAATCAGCGTCATGGAGGACGCTTTAATCCTAATGTGGACTGAAGTTTGAGCTCCCCTCCACCGGGACCTCAGGCCTTCGGCCACCACATCCTCTCGGTGCTAGTACTGTAGTGGTATAGGGCACCCACCAACATCGCAAAGTACTAAGGAGAATCAAACCCCAGCCTTTGGCTAGGAGACTACTGATTGGCATGTTAAGGGAGAGGAACAAACCATGATGATTTCGTAATCCAGAACATCCCCCTTTACTTGGCAGATTCGGCACGAGCATGGATAGAAAACCTGAAGCCTAGATGTATCCAAAGCTAGGCCAACCTCGAGAAAATTTTTGTTGGAAATTTCCAGGGTGCATACGTGCGCCCGGGCAACCCGTGGGACCTCAAGAATTGCTGACAGAAACTGTACGAGACCTTGAGGGACTACATCCGACGCTTCTTGTGGTAGTGCAATAAGCTGACTAACCTCGTTGATGCTGATGTTATCAGCACTTTCATCTCGAGCACCACGAGTGAGACTCTGGTGCACAAGTTGGGGCATAAAAGCCTGCGAACCACGAAGAAACTCCACGACATCGCAACTAGCCATACATCAAGGGAAGATACAGTGGGGGTGATTTTCAATCACCGCAAGCAGAGGACCAAACACGACAAAGGGCCCGATGGAGGCATCAACGAATAGCCTAACAAATGAAAGTAGAAGCACATGCAGTGGCACGACAATATTGTAGTAGCCACATTGGCCCAAAAGGGAGGAAGCCTCCGACCGAGGAGGCCACTAGCCATTTCGAAGATGCTGAGGCCCCATGTTCGAACCACTGCTACCCCATCCAGCACACCTACAAAGATTGTGGGCTGCTTAGGAAGTTCCTAAGTGTCGATGTTTGGATCTGAGGACCTAACAAACTAGTGAAATGATGTTGCGTGTCCTGACCCAGATGTGATGCAAGTTGACACAAGTATTTTTATCCTGGTTCGGGCAAAGAGAGGCCCTAGTCCAACTCGATGAAGGGGACGGCTCCATCCGCTCGTGGTGTCCACCGTGCCGCTAACTGGAGGGCTTGGATTGGGTATGACGGGTCGTCCGAGCGGATCTTCGTTGCTACGGCTTGGGCCGGGGCCAGCGCGTCCGTGGCTGCCGGCGCGTCCATGGCAGCCAGCGCTTTACCGTTTGTCCCCGTGAGTGCCCTCCTCCTCAGTTCTTGCCTGTGCAGCTCATCATCCGACATACGTCGTTGTGCTCCGGTGCCTGTGCCCATACCGACAGGTGAGGATTGTTCACCGGATTCCAAAATCCGATAAATCCCGCCTTGCCGTGCCTATGTCCGTTGCCTCGCGAGTGCTTTCTCAACATCGTTGGCCCACTGTTTATTCGTCCTTCATCGAGCTTTCTCAATAACGTCGGCCCACTGTGTTCTCGTCCTTCCACCGTAGCGCCCATGCTGCTGCTTTCTCCCACTCCCCTTATATGAAGTCCCTCTGCTGTTGTCTTCCTTTTTCCCTAACTGGCAGGCGCTCCTTTCTTCTCGTCGACTCCATCACCGTTGTTCGTTCCTTTTCTTCAGATCCCTATTTCTTTTGTTTCGATTCCTTTCCGTTTCTGCACTGGATTCATGTGCGTTGGCTCATCGTTCGTGTTGCTCGTGTAAATCTGCCATGTTGGAGACCTGGCCAACACACACAGGTCCTGAAATCGTTCAGTCTATCCCTTCTTCAGCGATTTGAGGTAATCCCTGGTTCCATCATTCCTCATTTTGTTATGTTGCTTTGGTTTTTTTGTTCATTGTAGTTTCTTAGTTGATTGTGTTTGTCATGTTTTCACGCTCCTTCCTGTGCTGCCTACATGCATAGAATTTTTCCCTGTTTATTGGATTATTGGATAGGTACAACCGTACAGGCATACATGGATAGAGTACCTGCATTTTTTAGGTATGGAATACTTTCACAACTAGCTTTGTTTTAGGTTCCATGTCTTCCTATGTGAAAGGCTGTATCAGGAAGTATGCATAAATACTGTCATACATTAATAGTGATGTCTACAGCTGTCACACCCGGTTTTAGAAGGTAAACTGAATGCGAACCATGTACGTGCCAGGATTAGAAATTCACATACACAGTGATTACATAAATGACTCATCATAGCACAATGCTTCGAATAACAATAAAGAGTAAGTAATAATATTAAATACTAGAGTCATTTACATAACGTAAATCAAAGTACATAGAATCAAAACGTAGCCAACATAAACAACCCACCACAGGCAGCTGACTGGGGGAGGTCGCTAGCCTAATCCTCTAACTCATCGAAGTCCTGGAACTCCTAGAGGTCCGCCTCAATGCCTTCTTCTACTTTACCTGAGCATCGATTGCACCAAAGGTAACCTAGTGTTTTGTGAAAGCAAGGGTGAGTACACATCAACGTACTCAGCAAATGTCCCGTTTGGCTGAGGTGGACTAGCTTTGTGTGGAGTTAGGTTGAAAGCAGTTGCTTTTAGTTGGTCAGGTAATTATTAATAGTATAGAGCTAGGTTTTAACATTAACCCAAGTTGTTAACCCAAAAGTACTCTTCCCAAATGAAAAGAGTACTAGAAACCATAATCATAATCATAATCAAAACCAACATTATCCTCATCATCATCTGTAAACAAAGTAGCCTTGATTCAATGTGTCTCTAATCAATGGAGCTCCCTTGGCCGCTCATAACCGCGAGCACGATTGATATATCAGTTTCATAACACTCTGCAGAGGTTACGCACTTTACCCACAAGCCGTGATTCCCTTTGTAGCCCGGGCTTGCAAGACCCTTATTCACTCCCGAGGTGAATGGCCAGGGATTCACTATGAAGCCTTTACAAAGATTCCCTGAGGTTGTAGCCACTCGTTAGGTTTCCTAAATGTACCACACTCCTCCGCAAGGGGCAATCCACCCTTGGCAGAGCGAGCCGCATACACCGAGCCCCATTGACGGCACGATGACGAAGCGAACTACACCCTAGTTCCTCTAATTATTTAGCTAAGGGCGTCCCATTCCACCCTCATGGTTGTACTGCTTTCCTGGGCGGTCATCCAACGAACCAGTCCTTATGGAGAGGCACTCGAGAAACAGCTTGAGTCCCCTTAAATGCCACAAGTATATCATTATATCCAGAATAAAACCATAGTATCATCATTATATCTCATCATGTTCATTGATTAAAGTAAAGCGCTAGCATGAAGCTAACCATAGTAACCCAAAAGGTAATCAAGGACAAGGTAAACAGAAAGCTAGTCAATTCTTATGTTGTTCATAGTATGCAGGATAGTGAATTATAAAGTAAATGGAACATAATGGATCAGAGGACACTTGCCTTCACCAAACAGATGCTCAGGGTCTTCGATCTCGTAGAACTCGAAGAACTGGATCATTTGGTCGCCGAAGCTTGACCGTCGATTCCCCAAAGCTCAGAAACGAATCGCGATCTAATCGCAACGCGAAGCGAAGACGAACATGCACAAGCAAACAAACATATACATATGCATAAGAACATTACACCATACAAGATAAAATGTTATAAAAGCGAGCAATATAAAATAGAGAGCGCATCTACGGTTACGCGAGGAAAAGAACCATGATAGACGAAGCTATGGTCGAGGGGTTAGCGCGTTTACGTTAAACAAGTACTAATTAGAACATCCAATTCAACATAATTATATTAATTGATATTAATCAAATGTAAATTAATACTACTACCTAGTTTTGACTAACTTACTGTTTTAATAGTTGATGATTAAATAAATAACTAATTAACTCACATGAGTAATTAAAAGCAAACGATTTAATCTCGCGTGCGGACAACGACCGATATGGGCGAACGGCGCGCGACAACGCGTGCGAACAACACGCGCGACACTCGTGAACGACACGCGACGACGCACGCGAAACAGCACCGCGGCACGCGCACGGTAAGCGCGGACCGACATGCGAAACTGATAAATAAATGACAACATGATTACACTAAATGCTTATTAATAAGTAACATTTCAGTTAAGGTTAATCATATTGGTGACTAATTATAGATGCGCAAATCGAATTCCGAAATTAGATTTTAAAATTGAATTGTCGCTCTAGTAGTCATTGGTTAAACAAACGTTTAAATGAATTAAATAAAATATGCAACAGTGGAGATAAATATTTCTAAATTAAGATAATTTTAATACGAATCTAACGCAACTTGAATGGATCGAATCGGGTTTAAAACGCAAAAGTTATGAATGTTTTAAACCATATTATAATTCGCGCGTACTAATTTACAAGACTGCCATCGTCTTCTTCCTCTCTCATCTTCCTCACGTTGGAAATCCATGGCCATGGTGCTGCGCAGGGGAGGGGGAAGAGCTCGGCCACCGCCGCGGGGGCTGGGGCCACGCCGCCAGGCCGCGCCGCCGCCGCAGGCTGCCGTGCCCCAAGCAGCTCGGCCGCCACGGCCGGTCGCCGCCACCGCGCCACGGGCAGGGGCAGGGCGGGCGTGCGCAGGGGTAGGGTGGGCACGCGTAGGGGGGCGGTGGGGAGAGAGGGGCTGCGCAGGGAGGAGAAAAAAAATGAAGAACTAGGTTGAAATCTATGGAGGGGGCTCACTGGAGAAGAAGACCCTCACCGGAGCCGAGGACAAATCTATCGATTGCCGAAGATTCGGGGGTCCGATCGACGAGCCGAACGCGCTACGACGAAGCCCTCGACGAGATGAATGCAGCGGTACCCTCGGATTCTGTAGACGATGCACGGATTGGGAGTAATTGCTCGTTGGAGTTGTCGCCGGAGTTGGAACCGCTCCGAACTTCGGCGAGCAATACCAGGAGCTAGGGATTGGATTTGAAGAAACCGTTTCGTGTTCTGGAAAGGGCTCTACGAGATAAAGCCAGACATGTATATATATCTAGGGTTCGGACGAGATAAAAATTCGGATTTTACCATTTTTAAAATTCAGAAAAGCCTAAAAATCCATATTTTATGCTCAAAATATTATATATGCTTTCAAAAATTCCAGAAAAATTCCTATAAATGTTTTGGCACCTAATGAACTCAAAAAACATAATTAGAATTTCTAAAAACATTTTTAAGTGCCTCAAATAAATAGATTTTGATTTCCGGAAAATAGGAAAATATTCCAAAAAATATGAAAATTTACCGAGCGCTTCTATAAGATATGTTAACATGTTTCAGACACATTTTGCAATTAGAAACACCATGCAACAGCATGAATGCAACAACCAAACTGTCTCTATGGCTCATTCCACTAGGTTTACGCTAATATAAAACAAAATAATTCTCCGTTTTAGGAAAAAGAGAAAGGAAAGCGAAGAACTAAGAGAGTAACACCTAAATTTGGTGGATATTAGAAAAGAAATTTTATACCCCCAAATTCAGGGTGTTACAAATCTAACCCCCTTACAGAATCTCATCCTCGAGATTCAAGAAGAGGCTAGCAAGAAAATGAGATTGGTTCATTAGTCTTTCATAGCTTCTTCTAACTCAACTTTAACTCTGATGGCTTAACTCGCAGATTGGTTGCTTTGGCCTTCAGATGCTCGAGACCAATTGATACAATTCTTGATGATCCCTTGGACCTGTGGGTTAGGACCCACACACGCTTTCGCTGCGCCACTCTAATCTTGTTGGTTGATGTTGATCGCATTGTCTTCATTGGGGTTTGCGGCTAACCCCCTTAACAGGAGCGTTGTACCCACTTGGTGAAGACGCTGCTGACTCTGATCTTGATTGATTAAGAGAAGTTGGAGAATGCCAACCAGACAGGTGCAAGAGGGAAGTGTATAGATAGAAAAGGTAAGCATAGATGGATTAAGGAGAGAAGGGGAGAGAACCCAACTACCTAACTCTATTACACTCACCTAGTAAATTGATGACATTGCGAACCAAGGGCCACAACACATCAACACTCATCACAAAGAAGCAAATCAGTCATAACACAAAGACAAACAGCACGAGCACACAACAACAAGCATCTCGTTGTTACACATTAATATCAACTAGATGGTGATCTTTCCTTACCAAGGGGAAACTACTCTAAGGCCATCGAAAGGCAAGGGGAATGATAAGACATGCATGATAGGGGCATGAACATAGTAAAGGATGAAGCTAAAGCAAGGATTGTAACCGACAAGGGAGAGAATGCAACCAAGGTCAGGATAGGCAAAACACCATTCTCAATTCGAGATGGAAAAGATGATATTTCAAAAGGTAGGCATAAGATAGCATCATGGAATGATCTAGAGATTACAAAGGTAAGGGAGGTGAAAGGAAAAAGCACACCAAAAGATAGAGTTAGGACAAGACTTGCAAAGCGACAGAGGAAAAAGGGAACGAACAAGAGCGGGATGGGTAAGACATCACTCTTGAAATGAAATGGGGGAGGCGGCTTTAAAATGCAGGTGCAAGATAAGCATCATGGTAAAGATCAAGGGATGACAAGGGTTAAGGTGATAACAGACAAACACAACCAAGGATGTATTTTAGACAAAACTTGTGAGGCATCAAAGAAGGGGAAGCAATCAATGGTGAAGTAGGTGAGGCATTATCCTCAAACAGCGATGAAAAAGAGGAGGCTTTAAAGGGTAGGTTCAAAGTAGGCATGTGGCAAGGGCATAGGTATCACGAGGGTTTAAAGGTGATAACGGACAAGGATGTAGGAGAGGAGGTAAATGTGCATAAGAACCAAGAATATAAATACCACAAAGGATGGAGTTAAGACAAGACCTGTAAATGGAAAAGGAGAGGGTACGTCCATGGGCCAGATAGGTAAACTGCCACTCTCAAATTGAGGTGGAAGAGAGGAGACTTTTTTAAGAGCAAGAATAAAGATAAGTGTTAAGGCAAGACCGATGGATGACAAGGTAATGATGATAGCAAATAAAACAAACTACAAAGGATGGAATTAAGACAAGACTTGTAAGGCGACAAGAAGTGAAAAGAAATCAAGGGAGAGATGGGTAACTCGCAACTCTCAAACTGGGTTGAAAGAAAGGGGAGGCTTTTAAAGGATAAGTTCAAGGTAAGAATTTAGGTAGAAGACATAAATATCACAATGGTCAGAGGCGATAACAGACAAGGGTATGAGGGAAAAGACGAAGGCATTGGAGAGTCAGTGGTATAAGTACAACAAAAAACGGAGTTACATCAAGGCTTACACGCGGTAAAGAAGAGGATATTGCCAAGGGTGAGATAAGTAAAACACCACTCTCAAATTGAGATAAGAGACTAGAGATTTTAGATAACAGACATAATGTAATCACAAAGCAAGATAGAGTGATGAGAAGGGTAAACGAAATAACAAACAAAAACACAACAAATGATAGAGTTAAAAACTCGCAGGTGACAAAGAAGAGGATACACCCAAGGGAAAAGTAGGTAAAGTACGAAGCTCAGATTGAGATGGAAAAGAGAATATTTTAAAGGCTGGTATAAGATAAACATCAAGGTAAGATATAGGGGTGATAAGGATAAAGGTGATAATGATGAAAAGCATAATCCAAGGACAGAGTTAAGGCAAGACTCGCAAAGTGACGAAGTGGAGAAAACAATCAAGGACAAGATAAGTAAGGTTCTGACAGAAGAGTTAAGTAAAAATTCATTATCAAAGGAAGTTATAAGGAAACAGTGAGATCACCAAGGATGTGCAAAATAAAATGATTGCGAAGGGATCATCGAGAAACAAGGGCGGTCAATGGCATATGAGCTGAAATTTTTTAAATAGACATGGGATATAAAGGTACGCATATATATAAAGATAAGAGTATGCAAGGTTCTAAGGATACGAGCATAGCAAGACCAAGAGAATAGAAATTGCTAAAAGTTAGTTATTAACAATAGAATAGGAAAGGATCTCCGAAGGCAGGAAGGTCAAGGACATATAAATTGGAATGTTTAAATAGACAGCAGAGATTTAGAGATCGATATTTGAATTAAGGGAAAGGGTATCGAAGATTCTAGGGATACAAGCATGTCAATACCAAGAGAATAGATATGGTCAAATAGTAGCAATTTAATGGTGGAAGAGGAAAGAATCCCAAGAGACTAAAGGCTATGGTCAGGGGGCATCTACAAAGATGTCGCAAGCACAAGAGTGAGATCAGGTCTAATAGATTGAGAGAAGTATAAACCATACTAGAATAAAATACTTTTGGCAAGGGGGCACATAGGAGCACAACATAGAATTAGTCGAGGTGACTAATATTTTGAAGCAGAATCAAGGATGAGGTGAAGTAATAATCAATAAGTCCTTAAAACGACCAATGCTACTCTACGCTAGCGGTCCTAAAGTCAGCAAGGCTTTGATATCACTTATGTCACACCCGATTTTAGAAGGTAAACCGAATGCGAACCATGTACGTGCCAGGATCAGAAATTCACGTACACAGTGATTACATAAATGACTCATCATAGCACAATGCTTCGAATAACAATAAAGAGTAAGTAATAATATTAAATACTAGAGTCATTTACATAAAGTAAATCAAAGTACACAGAATCGAAACGTAGACAACGTAAACAACCCACCACAGGCAGCTCACTGGGGGAGGTCGCTAGCCTAATCCTCGAACTCATCAAAGTCCTAGAACTCCTGGAGGTTCGCCTCAATGCCTTCTTCTACTTTACCTAAGCATCAATTGCACCAAAGGAAACCTGGTGTTTTGTGAAAGCAAGGGTGAGTACACATCAACGTACTCAGCAAATGTCCCGTTTGGCTGAGGTGGACTAGCTTTGTGTGGAGTTAGGTTGAAAGCAGTTGCTTTTAGTTGGTGAGGTAATTATTAATAGTTTATAGAGCTAGGTTTTAACATTAACCCAAGTTGTTAACCCAAAAATACTCTTCCCAAATGAAAAGAATACCAGAAACCATAATCATAATCATAATCATAATCAAAACCAGCATTATCCTCATCATCATCTGTAAACAAAGTAGCCTTGATTCAATGTGTCTCTAATCAGTGGAGCTCCCTTGGCTGCTCATAACCGCGAGCACGACTGATATATCAGTTTCATAACACTCTGCAGAGGTTGCGCACTTTACCCACAAGCCGTGATTCCCTTTGTAGCCCGGGCTTGCAAGACCCTTATTCACTCCCGAGGCGAACGACTAGGGATTCACTACGAAGCCTTTACAAAGATTCCCTGAGTCTGTAGCCATCCTTTAGGTTTCCTAAATGTACCGCACTCCTCCCCAAGGGGCAATCCACCCTCGACAGAGCGAGCCGCATACACCGAGTCCCATTGACGGCACGATGGCGAAGCGAACTATACCCCAGTTCCTCTAATTATTCAGCTAAGGGCGTCCCATTTCACCCTCATGGTTACACTGTTTTCCCGGGTGGTCATCCAACGAACCAGTCCTTACGGAGAGGCACTCGAGAAACAGCTCGAGTCCCCTTAAATGCCACAAGTATACCATCATATCCAGAATAAAACCATAGTATCATCATTATATCTCATCATGTTCATTGATTAAAGTAAAGCGCTAGCATGAAGCTAACCATAGTAACCCAAAAGGTAATCAAGGACAAGGTAAATAGAAAGCTAGTCAATCCTTATGTTATTCATAGTATGCAGGACAATGAATTATAAAGTAAATGGGACATAATGGGTCAGAGGACACCTGCCTTCACCAAACAGATGCTCAGGGTCTTCGATCTCGTAGAACTCAAAGAACTGGATCATTTGGTTGCCGAAGCTTGACCGTCGATTCCTCGAATCTCAGAAACGAATCGCGATCTAATCGCAACGCGAAGCGAAGACGAACAGGCACAAGCAAACAAACATATACATATGCATAAGAACATTACACCATACAAGATAAAATGTTATAAAAGCGAGCAATATAAAATAGAGAGCGCATCTACGGTTACGCGAGGAAAAGAACCATGATAGACGAAGCTATGGTCGAGAGGTTAGTGCGTTTACGTTAAACAAGTACTAATTAGAACATCCGATTCAACATAATTATATTAATTGATATTAATCAAATGTAAATTAATACTACTACCTAGTTTTGACTAACTTACTGTTTTAATAGTTGATGATTAAATAAATAACTAATTAACTCACATGAGTAATTAAAAGCAAACGATTTAATCTCATGTGCGGACAACGCGCGATATGCGCGAATGGCGCGCGACAACTCGTGCGAACAACACGCGCGACACTCGCGAACGACACGCGACGATACGCGTGAAACAGCACCACGACACACGCATGGTACGTGCGGCATGCGAAACTAATAAATAAATGACAACATGATTACACTAAATAATTATTAATAAGTAATATTTCAGTTAAGGTTAATCATATTGGTGACTAATTATAGATGCGCAAATCGAATTCTGAAATTAGATTTTAAAATTGAATTGTCGCTCTAGTAGCCATTGGTTAAACAAACGTTTAAATAAATTAAATAAAATGTGCAACGTTGGGGATAAATATTTCTAAATTAAGATAATTTTAATACGAATCTAACGCAACTTGAATGGATCAAATCAGGTTTAAAACGCAAAAGTTATGAATGTTTTAAACCATACTGTAATTCATGGGTACTAATTTATAAGACTGCCATCGTCTTCTTCCTCTCTCTTCCTCACGTTGGAAATCCATGGCTATGGAGCTGCGCTGGGGAGGGGGAAGAGCTCAGCTAGCGCTTGGGGGGGGGGGGGCGGGGCCGTGCCACCGCGCCACATAAGCAGGGGCGCCGGGACGTGCGCGCAAGGGGTCGTGCCACCGCCGTGGGCTGCCGTGCCCCAAGCAGCTCGGCCGCCACGGCCGGTCGCCGCCGCCGCGCCACGGTCAGGGGCAGGGCAGGCGCGCGCAGGGGGCCGGTGGGGAGAGAGAGGGGCTGCGTAGGGAGGAGAGAAAAAAAATGAAGAACTAGGTTGAAATCCATGGAGGGGGCTCACCGGAGAAGAAGACCCTCGCCGGAGCCGAGGATAAATCCGTCAATTGTCGAAAATTTGGGGGTCCGATCGATGAACCGAACACGTTGCGATGAAGCCCTCGACGAGACGAACGTAGCGGTACCCTCGGATTCCGTAGACGATTGCACGGATTAGGAGTAATTACTCGTCGGAGTTGTCGCCGGAGTTGGAACCGCTCCGAACTTGGGTGAGCAATACCGGGAGCTAGGAATTGGATTTGAAGAAACCGTTTCGTGTTTTGGAATGGGATCGACGAGATGAAGCCGAACATGTATATATATCTAGGGTTCGGACGAGATGAAAATTCGGATTTTACCATTTTTAAAATTCGGAAAAGCCTAGAAATCCATATTTTATGCTCAAAATATTATATATGCTTTCAAAAATTCCAGAAAAAATTCCTATAAATGTTTTGGCACCTAATTAACTCAAAAAACATAACTAGAATTTCTAAAAACATTTTAAGTTCCTCAAATAAATAGATTTTGGTTTCCAGAAAATAGAAAAATATTTTGAAAAATATGAAAATTTACTGAGCGCTTCTATAAGACATGTTAACATGTTTCAGACACATTTTGCAATTAGAAACACCATGCAACGACATGAATGCAACAACCAAACTGTCTCTATGGCTCATTCCACTAGGTTTACGCTAATATAAAACAAAATAATTCTCCATTTTTAGGAAAAAGAGAAAGGAAAGCAAAGAACTAAGAGAGTAACACCTGAATTTGGTGGATATTAGAAAAGAAATTTATACCCCCAAATTCAGGGTGTTACAACAGCTTGGTTGATTATGGAACATTTGTGCACCTATTTTTGATTTAGGGTCCACTGCTTACTCTCTGAAAAATTGGATCTGCCCTTGTAAACCTTCGAGAACCCTTAGATGTCACTGAAAAATGGATGCTCCTCTGCCCTAGATCCCCATTCTTCTTTAGCCTTTATATGCTTCTAGCTTTCCAAACTAGGTAACAACAACGCTTTAGAATAAATTGGCTAGCTTTGGTTTGCAGCAAAGAAAACTATCTTTTGGCATGTAGTACTTTCTTATCGGCTCCATTCGTTCCCATTAAACACGCTGTACTACCAATATCGTTAGATGGGGTGTACTTAGGTGACACTTCCTTAGCTGTGACTATGTGGTAAATCGATTCCTTCAAACTGGACTTTTTGTGGAGAAACAGATCTATCTAAATAGTTAACGTTACACTCCTCTATTACATGCGTAATGATATTACAGATGTAGGAAACGATTGTCTTCAAACTGGACCTCATTTGAGAAATAGGTAACGTTACACCCCTTGATTGTGCTCATTACGAACCTCCCTTCTATTACATGTGTACTTGGTTTATGTATTCGTCACCTCTATAGCAGTGAAGCAGTTTGTCTTTTCTATGTGGTTCACATAGCGCAGTGCACAGTGACCAGTTAGTCATATGGTGTTGCGTGCTTGCTGCTTTCTCATTGGTTCTATTGCCGCGCTTGCTGCCTCCTTTCTCGCAGAGATGTGGCAGTGGTATCTTCCCTTCCATACGACCCTGTTAGTTTGGCATCCCTGTTGTTGTGTGTGCTGTCGCTAATGGATGGGGGTACAGTGAGAACATGGCGTGGTTCCGTTAGGACCCCATTACCCAACGTTCTGCGATTTCGCAAAGTCTGTACTGATATTATGCGTTCTTTGGGTTGAATATGGCCTTAATTTAAGCCAATCTATCTCTTTCCCTTTCGCATAAACAACCAAACATTCATTCTGTCTTTGAACAACTACTATCGAACACATGAACACACTTGATCAACCATCCACTTCGGCGTCGGCACATGCGTCGCGTTATGCAATTCTATTCCACTCTTAGCGGGTTCGTCGAAAGCGGCCAGGTTAGTGGCTCTCAAGCTTTTGCTGCTGCCTTTATCTGCTATAGCTCTATGCGCATACTAAGACGTGTGCGCACGTCGGTTGCAGGCGACAAGTCCTTACTCGACTTTCCTACGATGGTAGCCACCGCTTACAGACAACATCGCATACAGAAGATGCGTCATACGCTTGTGTCTGCTGAACAAGCATGTGCCAACAATGGTTGTTCCCTACCGCTTGTCTTTTTTTAAAAAAAACATCTTTAGGTTTCATATGTGCTGGCCGTTAAAAATCCTATGAATTTATGCCCGACTTGCTGCTTATAGTTAGCATGGATGTAGCCTCACCGCCTCTTGAACGATCATATGTCGAGTTGCTTAAAGGTGCTTGTGTTCCACCTGCCTAGATTATTTTCTCTACGTATTCCTAAAGTAATCCATGCAGCCTGGACCCATCTTTGCCTGTAGAGACCTATAAAGATCGCTCATACTATGGCGGCCCATCAGACGAGTGCCCACATTGTGGCGCCGTTTTCTGGTTTCAGGAACAGGTCAAAAGTGTGTCTGCTGTTGCGCAGCGCAAGCTTGTGTACAACCTTTGTTGCAGAGGAGGTAAGATTGTTTTGGAGGCTTACAAATGTCCACCGGTGCCCTTATGTGACCTACTGCGATTCGATGGTGATAGTCGTGCCAGAAGGTTCCTTAGGCAAATTCGTTCATACAATCTGATGATAGCCTGAATAACAGTCCAAGAGACTCATAAGTTCTGATGAAGCTGCTGCATCAACTAGGGAGTCTATCCTTGGCAATGGAAACTCATCCTTCGGACAAGCCTTATTGAGATCAGTGAAATCAATACACATCCTCCATTTGCTGTTGGCCTTTTTTACCATAACAGTGTTAGCCAGCCATTCTGGATATTTCACTTCTCTAATGACTCTGGCGCTGAGGAGTCTTTTTACTTCATTTCGAGCTCCTTCAGCCTTGTCATCAGACATCTTCCGAAGCCTCTACTTTCTGGGCCTGAAGGATGGATCAACATTGAGCGAGTGTTCAATAACATCCCTGTTGACGCCACAAAGATCGTTAGCCGACCATGCAAAGACATCTTTGTTGTTGAACAAGAATCTTATCAGGGTTTTCTCTTGTTCCTCAGACAATTGAGATCCCAGCAGCACCTTCTGCTCTGCGATATCTTCACATAAAAGCATGGGTTTCGGCTGATCGGCCGAAGCAGCCTTCTCCCTTCTGTGCTTGTACTGCTCGCAAGCTTCGGCTTCATCTATGTTGTGGATTGCCTTTGAATCAGTCCAATTCCCCTCGGCCTTTCTGGCGGCTTCCTGACTCCCATGAATAGCAATAGGTCCCTGATCCGAAGGTATCTTCATGCAAAGATATGCTGGATGAAGAATTGCTTCGAAAGCATTGAGTGTTCCGCGACCAATGATAGCATTGTAAGGATACTCCGTGTCAACAATGTCAAACACAATTTGCTCAGTTCTTGTGTTGTTGACGAATCCGAAGGTCACTGGCATGGTAATCTTACCAAGCGCTACAATCTGTCACCCTCCGAAGCCACAAAGAGGGTGCGTAGCATCATGGATCTTGTCTTCGGGCTCTTGCATTTGTCTGAAGGCCTTAGCAAATATGATATCCGCTGCACTGCCTATATCAACCAAGACATTGTGGACCAGAAATCCTTTGATCACACAAGAGATAACCATAGCATCATTATGTGGGTAATCCTTGAGCTGAAGATCCTCTTGAGAGAAGGTAATTGGGATGTGAGACCATCTTGACTTGATGAAGGGTCCTTGTACCCCTACATGTTGTACTCTTCTTTGCGCCTCCTTCTTCTGCTTCTTGTTAGCCGGCTCTGAGCATGAACCGCCTGTTATCGGGAGAATCAGCTTCGGAGCCGAAGCAGTTCCAGCTTGGTTCTTGAACGAAGCCATCAGCTCAAAAAGTGGAAGTGAGTTCACCGGAGGTGGGCGCCAATGTTGGGGACTTGTTCTCAAGTGCTATGAATTAGGAACAAGGCAACATAGAATGTCAGATGTTAAAGTCCTTCGTCCGCCGAAGCATTATTTCTCCAAGGATTTAATGAACTTCGGACGAAGGTTTTGAATAATATATCACGAAGATACCTTCGTGATCAAAGATAAAATAATGCAAAATAAAATATAAAATGTTATAGAATGGGAAGAATAAATAATATTATTTGATTATTTTGTAATGTGAGCTTAAATATCAAAATATAATATTTAGGCACATTTGTACCTTCGCCTTGGCAGAGAACAATAATTCCGGAGTGACACGTCAGCAATTACAAGATTGCGTGAACAGCAAAGATGTACTATTCACCTATTTATAGGCACAGGACGCAGCCTGTAAGAAATTACAATCATGCCCCTTACAGAAGATCACAATCATAACTCAGACTCTTATGGACTAAAAAGTAATTCCATCTTTAAGTCGGTTCAATCCTTCGTCTTTGGATACGCTATAGCGTCGAAGCTTTATGAGTGGTAGCTTCGGTATCTCATATAAACAGATTTGCTGAAGGTGTTTTCTTCCAACAGGACCTTCGGCGACGAAGCATGATCCCAACAGTAGCCCCTTCGCGGCGCCAGATCATTTTTCGTAACGAGCTTGACCCGTGAAAAAGTCTCTTAAGCTTCAGGTAGCCGAAGGTCCGAAAAACACCTTCCCTGAGCTCGTTGCGGAGAAACAATACAACTTCCGAGCGTGGAGTAGTCCCATCATGCATATTTACCTTCTCGGGTTTTGTGGTCCACCGTTCAGTGGGTGCGGGCGAGTGTTCGTCCGGTGTAGGAGACTTGACGATTCACCTTTTTACCTGCAGCGCTATATAAACAGACAAGTAGGTGTAAAGTTACCACAGCATTCATTGCAATTGCACTGTTTTGCTGCCAAAAATTTCACCATAGCCGAAGCTTGACCTTTGCACTCAAACGAAGCACCACTCCGGACTCTGCTTCGTCACAAGAAGAGCTTTGGAAAAAAGGTCATTAATTTCAAAAAACTTTAGGAATTCATAATCAAATGGCTAGATTGCGCTCCACTGCCAGGATTGAGCGTGAGGGAGACGAGTCCGAAGCCACTGAAACTGTTCCGATTTCCAAAGCAATGAGGCGTTCTGGGCTCGTTTCATCAGAGGACACACCTGCTGCCGAAGCAACACAAGCTGTTGTTGAAGAAATTGGTTCCGAGGATGAGTACAACTTCGGGATGCCAAGTAAACCTAGTCATCTGGACTTTGGAAGGTCCACCATCTCTGAAGCTGATCTTCCTAAGATGGTGAAGCTGGGTTATTTTAGCGAGGCCAAGAAGGAATTAATTCGTTTTGGTGGAGAGGAAACTATCCCAAGACTAGGAAAGAATGAGGTAGTAGTCTTCAAAAGCTTTCTGAAGGCTGGTTTAAGGTTCCCCCTTAACAAGATGATTGCTATTGTACTGAAGAAGTTTGGGATTTACCTTCATCAGTTGACCCCTAATGCTATCGTTAGGTTGAGCGTTTATATTTGGGCCCTTCGTAGCCAGGGAGTGGAACCGTTTGGTGAGGGTTTCTGCCGAGTTCATGAATTACACTATCAGACTAAAGCTAGAGGTGACGGTCTGCACGAGAATTTTGGCTGCTACAACTTTGCTTATCGCAAGACTACGAAGTTTCCAGTGATAAGATATCGAAGCAAATGGCCAGCCAGATGGAAGTCTGAATGGTTTTATGTTAAAGTTGACGAAGATGAGGATAAATTGGTCCAGAGTCCACTAGAACTAATCTTCGGAGAAACGAGGCCCCAATGCAACATGATAATGGGGAGCCCGAGTCAGATTGCTTTGGCTGAATTTCGAGTGATTTTAGATCATATCGGCACTAGGGACTTAGTGCAGGAATTCTTGGCTTTTAAAGTGTTCCCAACACTGAGGGACTGGGAGATACCGAAGCTAAAGGGAGAAAAGAAGAAGGGAGAACTTGTTCGATTGCCTTATCACTACAAATTTAAGAAACATTTTAAAGCACCATGCCAAGAATGGTTGGACACAATTGAGGTTATGTGCAACGAGATTCTCGGCTGCTATTCTAAGAAAGAAGATCAGTTAATGACTGCGGCCTTCGGCACTCGTCCGAAACGAAGATTGAATCGGGTGCTGGATGCCTTGAATTTTGATTATCCTGATTATGAGCAACTGAGTGGAGATGCCGAAGGCCAGAAAAGAAAAAGGATTGCCAGCGTCCTTGATAAAGAAGGCACTAAATCAGCTAAAAAGGACAAAGAAAATTCTGAAAAAAGAAAATTGAGCCCTGAGCCGAAGATAGCTGCTCCAAAAAGAAGAAAAGCTGCATCCCCAAAACCAAAGACGCCAGCCCAAGAGGAGGAAGCTCCTGCAACACCTTCTGCTGCCGAAGTGGAGGAGATTCTAAAGGTAATGACTGAACCTTTGCCTATTAAGCTAAGTCCGCTGGCGTCAGAACTGACGAAGTTTTTTCAAAAGGAAAAAGAACCTTCAGAAACAGAAAGTCCTGCCAAGCCAAAGAAGAAAAGAAGAATTATGCAAGTGGCCGATGTCATTCATCAGACACCACCACCAACATCGGCGGCGAAATTAATTGAAAGCGCTGTTACTGCCGAGACCACAGCCACCAGAGCCGAAATTACCAGAGCCGAAGCCACCGGAGCAACCGCCGAAGCTGAAGCCACCGGAGCCGAAACTGAGATCACCGAAGATCCTAATCTAGAAACCACACTTGGTGATATTGATAACATACTTCTGAAAATGGCTAAAGAAGAAGCTGCTACGGTCGCGGTGGACACGACGATTGAGGAAGGAAAAGGGCAGATTGAAGACACTTTGGAAGAAGAAAACTTTAATTTTCAAGATATACTTGGACAAGAGTTATCAGAAGCTGAAAAAGAAGAACTAAAGAAATATGCTATATCCTGTGGATACAAACCAGGGGCTCTGCTGTTTGGCGGAGTCAATGAAGGAAAACTGAGATGCCTTCGGAATCGAACCGAGGCTAAAGTTGTTAGAACCTTCTCAAAGAATGTTGGGCTGCCAAAGATTGAAGCAGACTTGTGCAGATACCAGCGACAACATATCGTCGGGAGCTTATTCTATGCTAATTTCAAGGTAAAAACTCTCAACTTTTATTGTTTTTTGAATTAAGATGTTTTCTGACGAAGGTTGTTCTGCCAGAGTATATTATTAAGTAAAGTGCTGAGAATGCAACAAGATCTTGAAGACGAGAAAAACGAAGCTACTATCAGAGATCTAGAAAATAAATTCGAAAGCTACGAAGCTGCTTTGAAGAAAAAGGACTTCGACATTCAAGAACTTGAACATAAAGCTAAAGATCACGAGGCTGCCTTGGAGAAAAAGGACTTCGTAATTCACTCTATGGAAGGCTCGCTAGCTGAAGCTCAAGCTGAAATTGACAAATTAAACAACGAATTGCTCATAAAATTAGAAAAATCTGAGCAGGAAAAGAAGAATCTTCAAACAAGTCTCAAGGCCGAAATTGAGAAGAATTCAAATTTGCAAAAATTACTGAAAGAGCTTCAGGAAAAATGCTTAGATTTCGGCAACCGATGCGTGCAGCGGCTGAAGGATGTGTTTCACTCAATTGGAGCCAGCTCTGATAAATTTACACCTTCAGCTGAAAACCTGCTAAGCACCTTCGAATACATTGAGGGCGAAGTTGATGCACTTGATGAAGTTATCGCTGGGCATGCCGATTTCTGCGCCCTACTAGCTTCTCGAGGCACGACTGCTGCTTTCTTGAAGGCTGATTGCACGCACGGAAAAATTGTCAATAGGCCAAATTTCAGCTTGTCACCAGCAGATTTAATTGACATTCCCAGCCTAGCTCAAAGCATAGGAAATAGGTTTATGACCCAGATTTGGATAAACGGCGGGCAAAAAATGGCTGGTGACGAAGCTCGGAGCCACCTTAAGCCAGTGAGAAACTCATACTTGTTACTTTTACCTTCTCCTTGAACTCTGCGGTTTTCTCATTCCGTTTTAACATGTACAGGATGATGAAGCTAAAGAATGAGGAGCTGAAGCTTTAACAGATATCCTGAAAGACTCTGCTGCACAAGATATTAGAGAAAATTTTGTAATATAATTGTAAAGAAACTTATGTAAATTTGTGCGTACCTTGTAATATATCTTTCCCCTTTGTCCATGCACAATCTGCTTTGCTGTGGACGAAATTTTCTTTTTTGAGCCGAAGGCGAAAAACACCTTCCCTTCTTTTCGTACACAACGAAGCATGAAAATTCCTTCTCTCTGTTTTTCTCCGAAGCTTTATCCTCATAACTGAAGCATCTATCTTTTCTGAATGATATGATGATAATGAACCTATGTATGTCTAAATGAATATTTATGAATGCAAATGTCATGATGTGATGTATCGTGCAAATGAATATCCGGATATATATTCGAAGCCATAATCATGGACTTCATTCTCTTGGGAATGACTCAAATCTTTTTGCCACTTATTTTTCGGCTTCACCGTTTATTTTTCGGTGTAGCAGCGTTGACTTTTCGCTATAAGCCTCCCTTAGGAGCTTCTTCGCCTTTTACTTCAGCGGAATCAGCGTTTATTTTTCGCTGCAAGCCTCCCTTAGGAGCTTCTTCGCCTTTTACTTCAGCGGAATCAGCGTTTATTTTTCGCTGTAAGCTCTGCATTCCCTTAGGAATGACTTTTGAGCTTCTCCCTGTTTTCTTTTTCTTTTTTGTTTGCACTCGATGGTGCATTCTCAGCTTTTACATTTACATCCTTGGGGGATATTGCTCTTATAGAGCTGAAATAAGAAAAAAGAGAAATTACATGTTATGGCCCCATTAAAAACCTTTCTCCCCCTTTGGAAAGGAAAAGGGTGCCATAAGAAAAAACTAGAAGGTGAGTTCACCGGAGGTGGGCGCCAATGTTGGGGACTTGTTCTCAAGTGCTTTGAATTAGGAACAAGGCAACATAGAATGTCAGATGTTAAAGTCCTTCGTCTGCCGAAGCATTATTTCCCCAAGGATTTAATGAACTTCGGACGAAGGTTTTGAATAATATATCACGAAGATACCTTCGTGATCAAAGATAAAATAATGCAAAATAAAATATAAAACGTTATAGAATGGGAAGAATAAATAATATTATTTGATTATTTTGTAATGTGAGCTTAAATATCAAAATATAATATTTAGGCACATTTGTACCTTCGCCTTGGCAGAGAACAATAATTCTGGAGTGGCACGTCAGCAATTACAAGATTGCGTGAACAGCAAAGATGTACTGTTCACCTATTTATAGGCACAGGACGTAGCCTGTAAGAAATTACAATCATGCCCCTTACAGAAGATCACAATCATAACTCAGACTCTTATGGACTAAAAAGTAATTCCATCTTTAAGTCGGTTCGATCCTTCGTCTTTGGATACGCTATAGCGTCGAAGCTTTATGAGTGGTAGCTTCGGTATCTCATATAAACAGATTTGCTGAAGGTGTTTTCTTCCAGCAGGACCTTCGGCGACGAAGCATGATCCCAACAGCACCCGTCCTACATGGCCTTGGAGTACCCTCTTCTTTTCCCTTACGTTGATCGTGGATACCACCTTGGAATAAAATATTCTGACGTGGGAGGAGGCGATGTCACATGCCGCAAGTATGTTACAATGCTTTAATTTGTTAGACATCGTTCCCATTATAGGCTCAACGAACCGAACCCATTCACTTGCTACGGCAGGCTGAGCAACCAGTTAGCTATTGATGCGTATTCTACGATCGAAGCGTCTCGATTGCAGTTCATAGCGGACCACCAAAAAGAATTATGTTGTGAATCCATATAGGGGATAACCAACGCCATTGGCAGAGGTCTCACTAGTGCAGATTCGGTTGGTGGAAGAGTTATTGTGCCTGCATCTTTTACGAGCGGTCGAAGGTACCATGTAATGAACTACCAGGACGCGATGGCCATCTGTAGAGTATATGGCCCACCAGATCTCTTTGTCACGTTCACATGCAACCCTAAATGGAAGGAGATAGTTGATGCGCTGCGCTTCGAGCCTGGTCAGCAGCCATGCGATTGTTCTGATATCGTTGTAAGGGTCTTCCATATGAGGGTCGATGAATTCATAGCAGACATTAGAGAAAATAAAATTTTCGGTCCTATCCGTGCTAGTGAGCTTCATCTTAACTTGTCACATTGAGTGGTTCCTTAATATTTATTTGCATGCTCTCATCTATAGTCTGACCTATGCAGTGATTTACACCGTAGAATTCCAAAAAAGGGGCCTACCACACATACACTGCCTTCTATGGTTGCTTGGTGGTCGTTCGGAGACCGACGCCTGTGCCATCGACACTTTCATATGTGCTGAGATACCTGACGTTGCCATTGATCCCTTGGGCTATGCTCTGGTTGATGAATTCATGATACATGGTCCATGCGGTGATTACAACAGGCGGTGTCCATGCATGAAAAACGATAGATGCTCTAAGAAATTCCCTAAGACGTACCAAGACAAGACTGTCATCGATGCTTTTGGCTATACCCTTTATAGAAGACGAAACAATGGTCGGTTCGTAGTAAAAGGTGGAGTCAAATCGGACAACAGGAGTGTAGTGCCATACAATATGCAATTGCTCAAAAAATACAATGCACATATTAATGTCGAGTGGTGCAACAAAACACACATGATCAAGTACTTGTTTAAATATGTTACCAAGGGAAGTGATCGAGCTAGGATATATTTTGAGTTGACTGTGAACACAAATAATGCATCTCCAGGTCCTCAAATAGCCCCACCAAATGAGATCAGCGAATACATAGATGCCAGATACCTATCAACATGTGAGGTTCTATGGCGAACCTTTGAGTTCGACATTCACTTTAGAGTACCTTCTGTGGAATGTCTGGCGGTGCACTTACCTGCAAAAACATTGTATGATATGAGCCTGGGGAGACCTACAAGCGTTGCTTTTGAGCCATGCAGCGAAGAAAACAATGTCAACTGAATGGTTTGAAACAAACTTGAAATATAATGATGCGCGTCGCCTGACTTATTGTGATTTCCCAAAAGAATGGTCGTGGGATGTTTCTATTAGGTGTTGGCGTAGAAGGAGGTTGTCGTCTGCCAAGATTGGTCACATGTACTACGTGCACCCAACAGCTGGGGAGCTATACTGTCTACGCATGCTCTTGATGTTTGTTTCCGGCGCAACGAGCTTCGTTGATATAAGGACCTTCCCAAATACTGTGTACGAAACGTTTAGAGAGGCGTGCGAAGCCCGTGGTTTGCTCGAAGGTGACAACGAGTGGAACCTTCTATTTAATGAGGCAATAGTCTCTGCCTCGGCGTCTTAGCTTCGATAGCTGTTCGTTACCATTGTCATTCATTGTCCTATTTGCAATGTTCGTGCTTTGTTCGACAAATATTGGATCTACTTTACCGATGACATACATCATGGACTTAAAGAAGCCCTTGGCAACCCGCACTACACAACTCCACATGAACAACTCCTTACGTTGCTTTCGAGGAAACTAGTAGACACGTTTGCTAACAGTGGTGCCAACATAGCTGATTATGACCTGCCAATCTTATCGGGCTGTGGTGATGAAGTGTTTGGAAACCGACTGATTGATGACGAACTAAGGTCTAAACCATTACTATTGTGTGACCATGCTGTCGCTGCTGTTGTCTCACAACTAAATGCTGACCAATGACTCATTTCAAAATGTTGATTGAATCTACGCTCCCCTGCTCGCCGGCCCTATTTTTTGTATGTGGACATGGTGGGACGGGTAAAACTTTCTTGTGGAACGCTATATGTAACACCCCAAAATCCACAAACACCCCGAGATGCTACTGGACTTCACTACCAACAGCCGTACACTAAAAAAATAAAATTTGGCAGCGTCTCCTTTGTATTTATAAGCATCACATAAGCAAAAGAGATATATCAATACAAAATGAATCATACTAGTATGATATAATTCTCATCAAGGACGATTAACCATGAATGAACCAGCTTATGCCTACATCATACTTTAAAGTATGAACCTCGAAAGTCAACAACCCAAGCTAATTATTTGGTTCTTTAAACAATGTGTGCAACGTGCCGCTACTTCCCACTCCCCTTGATAAGCATCAAGCACCTGCATTGAGTAATGCAAGAGTGAGATGAAACATCTCAGCAAGCAAATTGTTTTGACGAGATATTTAAACCAAAAGTTGAATTAATCAACATTTTAAAGGAATCACAATTAAGATCAGAAATACTTGTAGATATAGAACTCAATAGTCCCAATATAACCAATACCATCTCATTTCCTCGAACAACCACAATAGGTTGTATAACACTTCCCTGCGTCAACAATATCTGCAAATATGTATGTCATCTGCCTTCATACCTCTGAGGGTATAAAACCACATCATCTACAAATATCACTTCAATGAATGCATATGAATGCAATGCATATGTCCTCTGCCTTCATACCACTAAGGGTATGAAGCCGCATCATACCCCTCCTGGGGCAATGTACGATGCTAAATTGCACTCAACCCCTTTCAAGTGACCCAATGATCAACTTGAATACCATAGTCTTTTCCTTTTGAGTAGTCTTCCCATTTGCGAGGAATCTCCACAAGTTGGAGCCTCTCGCCCTTACAAATAGATCACAGAGAAAGCACAAGAGTAAGGATGTGAGAGCAACACACGCAAGATCCAAATCCACAACACATACACGCACATAAGCCAAGACTTGAGCTCAAAACACAACACAGAGAGTTCGCAGCTCAAAAGGAGCTCAAATCACTAACACAGTCGATCAAATGCGTGGAGGCGGAGTCTAGGAGTCTTAGAATGCTTAGAGGATGCTTGGTGTTCTGCTCCATGTGCCTAGGGGTCCCTTTTATAGCCCCAAGGCAGCTAGGTGCCGTTGGAGATCAACATGGAAGGCTATTATTGCCTTCTACCAAGTGGTGCATCGGACAGGTCCTGTAGCTGTCCGGTGCACGATCTCCTTCCATATCGGGCGCATCCGACTGTTGAGCCGGCGGTCCCGTTGGCGCACCGGACAGTCCGGTGTGCCCAAACGACCGTTGGCTCGGCGCATCGAAAACTTGGGCGCGAGCGCTGAAGATGCACCGGACAGTCCGGTGATTTTTAGTGAAGTCGCCCGGTCGATTCCCGAGAGCAGCCAGTTCACCTCGAACCAGCCTGGGGCACCGGACAGTCCGGTGTGCCAGGCCCGAGCTGGTTTTGGTTGTACACAACCAACTCCTCTCCAACTCCTTTCTTCTTTTCTTGGCACTATTTCTAGCACTTAGATAAACATGTTAGTATTCAAAAATAATTTACTAAGTCTAGAAACATACCTTGTTCTTTGATTTGCACTTTTTACTCATTTAGCACATAAGTACTCAATAGATATGCGTTGGACATTTAATCACCAAAACACTTATAGAAATGGCCCAAGGGCACATTTCCCTTTCAACAATATAAACCTCAAATAACACTTCATCTTCCTTCAGATACAATACAAACCTCAAATAATACTTCATCTTCCTTCAGGGGTGTGAATTAATCACATGGGTCATACTCGAACCATAATCATCATCAATATGATTGAGCATCAATATAATACAATCAAGTAAAGCATCATTATAGAGTTCAATTATGAAAGAATTCAATAATTTTGAATATTAGAGTGTAGGCGATAAAAATAACAAGTCAAAATGGTAGCAACCACCGCTACATTCACTTGCCTTCATCGAAGAAGAAAAATGTACTAGGCATGATTCGGAGTGTAGCCACCTGTTGCGGGGCATAAAACTTAGTACAAATATTTCATAAACATTTGCCAACAATCAACAAATCGCTCCTACACTTGAAACCAAGTCCCGGTGGAAAGACTCCCACCCTAAACCACATGCCAAACAACAACAGTGCTGTTTGTTAATTTTGTATCTTTAAAATTATAAAAGTGGTGATATCAAACAAATACTCTAGGAGTATCTACACAAAATACTCTACAACTTCGGTATTCAATGGATAATTAAATTTTCCATCTATAAGTTCTAAAACATCCGACAAGATAACTGACTGAATCTGTTTTAGACAGGAGCATAGTTAACTTCAAAATTCTATATCTCCCAAACTACTCAACCAAAAATTATGAAATTCTGCTGGCAGTAAGAAATTTTATCCCTCTACAAAAGTCTCCATAGTTGGAAGATCCACTTCGGCCATGTACTAGATGAAACCCACTAGTCAACAGACCCACTCATTTTTGCCAGGCAAACAGGAACAGCCACATTAAAACAAACATACCTAGAGTTACAAAATTCATATGTATACACTCTTTATCAATCTGGAAAGCTTATGAAATTATCTATAACTTATCTTACTAACCTAAAGTTTAATTCTGTTGATTGAATTGCCTAAATCTTAAGAGAACAGATTCTACACAGAATTATGAGACTAAAAAACTGTTATAATCAAACTGCAATTACTCTCTGATCTGATGTATTGTTGAGGTGTTCTTTGAGGCCATGGAAAGATCTACAAATTATCTACAACTCATAGATAGACTTTTTGTTTTTTTGAGGCCACTAAGATCATGGAAAACTGGCATGAATAGAAACTATCGAATCTGCCATTCTGCAGAGACTAAATTCGAGATCAAAATCTAACCCCACATCTAATCCAACCTGTAATCCTTTAATCCCCATGATCCAAAACCTCCAAAAACACTTAATTACAGGGAGGAACATGGATCCCATCCTTACCTAGGGTTTCCCCAAGAAAATCTGCAAGAAGAGATGGGGATAGAACATCTCCTTGGTCCTCTCTTCCTCTTCAATCCAACTTGCTCCTTCTCTTCTCAATCCTTGCTACGTGGAGGAGATTTAGATTGAGGAGGAAGTAGTGGAGAGGGTAGAGGGAGGCTGCAATGGGGAGGAGAGGGGGCGGCTCCAGGGAGGGAATGGGTGGCCAGGAAGGGGAAAGGGGGGCGGCCACCTAGGGTTTTTGTGGGAGAAAAGAAATGATGCCTCAGATGACTTTTGACTTAGCAACCAACGGCCCACAACCCTTTCCCACATCCACGCATCGAAGATCAACTTTTGGTCAACATTTTTTTCGAGGATATTACACTCACGCATTTGAGGTCCCAACAAAAAATAGTGCTTGTTGTAGCGTCCTCTAGTGTGGCTTCGCTACTATTACCAAAAGGACGTACTGTTCATTCATGTTTCAAAATACCCTTCGATCTAGATGAGAGTAGTGTTTGTGGTGTCAAGAGAGGTACCATGCTGTCTGAACTTATTGTCACACCCAGGTTTTGGGGCACCAAGACCCGGGCGCGAACATAATCACCATGTGTGCTAGGACCAAGTCTCACACATATGATGGATCATGGCACATGATCGAATGTCACATCTTTACTATATAATAGGAGTTCTATACAAAATAAATAAATAATTACATTATAAGGAGACAACGGTCCGGCAACCCAAAGTTGACTGGGAGACGACGTCCTAGACCACTCACGAACTCGTCACAACATCCTCCATGCGCCTCATCCTGTGGTACCTGTTCTTAACTTGTGGGGGTGTGAGACAGCAAGAGTGAGCTCACATACGTTCATAGCTCAACAAGTTGTGGGGAATAATGTGCATTAACTCGCCAAAGGTGGGAGCTCACGCGTAGTGTAAGGCTTACCAAAGTGGATGGTTGAAGCTGAGCATTGCTTTTAAAGTTGGTCAAAATTTTATTAGCAATTACTAAGTATAAGTAAATACCAACCCAATTAAGTAGTAGAACAAAAGTAACAACATCACCTGTGATGCAATGCATATGACAAATTGAATTTAGTTCCATTAATTAATCATGTGTGTCCGAGCTGCTCATGACCGTGAGCACGGCTAGTATACCAGTTTTACACTCTGCAGAGGTTGCGCATCTTTACCCACAAGTCATGTTATCCATCTGCCAAGAGACGGCCAATCCCATACACCTCTACCGAGGAGGCGGGGTAGGGTAACACTATGAGGTCTTTACAAAGTTCCACTAGCTTTAGAAAACCCGCTACAGTTTATAGGAAGCTCCAATGCAGGAATCCCTCGTCTGACCGCCATCGCAGCAAAATCAACCCGAGGACCTCCCTACACTGATCACTCCCCTACTGCCCTTGCCCCTTTCGGTTAAGGTAGTCCTCCATTAGCTTTCCTAATTAGTCAGCCAAGGGCATCCCATTAAACCCTTGTGGTAGCACTGTTTTCCCGGGTGGTTCTCCATGTTCCAATTAACATAATGATCTTATCATGAACAGTAATTAACAAACTGATAACAAAAGTATGAATAATGAATAATGTATCTCCATACCCAAAACCACATAAAGCAATAGCAAGTACTACCCAAAAAGTGTAGTGGTAATAAAGGTATAAAGATAGTCCAACTGGGGTAACCTATTGGGTCCCATCAAAATTAACCTATGCAGATCATTATGATTAATTAGAACATGAGTGGGTAAAAAGAAGTGTTCAAAGGCACAACTTGCCTGGGACTTGAGATTCTATGTACCAACTTGCTCTTCAGATGACTCGTGACCTCGCGCTAGTCATAGCAATACAAACAAATATGGTATATGCAAAATTAACATTACACCAAACATAATAACAAACTGCATAATAATAACCTACGCGTCACTACGAGATCGTGGGATCGAGAACCGCTAAATTCGGGGTTACAGTTATGAAGTTATGGTTTTCCGAAGATCCACGTGGTTAAGTATAGAATAGACTAAGTGCAACATTTTAACCTATATTTCATGACAAAATAAAGTTACCAAATGATAATAAATATTATTGTGAGGCTAATGCAACTAGAATGGATCAAAACGGAGTTACGGTTATTGAGTTATGAATTTCTAAAGATTTAATAGTGGTGTAATAAAGAAATTAAGTACAAAATTTCAGTTTAGGTTTCATAACAAAATAAAGTTACTAGATGATAAACAATATTATTACAAGTCTAAAGCAACTGGAATGAATTAATTTGGAGTAAAAATGGATTTAATACGAATTAAACAAGTTTCTTGATTTATTTTTAAACTCAAAACCCATTTTCTTTATTAACTCTACCTATTTTTATTAATTATTGGGCTGCGACCACAATTTTCCATAAGTTCGAGGTCCGTTCTGAAAAACCCGAGGGCATGGTTTAAACCCCTAACACCTAGTGTGGGTCGCGGGTTTAATCATAATAAAGCTAGGGGATCTTTTATAAAACCAACCCGCTGAAGGGGTACCGATGGATTTCAGTCATCTGATCATGAGTGGATGGCTTAGATTAGATCCCTATTTAAATGAACTGGTACATGACAAGAACCGATGGATCAGAGATCTATGGCTCAAATCAACTCACGACTGGCATGTGCACCTACCCACCGAATTCTGATCTGACGGCACAGATCCGACGAGCGAAAAGGTCATGCGGTGTTATGATCCTGGTCGTCGATCCGTGGATCCACGACACCGAATACACCAGCGATGGGGAATACGCAGTTTAATCACAACCATCCAACTGGGATCGACGGTCGTGTAGCTTCTTCCCCAACACCCAAGCAGTGGCGCCGCCGCCATGGCCACATGGTGGAGAACACGACCGTGGCACCAATCAGCCTCCCCCGAGCACCACTGTCAAATTGAATAGAGCTACACGATGTGTGAAGCATGGCGATCACAATGGATGTATTCTTACCACAGATTTTGCCATCGGGTTGTCCAATTTTGTCGAGGCGCGGCATCCGCGGATGGTGATTGGTACCGACAGCCACTAGGCTACGGCCCAACCCAACCAGGGTCCTCAGGGTCCACCGAGATCACGCCCAATGCAGAGCGCCCACGTGACTTTCTTCAGATGCCCCCAGGTGCCCGCCTACGGCGTGGAGGTTGGCGGACTATGTCGGGTCTCACTCTTCCCCGTTGAACACCGACCGTGATCGAGTTTCTAGTAATGGGGAAAAGGAAGGGGGCCGGCAATCGTTTTATAGGCAAAGGGCGAGTCAGCACCGAGGAGGTTGAGGCGATGCGATTTCCACGGCGAGTCCGATGTGAGGCATGCATGCAGCTTCACGGTAAACTCGGTGGAAGATTGAAGGGATAGCTGACAGTGTGACCCCACACGTCAGCGACTCAGATCTGGTGCACAGGCGCGGTAAGGACACGATGATCCGGGCCCACACGTCATAGGCACGCGATAGTGTTATGGCTTCCTAGGCCGCGCGGGTGAGAGGGGATTTGGGCCGGCTAGGGAAAATGGCCCAAGCAACAGTGCTACCTTTTTTTCTTTTATCTTTTCTACTCTCTTTTCAATCCTACTTCAAATTTAAACTCATGTTTTTGATCTTCAAATTTTCAAGTGTCTAAAATATCCCTAACGAATATAACTCTACTGTTTATACTATTGTTATTTATTTATTTATTTATTTATTCATTCATCTATTTTTCCTATTTATTCATTTATGGAGAGAATAAATGACTTCATTAAAATTCTTTTTCCCGTTTTATGTTTATAATTCGAGGTCAAATTTAAGTTATGACTCCTTAATTTAGATAAAACGCATTGCAACAAAATCATCGACATGCGATGCACACTTCTTTATTTATCTATGGGTTTCTTGACTAATTTAATACTATTAATTGAACATGAGAAGGGAGAGCCCAATAGATTCTCAAAGGTCTACAAAAATTTTCAAAACCCTATCATAAATGTATTTATTTCTTTATTTTATTATTATTATTTTCTTTTCTTTTACCAATTTTAGGGCTTTACAAATCCTACCCCCCATAACAGAAATCTCGTCCTCGAGATTTGCAAGAAAAAGGGAATGCAGAAGGTTTTGGTTTGTAGGTCGGTGCATGGTCCTTAATAGGTTCAAATATGCAAAGTTTTGTTTTTCAAGTTCTTACATCAAGTAGAGCAAAGCATGAGTATACTTTATGTCTAGCTATTTACTAGGCAAGATGAGCTTTGGTTAGAGCCAGGATATGTTAGGGTAGGAGGGATTGTATGGTGTGGGTATGCCAGGATCTCTGTTTTGTGGTTAGGTTAAAACAGAGGGGTTATGCAACGATCGGATGGTTCAGGTAGTTGCATATGGTCAGGTAGTTGTACATGGTCAAGTTAGTTTAAGGCACCAATTTAGGTTAAACCATGTTTTTATAGGTAGGGTCTAATCTATTTCACAAGCATTAACTAACCTATTTGCGTGGGTCACATTAGATTAGTTTAGATTAGATGGAAATTAGATTAGTTTAGCATAATTAGTTTTGACTAAATAAGATCCAATTAATCTTGGATAAGATCATGGTTGTTATCCCATAATGAGATAAGCAAAGTGGTTGGGATAAGTATGTTTATTACGACAAGATTAATTTATAAGAATAAGATATAATCTTTTGAGATTATTTAGATCTATTAGGATGACATAAAATCTTTTCGAGATAAGATGAATCTATTTGATATATTCTAGTGGGGGATATTCTTAGTTGATCTAGTTTATCTTATAAATATATCTAGTTTAATAGATCTATTTTTAATAGGGATATTCTGTGTTGTCTATTTTGTAAATATTTTCCCTTATGTCTAGGTGTATATGTAGATGCAATTGTGGACATTACTCCACAACTCATCACACTCAATCAAAAATCCAAATCAGACATGTATCACAAGAACAAACATTCAAGCATACAAATTTTGACAAAAATAGTTTTGATTTTGTTCCTAAGTGTAGGTCTCCTATTCCATAAAGGTCACTTTAGGTACAGGATTTCAAAGTGTGAAATCCACATTTGTCTTAGAAAGAAAAGGTAAGAATAATCAGAGTAAAGCGGAAATAGATGAGAAAAGATTAAGAAAAGTTTAGAAAGAATCAGAGTAGTAAAGGTAAGTAGACATTGGTTGTCCAGTTCTATCTAGGTTTCATCCTACAGTCAACATTCCTCTGATACCACTTCTGTCACACCCAGGTTTCGGGGCACCAAGACCCGGGCGCGAACATAATCACCAGGTGTGCTAGGACCAAGTCTCACACATATGATGAATCATGGCACAGGATCGAATGTCACATCTTTACTATATAATAGGAGTTCTGTACAAAATAAATAAATAATTACATTTTAAGGAGACAACGGTCCAGCAACCCAAAGTTGACTGGGAGACGACGTCCTAGACCACTCACGAACTCGTCACAGCATCCTCCATGCGCCTCATCCTGTGGTACCTATTCTTGACCTGTGGGGGGTGTGAGACAGCAAGAGTGAGCTCACATACGTTCATAGCTCAACAAGTTGTAGGGAATAATGTGCATTAACTCACAAAAGGTGGGAGCTCACGTGTAGTGTAAGGCTTACCAAAGTGGATGGTTGAAGCTGAGCATTGCTTTTAAAGTTGGTCAAAATTTTATTAGCAATTACTAAGTATAAGTAAATACCAACCCAATTAAGTAGTAGAACAAAAGTAACAACATCACCTGTGATGCAATGCATATGACAAATTGAATTTAGTTCCATAAATTAATCATGTGAGTGTCCAAGCTGCTCATGACCGTGAGCACGACTAGTATACCAGTTTTACACTCAGCAGAGGTTGCACATCTTTACCCACAAGTCATGTTACCCATCTGCCAAGAGACGGCCAATCCCATACACCTCTATTGAGGAGGCGAGGCAGGGTAACACTACGAGGCCTTTACAAAGTTCCACTAGCTTAGATTAGATCATGAGTGGATGGCTTAGATTAGATCCCTATTTAAATGAACCGGTACGTGACAAGAACCGATGGATCAGAGATCTATGGCTCAAATCAACTCACGACTGGCATGTGCATCTACCCACCGGATTCCGATCTGACGGTACAGATCCGACGAGCGAAAAGGTCACGCAGTGTTATGATCCTGGTCATCGATCTGTGGATCCACGACACCGAATACACCGACGATGGGGAATACACAGTTTAATCACAACCATCCAACTGGGATCGACGGTCCGTGTAGCTTCTTCCCCAACACCCAAGCAGTGGCGTCGCCGCCATGGCCACACGGTGGAGAACATGACCGTGGCACCAATCGGCCTCCCCCGAGCACCACTATCAAACTGAATAGAGCTACACGATGTGCGCAGCATGGCGATCACAATGGATGTATTCTTACCATGGATTTTGCCATCGGGTTGTCCAATTTCATCGAGGCGCGGCATCCGCGGATGGTGATTGGTACCAACGACCACTAGGCTACGGCCCAACCTAACCAAGGTCCTCAGGGTCCACCGAGATCACGCCCAATGCAGAGCGCCACACGACTTTCTTCAGATGCCCCCAGGTGCCCGCCTACGGCGTGGAGGTTGGTGGACTACGTCGGGTCTCACTCTTCCCCGTTGCGCACCGACCGCGATCGAGTTTCTAGTAATAGGGAAAAGGAAGGGGGGCCGGCAATCGTTTTATAGGCCCAGGGCGAGTCAGCACCGAGGAGGTTGAGGCGATGCGATTTCCACGGCGAGTCCGATGTGAGGCATGCGTGCAGCTTCATGGTAAACTTGGTGGAAGGTTGGAGAGATAGTTGACAGTGTGACCCCACACGTCAGCGACTCAGATCTAGTGCACAGGCGCGGTAAGGACACGATGATCCAGGCCCACACGTCATAGGCACGCGATAGTGTTATGGCTTCCTGGGCCGCGCGGGTGAGAGGGAATTTGGGTCGGCTAGGGAAAGTGGCCCAAGCAACAGTGCTACCTTTTTTTATTTTATCTTTTCTACTCTCTTTTCAATCCTACTTCAAATTTAAACTCATGTTTTTTATCTTCAAATTTTCAAGTGTCTAAAATATCCCTAACGAATATAACTCTACAGTTTATACTATTGTTATTTATTTATTTATTCATCTATTTGTCCTATTTATTCATTTATGGAGAGAATAAATGACTTCATTAAAATTCTTTTTCCCATTTTCTGTTTATAATTCGAGGTCAAATTTAAGTTATGACTCCTTAACTTAGATAAAACGCATTGCAACAAAATCATCGACACGCGATGCACACTGCTTTATTTATCTATGGGTTTCTTGACTAATTTAATACTATTAATTGAAAATGAGAAGGGAGAGTCCAATAGATTCTCAAAGGTCTACAAAAATTTTCAAAACCCTATCATAAATGTATTTATTTTTTATTTTATTATTATTGTTATTTTCTTTTCTTTTACCAATTTTAGGGCTTTACACTTATACAACGGACTTCTCTTGTCATATGGGATGAGGCGCCGATGACCCATAGGCCTTGCTTTGAGGCTCTAGATAGGACTATGTGTGATATTTTTTCGGAATATAAAGCGGAAAATGCGAACATCCCATTTGGTGGCAAACCTATTGTGGTTGGAGGAGATTTTCGCCAAATTTTACCCGGTGTGCGCAAAGGCTCACGATCTGCCATAGTGAACGCATCAATTACATGCTCCCACTATGGCAGCATGCAACTGTTTTGAAACTATGAACAAATATGAGGCTCTCCAACCTGTCTTTACATGGGAAGGAATGTGCAGACATGGAACAATTTAGCAAATGGGTCTTAAATATCAGCGATGGTGCTCTGCCGGCCATGACAAGAGGAGACGAGTCCGAACCTACATGGGTTACGATTCCTGAAGATTTGTTGATACACATGGATGGTGATGCAGCTGCGTCCCTCATATCCGAGGTCTACCCAATTTTGCTAGAGAGATATATGGACCCTACATACTTAGCTACACGCCCCATTGTATGTCTTAATAACCTTACAACTGATAAAATAAACGACTACATTGTCTCAATGCTCCCTGGACATGGTGTCCAATGCCTTAGTTGTGACACAATCTCAAAGGCGTCTGAACGCATACCTGATTTTGACATGTTATATCCTACTAAATTCCTAAACTCTATTAATGCGACAAATTTCCCCTGCCACAAACTCATGCTAAAAAGAGGCGTCACAGTCATGCTGCTACGTAACTTGAACTAGACCGCAGGACTTTGTAATGGAGCAAGGATGCTTGTAACTGAGATTGGTCATCGTGTTCTTAGATGCATGGTGTTAACGCCCTCCGGAGTCGGCGAAGAGGTTTTCATACCAAGGATTGCGCTTAACACTACTTGCGCCAAATGGCCCTTCACGATGCAAAGAAGACAATTTCTAATATGAATATGCTATGCCATGACGATTAATAAGAGCCAGGGTCAGACCCTCTCAACGGTTGGCCTGTACCTTGATAGACCTGTGTTTATGCATGGCCAACTTTATGTCGCTGTTTCAAGGGTTACATCTAGAAGTGGTCGTAGAATTTTGATTAAAAATCCTAATGGTTCTTGCGGATCGCAGACTCAAAACGTTGTTTACAGGGAAGTGTTGCCGGCCATAGATGCGGACCCCCATCCGACTTCTTAGTTCATGATCGACTCAGACTTGTACATAAGCTATGTGTAAAATAAAAAAGTTATACCAACAACGTGTTTAGTTTCATACCTACTCCATTGTACAACTATTTCCTCATCAAAAGAATTTTTCGTCTCTGTAAGGAAAATGGACCCCGGGCCATTTGGCTTAATGGATTTTGGTGTTTGATGATCAATGCAACCTGTGGACTAATGTGTTTGCTAGTGTTTGTGTTTGTAGTTCACAGGATGCTAAAGTTACTTGGACTAAGGCATTAAGGAAAGCAACACCTCAAAAAGAAGACTTTATGAAGATCACAAGAGAAGATCAAAAAGTATCAAGCGAAGTCCAAGAAACGAAGAACTGAGTTGCCACGGGCGGACTGTCTGGTCGAGGGCACAGGACTGTCTGGTGGCACACCGGACTGTCCAGTGCCACACGCCAGACTGTCTGGTGCACCTGGGAACAGTAGCCCAACGGCTAGTTCTAGGTGGCATTGTGGAGGAGGCGCGGACTGTCCGGTGTGACACCGGACCGTCCGGTGTGACACCGGACCGTCCGGTGCAAAGGCTGACAGCCCAACGGTCAGTTGACAGATCCAACAGCTAGTGAGCACCGAATAGGGGCACCAGACCGTCTGGTGCCCACCACCGGACTGTCCGGTGTACCATAGAAAGCAGCAGCATTCCTCCAATGGCTAGTTTTGTGTTGGGGGCTATAAATACACCCCTAACCGGCCATTTCAAGGTGTGGGAGCCCAAGCAACATACCAAGGCATATAGTGCACATTTCCAAGAGCTCAAACACCCAAATGCTTAATAGAATCACTCGATGATTAGCATAGGTGCTTTGCGAAGTGCTTAGGTTAGTTAGACCACTTTAGCACTTGCTCTAGGTGAACCCTAGTTAGTTGAGTGAGTTTTGTAAAACTACACAACCCCTCGGCTCTTGCGCGAGCCGTTGTAATTGTACCAAGTGGGGCGAGAGTCTTGCGAGACTATGACAACCGTGTTTGTGTCACGGCCGCCACCGTGTACCAGAGGGAACGAGGCCCGCGGCGTTTCAGCCGGAAGCTCCATAGTGGAGACGGCGGGGAGAGTTAGAGAGGAGCCGGAAGCGGAGCGCCACTTGTGCGTGGAGAAGGCCCGCGGCTCTCTACGGAGTTACTCGACCAAGGTGCTTGGCCCTCGCGTGGGCTTCCCTTTGCGTAGGGGCACCAACGAGGATTAGTCGGGACCTTGCGTGGTTCCGGATACCTCGGTAAAAATATCGGCGTCATCCAAGAGAGTTTGCATCTCTACCTTGCTCTTTAAGTTTCTGCATTTATATTAAGCATTTAAGTTTCAATCTTGTATTCATACTTATATAGTGTAGATTGAAACTTAGCCATTACGGTAGAGATAGCAACACTTAGACAAAACTTAGTTTGCACACTCTAGTTTGATTATTTGCATAGGTTTTGCTCTAGGGATTTATTTGTGGCCTAGATTAGTAAAAGTTTGAAGTCCTAATTCACCCCCTCTAAGGCGTCACCCGTTTCCTACAAGTGGTATCAAAGCCTAGTTTGGCTCATTTGAAACGTTTTAGCTTCACCGCTAAAAGAGCCGACGCCTTTTAGAGGAAGGGATGGATACCCATAGGCCACCACACTTCGACGACACTAACTTCCCATATTATAGTGCTAGAATGGCTTGTTACCTAGAGGTCGTTGATCTAGGTGTTTGGAGAGTCACTCGTGATGGGATGGAACCCCCCAAAAATCCCGAGAAACCCACCACGAGTGAGGAAAAAGAAATTCATTTAAATGCTAGAGCCAAAAATTGCTTGTATGAATCTCTTAGCATAGAAATTTTTAATCAAGTATTTACATTGAAAACTACTAATGAGATTTGGCTAAAATTGCATGAGCTCCATGATGGCACATCCAATGTCTGTGAGCAAAAACATTGCCTAGTCTTAAATGAGTATAATTCTTTTGCTATGAAAGATAATGAGCTTGTTAGAGATATGTATTCTCGTTTGAATCTAATCATCAATGAGCTCAATTCTATTGGCATAAATAAGCTAGGTGATGCGGACATTGTGAGGAAGATTATCTCCCTACTACCACAACAAAGATATGGGAGCATCATCACTATTCTTCACAACATGGAGGACTTGAGTACAATGACCCCGACAATTGTGATTGGGAAAAATCGTGGCTTTTGAAATGTCGTGAAAAATGTGTCGAGGAGAGGAGCCAACTTCCTCAAGGCCATATGCTTTTCCATGTGATGAAAGGAAGGGTAAAAAGAAGGCTTCCACTCCAAGTTCCTCAAGTAAAGAAGAGGAAGAATAAGAAAGTGATGATGAAGAAGATAATCAACCATCAACTTCATCCTCCGGGGACGAAGAAACAATCTGACGCGTCTGAAAAGTAATGGGGATGATCCGCAAGATTAATCTAATGGGTGTGCCCCTACAGGTAGAGGATCTTCTCTTTAACATTGACAGGAATATGCAAAGAAAGAGAGGATGATTCGCATGCGGGGAGAAGGGCCACTTCATGGACAATTGTCCAACCATGACCGTACCCAAAAAGGAGAGGAGCAAAGGCAAGGCGCTAACAAGTGTCAAAACTTGGGACGATTCTTCAAGCGAAGATGAACCTCCAAGGACGCGCAGCCACCGATCCTCATCATGCTCATCACGGTCATCGCACAAGTGCCTTATGGCAAGAGGTAAAATGAGTATCTATCCTCTAATGATGAAAGTAGTAGTGATGATGAAGGTGAGAGAAAACCCTCCGTAGATGAGCTTGCGGAAGCCGTAAATTTTTTTCAGGATATTTGCACTAAGCAAAAGGCTCAATTTAAAATTTTAAAAAATAAGTTGATTAGCTCTCAAAATGACTATAAAAGTTTGCTAGAAAAATTTGAAACATTTGCAAATTTAAATTGTGAGCTATCAACTAAAATTGAGCAATTAGAATCTAGTGCTACATCTACAGCTACCGATGATGGCCTTATTAAAAAGAATGAAAAACTTAAGGCTAAGTTAGCTAGCTCCCAAGAAGCTATTGAAAATTTGCTAGGGAAAATGGAAATTCTTAGCATACACAATAATGAGCTAACTACTAAGCTAGAAAACATTGGTAGCACCCCAGAAGTATCTTTGGTTGAAATACCTAAATTATTAAGAAAGATGCTTCTACTTCCTGCTTTGATTTAATTGATGATTCTAACCCCTGCAACCAAGTTCGTGTTGAGAATATTGTTGTAGAAACATGTTCGGATGAGGTTGCAAAGGAAAATGAGCAATTAAAGCAAGAAGTGGCTTGCCTTGGAAAAAGCCTTGTATGACAAGAAAGGCAAAGCCAAACAAATCCAACCTCCACAGGATAACACCATTGCGGGAGTGAACAAGCCTGTGGAGGGCGAAACTGTGATTTGTAGGCCATGTCACAAAGAAGGCCACAAGTCTTTCAAATGCAAGGCGAAGACCGAGGATAAGCAAAAGCAAAAGCAAAAGCCAACAAGCAAAACCTCTAACACCTACATCAAATAGGTGGATAAAAAGGCTGCTACACTATATTTGATCAAGAAGAAAAAGAATGGAAAGGTGATAGCAATCAAGGCCAACAAGCAAGCCAACAAAGGAAAGGGAGCCAAACGCATCTGGGTGCCAAAGGAAATAATTTCAACCATGAAAAGCACCAAGAACGTTTGGATCCCGAAAGGGAAATGAGTAGTCCAAAGGACAATGGGAAATTTGGAGACTTGGCAAAGTTGGGATGTATATCATGGGATACATCATATTGGATTAAGTTTATTGCCAAGTAGTTTAGTGAATATTTTGGACCCAAATTTCCCACCCATGACTAAGGTAACTAGATTTATTGTATTTCTTGTTTTTAGATATGCATATCTATTTATCTTGCATCTAGCTTACCTTTCATGCCTAGTATTACATTTGGTATTTACTTTTGTTTAAATGCATGCATACTAGGTAAATCACATGGTAGGATTGCTTGCTTTCAATTCATACTTTTAAGCAAACCTACATAGTTTAAAATGTTTATTTAAGCACGGCACATAGCTTATTGAATATTCCTAAAGTAAATGACACTAATTCTTTAAATCTTACATCCTACATTTGGTATCATTTAACTTATATGTGCCGAAGCTCGGATTATGGATAATCTACGCCTCTTGATATCAAATCAAAGTGCATGTCTCCTACAAGTATTCAAAACTTGTATGCACAAATTCAGGGGGAGGTTACTCTATAATCTAAGACTTTGAGACTAATACCTGTTTTCAAGTCTATTTCATGTAGTAGTCTCATTGTAAGGAAAATGAGGTCCCCGGAGAATGACAACAAGCTTCCACTGCAAAACTACAAGCATTCTTATGTCTCCAAGCCTGCCATTGGTCTGCAATTGACTTTCAATTGGTATCTTTGAGACTACATTTACATGTCTTCTCTAATATTTGATTAGACTTTATTTCATATCTTATACTTCCATGTTGCTATACATGCATAAGTGGTTAAATCATATTCTTTTATCTATGCATAAGGAAGTTAGTCTAATCAAATCATGTCTTGCACCTCTATTTCTCACGTGCTTTTTCCTAAGTAGATGATCTCTTTCAAGGGGAGTATTTCTTCATCTCTAAAGGGGGAGAAAACTCTTTCTAAAAGAGAACACTCATTTAGGGGGAGTAATTTTTTAGTGCTTCAATTGGTATTAATTAACAAATCCTTTATGAGGGCAAGTCTTATTTGCTTCCTATATGCTTTTAATGTCTTCCTTTTCGGTGGTTGATGCCAAAGGGGAGAAGTTGTAGGGACCAAAGCAATGAAAATGATATCAAACACTAAACACCACCAATTTAAAATTTTATCTCTTCAAGTGGTTCTTCAAGTGGTTTTGGTTCTTTGGTCTAAAATAGGAAGTAAGTGAATTATGGAGTTAGGGGGAGGCTTAAGTCCATAATATCACCTTGTGGGGACAATCATGCATCCTGGCAAGTAGATTGCACATCTTAATTCAAATGATTGTAATATTTTCTTGCTTTGGTTGTGTTGCCATCAATCACCAAACAGGGGGAGATTGTAAGGAAAATGGACCCCGGGCCATTTGGCTTAATAGATTTTGGTGTTTGATGATCAATGCAACCTATGGACTAATGTGTTTGCTAGTGTTTGTGCTTGTAGTTCATAGGATGCTAAAGTTACTTGGACTAAGGCATTGAGGAAAGCAACACCTCAAAAGGAAGACATTATTGAGAGCACCTAGAGGGGGGGTGAATAGGTGATCCTATAAAATCAAGAGCTAAATAGCCACAAAGCTTAGATATTAAAGTGTTAGCGTGACTAAGTATCTTTGAGCGAGTTCTTGTGAACACAACAAACATAGAGAATTCAACACAAGAGACACACGATTTTTATCCCATGGTTCGGCCAAGTAACACTTGCCTACTTACACGTTGTGGCGTCCCAATGGACGAGGGTTGCACTCAACCCCTTTCAAGTGATCCAATGATCAACTTGAATATCACGGTCTTTTCGTTTAGAGTATCTTCCCGTTTGCGAGGAATCCCCACAATTTGGAGTCTCTCGTCCTTACAATAGAGATCACAAAGAAAGCACAGAGTAAGGTTGGGAGAAGCAACACAAACAAGATTCAATCTGCAACACACACATGCACACAAGTCAAGACTTGAGCTCAAAGGACAACACAGGGAGTTCACAACTCGAAATGAAGCTCAAATCACTATCACAATGAATCAAATGCGTGGGAGCGGAGTCTGGATATCTTAATATGCTTGGAGAATACTTGGTGTTCTGCTCCATGCGCCTAGGGGTCCCTTTTATAGCCCCAAGGCAGCTAGGAGCCGTTTGAGATCAACATGGAAGGCTATCCTTGCCTTCTGTCGAGTGGTGCACTGGACAGTCCGGTGCGCCACCGGACAGCCACTATAGCACGTCCGGTGCACGATTTCCTTCCAAATCGGGCACAGCTGACCGTTGCTCCTCCAGGCTAGATGGCGCACCGGACACTGTCCGGTGCACACCGGACAGTCCGGTGCACCAGCCGACCGTTGGAGCAGCCACGTGTCGCGTGTTGATTGCGCGGACGACCGTTGGCGCTGGCGTCGTTGGCTCACCGGACAGTCCGGTGAATTTTAGCCACGTCGCCTTTTTCCTTTTCCCGGGATCGACGAGTTCGCCGCGGATGACTCACCAGATAGTCCGGTGCACCACCGGACAGTCTGGTGAATTATAGCCATACAACTTCGTCGATTTCCGAGAGTGGCCTCTTCACCATTGACCAGCCTGCACCACCGGACAGTCCGGTGTGCCAGGCCGAGTTGGAGTTTGGCTGCACACAGTCAAGTCTTTTCCATTTCTTTTCCCTTTCTTTTGTCACTGTTTCTAGCACTTAGACAAAACATATTAGTACTCAAAAATAATGTACTAAGTTTAGAAACATACCTCGTGCCTTGATTTGCACTTTTCCCACATTTAGCACACAAGGATTCAATTAAGATGTGTTGGGCATCTAATCACCAAAATACTTATAGAAATTACCCAAGGGCATATTTCCCTTTCAATTATGAAAATCACAAGAGAAGATCAAAAACTATCAAGCGAAGTCCAAGAAATGAAGAACTGTGTTGCCACGGGCGGATTGTCTGGTCGAGGGCACCGGACTGTCCGGTGGCACACCGGACTGTCCGGTGCCACACGCCGGACTATCTGGTGCACCTGGGAACAGTAGCCCAACGGCTAGTTCTAGGTGGCACTGTGGAGGAGGTGCGGACCATCCGATGCAAAGGCTGACAGCCAAACCGTCAACTGACAGATCCAACGGCTAGTGGGCACCGAACCGTCCGGTGTACCACAGATAGCAGCTGCTTTCCTCCAACGGCTAGTTTTGTGTTGGGGGCTATAAATACACCCCAACCGGCCATTTCAAGGTGTGGGAGCCCAAGCAACATACCAAGGCATATAGTGCACATTTCCAAGAGCTCAAACACCCAAGTGCTTAATAGAATCACTCGGTGATTAGCGTAGGTGCTTTGCGAAGTGCTTAGGTTAGTTAGACCGCTTTAGCGCTTGCTCTAGGTGAACCCTAGTTAGTTGAGTGAGTTTTGTAAAATCACACAACCCCTCGGCTCTTGCGTGAGTCATTGTAATTGTACTGAGTGGGGCGAGAGTCTTGCGAGACCGTGACAACCGCGTTTGTGTCACGGCCGCCACCGTGTACCGGAGGGAATGAGGCCCACGGCGTTTCGGCCGGAAGCTCGATAGTGGAGATGGCGGGGAGCGTCCGAGAGGAGCCAGAAGCGGAGCACCACTTGCGCGTGGAGAAGGCCATCGGCTCTCTACGGAGTTACTCGACCGAGGTGCCTCGCCCTCACGTGGGCTTCCCTTTGCGTAGGGGCACCAACGAGGATTAGTCGGGACCTTGCATGGTTCCGGATACCTCGGTAAAAATACCAGCGTCATCCACGAGAGTTTGCATCTCTACCTTGCTCTTTAAGTTTCCACATTTATATTAAGCATTTAAGTTTCAATCTTGTATTCATACTTATATGTTGTAGATTGAAACTTAGCCATTGCGGTAGAGATAGCAACATTTAGACAAAACCTAGTTTGCACACTCTAGTTTGATTATTGGCATAGGTTTTGCTCCAGGGATTTATTTGTGGCCTAGATTAGTAAAAGTTTTAGAAGTCCTAATTCAGCCCCCCTCTTAGGCATCACCCGTTTCCTACAGTCTCCTATACCATTCGCCTAGCAACCTGCTGGCATGCAAACACTATATGTGGCAGGTTTACAAAGGGAAACAACTATGTCTGCATACTCCAATAAATCTTGTCATATAACATTTGTGGTAGATGCCTACTCAATGATGTTACACTAACTTTACCTTGCATGTTTCTCTTATCCTAAATAGTTTTTTTGGTAAACATACTACCATTATCAGCATTGGGTGCAATGTTTGTTGTTTTATGTTGGTTGCTTTTTTGGCTGGAAATGACTGACCTCTGCTTCATTACTACAGATGGGGGACATACTCATTCCTAGCCTTATGGTTGGAGACTGCTCTCACAGCTTGTGTGTGCGTGTCCCTAGACTTTGGGAGTTCCTAGATCCTCAGGATGACAGTAGGCTCCTGCATACTGATCTTGTTTTGCTTGATGAAGAGGTAGATGCAACCTTAGACTGGTCTAATACTTGCACATGCATAATAACCATCAACTCATAGAACATGATATACAATGTTCTATGCAATTCTTGCGTGTTGTTTAAAATGTTACCTCCTTTTGTCAGGGAAACATCATACATGCCTAGATCTATCCTCCGTTATGCCAACAGTTTAGTGCTCTACTTGATGACGGAGGGGTATACAACTTGAAGTATTTCTTAGTCAGGAAAGCTAACAGATTCTACAAACCGGTAGAAAAGTGCAGAATGATCAGCTTTACAAAGTGGACTACAGTTGAGGTTGTCCTCCAAATCCCCCTGCTTTTCCAGTTTGCATGTATAACCTCACTCCCATAGAACAGCTCCAGCCGCGCGTGGACTACAAGGAATATTTCATTGGTAACCTTCTAGGCATAGTGGTTTGCATGTTATAAGTAACATAAATACAGTACTAATGCCCTCGCCATCTCTTTGGTAGATGTGCTCGGTGTTGTCAGTGTGATCTCCCATGTTTCATCACTATGCACAAGGGGACGACAAGCTGAGGTTATGAAGAGAACAGTCACTATAAGCAATGCAAGGTATCCTATGCATTCCTGTTCTGTTATGCATTCCTTTTGGTTGCCACATATGTGTGTGTAGTCTAGTTTTATTTGCCATAACATAGTAAGGAACCTATAAACAACTTGCAACCTGAACCACATATTACCATCCATGTGGGGGCTACCACTTATTATTCTCCACGCTAGCAAAATTGTCCATACGCTCAAGGAAATAGATAAAAGGAAAATGCACCGAGACACTAAGAACGTCATTAGATCACGTGGGGGTCAATTTGCGTCCAAAAACTCAGCAGGACTATGTTCACAACTCATGCAGGGGTTATGCTGCAAACAAGTTGGCCATAGTGGGAAGTAAAAAATGCCATCTTCCTTGCAAAGCAAAACTGGTTCTAAACTACATATGTCTACAGCCGACCATACTTCGTTGCAATGTACCATAGAAGAGACCATTTTTCCTGCTCAGTCAATCCTCCATGGCTAATATTATCCATAGCCTGGACATACTTTCTTTTAGTACATGGACCTACCATGCACACTGTGCTCATATAGAAGATTACTAAACAACTTCAGCTGCCATCGACCATTTAAACAAGCAGCTATTTTGAAGCCTGGCATTTAGTGTTCTACATACTTCGCATGTAATTTGCAATATGAAATAGCGCTCTAGATATATAGTTTACGACTTTTGTTTCTTCGCGATGTCCACACCTAACACAATACGATGAGCAATTTATTAGTAAATTCACTGTTCTTCACTCCAACAGGGATACCGGGCCTACTGTTGATGTCGTACTTTGGGGCGAGCGGGCCACAGCTTTCCCAGCTGAACAGGTGTGCAGGGACAGTGGATCCTCGCCACAGATCATAATATTTGTTGGCACACTCGTGAGGAGTTATGCTGGTAAGTCTACCACAACCCTTTGGTTGCACAGCTAATACACATATGGGCATCTGAAAGGTTCCATTGTTTTTTAGATAATGTGTCTTTATTGGGTGGATCATCATGCAAGTGGTACATAAATGCACCGGGCCCAAAAGTAAACGCTCTCAGAGCTAGGTAGCTTACTCATCCTAGGTTTACATACATACAGTTTTCAGTCATCTTTCTCACCAAATCTGATTATTGCCATTCATAAACTGACATGGATAAACAGTGCTGAACCAAACCACCGCCCTGTCATTTGGGATCAGGGAAAAGCAGCTGCTAAGAGTACAATAGTCGCAGTTCTTGAACACAAGAAACTCAAGGATATTAAGTACCTCCATCCTTTTGAAAATAAGGTCCCGCTACTCGGCTAAACCTTTCAATCCTAAGATTTATCGAGGGTTCATAGCTGTTTACTTCAATTACATTGTTTATAGAAGAAGGAATGGCTTGTCATAGTAAAGGTGCTCAAGATTGATAGATCATGGTGGTACAATGCATGCAAAAAATGCCTTAGGACAACCAAGCCACAAGGTGACACATACAAGTGCACCAATAATTCCTGTGACAGCATCGGATCGCCTACCCCAAGGTTAGCTCTCATATGTCTCTCCCCGTTTTTATTAAGGTCCTGCTAGACACCTTCTATTTTAATCTAAATATGTTGACTCGTACGTGTTCCAGGTTAAACACACTGTAAGCATGATAGACATGGACCAACTCTACCCCTTTCAGTTGCATATTGCAACTTGCAAGGAAATAATAAAAAAGAAGTAAAAAATCACCGTACACATTTCCTATTTGTCTTTGATTCTTGAACCCATCAGTTATGACAATGCAAAGATTCATAGATACCCAGTTGATGTCAAGGATGTAAATATGCCCTAGAAATTTGTTTGAGATATGCACAACATTGAAATAGGGTAAACATCCCAGTGCACGGGCTTGCTTACCAATCGAGTAAATAGTAGTGTCGGTGTTTCGAGACTGGGGGGTCCCTAAGCCGACGAGTGAGTGTGCCGCGTGCCCCAGCCCAGATGGGTCGAGCGCGTGGGCGAGCGCGAAGGGGGGAAAGCGAGGTGGCCGGAGACGAGTCGTGAGAGAGGTGGAAATCCCGCGACCTTCGTGTTCGACCCGCGCCCAGGTCGGGTGCGCTTGCAGTAGGGGGTTACAAGCGTCCACGCGGGTGAGGGAAGCGAGCGGCCCCAAGAGAGCGCCTGCCCCGTCCTCGTCCCCGCGCGACCAACCTTCTCTAAGAAGGCCCTGGTCCTTCCTTTTATAGGCGTAAGGAGAGGATCCAGGTGTACAATGGGGGTGTAGCAGAGTGCTACCTGTCTAGCGGGGGAGAGCTAGCGCCCTAAGTACATGCCAATGTGGCAGCCGGAGAGATCTTGGCACCCAGCTGGTGTGGTGTCGTGGCTGTCGGAGGAGCAACGGAGCCTGGCGGAGGGACAACTGTCGGAGCGGTTGGGTCCTTGCTGACGCCCCCTGCTTCCGTAAGGGAGCTGAGAGCCGCCGTCGTCACGGGGCTAGCGGGGCGCCATCATTGCCTATCTGGCGGAGCTAGCCAGATGGGACGCCGGTCTTGTTCTCTGCGGCCCGAGTCGGCTCGGGGTAGGGTAATGATGGCGCTTCCTGTTGACGTGGCGGACTTGTGCCCTAGGTCGGGCGACGTGGAGGCTCCTCCGAAGCTGAGGTCGAGTCTGTCTTCCATGGCCGAGGCCGAGCCCGAGCTCCTGGGTCGGGCGAGGCGGAGGTCGTTCGGCAAAGGCCAGGGCGGAGTCCGACCCCTGGGGTCGGGCGAAGCGGAGTTCGTCGTCTTCTGGGGCCTTAGTCCGAGCCCTGGGTCGGGCGGAGCGGAGTTCGCCGTCTTCCGGGGCCTTAGCCCGAGTCCGAGCCCTGGGTCGGGCGGAGCGGAGTTCGCCGTCTTCCGGGGCCTTAGCCCGAGTCCGAGCCCTGGGTCGGGCGGAGCGGAGTTCGTCGTCTTCCGGGGCCTTAGCCCGAGTCCGAGCCCTGGGTCGGGCGGAGCGGAGTTCGCCGTCTTCCGGGGCCTTAGCCCGAGTCCGAGCCCTGGGTCGGGCGGAGCTTCCTATGGCGCCTTTGGCAGGGCCTGACTGCCTGTCAGTCTCACTCTGTCAAGTGGCACTGCAGTCGGAATGGCGCAGGCGACGCTGTCCTTCTGTCAGACCGGTCAGTGGAGCGGCGAAGTGACGGCGGTCACTTCGGCTCTGCCGGGGGGCGCGCGTCAGGATAAAGGTGTCAGACTACCTTTGCGTTAAATGCTCCTGCGACTCGGTCGGTCGGCGCGGCGATTTAGTCAGGGTTGCTTCTTAGCGAAGGCAAGGCCTCGGGCGAGCCGGAGATGTGTTCGCCGTAAAAAGGGGGCCTCGGGCGAGATGGAAACACCTCGGGGTCGGCTGCCCTTGCCCGAGGCTAGGCTCGGGCGAGGCGTGATCGAGTCGCTCGTAAGGACTGATCCCTGACTTAATCGCACCCATCAGGCCTCTGCAGCTTTATGCTGATGGGGGTTACCAGCTGAGAATTAGGCGTCTTGAGGGTACCCCTAATTATGGTCCCCGACAGTAGCCCCCGAGCCTCAAAGGGAGTGTTAGCACTCGCTTGGAGGCTTTCGTCGCACTTTTTTGCAAGGGGACCAGCCTTTCTCGGTTGCATTTTGTTCCGGTGGGTGCGCGCGAGCGCACCCGCCGGGTGTAGCCCCCGAGGCCTCGGAGGAGTGGTTTCACTCCTTCGAGGTCTTAATGCCTTGCGTAATGCTTCGGCTGGTCTGGTGGTTCCCTCATGCGAACTGGCCGTAGCCCGGGTGCACGGTCGGGGCCCAAGTTCTCGGGCTGGTATGTTGACGCTGTCAACGGTTTGGCCGGAGCTGGGTTTGCGAGAGCAGCCCTCGAGCCTCCGCACAGGGCGAGAGGGCGATCAGGGACAGACTTGGCTTTTTTACATACGCCCCTATGTCGCCTTTCCGCAAGGAGGAGGGGGGGAGAGCGCCATGTTACCCTCGATGGGCACCGAACATGGTGTCTCCGGTGAGCTGCAAGCGGGTAATCCGAGTGGACGTCCGTGCCCCGTTCGTTGGGGGTCAGCTAGGGGCCCAGAGGCACGCCCAAAAGTACCTGCGGGTGATTTGCCGGACCCGGTCCCCTGGCGACGGGGTCCGAGGGCTCGATGCCTCCCTCCGATGGGATTCCGTTACAAAATCGCTCCCGCTAGTCTCGGAAATGTCCTAGGGTACCTCGGGAGCGCAGCCCGAGCCTCGGTTATGTATCGAACGTACCCCTGGTCATCCCTCGCTCGGTGTCTGAGGCGACTGTGAACCCTTCGGGGGCCAGCCTTCGAACCCCTGATCAGTAATGGGCGCGGAGCCCGAGTAGCCTGAGGCCGCCGTGGAACCCTTTGGGGGGCCGGCCTTCGAACCTCTGACCAGTAGTGGGTGTAGGGCCCACGCGATCTGAGGCGGCTGTTGAACCCTCCGGGGGGCCAGCCTTCGAACCCCTGATCAGTAAGGAGGCTCGGAGCCTAGTTCCTTCACGGGGAAGGATCCCTTTCGGGGTATCCCCCTTTCCCGGTCCCTGTCGCAAGAGATAGAGAAAGAGGAAAAAAGGAAAAAGGATACGAAACCGAACGACGCGGCATACCTTTTTTGGCGCGGTTGTTTCGGTGAAGGCGAAGCGTCGCCCGCTGCTCCTGCCAGAAGCGCCGCCTGTCCAGCCGCGGAGTTAATGCGACGGGGCGAGTAGTTGGCGAGGCTGCCGTTGCGCGTGCGCGAGCCGTTCGAGGAACGGATCACGGGCGCGTTGTCTTCACACCGTGAGAGGGGGTTCTCTCGCTGCCTCCAGATGGGACGTGAGCTTTGCTGACGACGTGACCGCTGCTCCCGCGCGCCTGCCATCGTCATCACTGCCGGCCCACTTTTGACCGCGTTGGCCGCTGCGTCAAGCTGGCGCTGCTGGGTCGCGCGCTGGGTCGCCTCGAGTCGCGGTATTGGTTCCGCAATCGAGGAGGCGCGGTGGTGGCGCAAGTGGTACAGTTGCTTGCATGCAGCATCCGGCGCGCCGGTCGCGCGACGCGTGGGCCTGGGCCTCCGTGCTGGCGTGTCGGGAGTCAGAGAAGCGCGTCCACTTGGCGCGGTTGCATGCCGCCTGCATGGCTGCCCGCCCCTTTCGCCCGTTGGTCTGGGCAAAAGTGGAGGGTCACTTGTAACCGCTGGGCGGTTGCGTGCACCACGCGCGGCGGTTTGGCTTCTTCTGCTTGGAGCCGGTCTGCATGTCATGCGGGACCCAGCCCCCGCGCCGCAGGGGAGGGCTTTGGAGCGTGTTGGAGAAGACTCAGCCCGTGACGGTTGGGGGCGCAAGCAGGGAGAGTCGCCTTTAAAAGGAGGGCGACCCCTTTCGTAAGGCGACCATGTCTTCTTCCTCCCTTATGCACCGTGTCTTTCCACCTTCCAAGCCCCCGGATGGGGGAAACCGCCGTCTTTTCGCCCCATCGTTGGAGGAACGCAACTCCGTGGGAGTTGGTACCTTTCAGCCATCGTTCGGCTTCAAGGATTTTCATCATGCAGCCCGGCTGCACCCCTCCACCGGCGGTCACCCAAGATGGTGACCTCTGGCTTGATGGTGGGGGAAAGCGAGCCGGGCTGCGGCCTCTGCCCCTCCCTCAGCCTCAAGGATTTTCATCACCAGGGCTGGGGAGGGGAGTGTGCCGAGTTGAGGTCGGCCCCCGCGTGGGCGGCGGCCCGCTCCTTTACTCAGTGATCGGAGGGAGGAGCGGTTGTCGTCCGTGGCGCTGGCATCTGCAGCGTGCCTGGCCTTCGGACGCGAGTGGCTTCGGAGCCGCTCGCGGCGCCGGCGTCTGCCACGGCAGCTGGAAGAGGTTCTTCCGCCGACGTGATAGCCAAGGCTGGCCGCGGACCGACCTCCAACTCTACGGCCTTCTGCCCGTCCTTGCCTCTCAAGTTCGGGCATGGGCGGGGGCCTCCCAGAAGCAGCATCCGCCCTGAGGTCATCACTGCTGCTGTTCGGCCCCCGGGACAGAAGTCTTCATCGTCGCCGCTGCTGGGGCAGGCGATGACAAGCCGTTCGTCGGTCTTCTGTTGCTCCGCAGGCCCACCCCTATCGAGTGGGGTTGTTCGTACCTACGGAGGGGGAACCGGAGTTCCGTTTGTAATGGCACTTCGAATGCCAGGGTTTTTTGTTCATTTCGGCTTTTGGGGCCTGAACATGTATGAAACTTCGGCGCGGAGCCGTGTTTTTTCCTCATTCTTGAGCACTAAGACTCGTCTGTTGACTATCTGAACCGCTTCACCAAGCATGAGTCACCCCGTGTCAAGGTGACGAGTGAGGTATCCGTATCCCGGAGGCGTAGGAGTCCCTCGGCTCGGTCGGTGTCACACCCGGTTTTTAGAAGGTAAACCGAATGCGAACCATGTACGTGCCAGGATCAGTTATTCACGTACACAGCAGTTACATAATATGGACATCATCACACAGTGCTCAAATAGTATTAAAAGGGGAAATAATAGTCGATTACATCATACGTCTGAGACATCCATATAGTTCTTACAATAAATCAAAGTGCGAAAACGAAACGTAGATAACGCGGCCTTCACAGGCAGCCGACTGGGGGTTGCCGCTAACCCACGCCTAGAACTCGTCGTAGTCTTGGAACTCCTGGAAGTCTCCTTCCACAGCTTCATCTTCGCCTGAGCAGTGGTTGCAATGCTGACAACCTGGGGGGGGATTTGGTGTGTAGAGCAAGGGTGAGTACACATCAACATACTCAGCAAGCATCCTGTTTGGCTGTAGTGGACTAGCTTTATGTGGGGATAAGTCAAGCAGTTGCTTTTAGTTGGTCAGGTTATTACTTACCAGTAGAAAGCCAGGTTTTAACATTAACCCAAGTTATTAGCCCAATGTATCCTTTCCAAACGGAAAGAATACCACTTACCAATACCATAATCATAATCAGAATCATCAATCTCATCGCCACCTGTACCAAAGTATCTCTGATCAAGTATCACTAATCTCTGGAGCTCCCTTGGCCGCTCATAACCGCGAGCACGGCTGATATATCAGTTTCATAACACTCTGCAGAGGTTGTGCACTTTACCCACAAGCCGTGATTCCCTTTCTGCCCGGAGAGAGCGACTCCCCATTGACCACTACCTAGGTGGTCCAGCAGGGCATCACTACGTAGCCTTTACAAAGATTCCCCGAGGCTGTAGCCGCCCGTTAGGTTTCCTAAATGTACCGCACTCCTCCCCAAGGGACAAATCAACCTTGGCAGAGCGAGCCGCATACACCGAGCCCCATTGACGGCACAACGGCTAAGCGGACTACACCCCGGTTCCTCCAATTATTCAGCTAAGGGCGTCCCATTCCACCCTCATGGTTGCACTGTTTTCCCGGGCGGTCATCCATTGAACAGGTCCTTACGGAGAGGCACTCGAGAAACCGCTCGAGTCCCCTTAAATGCCACAAGTATGATCATAAATAAGAAGGGGAAAACAGCGTATCATAGATAATCACATCATGTTCATTGATTAGAGTTGAGCAATAGCATTAGACTAAGCAGTAATAATCCGACCCAAGTAGGTAAACAAGGACATGGATAACAAAAGCTAGTCAATCCTTAGGTATAAATGTGTAATGCGGGAGGTGAATTAAAGAATGAATAGGACAAAGATAGGTCAAAGGACACTTGCCTCCACCAACCGACTGCTGCTCAGGGGCTTCTCCTGCGAATTCCTCGGGCTCTTCGACCGGATCGTTTTCTATGCGAGCGCAAACATACATACATCCACATATTTAATACAAAAGAACAGTACACCATACAAGGGAACAAATAAAGTGAGTATGCATCAAGTATGACATTCGATATCGCATTTGTTATGGTTAGAAAGAAACGGGAAAGGGTCTCGCAGGGGGGGTTAAAGTTTATGCACTAATGGTTAGTTACAATTGGTTCTTAACAAAAGAATTCTGTTATATACACTAATGGAAACCTGGTCATTTTGAGTTGATCAACTTTGAATGAGATAAACAATCAATTACATGAATCGATTAGCGTAACGGAATTCTAAATTAAGCTTCATATTTCAATAATATTAACAATGATTAGCCTACCTAAAATAAAATAACTATGATAACAGAAAGTAAACTAAAATAAAATAAAATAAAAAATAAAAAAAACAGGGGGGGGGCGGTTGAACCGGCCCTAGGGCGGTTGAACCGGTCGGGGGCAGGGCGGCCGAGCTGGGCGCGGGCGCGGGCGCGGGCGGCCGAGCTGGGCGGTTGAACCGGCCCGGGTGGGGGCGGTTGAACCGGCGGCGCGCAGGGGGCAGCCGGGCTGGCCAGGGCGGCCGAGCCGGCCAGGCGGGCGGGGCCAGGCGGCGCGCGGCCAACGGCGGCCAGGGGGGCGGCCGGGGCTGGCTGGGGGGCGGCCGGGGCGGGCCGGGGCGCGGCCGGGGGCAGCCGGGGGCAGGGCGGCGCGGCCAGGGTGGCCAGGCGGCCGGGCCATGGCCGGACGGGGAGGGGGAGAGGAGGGGAGAGGGGAGAGAGAGGAGGGGGGGGCTCACCGGCGCGGGCGGCCGACGGCGAGGGCGGCAGCCGAGCAAGGGGGCGGCGGCTAGGGCAGGGGGGGTAGGGGGTGGCGGCTAGGGTGGGGAGGGAGAAAATGAGAGGGAGGGAGAGAGGATTGGGGAAAAGGGGAGGTGGGGGGGGGGGGGGCGGTTGGGCCTATTGGGCCCAAAGGGGGCGCGCAGGGGGCGGCTGGGCCGGCCAAGGGACGGCCCACGGCGCGGGAGAGAGAGAAAAAGAGGAGAGAGAAAGAGAAAGAAAAAGAAAGAAAAGATTTTCTCCTTATTTTCGAAATCCGATCTTCCTAGATGAATGCATTTGCACTTTCAAACAATCAAAGAATGCATAGTTCGGCATGGTGCATCAAACAACATAAAACAGTTTTATGGTTTTCTTTACACGGGAATTCCAAACCGAATCCCGCTAACTTTGGAAAAGGTCAAGGTTTAGCGAGGGGAAAAAGAAAAAGAAAAGGTAACACCCGAATTTGGCGAGTAAAGAAAAGAAAAAATTCAACTGCAAAAAATTCGGGGCGTTACAAACCTATCCCCCTTAAAAGAATCTCGCCCTCGAGATTCAGGGCTGGCTAGCAAAGAGCTCTGGGTACTTAGCCATTAGATCATCTTCACGCTCCCAGGTTGCTTCTTCTTCAGAGTGGTGATTCCATTTGACTTTGCACATTCTGATGGTCTTCCTTCGGGTGACTCTATCTGCAATCTCAAGGATCTGAGCTGGCTTCTCGACATAGGTCAAGTCCTCCTGGACCTCAAGACCTTCCACTGGCAGCTGCTCTTCTGGCACACGCAAGCACTTCTTCAACTGAGACACATGAAAGACATCATGCACAGCTGACAAATTCTCTGGCAAACTGAGCTGATATGCCACTTCTCCACGCTTTGAGAGAATTTGATACGGACCAATGTAGCGGGGTGCTAGCTTGCCTTTCACTCCGAATCTTCTGACTCTTCTGATCGGTGACACTTTCAGATAAACAAAGTCTCCGACTTCGAAACTCAGCTCTCTTCTTCTTGTGTCCGCATAGCTTCGCTGCCTCGATTGCGCTATCTTCAGATTCTCTCGGACCATCTTGATGTTCTCTTCGGCTTCAAGCAGAATGTCTGGCCCAAACACTTGCTTCTCTCCAGGCTGATCCCATTGCAACGGGGTTCTACAACTCCTTCCATAAAGCGCTTGAAATGGTGACATCTTCAAACTGGCCTGGTAACTGTTGTTATAGGAAAACTCTGCATAAGGCAATCGCTTGTCCCATCCGGACTGATCTTGCAACGCACAGGCTCTCAACATGTCTTCAAGAATTTGATTGGTTCTTTCGGTCTGGCCATCTGTCTGCGGATGATAAGCTGAACTGAAATTCAGATGTGTGCCCAAGGCTTCATGCAACTGCTGCCAGAAATGAGAGGTGAACTGCGTTCCTCTGTCTGACACTATCTTCTTTGGCACACCATGAAGACAAACGATCCGAGACATATACAACTCTGCCAATACTGCACTGTTGTAGCTGGTCTTGACAGGTATGAAGTGGGCTGACTTGGTCAAACGGTCCACTACTACCCAAATAGAATCGTAGCCGGCTCGAGTGCGAGGCAATCCGACTATGAAATCCATACCGATTTCATCCCATTTCCACTGAGGGATCTGCAACGGTTGCAACAATCCAGCAGGTCTCTGGTGTTCTGCCTTAATTCTTCGGCAACTATCACACTTAGCCACATGCTCTGCGATTTCCCTCTTCATTCCATACCACCAGAATTTCTTCTTCAGGTCCTGATACATCTTCTCACTGCCAGGGTGAATCGAATAAGCTGTCTCATGAGCTTCCTTGAGAATCAACTCCCGAATGGACTGGGCATTGGGAACACACAAGCGGTCTTTGAACCATACCACACCTTCAGCATCTTCTCGAAAATATTTGCCTCTGCCATCTAGAATCAGTCGCCGAATCTCACTGATCTTTTCATCATTCTTCTGCGCTTCTTTGATTTCTCGCTCCAAGGTAGGTTCCAATTCAACTGTGACTCCTCGCGAATTGTTCAGAAATCCGAGACTCAACCTGTCGAACTCCTTGGCCAACTCATAAGGCATCGGACGAGCGACCATCAGATTGACTTGACTCTTCCTGCTCAAAGCATCTGCCACTATGTTTGCTTTGCCTGGATGGTAGTGAATCTCCAACTCATAGTCTTTGATCAACTCTAACCATCTTCGTTGCCTCATATTCAGCTCTGACTGAGTGAATATGTACTTCAGACTCTTGTGATCTGTGTAAACATCACATTTCTGTCCATACAGATAGTGCCTCCATGTCTTCAGTGCGTGAACCACTGCTGCCAACTCTAGATCATGGATTGGGTAATTCTTCTCATGAACCTTCAGCTGTCGGGACGAGTAAGCCACAACTCTTCCCTCTTGCATCAACACGCATCCCAAACCTGTGTAACAAGCATCACAGTACACAGAGAAGGGCTTGTGCACATCAGGCAAGACTAAGTCAGGCGCTGTTGTCAACTTCTCTTTCAGCGCTTCGAAGGCCTCTTGACATTTCTGGGTCCACTCGAACTCAACCTTGTTGCCTAGCAACGCTGTCATTGGTTTCGCAATCTTCGAAAACCCTTCAATGAATCGCCGATAATATCCTGCCATTCCAATGAAGCTTTTGATTCCTCGAGCATCCGTTGGCACTTTCCAGTTCAAAATGTCTGCCACTTTCTTCGGATCCACAGTCAATCCTTCTTTGTTGATTATGTGACCCAAGAACAGGACTTCACTGATCCAGAACTCACACTTGCTCAACTTTGCATACAACTGGTGCTCTCGCAATCTCTGCAATACCATCCTCAAATGATCTGCATGCTCTTCTTCGCTTTGAGAATAAATCAGAATGTCATCAATGAATACCACCACAAACTTATCAAGATAATCCATGAATACACTGTTCATCAAGTTCATAAAGAACGCTGGTGCATTGGTCAAACCAAAAGACATCACTGTGAACTCATACAAACCATACTTGGTAATGAATGCCGTCTTCGGAATGTCCGAAGGTCGGATCCTGAGCTGATGATAACCTGACCTCAGATCGACCTTGGAGAACACACTGGCTCCTCTCAACTGGTCAAACAGATCTTCTATTCTGGGCAAGGGATACTTGTTCTTGATCGTGACTTCATTCAAAGCTCGATAATCGATACACATCCTTTTGGTGCCATCTTTCTTCTCCACAAACAGGACAGGGGCGGCCCAAGGCGAGGTGCTTGGCCGGATGTAACCTTTCTCTGACAGCTCATCAATCTGCTTCTTAAGCTCAACCAACTCTGGTCCAGATATTCTGTAAGCTCTCTTAAAGATAGGGGCGGTTCCAGGAAGAAGCTCTATGGCAAACTCAACTTTCCGCTCTGGTGGCATACCCGGTAAGTCCTTTGGAAACACATCTGGGAATTCAGACACAACCTTGATACTCTCAATTGGGTCTGCTTCACTGCTATCGACAGCCATCTGATAACAACTTTCTTTCTTTGGCTCAGGCGGGACTAACTCGGTCACCACTTCCTCTCCTAGTGGGTACACCAACTTGATTGTCCTTTTATCACAACTGATAACTGCCTGATACTTATCTAGCCAATTCATCCCTAGGATGACATCTATTCCCTGAGTACCCATTACTATAAGGTTAGCGGGAAACGCTATCCCCCTTATTTCCACACTTACACCCAAACATATGCTATCAGCTCGAATTCTACCACCAGCTGAGTCAATTTGAATGGGGGTTGACATGGTAGTAATTGGAAGATTATGTGCTTCTACCCATGATGCAGTAATGAAAGAATGCGTTGCTCCAGTATCAAATAACACTTCTGCAATATGGGAATCGACTGGGAACATACCTACTGTCATGCCGGGAGTCTCCTGAACTGCTTCAGCCTCCAAGTGGTTCAGTCTTCCATGATTATAGCGCTGCTGAGGGCGGTTGCCTGCTCCAGACTGAGACGCATTCTGCTTTGCTGGGGCATTGGGGCCTGACTGCTGCTGGGCTGCCTTCTTCAGACATTGCATCACCCAATGGCCTTGCTCTCCACAGTGGAAACATGCTCTGTTTCCAACCTGAGCTGGTGCTGCCTGATTGTTCTGCTGGTTTGCTGGGGCAGGAAGACGAGGTGCCTGCTGATTCTGCCTCTGAAACTGACCTCCTGTCTGATTGCTCTGACGGTTCTGATACTGATGCTGAGGATACTGCCTTTGGAACTGCTGATACTGCTGACGCTGCTGATGCTGCTGAGGTGGACGCTGGTTCTGTCTGAACTGCTGAGGTTGATTGCCTGAAAAACGAGGACGGCTGCTGCTTCCAGGCTGGGGTCCACTGATCTTGCGCTTACGATCCTCCATCTCCTTACGCTTCCTTTCTGTCATGATTGCTCTATCAATCAGGTGCTGGAATGTCGGGAAGGTATGATTCATCAGTTGGTACTGAAGAGGGTCGACCAAGCCTCTCAAGAAACGGTACTGTCGCTTGGCGTCGGTGTTGACATCCTCAGGAGCATAGCGAGACAACTGCAGAAACCTGTCTCGATACTCACTGACAGACGATGACCCTTGCTTAAGGGCCAGGAACTCCTCCTTCTTCACTGTCATCAGACCTGCAGGCACATGGTACTGACGAAAGCTACCTCTGAATTCTTCCCAGGTGATGGTGTCGGGGTTGGCATGGGTGGCGAGGTAAGACTCCCACCATGATTGGGCTGCTCCTCTCAACAGACGGGGACCATACAAGACTTTCTCCCTGTCATCACACTGAGCGGTATGCAACTCCCGCTCCACAGTGCGCAGCCAATCTTCAGCATCCATGGGGTCAGAAGAGTGAGCGAACGTTGGGGGATGACCTCTCATGAATTCAGCACGCTTGTCTCTGGGCATCTGAGGCATCTGAGGCTGGGGTGGTGCTTGCTGCTGCTGCTGAATGGCGGCCAGAGTCTGACCGATGGCCTGAACTGCCTGAGTCTGCATCAGAAACATCTGCTCGATCGACATCGGGGGCGGGGGCGGCAGCAGCTGCTGCTGGGGCGCCTCATCTTGCTGCCGGCTTGCTCCTGCTGAGCACGCCTTCCTCCTCTGCGCCTGTTCTCTGACATCTGCAGAACGCAACCACACATCAGAACTGATCTGGCAAATCTTGCAGCATAAGAAAAGAGTATAGAATTCTCCAACAGCACTGAACAGATGAGCATCTTCACTGATCTCCAACACAGACCACACCGCTTCTCAGATAAAGAGGAAAGTAGAATAAAGGTTTTCCCAACTATATAACTAACTCCATTAACATAATATGTAAACCAAAATGCAGGGGATACCCACACTCTGGTGACAATCATTACAAAGATCCAAACCAAACATAGTTCATCATGACAAACATAAATGCACAGGATATAGCAAACTACCCTGTCTAACTAAGACTAACTAAGACCGAGACTAACGCTAAGACTGAAGCTTCTATGTATATATTTCGTATTAATTACAAGATCCAACTCTAACGGGCTATGATTCTAGATTTATCTTGGTCTTGCAGTCGGGATTGCCATAAGACTGGAGTCCACGCCGAGGTGAGCGGTACGGGTGCTGAGTCCCGACGGGAGCGGGGGAACCATCATCCAGGTGACGACGCTCCGCGCGCTCAGCCCGCAGCAGGACGATCTCAGCACGAGCCCTACTCAGCTCGTCTAATGCATGGTCCAGCTCCGTGTTTAGCACGGCGGCTAGGTTGACTGTGCTGCTCAACCTAGGATTGTCCTCACCAGCAGGTGAAACAATCACGCCTCCTGTGCTGCCAGATGGACGGCGGGGGTAATACTTCAGGTCGAGGCCGTCAGCTACCCCACCGAGAACCGAGCAGTAGTGCGAAAGCGCACGCCGTGCAGCATCCTGCATGGCTGCCTCAGCTGAGTCCCGCTCAGAGATAGAATAGTGCTCTGAGCAAGCCTCCGCGCCCTGGAGACTGTTCTCCGGACGACGCACCAAGCAGGTCGCCTCCCAGCGGTCCGGGTAGACCCCGCGACTATGCTGGTAGACCACACAGCGATACTCGATGGACCAAGTACGCCGGTCAAGTGCCCGACGTAGCAGGGTGTCGAGCGCGTCGTGGAAGTGACACCCGCGAGCAGCGTCGCGAGTGATGGGTCGAGCAACCCATCCTTCCGGCTCATGGTCAGCAGAGAAGTCGATGTCGTGGCTCAAGCTGTCGTCGCCATCTCCGTCGTCTGGGTCTCCTCCAGCAGCTACTCCAGAAGCTGGGGCGCCCAGTGGTGGTGCAGGGGGCGCCTCCAGGGGAAGCACAGGGGAGCAGCTCCTCACAGACTCTATCTCCTGCTGGAGCGAGAAGGAAGAGCCCTGCAGCTCCTGTCGTCGACGTTCCTGCTCCTCATGCAGGCGGTGGTGCAGTCTCTCCAAGTGGCTGGACTGTCCGGCCACGGGACGGCGAAGCGGACGCTCAGCAAGGCGGGAGGGTAAGAAGGGGATGACGGACTTTCGTGCAGTGTGTCTAAGTCGAGCCATCTATAAAAGACATCGCAAGCAAAAGGGTGAGAACAGAATTAATATGACCAACAAATAATGAATCATAAATAAATGAAGGATCAGAATAAAACAAAATTTTCAGCAAGGTATAATATATAGTAGAACATAGGTTTGGTCAGTAGGACCAACTTTTGAAGGGGTACCAAAGTCAAGGCAAGGACAGAGGTCTATAGTCCTTAGAACGACCATTCTACTCTAGGTTAGCGGTCCTACAGTCAGCACGGCTTTGATACCACTTATGTCACACCCGGTTTTTAGAAGGTAAACCGAATGTGAACCATGTACGTGCCAGGATCAGTTATTCACGTACACAGCAGTTACATAATATGGACATCATCACACAGTGCTCAAATAGTATTAAAAGGGGAAATAATAGTCGATTACATCATACGTCTGAGACGTCCATATAGTTCTTACAATAAATCAAAGTGCGAAAACGAAACGTAGATAACGCGGCCTTCACAGGCAGCCGACTGGGGGTTGCCGCTAACCCACGCCTAGAACTCGTCGTAGTCTTGGAACTCCTGGAAGTCTCCTTCCACAGCTTCATCTTCGCCTGAGCAGTGGTTGCAATGCTGACAACCTGGGGGGGGATTTGGTGTGTAGAGCAAGGGTGAGTACACATCAACATACTCAGCAAGCATCCTGTTTGGCTGTAGTGGACTAGCTTTATGTGGGGATAAGTCAAGCAGTTGCTTTTAGTTGGTCAGGTTATTACTTACCAGTAGAAAGCCAGGTTTTAACATTAACCCAAGTTATTAGCCCAATGTATCCTTTCCAAACGGAAAGAATACCACTTACCAATACCATAATCATAATCAGAATCATCAATCTCATCGCCACCTGTACCAAAGTATCTCTGATCAAGTATCACTAATCTCTGGAGCTCCCTTGGCCGCTCATAACCGCGAGCACGGCTGATATATCAGTTTCATAACACTTTGCAGAGGTTGTGCACTTTACCCACAAGCCGTGATTCCCTTTCTGCCCGGAGAGAGCGACTCCCCATTGACCACTACCTAGGTGGTCCAGCAGGGCATCACTACGTAGCCTTTACAAAGATTCCCCGAGGCTGTAGCCGCCCGTTAGGTTTCCTAAATGTACCGCACTCCTCCCCAAGGGACAAATCAACCTTGGCAGAGCGAGCCGCATACACCGAGCCCCATTGACGGCACAACGGCTAAGCGGACTACACCCCGGTTCCTCCAATTATTCAGCTAAGGGCGTCCCATTCCACCCTCATGGTTGCACTGTTTTCCCGGGCGGTCATCCATTGAACAGGTCCTTACGGAGAGGCACTCGAGAAACCGCTCGAGTCCCCTTAAATGCCACAAGTATGATCATAAATAAGAAGGGGAAAACAGCGTATCATAGATAATCACATCATGTTCATTGATTAGAGTTGAGCAATAGCATCAGACTAAGCAGTAATAATCCGACCCAAGTAGGTAAACAAGGACATGGATAACAAAAGCTAGTCAATCCTTAGGTATAAATGTGTAATGCGGGAGGTGAATTAAAGAATGAATAGGACAAAGATAGGTCAAAGGACACTTGCCTCCACCAACCGACTGCTGCTCAGGGGCTTCTCCTACGAATTCCTCGGGCTCTTCGACCGGATCGTTTTCTATGCGAGCGCAAACATACATACATCCACATATTTAATACAAAAGAACAGTACACCATACAAGGGAACAAATAAAGTGAGTATGCATCAAGTATGACATTCGATATCGCATTTGTTATGGTTAGAAAGAAACGGGAAAGGGTCTCGCAGGGGGGGTTAAAGTTTATGCACTAATGGTTAGTTACAATTGGTTCTTAACAAAAGAATTCTGTTATATACACTAATGGAAACCTGGTCATTTTGAGTTGATCAACTTTGAATGAGATAAACAATCAATTACATGAATCGATTAGCGTAACGGAATTCTAAATTAAGCTTCATATTTCAATAATATTAACAATGATTAGCCTACCTAAAATAAAATAACTATGATAACAGAAAGTAAACTAAAATAAAATAAAATAAAAAAAATAAAAAAAACAGGGGGGGCGGTTGAACCGGCCCTAGGGCGGTTGAACCGGCCGGGGGCAGGGCAGCCGAGCTGGGCGCGGGCGCGGGCGCGGGCGGCCGAGCTGGGCGGTTGAACCGGCCCGGGTGGGGGCGGTTGAACCGGCGGCGCGCAGGGGGCAGCCGGGCTGGCCAGGGCGGCCGAGCCGGCCAGGCGGGCGGGGCCAGGCGGCGCGCGGCCAACGGCGGCCAGGGGGGCGGCCGGGGCGCGGCCGGGGGCGGCCGGGGGCAGGGCGGCGCGGCCAGGGTGGCCAGGCGGCCGGGCCATGGCCGGACGGGGAGGGGGAGAGGAGGGGAGAGGGGAGAGAGAGGAGGGGGGGCTCACCGGCGCGGGCGGCCGACGGCGAGGGCGGCGGCCGAGCAAGGGGGCGGCGGCTAGGGCAGGGGGGGTAGGGGGTGGCGGCTAGGGTGGGGAGGGAGAAAATGAGAGGGAGGGAGAGAGGATTGGGGAAAAGGGGAGGTGGGGGGCGGTTGGGCCTATTGGGCCCAAAGGGGGCGCGCAGGGGGCGGCTGGGCCGGCCAAGGGACGGCCCACAGCGCGGGAGAGAGAGAAAAAGAGGAGAGAGAAAGAGAAAGAAAAAGAAAGAAAAGATTTTCTCCTTATTTTCGAAATCCGATCTTCCTAGATGAATGCATTTGCACTTTCAAACAATCAAAGAATGCATAGTTCGGCATGGTGCATCAAACAACATAAAACAGTTTTATGGTTTTCTTTACACGGGAATTCCAAACCGAATCCCGCTAACTTTGGAAAAGGTCAAGGTTTAGCGAGGGGAAAAAGAAAAAGAAAAGGTAACGCCCGAATTTGGCGAGTAAAGAAAAGAAAAAATTCAACTGCAAAAAATTCGGGGCGTTACAGTCGGCCTTGCTGTCCGAGGCTCCTCTAGCTTAGTTAAAGAGACCCCTCGGTCGCTCTTCGACGAGCCGAGGCCAGGGGTAGCGATATCAGCATGAACAGAGGCGAAGTTGGCTCGAAAATGAAACCGGGTTGGCCGGAGCCTAGCCGGGTTGTCCGTTGGCGGGATCGACGTCGGAGTTGATCAGCCGAGGCTTCGGACCGGGCTGGCGCCCTCGAAAGATGGTTGGCCGAGGCCCCAGGGGTGACCGGCTGAGCCGCCTGCTCGGGCCGGATTCCCGGAGAAGTCCCTGGCAGCGATTGCCCGGGCGTGGTGATGACGTCGTCCTTCGGAGCGGAGACCCTCGGACCACGTCGCCGTCCGAGGCTAGGTCGGGCCTCGCCGAAGGTGCCGTCGATGCCGAGGGTGTTGCTGCCCCCTTCCAGCGTCAAGACCCGAGCCTGCAGGATCAGATTGTCTTGTAGCGTGTGCCTTGTGCAGCCGTCGAGGCCAGAACACACACCCTCGCTGCGTTGTAAAGCTGCGTCTCTTTTCCTCTTGTTTCGAGTATCTGGACTTTTTGTCGGTAACAGGGATGTTAGTGCGAGCGAGAGTTGCTTCTCGCGGAAGGTGATGAGTGAGGTATCCGTATCCCGGAGGCGTGGGAGTCCCTCGGCTCGGTCGGCCTTGCCGCTTACGCGTACTTTCACCCGTCCATGAGGCCCTGTCACCGACTTGGTCGAGAAGGCTCGAAGGATCGCTTCGGCAGAAGGGCTTCCGAACGTAAAGACTTGTTCGATCCGCGGAGTCACTTTATCTGAACGCGAGTTACTTATCGCAGAAGGTGATGAGTGAGGTATCCGTATCCCGGAGGCGTAGGAGTCCCTCGGCTCGGTCAGCCTTGGCTGCTTACGTGTACTCCGTCGTTTCCAGGACCCACTTTTCGAAGTAGTCAAAAAGCACGAAAGATATTCTGGTAGAAGAGATTTTTTTTTCGAGGAAAATTTTGACGCAGAGGGGGTTTCCCCCCTTTTAACCCCCGAGGGAGGGTCGGGCTTTGCTGAGGCGAGGCCGACCCTTCCTTGTTGACTAAACTTTGCGTGGGTGTGGGGTATATGAACAACTTAGAAACATCTTAAGGGTAGAAGCGACGTAGCTGTTGGATGTTCCAAGCGTTGCCGTAGACCTCGCCTTGACTGTTGGCCAGCTTGTACGTTCCGGGCTTCAGAACTTTGGGGATGACGAATGGCCCCTCCCAGGGGGGCGTGAGCTTGTGCCTCCCTCGGGCATCTTGCCGCAGTCGAAGCACCAGGTCACCCACCTGGAGGTCTCGGGGTCGGACCCCTCGGGCGTGGTAGCGTCGCAGGGACTGCTGATACCGCGCCGAGTGTAGTAAGGCCCTGTCCCGAGCCTCTTCCAGCTGGTCCAGCGAGTCTTCTCGGCTAGCTTGGTTGCTTTGATCATCGTAGGCCCTCGTCCTCGGGGAGCCGTATTCCAGGTCAGTGGGCTAGATGGCCTCGGCCCCGTAGACTAGGAAGAACGGCGTGAAACCCGTGGCTCGGCTCGGCGTTGTCCTCAGGCTCCAGACCACCAAGGGGAGTTCCTTCATCCATCGCTTGCCGAACTTGTTGAGGTCATTGTAAATCCGAGGCTTGAGCCCTTGTAGAATCATGCCGTTGGCACGCTCTACTTGCCCATTCGACATGGGATGAGCTACGGCAGCCCAGTCCACCCGGATGTGGTGATCCTTGCAAAAATCCAAGAATTTTCTGCTGGTGAACTGGGTGCTGCTGTCGGTGATGATGGAGTTTGGGACCCCGAAGCGATGGATGATGTTGGTGAAGAACGCCACCGCCTGCTTGGACCTGATGCTGTTCAGGGGTCGGACCTCGATCCACTTGGAGAACTTGTCGACGGCGACCAGCAGGTGCGTGTAGCCCCCGGTCGCCTTCTGCAGAGGGCCGACGAGGTCCAGACCCCACACAGCGAAGGGCCAGGCGATGGGTATCGTCTGCAGAGCCTGAGCGGGCAGGTGGGTCTGCTTCGCATAGAATTGACACCCTTCGCAGGTGCGGACGATTCTAGTGGCGTCAGCCACCGCCGTCGGCCAGTAGAAGCCTTGCCGGAAAGCGTTCCCGACGAGGGCTCGGGGCGCTGCATGATGGCCGCAAGCCCCCGAGTGTATCTCTTGCAGGAGTTCCTGACCTTCGGCGATGGAGATGCATCGCTGGAGGATGCCCGAGGGGCCGCGGTGGTAGAGCTCCTTCTCATCGCCCAGCAAGACGAACGACTTGGCACGTCGCGCTACCCGCCGAGCCTCGGCTTGGTCGAGGGGTAGCTCTCCTTGGCGGAGATATTGCAGGTACGGGGTCTGCCAATCTCGATCAGGCGTGACCCCGCTCCGCTCCTCCTCGATGCGCAGCGCCTCGCCCTCGGGGGCCGAGGGTACCTCGGGCTGAACCGAGGACGCCTCGGGCTGAACCGAGGGCGCCTCGGGCTGGGCCGAGGGTACCTCGGACTCGGGCGTGTCGTTGATCTTGACAGAGGGTTGGTGCAGATCCCGGGAGAAGACGTCCGGGGGAACCGTTGTTTGCCCCGAGGCTATTTTTGCCAGCTCGTCCGCAGTCTCGTTGTAGCGCCGGGCGATGTGGTTAAGCTCGAGCCCGTAGAACTTGTCTTCCAGGCGCCGAACCTCATCGCAGTAGGCCTCCATCTTTGGGTCGCGGCAGTGGGAGTTCTTCATGACTTGGTCGATGACGAGCTGCGAGTCGCCGCGAGCGTCGAGGCGTCGGACCCCTAGCTCGATGGCGATTCGCAATCCGTTGATCAGAGCTTCGTACTCAGCCACATTGTTGGACGCCGGGAAATGGAGGCGCAACACGTAGCGTAGGTGTTTCCCGAGGGGCGAGATGAAGAGCAGGCCCGCGCCGGCTCCCGTCTTCATCAGCGACCCGTCGAAAAACATGGTCCAGAGCTCCGGTTGGATCGGAGCCGTCGGCAGCTGGGCGTCGACCCATTCGGCTACGAAGTCCGCCAATACCTGGGACTTGATGGCCTTCCGAGGGGCGAACGAGATTGCCTCGCCCATGATTTCCACCGCCCACTTTGCGATCCTGCCCGAGGCCTCTCGGCACTGGATGATCTCCCCCAGGGGGAAGGATGACACCACAGTTACCGGATGAGACTCGAAGTAATGTCACAATTTTCGCCTCGTCAGGATTACTGCATACAGTAGCTTCTGAACTTGCGGGTAGCGGATCTTGGTTTCGGACAGCACCTCGCTGACGAAGTAAACTGGCCTCTGAACGGGCAATGCATGCCCCTCTTCTTGCCTTTCGACCACAATCGCGGCGCTAACCACCTGAGTGGTCGCGGCGACGTAGACCAAGAGGGCTTCTCCATCAGCTGGGGGTACCAAGATAGGCGCCTTGGTGAGGAGCGCCTTCAGGTTCCCGAGAGCTTCCTCGGCCTCAGGGGTCCAAGTGAAGCACTCGGCCTTCCTTAAGAGGCGGTACAGAGGCAGGCCTCTTTCGCCGAGGCGTGAGATGAAACGGCTCAAGGCCGCGAGACATCCCATGACCCTCTGTACACCTTTTAAGTCCTTGATGGGCCCCATGCTGGTGATGGCTGCGATCTTTTCCGGGTTGGCTTCAATGCCCCGCTCGGAGACGATGAACCCCAGGAGCATGCCTCGGGGCACCCCGAAGACACATTTCTCGGGATTGAGCTTGACGTCCTTTGCCTTGAGACACCGGAATGTCACTTCAAGGTTGGAGAGGAGGTCGGAGGCTTTCCTTGTCTTGACTACGATGTCATCGACGTAGGCCTCGACCGTACGACCGATGTGTTCGCCGAACACATGGTTCATGCACCGCTGGTACGTCGCACCCGCGTTCCTCAAACCGAACGGCATGGTGACATAGCAGTACATGCTGAAGGGCGTGATGAAAGAAGTCGCGAGCTGGTCAGACTCTTTCATCTTGATTTGATGATACCCTGAGTATGCATCGAGGAAAGACAGGGTTTCGCACCCAGCAGTGGAATCCACGATTTGATCGATGCGAGGTAGAGGGTAGGGAACCTTCGGACATGCTTTGTTGAGACCAGTGTAGTCTACACACATCCGCCATTTCCCCCCTTTCTTTCTCACAAGCACAGGGTTGGCAAGCCATTCGGGATGGAATACCTCTTTGATGAACCCTGCTGCCATTAGCTTGTGGATCTCCTCGCCTATCACTCTGCGCTTCTCCTCGTCGAATCGGCGCAGAGGCTGCCTGACCGGTCGGGCTCCGGCCCGAATATCCAGCGAGTGCTCGGCGACATCCCTCGGTATGCCGGGCATGTCCGAGGGACTCCACGCAAAGACGCCGGCGTTTGCGCGGAGAAAGTCGACGAGCACTGCTTCCTATTTGGGGTCGAGCCAGGAACCGATCCGGATCTGCTTAGAGGTGTCGCCACTGGGGTCGAGAGGGACGGCCTTAACCGTCTCCGTTGGCTCGAAATTGCCGGTGTGTCGCTTCACGTCTGGCACCTCTCTGGAGAGGTTTTCCAGGTCGGCGATGAGGGCCTCGGACTCGGCGAGGGCCTCGGCGTACTCCACGCACTCCACGTCGCATTCGAACGCGTGTTTGTATGTGGGGCCGACGGTGATGACCCCGTTGGGGCCCGGCATCTTGAGCTTCAGGTAGGTGTAGTTGGGGACGGCCATGAACTTCGCGTAGCATGGCCTCCCCAATACCGCGTGGTAGGTTCCTCGGAACCCGACCACCTCGAACGTCAAAATCTCCCTTCGGAAGTTGGAGGGCGTCCCGAAGCAGACAGGAAGGTCGAGCCGTCCGAGGGGCTGGACGCGCTTCCCAGGAATGATCCCGTGGAAGGGCGCAGCGCCTGCTCGGACGGAGGACAGATCGACGCGCAGGAGCCTGAGGGTCTCGGCGTAGATGATGTTGAGGCAGCTGCCCCCATCCATCAGGACCTTAGTGAGCCTGACGTCGCCGATGATGGGATCGACGACGAGCGGGTATTTCCCCGGGCTCGGCACGTGGTCGAGGTGGTCAGCTTGGTCGAAGGTGATGGGCTTGTCGGACCAGTCTAGGTAGACTAGCACCGCCACCTTCACCGAGCAGACCTCCCGACGCTCTCGCTTGTGATGCCGAGCCGAGGCATTCGCCGCATGCCCTCCGTAGATCATGAAGCAGTTGCGGACCTCGGGGAACTCTCCTGCTTGGTGATCTTCCTTTTTGTCGTCGTCGTGGGCCCTGCCACCCTCTGCGGGTGGCCCGGCCCTGTGGAAGTGGCGCCGAAGCATGACGCACTCCTCGAGGGTGTGCTTGACGGGCCCCTGATGGTAAGGGCACGGCTCCTTGAGCATCTTGTCGAAGAGGTTAGCACCTCCGGGGGGCTTCCGAGGGTTCTTGTACTCGGCGGCGGCGACAAGGTCTGCGTTGGCGGCGTCGCGTTTCGCTTGCGACTTCTTCTTGTCTTTCTTCTTGGCGCCGCGCGGAGTAGACGCCTCGGGAGCCTCTTCCGTCGGGCGGCCCTGGGGCTGCTTGTCCTTTCGGAAGATGGCCTCGACCGCCTCCTGGCCAGAGGCGAACTTGGTGGCGATGTCCATCAGCTCGCTCGCCTTGGTGGGGGTCTTGCGACCCAACTTGCTCACCAGGTCGTGGCAGGTGGTGCCGGCAAGGAACGCGCCGATGACATCTGAGTCGGTGATGTTGGGCAGCTCGGTGCGCTGCTTCGAGAATCGCCGGATGTAGTCCTGAAGAGACTCTCCCGGCTGTTGCCGGCAGCTTCGGAGGTCCCAGGAATTCCCGGGGCGCACGTACGTGCCCTGGAAATTGCCGGCGAAGGCTTGGACCAAATCATCCCAGTTGGAGATCTGCCCCGGAGGCAGGTGCTCCAACCAGGCGCGAGCAGTGTCGGAGAGGAACAGGGGGAGGTTGCGGATGATGAGGTTGTCATCGTCCGTTCCACCCAGTTGGCAGGCCAGGCGGTAGTCTGCGAGCCACAATTCCGGTCTCGTTTCCCCCGAGTACTTTGTGATAGTAGTCGGGGGTCGGAAACGGGCCGGAAACGGCGCCCGCCGGATGGCCCGGCTGAAGGCCTGCGGACCGGGTGGTTCGGGCGAGGGACTCCGATCCTCCCCGCTGTCATAGCGTCCCCCACGCCTGGGGTGGTAGCCTCGGCGCACCCTTTCGTCGAGGCGGGCCCGACGGTCGCGACGATGGTGCTCGTTGCCGAGGTGGCCCGGGGCCGCAGGCGCGGTGTTGCGCGTGCGCCCGGTGTAGACCGAGGCTTCCCGCATGAATCGGGAAGTCGCGGCATGAGGTCCCGAGGGGTACCCCTGCCTTCGGGAGGCAGAGCTCTCGGCCCGCCGGGCCGCAGCGCCTTCCAGGAGATTCTTGAGCTCTCCCTGGATTTGCCGACCCTCGGTGGTTGATGGTTCTGGCATCACGCGGAGGAGCATCGCTGCGGCTGCCAGGTTCTGACCGACCCCGCTGGATGCGGGTGGCGGCCTGTCCCTGACATCGTTGGCGACGCGGTGCTGGAAACCCTGGGGCAGGTGACGTATTTCTCCGGCCGGGGGTTGGCCCGCCCATACCTGCCCGACGTCCCGGCGGATCGACTCGAGCGCTCCTGCTCCCTCGTCGAGCCTGGCCTGCGCCCCGTGGACTTGCTCGAGCTGTGGGTCGTGACCCCCCGCCGGAACGGGGACCACAGCTAGCTCCCGCGGGATGTCGGCGCGAGGCACCGGCCTAGGGAGATCACCGTCCTCCAGCATGCCGAGATGGTTGCCTTCAGAGGGGTCCCCTAGCTCGACGTGGAAACATTCGCGGCTTGGGCCGCAGTCCTTGCCGTCAAGGCTGCGGCTGCCGTCGGAACAGTCGGAGAGGCAGTAGTCACATGCGGTCATAAAGTCCCGCATGGCACTGGGGTTGCCAAATCCAGAGAAATCCCAACAGACGCTGGGATCGTCATCTTCCTCGGACCCAGAGGGCCCGTAGGTCGAGACGTCCGTCAATCGGTCCCAAGGCGACCGCATACGAAACCCCAGAGGGGTTGCACTCGCCTCAACGTGAGCGCCCGCCAAAGCGAGGTCGCTAGGCGGGTTGAGGCCGAGTCGAAATGACGTAGGATGGGAATCAGTCGGTACCTTTTGGTCGACGAGGAGCGACATAGTCACGTCGGGGACTGATTGCGCCGTCGTCTTGGGTACGAGGGCGACGTCCTGCAGGCCCTCCGCGAGCGTGTTGGCATCGTCCACTTGCTCGGGATTGGCGTGTCGCGGGGGGACGGCGCTCGCCTTCGTCTCAAACGCGGGGTCGACGCCCGGCGCGCCCTCCGTTGGGGCGCTGGGGACGTCGATTCGCTCGACAACCGACGGAGCGCGGCCTCCCGCTCGGCCTTGGTTGCCCCGCCTCCTCCTCCGATGGCGGGGGAGAGGACGGGGCGAGCTCGAATGTTGTTCTTCCACCACGCGGGGAAGACATCGTCGATTCCGCCGCCGGTGGGCGGGCTGTCGGCCGCCATTGTCGTCGTCGCGCGGCGGTGGAAGGAGTATCATGTCGTAGCTGCCGTCGAGAGACATGAACTCGAGACTCCCGAAACGGAGCACCGTCCCGGGTTGGAGAGGTCGTTGGAGACTGCCCATCTGGAGCTTGACGGGAAGCTGCTCGTCAACACGCAGCAGGCCCCTACCTGGCGCGCCAACTGTCGGCGTTTCGAGACCGGGGGGTCCCTAAGCCGACGAGTGAGTGTGCCGCGTGCCCCAGCCCAGATGGGTCGAGCGCGTGGGCGAGCGCGAAGGGGGGAAAGCGAGGTGGCCGGAGACGAGTCGTGAGAGAGGTGGAAATCCCGCGGCCTTCGTGTTCGACCCGCTCCCAGGTCGGGTGCGCTTGCAGTAGGGGGTTACAAGCGTCCACGCGGGTGAGGGAAGCGAGCGGCCCCAAGAGAGCGCCTGCCCCGTCCTCGTCCCCGCGCGGCCAACCTTCTCTAAGAAGGCCCTGGTCCTTCCTTTTATAGGCGTAAGGAGAGGATCCAGGTGTACAATGGGGGTGTAGCAGAGTGCTACCTGTCTAGCGGGGGAGAGCTAGCGCCCTAAGTACATGCCAATGTGGCAGCCGGAGAGATCTTGGCACCCAGCTGGTGTGGTGTCGTGGCTGTCGGAGGAGCAACAGAGCCTGGCGGAGGGACAGCTGTCGGAGCGGTTGGGTCCTTGCTGACGTCCCCCTGCTTCCGTAAGGGAGCTGAGAGCCGCCGCCGTCACGGGGCTAGCGGGGCGCCATCATTGCCTATCTGGCGGAGCTAGCCAGATGGGACGCCGGTCTTGTTCTCTGCGGCCCGAGTCGGCTCAGGGTAAGGTAATGATGGCGCTTCCTGTTGACGTGGCGGACTTGTGCCCTAGGTCGGGCAACGTGGAGGCTCCTCCGAAGCTGAGGTCGAGTCTGTCTTCCATGGCCGAGGCCGAGCCCGAGCTCCTGGGTCGGGCGAGGCGGAGGTCGTTCGGCAAAGGCCAGGGCGGAGTCCGACCCCTGGGGTCGGGCGAAGCGGAGTTCGTCGTCTTCTGGGGCCTTAGCCTGAGTCCGAGCCCTGGGTCGGGCGGAGCAGAGTTCGCCGTCTTCCGGGGCCTTAGCCCGAGTCCGAGCCCTGGGTCGGGCGGAGTGGAGTTCGCCGTCTTCCGGGGCCTTAGCCCGAGTCCGAGCCCTGGGTCGGGCGGAGCGGAGTTCGCCGTCTTCCGGGGCCTTAGCTCGAGTCCGAGCCCTGGGTCGGGCGGAGCGGAGTTCGCCGTCTTTCGGGGCCTTAGCCCGAGTCCGAGCCCTGGGTCGGGCGGAGCGGAGTTCGCCGTCTTCCGGGGCCTTAGCCCGAGTCCGAGCCCTGGGTCGGGCGGAGCGGAGTTCGCCGTCTTCTGGGGCCTTAGCCCGAGTCCGAGCCCTGGGTCGGGTGGAGCTTCCTATGGCGCCTTTGGCAGGGCCTGACTGCCTGTCAGTCTCACTCTGTCAAGTGGCACTGCAGTCGGAATGGCGCAGGCGGCGCTGTCCTTCTGTCAGACCGGTCAGTGGAGCGGCGAAGTGACGGCGGTCACTTCGGCTCTGCCGGGGGGCGCGCGTCAGGATAAAGGTGTCAGACTACCTTTGCGTTAAATGCTCTTGCGACTCGGTCGGTCGGCGCGGCGATTTAGTCAGGGTTGCTTCTTAGCGAAGGCAAGGCCTCGGGCGAGCCGGAGATGTGTTCGCCGTAAAAAGGGGGCCTCGGGCGAGACGGAAACACCTCGGGGTCGGCTGCCCTTGCCCGAGGCTAGGCTCGGGCGAGGCGTGATCGAGTCGCTCGTATGGACTGATCCCTGACTTAATCGCACCCATCAGGCCTCTGCAGCTTTATGCTGATGGGGGTTACCAGCTGAGAATTAGGCGTCTTGAGGGTACCCCTAATTATGGTCCCTGACAAGTAGATATGGCTGCTTGAGTTGCAACTACTGTCACAAGAGTTGCTATGATGGAGGCTGGCCAGTATATGGCCTCTGCAGTTAGAGTATCTCGACTTTAGTGTAGTTTAGTGCACAACGTATTAACATACCGTAACAGTGGTGGGATAAGCCTATGTCAGTTTGTGCATAGTGTGCTTGTTTTAGTGATATAGCTGAAAGAAAACTTGTGAAAGCAAACTATGGCAACTAAAGGAGACATTTAGTGTCTGGGCCAAAATTTAGATCTAAATTGAACTAAGGCGTTCACTGTCTACAGATTCCTTGATTAGTGATGTCTACTAATCGAACAACTCTGTGCAGGTATAAGATATGCCTCACCGCTGAAGACGACACTGACACCGCCGAGTTTATCTTCTTTGGACGGATGGCGCAGCGCCTCATTAAAAAAATGTGGACACCCTCATCTCGACTAATCCACCTGGTTTCATTCCAAGCGAAATTACAAACCTACTGGAAAAGTCTTTCGAGTGGAATGTTAGCTTCACCAAAAGCACAATTATTTATAGCAGTGTTTCCTTCCAAGTGAATGCCATAAATGCAGAAATGGATGGTGGCAACACACTTCCAACTACACCGGCCTCACAGTCATCGTCGACCATACTTTCTCAAGGTAAAGCTTATCGTATTTGTTTAGTCGAGCTATGTACATTAGTTTGTGGCAAGTTAGGAATAAAAATTATGGTTTGTTTACTCTGCTTGTTTATTTGATGTTCCATTCCGTTCTACTTGTGTATGACAGGTCACCTAGGTCTAAAACGACACAGACTGCAGAATCTGCCCAATAGACACAAACTAGAACTTTGCTCACCTGAAACTAGGCAACTTTATAAAAAACAGTATAAAAACTGCCTCAAGCTACACTGATTGAAACTCAACTGTTCAAATTGGGAATGATTAGTACATGTGAAAAAATTGACTAAACTCATACACTGCAAACACGCTACACAAACTACACCAGAAAATCATTTGTCCAGAACACCATACGCATGTTAGATCAGAAAATCTACACATGTTGCGCACAGAACTAGTGTCTATCTCAGAAAATTACTTGAAGCAACCACAACATTACAGCTCAGGTAGATATTCAGAATATGTTCCAGCCATATTAAAGTCTCGGCCACATTACACTAGGAGAGGTCATACTAGCATTTAGGCCATGTTACAGTTTAAAGGCATTTTTTCCCATATATAGAACAAGCATTTTTCCTTCTGACCAAGTAGGTTTCTTTTTAAGTGCAGCTCTTTTCACTGCACCCCAATCTGCTACAACAGAAATGAAGTGTTGCCCCCATCAACTGTAGCCCTTTGTGGCTCTAACCTACTTTTTTGGCTGCCTGCTAACTCTGCAGCAGGACAAGGATCAGGTGTCACACAAAACAAGGGGGCTGCCTTCATCCACGAGCCATCACTAACACCGGAGAGTCACAAAGTTTCGTCTAGCGCCAAGGTGCACCGTTGTACTCAGTGGAAAAAATAGCTATCTACAATATAAAGCCTCATTCTCCTTCTGTATACACTGAGAAACAAGCCCTAGACATGTCTTTTGGTTGCAGTGTATCATACAGACAACCCCACATCGGGGAGACAACCTGCTGCTAGGAACAGAAATTATCCCTACTCCGCCTAACGTGCAGACGCCATCAGGAGTCCACAACACCCCTGGTGCCAACACTCTCCGGCTGGTACAAACTCTGTGTCACAGTCATCAATATTGATAGCCTATCCTCAGTATTGGTAGCTTATCCTCTTGCTGAGTTAACATGAAAAAACATTTTCCGGTGCTACGTATGCTTACAAGCAGCTTCCATTGCCTCAACTAAATGTCTAAATATGCTTCATCTATGCATCCATTTACCTTAGTTTGCATGTTATGCCCTCTGCATTGTTTCAGCTACCTCTAAAACTAGCAAATTCGCAAGCTAACGCTTACAGTGTGCTAGATGGATCTACAAACAAGACTCACAAAAGTGTTACCGGAAAAGGTTAGCTTCATGCCAAGAAATCTGCCTACACTATTATTTCCATATCATGACATCAATTTTACATGCATGCCATGGGAACAAAATTTACATAGGTCTCGCACATCACCTTCCAAGAAGGCTGCCAAGAAACTTTTTAAAGATGAAGACACAACAGATGACGATGTTGCTGGTTCCACAGATGTTGATGCTGAGTAACGATATGTCCATTCTCCCCAACAAATCATGAGCTATATGCTTCCAAGCATTCCAATTGCATATAGTATAAGGTAGTGGGCACTAGGTACATCAAAATCCAAATGATCAGTAATAACTACTTTTAGCTGACTAAAACACTGTGATGCATAGGAACAACATTCAAAGCATGCTCCAAGGTCATCAGCTATCTCAAACAAGCATTCTAAAACTGTAACACCTACTTTGTAAGTTCTAGGAGTAATATCAATAGAGAAATATTTTCTCTATATGTGATTTGATTTTTATGCATCATCATATGAGAACACCATGTCCAAGAACAATTAATAAAAAGATATGCTACTAAATTGTTGCATCATGTTGAATATTTTATTTTTGTGTGCATTTTGTGACAAGAAAAATATTAAAGACCAAAAAGGGAATTTAAAAACCTAAAAGAAATTCTTGAGAATAGAGAAGAGAAAGGAATATCAAATCAATACAAATAAAATTATCATTAAAATTACTTCATCACAGTTGGTATGATCAAATTAAATAATTATCCAGTATATAAAGTGCCACAAAGTTTGAATTTGGATTGAAGTTTGAATTTGAAAAGAGAAATGAAAAAGAAAAACAGGAAATAAAAAGAGAAAAGGAATAAAAGCCTAACTGGGCCGGCTACCTCAATTCGGCCCAAACCCCCTTCTGACCCGCGTGGCCCAACTGGATATCCCGAGCGCGCCGACAACCGGGACCCACGGTGCGGTCTCACGCCCGCGCGCTGGGGGACTGACAGATGGGGCCCGGATGTCAGCCTCTCTCTCACCGCGCGTCAGCTACTCTGGGTCCTTCGCTCAGCTCGTGTGCGCGTCACTGACATTGGGGGCCACCGTGCAGTCTCTGGACGCCGTGTGACTCCGTCTTCCCCGCGAGACTCGCGGGCGAGCTCAACCGAACCGCGTGGACGGCGCCGCCGTGACCTCAACCACCTTCCCGGGTCTTCCGGCTTCAAGAGGTTAGTTTCCGTTCCGCGCGCACATAAGACCCGGCCGCATCCCCTCCTCTTCTCCCCTTCATACCACTCGCACCGTGGCCATCCATCGTCGAAGTCGCCATTGCCATACACAGCCACCGTCGTCCCTCGTGCTCGGCCCCAATTGGATCCCCGTGTGCGGCCCGAAAGCTTCGCTCGAGTCCCTGGTCCGCTCCGGTGGCGATTCCGGGGCTGGTAGCCGACCTGTGGGTGCCCAATTTGTCTCCGCCGCCGCGTATTCACGCTTCGCCGTGGACCGACCGACTCGACGCCGGACTTTGGGTAAGTGCCCCCCCAGCCGACTCCCTTCACCCTCTAGAACCTGTAGGACCTTACGGTAGTGTGTGAGCGCCGTGTGTCTGCCGGCAATTGCTCACCGGAAACGCCTGCTCCGCCGTGTATTAGACCGCACCGTGGGCCGAGGGTCTGCGCTGCGTGACAGAGGAAATTGAGGGGTGAGATGGGTTCGGGAGGTCACGAATCTCGCTAGGGCCGGGCGAACTAGTGTTTTGCGCTCGGGTTGGCCGGATTCGTGGACTCCGGCGATCCCCGCCGCCGTGCGTGGGGGCTGAGTGCGCGGCTCGGGTTGGGGGGAAGGCGAAGCTTGCGCGACCGTCAGATCGGGCGCGAGCGGTTAGGATTAGATCACTGCTTACCCCTTCGCACTTAAAATCTGGTCCGTTGGCGGTTCATCCGAGGGCATGTGAGCGGAGGAAACGTGGTTGGATCTGGGACGTAGATCTTAGATCCTGCGGGCGACAAAGCATACCGGTTCGCATAATACACTGATCTAATCTGAACCGCAGGCTTCAGATCCAACGGCCGATATTATCCCATACCCTTTCGGCTTGCACATTTTGCTAAAGAGACCCCGACTAAAATTGAAATTAACCCGCCGTCCAGGGACCCTGTTCCCTGTGTCTCGGGATTCTTGCGCCGAGCCCCCTGACCTTTCTTGTAATTGAGGCCTAGTCCAGAGAGTTATAAAATCAGGAAAATGGATTAGAAAATGAGTTTTTGATATAAAAATAATTCCTAGAATTTATATAATTCATAGAAAATGCATATGAACTCCAAATTGATCCATTCCACTTCCTATAATTTTGTAATATTATTGTTTATCAATTAGTGCCACTGGTTTTACATAAAAGTCACATTTAAATTGTTATCTTAACTAATCTTGTAATAAGCACATATAATCTTTGGAAAATCATAACTTAAAATCTATAACTCCAAAATTAATAATTCTTTTTCCTGTGATCTTATTTTGATATGTAGATTATTAATATGTATTTTGCATATATGTTTGGTGTAATGTTAATTTTGCCTATACCATGTATGTTTGTATTGCTACGACTAGCAGTGAGGTCACGAGGATCTGAAGAATCATCCTGGTACCTGGAATCTCAAGACCCAGGCAAGTTGTGCCCTTGATCACTTCTTTTTACCCAGCCATGTTCTGATTAATCATAATGATCTGCATAGGTTAATTTTGATGGGACCCAATAGGTTACCCTAGTTTGTCTATCTTTATACCTTGTTTACCACTGAACTTTCTGGGTAGTACTTGCTAGTGCTATATGTGGTTTTGGGTATGAAGATTACACTATTCATGATTATACTTTTATTGTCAGTTGTTATTTACTGTTCATGTTAAGATCATTATGTTAATTGGAACATGGAGAACCACCCGGGAAAACAGTGCTACCACAAGGGTGGAATGGGACGCCCTTGGCTGATTAATTAGGAAAGCTAGTGGAAGACTACCTTACCCGAAAGGGGCAAGGGCAGTAGGGGAGAGGTCAGTGTAGGGAGGCCCTCGGGAGGATTTTGCTGCGATGGCGGTCCTGCAAGGGATTCCTGCACTGGATCTTCCTATAAACTGTAGCGGGTTTTCTGAAGCTAGTGGAACTTTGTAAAGGCCTCGTAGTGGTACCCTGCCTCGCTTCCTAGGTAGAGGTGTATGGAGTCTGATCAACTCTGTGGCAAATGGGTAACACGACTTGTGGGTAAAGATGCGCAACCTCTGCAGAGTGTAAAACTGGTATACTAGCCGTGCTCACGGTCATGAGCAGCTCGGACACTCACATGATTAATCTATGGAACTAAATTCAATTTGTCATATGCATTGCATTGCAGGTGATGTTGATACTTTTGTTCTATCACTTAATTGGGTTTGGTATTTACTTATACTTAGTAACTGCTAATAAAATTTTGACCAACTTTAAAAGCAATGCTCAGCTCTAACCATCTTCTTTGGTAAGCCTTACACTTCACGTGAGCTCCCACCTTTGGCGAGTTCATGCACATTATTCCCCACAACTTGTTGAGCGATGAACGTATGTGAGCTCACTCTTGCTGTCTCACATACACCACAGGTCAAGACCAGGTACTGCAGGATGATGCTCATGGAGGATGCTGTGATGAGTTCGTGAGAGGTCTAGGTCGTCGTCTCCCAGTCAACTTTTGGGTTGCTGGACCGTTGTCTCCCTATATTGTAATTATTTACTTTGTATAGAACTCCTGTTATATATAAAGATGTGACATTCGATCCTGTGCCACTATACATCATATGTATGAGACTTGGTCCCAGCATACCTGGTGTTTATGTTAACCCCGGGTTTTGGACCCCTAAAATCCGGGTGTTACAGAAGTGGTATCAGAGGAATGTTGACTGTAGGACGAAACCTAGATAGAACTGGACAACCATTATCTACTTACCTTGCTACTCTGATTCTTTCTAAACTTTTCTTAATCTTTTCTCATCTATTTCCGCTTTACTCTGATTATTCTTACCTTTTCTTTCTAAAAGACAAATGTGGATTTCACACTTTGAAATCCTGTGCCTAAAGTGACCTTTGGGAATAGGAGACCTACTCTTAGGAACAAAAGCAAAACTAATTTTGTAAATATTTATATGCTTGAATGTTTGTTCTTATGATATTTGTCTGATTTGGATCTTTGATTGTGTGTGATTAGTTGTGGAGTAATATCCACAATTGCATCTGAATATACACATAGGTATAAAAAAAATATATTTATGAAATAACTAGATAAACTACCTCATTAAAGTATCTAGCCTAACAACATCTATCTCATCTTGAAAGATTCTATCCTACACTCATAGATCTATCTTATCTCAAAAGGTCTTAACTTATCCTAAAGTATATAGATCCATCTTATCTTAAGAGGTTTTCTCTTATCTTAATAGATTTATCTTATCTTGAAGGATTCATCTTATCCTAACCACTTTACTTATCCCATCTTGATAGAACTAACTGACCTTAAAAGACTCTACCTTATCCTTATGGATTCATCTTGCCCTAATTAGCATATTGACCCCACTCTAGAGTAACAACCATGAGATAATCCAAAATTTACTTAGATCTTAACTAGTCTAATCTAGCTATATCCAACCTAATCCAGATTCTATCTAATCTAAATATGACCCAATCTAAAAGTGAGTTATTTAATAAATTAGTTAGTACTAGTGAAATGGATTAGACCTCACTCCTATAAAAATGATTTAAGCTAAAGTGCTGCCCTAAACTAACTTGACCATATACATATGCAACCACCTTACCATCCGATAGTTGCATAATCCCTCTGTGTTAACACTAATAGAGCTTCTGACCTACCTACATTGTATACCCCATCCTATCTCAAAAGATTCTAACATATCCTAACAAGATATATCTTACCCTGATAAACCTATCTAACTTAAACTAGTCTAATCTAGATCATAGCTAATTTAATATGGTCTAATCTAGTGTGAGTTACTTAATGGACCAGTTAATACTTGTGAAATAGATTAGCCCCTATCCACATGTTTTAACTTAGTTCACCCTACACTAAATAAAGAATGAGAAACCAACCCAACCAATAGAGTCTTGATGGATTGCATGACCTGCCTATCCCCACCTAACAAACTTTCGACCTACATCATGTAGTCTATCTCATCCATACCTATATTAACCATATTCCCCAGCCCAATAACATACACTAACTCCTAATTACTGAGACAAGACCGAAGAAGATGATCAACTTCATCAAAGGAGGATGAGCACCAACTCAAGTCTTCAAGGATCAAGTGTGGTCACCAAGATGAGTCAAGATCCACAATCTTGGATGGAGTTTTTCTTATCCTACTCTTTCTTACCCAAACCTATATATGCCCTAAAGACATCTTCTATCTTACATAATAAAGTGGACATACATATAATACCCATGCTCTCCTATCACTTACTAATAATAAAAAGAGGGACCCTTGATTTAGAAATTAAAAGCTAAATTGCAAACCAATCCTTTTGTATTCCCTTTTCTTACAAATCTCGAGGACGAGATTATTTTTAAGGGGGGTAGGATTTGTAACACCTACTTTGTAAGTTCTAGGAGTAATATCAATAGAGAAATATTTTCTCTATATGTGATTTGATTTTTATGCATCATCATATGAGAACACCATGTCCAAGAACAATTAATAAAAAGATATGCTACTAAATTGTTGCATCATGTTGAATATTTTATTTTTGTGTGCATTTTGTGACAAGAAAAATATTAAAGACCAAAAAGGGAATTTAAAAACCTAAAAGAAATTCTTGAGAATAGAGAAGAGAAAGGAATATCAAATCAATACAAATAAAATTATCATTAAAATTACTTCATCACAGTTGGTATGATCAAATTAAATAATTATCCAGTATATAAAGTGCCACAAAGTTTGAATTTGGATTGAAGTTTGAATTTGAAAAGAGAAATGAAAAAGAAAAACAGGAAATAAAAAGAGAAAAGGAATAAAAGCCTAACTGGGCCGGCTACCTCAATTCGGCCCAAACCCCCTTCTGACCCGCGTGGCCCAACTGGATATCCCGAGCGCGCCGACAACCGGGACCCACGGTGCGGTCTCACGCCCGCGCGCTGGGGGACTGACAGATGGGGCCCGGATGTCAGCCTCTCTCTCACCGCGCGTCAGCTACTCTGGGTCCTTCGCTCAGCTCGTGTGCGCGTCACTGACATTGGGGGCCACCGTGCAGTCTCTGGACGCCGTGTGACTCCGTCTTCCCCGCGAGACTCGCGGGCGAGCTCAACCGAACCGCGTGGACGGCGCCGCCGTGACCTCAACCACCTTCCCGGGTCTTCCGGCTTCAAGAGGTTAGTTTCCGTTCCGCGCGCACATAAGACCCGGCCGCATCCCCTCCTCTTCTCCCCTTCATACCACTCGCACCGTGGCCATCCATCGTCGAAGTCGCCATTGCCATACACAGCCACCGTCGTCCCTCGTGCTCGGCCCCAATTGGATCCCCGTGTGCGGCCCGAAAGCTTCGCTCGAGTCCCTGGTCCGCTCCGGTGGCGATTCCGGGGCTGGTAGCCGACCTGTGGGTGCCCAATTTGTCTCCGCCGCCGCGTATTCGCGCTTCGCCGTGGACCGACCGACTCGACGCCGGACTTTGGGTAAGTGCCCCCCCAGCCGACTCCCTTCACCCTCTAGAACCTGTAGGACCTTACGGTAGTGTGTGAGCGCCGTGTGTCTGCCGGCAATTGCTCACCGGAAACGCCTGCTCCGCCGTGTATTAGACCGCACCGTGGGCCGAGGGTCTGCGCTGCGTGACAGAGGAAATTGAGGGGTGAGATGGGTTCGGGAGGTCACGAATCTCGCTAGGGCCGGGCGAACTAGTGTTTTGCGCTCGGGTTGGCCGGATTCGTGGACTCCGGCGATCCCCGCCGCCGTGCGTGGGGGCTGAGTGCGCGGCTCGGGTTGGGGGGAAGGCGAAGCTTGCGCGACCGTCAGATCGGGCGCGAGCGGTTAGGATTAGATCACTGCTTACCCCTTCGCACTTAAAATCTGGTCCGTTGGCGGTTCATCCGAGGGCATGTGAGCGGAGGAAACGTGGTTGGATCTGGGACGTAGATCTTAGATCCTGCGGGCGACAAAGCATACCGGTTCGCATAATACACTGATCTAATCTGAACCGCAGGCTTCAGATCCAACGGCCGATATTATCCCATACCCTTTCGGCTTGCACATTTTGCTAAAGAGACCCCGACTAAAATTGAAATTAACCCGCCGTCCAGGGACCCTGTTCCCTGTGTCTCGGGATTCTTGCGCCGAGCCCCCTGACCTTTCTTGTAATTGAGGCCTAGTCCAGAGAGTTATAAAATCAGGAAAATGGATTAGAAAATGAGTTTTTGATATAAAAATAATTCCTAGAATTTATATAATTCATAGAAAATGCATATGAACTCCAAATTGATCCATTCCACTTCCTATAATTTTGTAATATTATTGTTTATCAATTAGTGCCACTGGTTTTACATAAAAGTCACATTTAAATTGTTATCTTAACTAATCTTGTAATAAGCACATATAATCTTTGGAAAATCATAACTTAAAATCTATAACTCCAAAATTAATAATTCTTTTTCCTGTGATCTTATTTTGATATGTAGATTATTAATATGTATTTTGCATATATGTTTGGTGTAATGTTAATTTTGCCTATACCATGTATGTTTGTATTGCTACGACTAGCAGTGAGGTCACGAGGATCTGAAGAATCATCCTGGTACCTGGAATCTCAAGACCCAGGCAAGTTGTGCCCTTGATCACTTCTTTTTACCCAGCCATGTTCTGATTAATCATAATGATCTGCATAGGTTAATTTTGATGGGACCCAATAGGTTACCCTAGTTTGTCTATCTTTATACCTTGTTTACCACTGAACTTTCTGGGTAGTACTTGCTAGTGCTATATGTGGTTTTGGGTATGAAGATTACACTATTCATGATTATACTTTTATTGTCAGTTGTTATTTACTGTTCATGTTAAGATCATTATGTTAATTGGAACATGGAGAACCACCCGGGAAAACAGTGCTACCACAAGGGTGGAATGGGACGCCCTTGGCTGATTAATTAGGAAAGCTAGTGGAAGACTACCTTACCCGAAAGGGGCAAGGGCAGTAGGGGAGAGGTCAGTGTAGGGAGGCCCTCGGGAGGATTTTGCTGCGATGGCGGTCCTGCAAGGGATTCCTGCACTGGATCTTCCTATAAACTGTAGCGGGTTTTCTGAAGCTAGTGGAACTTTGTAAAGGCCTCGTAGTGGTACCCTGCCTCGCTTCCTAGGTAGAGGTGTATGGAGTCTGATCAACTCTGTGGCAAATGGGTAACACGACTTGTGGGTAAAGATGCGCAACCTCTGCAGAGTGTAAAACTGGTATACTAGCCGTGCTCACGGTCATGAGCAGCTCGGACACTCACATGATTAATCTATGGAACTAAATTCAATTTGTCATATGCATTGCATTGCAGGTGATGTTGATACTTTTGTTCTATCACTTAATTGGGTTTGGTATTTACTTATACTTAGTAACTGCTAATAAAATTTTGACCAACTTTAAAAGCAATGCTCAGCTCTAACCATCTTCTTTGGTAAGCCTTACACTTCACGTGAGCTCCCACCTTTGGCGAGTTCATGCACATTATTCCCCACAACTTGTTGAGCGATGAACGTATGTGAGCTCACTCTTGCTGTCTCACATACACCACAGGTCAAGACCAGGTACTGCAGGATGATGCTCATGGAGGATGCTGTGATGAGTTCGTGAGAGGTCTAGGTCGTCGTCTCCCAGTCAACTTTTGGGTTGCTGGACCGTTGTCTCCCTATATTGTAATTATTTACTTTGTATAGAACTCCTGTTATATATAAAGATGTGACATTCGATCCTGTGCCACTATACATCATATGTATGAGACTTGGTCCCAGCATACCTGGTGTTTATGTTAACCCCGGGTTTTGGACCCCTAAAATCCGGGTGTTACAAAAACTAACAATAGATCCATTTGCGGTTCATTGAACTAATAAATAAACAAAAGAGAAAGTGGTGTCACCTTCTACCAATACAGGTCAAAATAGAAATTAGCAAGTTTTCAGAAAAGATGTCAATAGGCTAAAACATCAACAAGTCAACAAATCAATAGTCAAATGATTTCAAATGGATTCCCTTCATAACTTCTTCAGTCAAAATCTACAGAAAAAAGTTTAGACATTATATTTGAGATTGCAATGCTTGCCAAAACTTCTTAATTGACTGTTACCCTTTTTTAGTTGCAATGCTTCTGGACACGAGCACCACCAGCTATGGAAGCTCACTTTTGGGAACTGTCCCAGTTCGTCTAGGTTACTCTTAGAACTTGCCTCCCTGCTGTGCAAGGAGTATGGTTTTATGCTTGTAAGATATGAGCAGTGCTATGCTGTGTGCTTGGCTGCAAGATATGTTTTTTGGTGCTTCTAGGGTACTGATTGGTTATAACTATGGTATGCGTGCAATCTTGCGAGGACCATACTCGTGATATGTAAAGTATGCCTATGTAGTCTAGGCCTGAACAAACCAGACACATTGCTTCCCTTGGTACTTCTACTATTTCACTATGTCGTTCTGTGCTACTATCAGCTATCTATTTGCCGTTCCACTCCCTTTAACATGTAACTATTATGTGGTGACCAATCAGACGCGTTCATTTCAGGTTTTTCTTTAGTTTCCATGGTGGGTGATCATCACATAAGGTGACAAATATCACTTCCCTATATATAGATGTATTGTACATTATTGTTCATGGAAAATGTATTTGAATATTAATTATTAACGAGTGGTGATTCTTCGTATATTTTCATATGACACAGTGTTTCGTATCTGCCTCCAAACTACCCAACCTAACGCAGATGATAAATATGTAGCTATTGATAAATATATGAAAACTCCCTCAAATCTCCAATATGTAGCTATTTCTCATTTTATTGGCCATGCTTACTAATTAATACACTTCGCTATTTATCATCCTTCAGGTTCTCATTACATGTATTATTTGTCAAGTGTTCCTAGAAAGCTCTCAAAGGTCAGAGTTGTTCTTTGATTTGACAAGTGAAATTATGGATCCTTTCTTTACCATCTATTACTTAATAAAAATATTTTGTTATAATTCTAATTTGATATGCCTCATCATATCCATGGTTAGTGTGGGCGCATGAAGTGCGCCTCCTGATCTAGTTCTTTGAATATAGAGATAGGAATAGAAGACATTGGATGATGTGGTGGATTCATATAAGGGCTTGTTTGGAAGCAAAGGGATTTGAGGGGCTACAATCCTCTTCTATTCAAAATTGAATAGCAAGGTAATTGTAGCTCCTCCAATACCCTCCATTCCCCTTTTCCCCAACAAACCCTAAGTGGGTCGATCGACCCACCCAGTAGGTCTGTTACCTCTTAGAAGCCACCATCATTCTACTAGCATCGTCACAAGCAACACCCACTCTTAGATCAAAAGTGTGTTTTCTTTCAATGGCTCACAACTAAAACATGCAGGGAGACAATGTCGGAGTGGGCTAGGAAGACATTGACGTCGGGGAGGACCAAGGAGAAGGCGAGGATCTAGATGATGGGGAGGTGACGTTGACACCAAGCTCTACCACGTGGGTGCCTTTGTCAACAGCCTCGATGCCAAAATCTATCATGTCAAGTCACCCACTATGTTAGCACTCGGGCTTGGAATCTTGACACGAAGACTCATGGTCATGGCGCCAAGACATGTGACTTTGACGCTATGAGTCACAACACCAAACCCATAGTCAAAAGTGTAACACCCTGAATTTGGGGTTATAAAATTTCTTTCTAATTATCACCAAATTCAGGTGTTACTCTTCTCTCTCTCTAGTTTCTATCTCTCTCTAGATTCTCCCTCTCTCTCTTTTTCCTTTGGGTAGATATAGCTTATATTAGGGAGGAATTATTTATTTATTTTTGCCAAAACATTATGAGTCATGAAATGTTGCATCATGCTGAGCTTAGATATTCCTTGAATTGTTGCACATGTTTGAATTAGTTTGAATTTGAAACTTGATTTGAATTTAAATTGGAACCACTAGAGAAAAAGAAATAGAAAAGCAATTAGAAAATCTAGGGAAAAATAAAAAGCCAAAGCAGCCCAGCTGGCCCACCTCGGCCCAGCCAGGCCGCACGCCCGCGCGCCTGCGCCGCCTGATAGGTGGTCTCCACCTGTCAGCGGTGGTTTCCTTCCATGCACGCTCACTCTCTCCCTCCCTCTGCCCCGTGGGACCGGGCTGTCAACGCCAGTTGCCTTTCACCCGCGTGCCCCTCTCCCCCTCTGCCTCGCAGGCCTGCTTCACCAAACACCGAGCCGTTACCCCCGCGCGCCCACTCTCTCTCTCTCGCTATGTCGTGGGGCCCCCTGTCAGCTCCGCATTCCCCACGCCCGTCGTGGACCAGCGCGCCCGCACTCGCGCACGTTCGTCGGGATCTTCGGCCATGTCGCCCGCCCATGCCCCTAGATCCTTTTTGAGCACCACCCACGCTCGCACTCACTCCCCCATCCCAGTTCGCTCAGCCTCGCTCTCTCTCGCGCTCTGCCCATGCCGCTCAGCCTCGCCGGAGACCCGCGGCCACGTGCCGGTCATCTAGCTCGCCGGAAGCCACGCCAGGTCACCCCGAGCTCCACCCCGAGGTGAGACACCCGTTCCCATGCTTGGTTTTCCCTATTCACGCCTACCTGTAGCAAATTTGGCCTCGCCGGTGTGCGGCCGCGCTTGCTCGCCGTGACTGCATGGTGTCCGGCCAGCCCGACCCCGTCCAGTGCCCTCGTGTTGGCCCATAGTGCTCCCTCACCTCCACTGGAACTAGGCCGAGCCATATCGCGGTCGATTGCCTCTCCTAGCGGCTGGAATTCCTCACCGGAATTGTCCTGACCCGCCCATAGCCTTTCCTCTGTCGTTCTCCCCTCTCTGACCCTAGTCTCGTGGCCACAACCCCACCACCGAGTTCGCCGAGTCTTCCTCTTCAGTTCTAGCCAACTCCGGCGATCCCAGAACCACCGTAGCACACACCCGCCCCAACTCCGGTGACCTCACTGCCGCGAAGAGGAGCGGCGACGCCCGTAGCTAACCAGCACTCCCGGCTTTGATCTCCCTCGTCCGATCTCGATCGCACAGTCGAGATCGCGGGATACCGCTTCGCGCCTGCGTGCCCTGTGTCCGAGACCATCAGTCAGCACCTGCGCCCCCTGGTGTTGGGTCTGACCGGTCAGCACCCCCCTCCTCGGTCGCTGACATCGCTAGGTCGCTTGTCAGCGCCTTGCTCGCCCCCGCACGTGCCCTTGCCCGCAGATCTAATCTCGGTCGTTGGTTTTTTATCTAACATTTGAGCAGACCCCGTACCCCTTCACGCGGTGATTTTGTTAAAGAGCCCCTCGGTTTAGTTGGAATCCACCCGTCGTCCCTGGTTTTCGCGCGCAGGCCCCTGTAATCTTGCAGATTGAACCCTAGGCTTTTAAATAATTACAGAATTAGACCTATTTTCATATTTTAAACTCCCAAACTTGTTTATTTCATATCTTTTGCATATGAACTCCAAATTTAGTGATTCAAATTGCAAAATGTTCATAGGAACATTCTCTGTTCAAATAAATTAGTTCCATTTACTGTCTGCACATTCTAATTTTATGGTTAACTATGAACTAGTATATGTGTGGATTTATTCATTTAATAAAATAAATGAAAGGAAAACGAGCAGTCCGTGGTTCCTGAGTGTGTTGCTGAAGACCTCCCTGAGCAACAACCTAGTGAAGGCAAGTGTCCTCTGACCCATTATGTCCCATTCATTTTTAATTCACTGTCCCGCATTACATTATTTAAACCTAAGGATTGACTAGTCTGTATTTACCTTATCCTTGTTCACCTTTTTGGGTTATCATGGTTAGCTTTAAGTTATTGCTTTAACTTAATCAATGAACATGATGTGATTATTCATGATACGATGATGTTATCCCGATAATGATATTGTACTACTCTAGGGGACTCAAGCTGTCACACCCGGTTTTTAGAAGGTAAACCGAATGCGAACCATGTACGTGCCAGGATCAGTTATTCACGTACACGGCAGTTACATAACATGGACATCATCACACAGTGCTCAAATAGTATTAAAAAGGGGAAATAATAGTCGATTACATCATACGTCTGAGACGTCCATATAGTTCTTACAATAAATCAAAGTGCGGAAAAGAAACGTAGATAACACGGCCTTCACAGGCAGCCGACTGGGGGTTGCCGCTAACCCACGCCTAGAACTCGTCGTAGTCTTGGAACTCCTGGAAGTCTCCTTCCACAGCTTCATCTTCTCCTGAGCAGTGGTTGCAATGCTGACAACCTGGGGGGGGGGGTTTGGTGTGTAGAGCAAGGGTGAGTACACATCAACATACTCAGCAAGTATCCTGTTTGGCTGTAGTGGACTAGCTTTATGTGGGGATAAGTCAAGCAGTTGCTTTTAGTTGGTCAGGTTATTACTTACTAGTAGAGAGCCAGGTTTTAACATTAACCCAAGTTATTAGCCCAAAGTATCCTTTCCAAACGGAAAGAATACCACTTACCAATACCATAATCATAATCAGAACCATCAATCTCATTGCCACCTGTACCAAAGTATCTCTGATCAAGTATCACTAATCTCTGGAGCTCCCTTGGCCGCTCATAACCGCGAGCACGGCTGATATATCAGTTTCATAACACTCTGCAGAGGTTGCGCACTTTACCCACAAGCCGTGATTCCCACTTGCCTCGGGCTGATCAAACCCTTAAACACTACCAAGGTGAATAGGCAGGGTCTCACTACGTAGCCTTTACAAAGATTCCCCGGGGCTGTAGCCACCCGTTAGGTTTCCTAAATGTACCGCACTCCTCCCCAAGGGACAAATCAACCTTGGCAGAGCGAGCCGCATACACCGAGCCCCATTGACGGCACAACGGCTAAGCGAACTACACCCCGGTTCCTCTAATTATTCAGCTAAGGGCGTCCCATTCCACCCTCATGGTTGCACTGTTTTCCCGGGCGGTCATCCATTGAACAGGTCCTTACGGAGAGGCACTCGAGAAACCGCTCGAGTCCCCTTAAATGCCACAAGTATAATCATAAATAAGAAGGGAAAACAGCGTATCATAGATAATCACATCATGTTCATTGATTAGAGTTGAGCAATAGCATCAGACTAAGCAGTAATAATCTGACCCAAATAGGTAAACAAGGACATGGATAACAAAAGCTAGTCAATCCTTAGGTATAAATGTGTAATGCGGGAGGTGAATTAAAGAATGAATAGGACAAAGATAGGTCAAAGGACACTTGCCTCCACCAACCGACTGCTGCTCAGGGGCTTCTCCTGCGAATTCCTCGGGCTCTTCGACCGGATCGTTCTCTATGCGAGCGCAAACATACATACATCCACATATTTAATACAAAAGAACAGTACACCATACAAGGAAACAAGTAAAGCGAATATGCATCAAGTATGACATTCGATATCGCATTCATTAAGGTTAGAAAGAAACGGGGAAAGGGTCTCGCAGGGGGGGTTAAAGTTTATGCACTAATGATCAGTTACAATTGGTTCTTAACAAAAGAATTCTGTTATATATATATACTAATGGAAACCTAATCATTTTTAGTTGATCAACATTGCACGGGATAAACAATTAACTACGTGAATCAATAGCATAACGGAATTTTAAATTAAACTTCCTATTTTCCATAGCATGAACAATGATCAGTCTACCTAAAATAAAGTAATTATGATCACAGAAAGTAAATAAAATAAAATAAAAAATAAATAAAAAAAACAGAGGGGGGGCGGTTGAACCGGCCCTAGGGCGGTTGAACCGGCCCTAGGCTGGGCGGCCGAGCTGGGCGGGCGCGCGGGGGAGGGCGGCCGAGCTGGGGGCCGGGGCGGCCGAGCTGGGGCCAAGGCCGGCCGAGCTGGCGGCCGAGGCCAGCCGAGCTGGCGGCCAGGGGCCAGGCGGGCGGGGGTGCGCGGCCGGGGGGCTGGCCGGGGGGGCTGGCCGGGGGGCTGGCCGGGGGCGGCCGGGGGCGGCCGGGCGGCGCGGCCAGGGCCGGCGCGGCCAGGGGCGGGCGGCTGAGCCATGGCCGGACGGGGGAAAGAGGAGGGGAGGGGGAAGGAGGGAGGAGGGAGGAGGGGGAGGGGGAGGGGGCTCACCGGCGGGGGTGGCCGACGGCGAGGGGCGGCGGCCGAGCAAGGGGCAGCGGCGGCGGCCTAGGGCAGGGAGTAGGGCGGCGGTGGGAGAGAGAGAGGGAGAGAATGAGGGAGAGGGAGAGGGGGTTTTGGGAAAAAAGAAAAAAAAAGGGGGGAATGGGGGGGCGGCTGGGCCTCTTTGGGCCCAAGAGGGGGCGCCAGGGGCGGCTGGGCCGGCCGAGCTGGCCCACGGCGCGGGAGAGAGAGAAAAAGAGGAGAGAGAAAGAGAGAGAAAGAAAAAGAAAAGATTATTTCCCTGTTTTCGAAATCCGATCTTTTAGATGAATGCGTTTGCACTTTCAAACAATCAAAAAAATGCAAGGTTCGGCATGGTGCATCAAACAACACAAAGTATCTTTAGAGTTTTTCTTACACGGGAATTCCAAACCGAATCCCGCTAAAACTTTGGAAAAGGTCAAGGTTTAGCGAGGGAAAAAGAAAAAGAAAAGGTAACGCCCGAATTTTGGCGAGTAAAGAAAAGAAAAAAATTCAACTGCAAAATTCGGGGCGTTACAAACCTATCCCCCTTAAAAGAATCTCGCCCTCGAGATTCAGGGCTGGCTAGCAAAGAGCTCTGGGTACTTAGCCATCAAATCATCTTCACGCTCCCAGGTTGCTTCTTCCTCAGAGTGATGACTCCATCTGACTTTGCACATTCTGATGGTCTTCCTTCGGGTGACTCTATCTGCAACCTCAAGGATCTGAGCTGGCTTCTCAACATAGGTCAAGTCCTCCTGGACTTCCAGACCTTCCACTGGCAACTGCTCTTCTGGCACACGCAAGCACTTCTTCAACTGAGACACATGAAAGACATCATGCACAGCTGACAAATTCTCTGGCAGACTGAGCTGATAGGCCGCTTCTCCACGCTTTGAGAGGATCTGGTACGGACCCATGTAGCGGGGTGCTAGCTTGCCTTTGATTCCGAACCTTCTGACTCCTCTGATCGGTGACACTTTCAGATAGACAAAGTCTCCGACTTCAAAACTCAGCTCTCTTCTTCTTGTGTCTGCATAGCTTCGCTGCCTCGATTGCGCTATCTTCAGATTCTCTCGGACCATCTTGATGTTCTCTTCGGCTTCAAGCAAAATATCTGGTCCAAACACTTGCTTCTCTCCGGGCTGATCCCATTGCAACGGAGTTCTGCAACTCCTTCCATAAAGCGCTTGAAATGGTGACATCTTCAAACTGGCCTGGTAACTGTTGTTATAGGAAAACTCTGCATACGGCAATCGCTTATCCCATCCGGACTGATCTTGCAACGCACAGGCTCTCAACATGTCTTCAAGAATTTGATTGGTTCTTTCAGTCTGACCATCTGTCTGCGGGTGATAAGCTGAACTGAAATTCAGATGTGTGCCCAAGGCTTCATGCAATTGCTGCCAGAAATGAGAGGTGAACTGCGTTCCTCTGTCTGACACTATCTTCTTTGGCACACCATGAAGACAAACGATCCGAGACATATACAGTTCTGCCAATACTGCACTGCTGTAGGTGGTCTTGACAGGTATGAAGTGGGCTGACTTGGTCAAGCGGTCCACTACTACCCAAATAGAATCGTAGCCGGCTCGAGTGCGAGGCAATCCGACTATGAAATCCATACCAATTTCATCCCATTTCCACTGAGGGATCTGCAACGGTTGCAACAACCCAGCAGGTCTCTGGTGCTCTGCCTTAATTCTTCGACAACTATCGCACATAGCCACATGCTCTGCGATTTCCCTCTTCATTCCATACCACCAGAATTTCTTCTTCAGATCCTGATACATCTTCTCACTGCCAGGGTGAATCGAATAAGCTGTCTCATGAGCTTCCTTGAGAATCAACTCCCGAATAGACTGGACATTGGGAACACACAAGCGGTCTTTGAACCATATCACGCCTTCTGCATCTTCTCGAAAATCTTTGCCTCTGCCATCTAGAATCAGTCGCCGAATCTCACTGATCTTCTCATCATTCTTCTGCGCTTCTTTGATTTCTCGCTCCAAGGTAGGTTCCAATTCAACTATGACTCCTCGCGAATTGTTCAGAAATCCGAGGCTCAACCTATCGAACTCCTTGGCCAACTCATAAGGCATTGGACGAGCGACCATCAGATTGACTTGACTCTTTCTGCTCAAAGCATCTGCCACTACGTTTGCTTTGCCTGGATGGTAATGAATCTCCAACTCATAATCTTTGATCAACTCTAACCATCTTCGTTGCCTCATGTTCAGCTCTGACTGAGTGAATATGTACTTCAGACTCTTGTGATCTGTGTAAACATCGCATTTCTGTCCATACAGATAGTGCCTCCATGTCTTCAGTGCGTGAACCACTGCTGCCAACTCTAGATCATGGATTGGGTAATTCTTCTCATGAACCTTCAGCTGTCGGGACGAGTAAGCCACAACTCTTCCCTCTTGCATCAACACGCATCCCAAACCTGTGTAACAAGCATCACAGTACACAGAGAAGGGCTTGTGCACATCAGGCAAGACTAGGACAGGCGCTGTTGTCAACTTCTCTTTCAGCGCTTCGAAGGCCTCTTGACATTTCTGGGTCCACTTGAACTCAACCTTGTTGCCTAGCAACACTGTCATTGGTTTCGCAATCTTCGAAAACCCTTCAATGAATCGCCGATAATATCCGGCCATTCCAATGAAGCTCTTGATTCCTCGAGCATCCGTTGGCGCTTTCCAGTTCAGAATGTCTGCCACTTTCTTCGGATCCACAGCCAATCCTTCTTTATTGATTATGTGACCCAAGAACAGGACTTCACTGATCCAGAACTCACACTTGCTCAACTTTGCATACAACTGGTGCTCTCGCAATCTCTGCAATACCATCCTCAAATGATCTGCATGCTCTTCTTCGCTTTGAGAATAAATCAGAATGTCATCAATGAATACCACCACAAACTTATCGAGATAATCCATAAATACACTGTTCATCAAGTTCATAAAGAACGCTGGTGCATTGGTCAAACCAAAAGACATCACTGTGAACTCATACAAACCATACTTGGTAATAAATGCAGTCTTCGGAATGTCCGAAGGTCGGATCCTGAGCTGATGATAACCTGACCTCAGATCTATCTTGGAGAACACACTGGCTCCTCTCAACTGGTCGAACAGATCTTCTATTCTGGGCAAAGGGATACTTGTTCTTGATCGTGACTTCATTCAAAGCTCGATAATCGATACACATCCTCTTTGTGCCATCTTTCTTCTCCACAAACAAGACAGGGGCGGCCCAAGGCGAGGTGCTTGGCCGGATGTAACCTTTCTCTGATAGCTCATCAATCTGCTTCTTAAGCTCAACCAACTCTGGTCCAGATATTCTGTAAGCTCTCTTAAAGATAGGGGCGGTTCCAGGAAGAAGCTCTATGGCAAACTCAACTTTCCGCTCTGGTGGCATACCCGGTAAGTCCTTTGGAAACACATCTGGGAATTCAGACACAACCTTGATACTCTCAATTGGGTCTGCTTCACTACTATCGACAGCCATCTGATAACAACTTCCTTTCTTCGGCTCAGGCGGGACTAACTCGGTCACCACTTCCTCTCCTAGTGGGGACACCAACTTGATTGTCCTTTTATCACAACTGATAACGGCCTGATACTTATCTAGCCAATTCATCCCTAGGATGACATCTATTCCCTGAGTACCCATTACTATAAGGTTGGCGGGAAACGCTATCCCCCTTATTTCCACACTTATATTCAAACATATGCTATCAGCTCGAATTCTACCACCGGCTGAGTCAATTTGAATGGGGGTTGACATGGCAGTAATCGGAAGATTATGTGCTTCTACCCATGATGCAGTAATAAAAGAATGCGTTGCTCCAGTATCAAATAACACTTCTGCAATATGGGAATCGACTGGGAACATACCTACTGTCATGCCGGGGGTCTCCTGAACTGCTTCAGCCTCCAAGTGGTTCAGTCTTCCATGATTATAGCGCTGCTGAGGGCGGTTGCCTGCTCCAGACTGAGACGCATTCTGCTTCGCTGGGGCATTGGGGCCTGACTGCTGCTGGGCTACCTTCTTCGGACATTGCATCACCCAATGGCCTTGCTCTCCACAGTGAAAACATGCTCTGTTTCCAACCTGAGCTGGTGCTGCCTGATTGTTCTGCTGAGTTGCGGGGGCAGGAAGACGAGGTGTCTGCTGATTCTGCCTCTGAAACTGACCTCCTGGTTGATTGCTCTGACGGTTCTGGTACTGGTGCTGAGGATACTGCCTTTGGAACTGCTGATACTGCTGACGCTGCTGATGCTGCTGAGGTGGACGCTGGTTCTGCCTGAACTGCTGAGGTTGATTGCCTGAAAAACGAGGACGACTGCTGCTTCCAGGCTGGGGTCCACTGATCTTGCGCTTACGATCTTCCATCTCCTTACGCTTCCTTTCTGTCATGATTGCTCTGTCAATCAGGTGCTGGAATGTCGGGAAGGTGTGATTCATCAGTTGGTACTGCAGAGGGTCAACCAAGCCTCTCAGAAAACGATACTGTCGCTTGGCGTCGGTGTTGACATCTTCAGGAGCATAGCGGGACAACTGCAGGAACCTGTCTCGATACTCACTGACAGACGATGACCCTTGCTTAAGGGCCAGGAACTCCTCCTTCTTCACTGTCATCAGACCTGCAGGCACATGGTACTGACGAAAGCTACCTCTGAACTCTTCCCAGGTGATGGCATCGGGGTTGGCATGGGTGGCGAGGTAAGACTCCCACCATGATTGGGCTGCTCCTCTCAACAGACGGGGACCATACAAGACTTTCTCCCTGTCATCACACTGAGCGGTATGCAACTCCCGCTCCACAGTGCGCAGCCAATCTTCAGCATCCATGGGGTCAGAAGAGTGAGCAAACGTTGGTGGATGACCTCTCATGAATTCAGCACGCTTGTCTCTAGGCATCTGAGGCATCTGAGGCTGGGGTGGTGCTTGCTGCTGTTGCTGCTGCTGCTGCTGAATGGCGGCCAGAGTCTGACCGATGGCCTGAACTGCCTGAGTCTGCATCAGAAACATCTGCTCGATCGACATCGGGGGCGGGGGCGGCAGGTGCTGCTGCTGAGGCACCTCTTCCTGCGGGGCGGCTTGCTCCTGCTGAGCACGCCTTCCTCCTCTGCGCCTGTTCTCTGACATCTGCAGAACGCAACCACACATCAGAACTGATCTGGCAAATCTTGCAGCATAAGAAAAGAGTATAGAATTCTCCAACAGCACTGAACAAATGAGCATCTTCACTGATCTCCAACACAGACCACACAGCTTCTCAGATAAAGAGGAAAGTAGAATAAAGGGTTTCCCAACTATATAACTAACTCCATTAACATAATAGGTAAACCAAAATGCAGGGGATACCCACACTCTGGTGATAATCATTACAAAGATCCAAACCAAACATAGTTCATCATGACAAGCATAAGTGCACAGGATATAGCAAACTACCCTGTCTAACTAAGACTAACTAAAACCAAGACTAACGCTAAGACTGAAGCTTCTATGTATATATTTTGTATTAATTACAGGATCCAACTCTAACGATCTATGGTTCTAGATTTATCTTGGTCTTGCAGTCGGGATTGCCATAAGACTGGAGTCCACGCCGAGGTGAGCGGTACGGGTGCTGAGTCCCAACGGGAGCGGGGGAACCATCAACCAAGTGACGACGTTCCGCGCGCTCAGCCCGCAGCAGGGCGATCTCAGCACGAGCCCTACTCAGCTCGTCTAATGCATGGTCCAGCTCCGTGTTTAGCACGGCGGCTAGGTTGACTGTGCTGCTCAACCTAGGATTGTCCTCACCAGCAGGTGAAACAATCACGCCTCCTGTGCTGCCAGATGGACGGCGGGGGTAATACTTCAGATCGAGACCGTCAGCTACCCCACCGAGAACCGAGCAGTAGTGCGAAAGCGCACGCCGTGCAGCATCCTGCATGGCTGCCTCAGCTGAGTCCCGCTCAGAGATAGAATAGTGCTCTGAGCAAGCCTCCGCGCCCTGGAGACTGTTCTCCGGACGGCGCACCAAGCAGGTCGCCTCCCAGCGGTCCGGGTAGACCCCGCGACTATGCTGGTAGACCACACAGCGATACTCGATGGACCAAGTACGCCGGTCAAGTGCCCGACGTAGCAGGGTGTCGAGCGCGTCGTGGAAGTGACACCCGCGAGCAGCGTCGCGAGTGATGGGTCGAGCAACCCATCCTTCCGGCTCATGGCTAGAGAGGTCGAGGTCGTGGCTCGAGCTGTCGTCGCCACCTCCGTCGTCTGGGTCTCCTCCAGCAGCTACTCCAGAAGCTGGGGCGCCCAGTGGTGGTGCAGGGGGCGCCTCCAGGGGAAGCACAGGGGAGCAGCTCCTCACAGACTCTATCTCCTGTTGGAGCGAGAAGGAAGAGCCCTGCTGCTCCTGTCGTCGACGTTCCTGCTCCTCATGCAGGCGGTGGTGCAGTCTCTCCAAATGGCTGGACTGTCCGGCCACGGGACGGCGAAGCGGACGCTCAGCAAGGCGGGAGGGTAAGAAGGGGATGACGGACTTTCGTGCAGTGTGTCTAAGTCGAGCCATCTACAAAAGACATCGCAAGCAAAAGGGTGAGAACAGAATTAATATGACCAGCAAATAATGAATCATAAATAAATGAAGGATCAGAATAAAACAAAATTTTCAGCAAGGTATAATATATAGTAGAACATAGATTTGGTCAGTAGGACCAACTTTTGAAGGGGTACCAAAGTCAAGGCAAGGACAGAGGTCTATAATCCTTAGAACGACCATTCTACTCTAGGTTAGCGGTCCTACAGTCAGCACGGCTTTGATACCACTTATGTCACACCCGGTTTTTAGAAGGTAAACCGAATGCGAACCATGTACGTGCCAGGATCAGTTATTCACGTACACAGCAGTTACATAACATGGACATCATCACACAGTGCTCAAATAGTATTAAAAAGGGGAAATAATAGTCGATTACATCATACGTCTGAGACGTCCATATAGTTCTTACAATAAATCAAAGTGCGGAAAAGAAACGTAGATAACACGGCCTTCACAGGCAGCCGACTGGGGGTTGCCGCTAACCCACGCCTAGAACTCGTCGTAGTCTTGGAACTCCTGGAAGTCTCCTTCCACAGCTTCATCTTCTCCTGAGCAGTGGTTGCAATGCTGACAACCTGGGGGGGGGGGGTTTGGTGTGTAGAGCAAGGGTGAGTACACATCAACATACTCAGCAAGTATCCTGTTTGGCTGTAGTGGACTAGCTTTATGTGGGGATAAGTCAAGCAGTTGCTTTTAGTTGGTCAGGTTATTACTTACTAGTAGAGAGCCAGGTTTTAACATTAACCCAAGTTATTAGCCCAAAGTATCCTTTCCAAACGGAAAGAATACCACTTACCAATACCATAATCATAATCAGAACCATCAATCTCATTGCCACCTGTACCAAAGTATCTCTGATCAAGTATCACTAATCTCTGGAGCTCCCTTGGCCGCTCATAACCGCGAGCACGGCTGATATATCAGTTTCATAACACTCTGCAGAGGTTGCGCACTTTACCCACAAGCCGTGATTCCCACTTGCCTCGGGCTGATCAAACCCTTAAACACTACCAAGGTGAATAGGCAGGGTCTCACTACGTAGCCTTTACAAAGATTCCCCGGGGCTGTAGCCACCCGTTAGGTTTCCTAAATGTACCGCACTCCTCCCCAAGGGACAAATCAACCTTGGCAGAGCGAGCCGCATACACCGAGCCCCATTGACGGCACAACGGCTAAGCGAACTACACCCCGGTTCCTCTAATTATTCAGCTAAGGGCATCCCATTCCACCCTCATGGTTGCACTGTTTTCCCGGGCGGTCATCCATTGAACAGGTCCTTACGGAGAGGCACTCGAGAAACCGCTCGAGTCCCCTTAAATGCCACAAGTATAATCATAAATAAGAAGGGAAAACAGCGTATCATAGATAATCACATCATGTTCATTGATTAGAGTTGAGCAATAGCATCAGACTAAGCAGTAATAATCTGACCCAAATAGGTAAACAAGGACATGGATAACAAAAGCTAGTCAATCCTTAGGTATAAATGTGTAATGCGGGAGGTGAATTAAAGAATGAATAGGACAAAGATAGGTCAAAGGACACTTGCCTCCACCAACCGACTGCTGCTCAGGGGCTTCTCCTGCGAATTCCTCGGGCTCTTCGACCGGATCGTTCTCTATGCGAGCGCAAACATACATACATCCACATATTTAATACAAAAGAACAGTACACCATACAAGGAAACAAGTAAAGCGAATATGCATCAAGTATGACATTCGATATCACATTCATTAAGGTTAGAAAGAAACGGGGAAAGGGTCTCGCAGGGGGGGTTAAAGTTTATGCACTAATGATCAGTTACAATTGGTTCTTAACAAAAGAATTCTGTTATATATATATACTAATGGAAACCTAATCATTTTTAGTTGATCAACATTGCACGGGATAAACAATTAACTACGTGAATCAATAGCATAACGGAATTTTAAATTAAACTTCCTATTTTCCATAGCATGAACAATGATCAGTCTACCTAAAATAAAGTAATTATGATCACAGAAAGTAAATAAAATAAAATAAAAAATAAATAAAAAAACAGAGGGGGGGCGGTTGAACCGGCCCTAGGGCGGTTGAACCGGCCCTAGGCTGGGCGGCCGAGCTGGGGGCCGGGGCGGCCGAGCTGGGGCCAAGGCCGGCCGAGCTGGCGGCCGAGGCCAGCCGAGCTGGCGGCCAGGGGCCAGGCGGGCGGGGGGGCGCGGCCGGGGGGCTGGCCGGGGGGGCTGGCCGGGGGGCTGGCCGGGGTCGGCCGGGGGCGGCCGGGCGGCGCGGCCAGGGGCGGGCGGCTGAGCCATGGCCGGACGGGGGAAAGAGGAGGGGAGGGGGAAGGAGGGAGGAGGGAGGAGGGGGAGGGGGAGGGGGCTCACCGGCGGGGGTGGCCGACGGCGAGGGGCGGCGGCCGAGCAAGGGGCAGCGGCGGCGGCCTAGGGCAGGGAGTAGGGCGGCGGTGGGAGAGAGAGAGGGAGAGAATGAGGGAGAGGGAGAGGGGGTTTTGGGAAAAAAGAAAAAAAAAAGGGGGGAATGGGGGGGGCGGCTGGGCCTCTTTGGGCCCAAGAGGGGGCGCCAGGGGCGGCTGGGCCGGCCGAGCTGGCCCACGGCGCGGGAGAGAGAGAAAAAGAGGAGAGAGAAAGAGAGAGAAAGAAAAAGAAAAGATTATTTCCCTGTTTTCGAAATCCGATCTTTTAGATGAATGCGTTTGCACTTTCAAACAATCAAAAAAATGCAAGGTTCGGCATGGTGCATCAAACAACACAAAGTATCTTTAGAGTTTTTCTTACACGGGAATTCCAAACCGAATCCCGCTAAAACTTTGGAAAAGGTCAAGGTTTAGCGAGGGAAAAAGAAAAAGAAAAGGTAACGCCCGAATTTTGGCGAGTAAAGAAAAGAAAAAAATTCAACTGCAAAATTCGGGGCGTTACACAAGCCATTTTCTTGAGTACCTCTCCGTAAGGACCTGTTCGTGGAGTGACCACCCGGGATAACAGTGCAACCATGAGGGTGGAATGAGACGCCCTTAGCTGATTAATTAGATGAACCTGGGGGTGTAGTTGGCTTTGTCGGAGGGCCATCAATGGGGGTCGGGGCGTAGTGCTCGCTCTGCCAAGGGGGTGTAGAGGTTCATTCGATTTGGTTTTGTTAGTCACCCACCTTGGGGAGGTGTACTGTGTTTGTACGACTGGCAAAACCTAACGAGTAGCTATGCACCAGGGGAGTCTTTGTAAAGGCTACGTAGTGAAACCTTACCGACTCACCTTGGTAGTGTTTGAGGGTTTGATCGACCCAAGGCATAAAGGGATCACGACTTGTGGGTAAAGTGTGCGACCTCTGTAGAGTGTTAAAAACTGGTATATCAGCCCAGCTCACGGTTAAGAGCAGCCTTGGGATCCTCTTTGATTAGAAGAACTTTGGTTACTTCTATGATGAGGGTTAATAATGATGGCTATAATTTTGATCATTGGTATTTCCTCTTGGAGGAGGTACATTTGGATAATAATTGGGTTACTACTAAAATTTGGCTCTACTTATAGTAATAAATACTTGACCAACTAAAAGCAACTGCTTAACCTTAACCCCACATAAAGCTAGTCCACTTCAGCCAAACGGGACAATTGCTGAGTACGTTGATGTGTACTCACCCTTGCTTTATAAATCACCCCCACCCCAAGTTGTCCCCACTGTACTCAGTGCTCAGGAGGTGATGCTGGCAACATGGAGGACTTTGAGGAGTTCCAGGACTATGATGAGTTCTAGTTTATCTTAGTGGCAAACCCCCAGTCAGCTACCTGTGTAGGCTTATCATCTACGTTTCGTTTCTCCGCACTTTGATATTTATGTTAAAGACAATGGTTATGTATTAGACTCTATGGATGTCTTGGACATCTTATTGTAATTAAAGTACCTTTCCGCTATTTATTTCGAGCATTGTGTGATGATGTCCAATTATGTAATCGCTGTGTACGTGAGTTTCTGATCCTAGCTCGTACATGGTTCGCATTCAGTTTGCCTTCCAAAACCGGGTGTGACATAAGTGGTATCAGAGCCCTTGCTGACTGTAGGACCGCTAACCTAGACTAGAATGGTCACCCTAAGGACTATAGACCCCCACTCTTACCTTGATTTTTAGAGTCATTTCAAAAGTTGGTCATCTTGACCAATTCTATGTTATCTACTATCTCACAAAATTTTGTCTCACTTTTCTTTCTGTTTACTTCCTGGTCTTATAGCTCTACTCTCACTCTTGTGCTTACGATGTTTTGTAGGTGGCTCGTATTAGATGCACGACACGTAAGTCTCTGATCCCCTTTTTGCCTTCTCGCCTGGCAGAGCGTCCACTGCGTCGCACGGTGCCAGGTCAGTCCAGTCACCTAGAGAGACTGCATCATCGCCTGCACGAGGAGCAGGAGCGCCGACGCTAGGAGCAGGAGCAGCAAGACTCTTCCCCCTTGCCTCAGCAAGAGATGGAGTCTGGGAGGCAGCCTTCCCCTGCACCTCAGCTAGAGATGCCCCATGCACCACCACAGGGCATCCCGGCTGCTGGAGGAGACCTTGACGGAGACGGAGACGACGACGACGCCGGTGGCAGTTCGAGCCATGGCACGGAGCTCTCAGAGGAGCCGAAGTTAGAGGGGTGGATCGCTAGACCCATCACTCGTGATGCCGCTCACGGGTGTCACTTCCACGACGCTCTCATACCTTGCTGTGTCAGGCCTTCGACCGACACATTTGGTCCATCGAGTACCGTTGTGTAGTCTACCAGCATCGTCGCGGGTTATACCCAGACCAGTGGGAGGCTACTTGCTTGGTGCGTCGTCCAGATGATGATCTCCAGGGTGCAGAGGCCTTCTCATAGCACTATTCTATTACTGAGAGGGATACTGCCAAGGCAGCCATGCAAGATGCAGCACGACGGGCACTTTCTCAGTATTGCTCGTTGTTCAGCGGGGTAGCTGACAGCCTTGACCTGAAGTACTACCCTCGCTGTTTGACTGGCAGTGCTGGAGGTGTGATTGTCTCGCCGGTTGGTGAGGGCAATCCCAGGCTGAACAACATGGTCAACCTGGCCACCATGCTCAACACAGAGCTAGACCACACCCTTGACGAGTTAGGCAAGGTTTGGGCGAAGGTTGTGGAATTGCGTGCTGAGTGCGCAGCACGCCACTATTTGGATGGTGGTTCTCCTGCCCCTGTCGGGATTCAGCACCCTTACCGTTCACCGCCCTGTGGTTGCTTCGACTATGGTACCCCTGACTGCAGGACTCGGATAGATTTATGTTAGGGCGAAGGCAAAGGCGCCACCCTTCGCTCGAAGCCTTCGCTGCAGCAGCTGAACTGACAGAAACAAAACAGGCGGGGACACCCTTCGCTTCTACCGCTCTAGGCGAAGACTGGCAACGAGGGGCATCCCACGGTGCGGCCTCGTCCAGCTCGGAGGCCCACGTGCAATCCGGCCCGTCGTTGCGGGCCCCGCTTGGCCGCTGCGCGTTACGGGCCTATTTTGTAAAAGCATTCCTGTAATTACGGTCTGTAACCCCGCTTTATGGGAATATTCTTGGGATAACCTAGGTACCTGAGGGCACATGCGTCCTTAGCTCGAGGTGCTGCGCGCTCAGGTACCTATAAATACCCCTGCACAGTGCCCGTGAGAGGCCAGATTAACAGAGCTTTTGCTATCTAGCGCGAGTGCCCTGTTGTCATCACTGCTTACCCCTGTTGGATCCCTTTGCAACTGAGAGCGAGTTCCAACATTTGGCGCCCACCGTTTGTGCTACGAGAAAACCACCCACGATGGCACCCAAGAGAGCTAACCCGAAGGCTGACGAGGCTGCGAAGGCAGCACTGCTCGCCGCAAGAAAGGGCAAGGCCCTCGCCATCACCCAATCCACCCACCAAGAAGCCACCGAAGACGATGTCCCTCGCGCATGCGAAGACGAAACCCTCCGCACCTGCGACCCCGAGGGACAACCGCAGCCACCCTCAGGCTTCGCACCACCGGAAGGCGCGGACCTCGCCGAGGATGGTGAAATCCTCGGCGTCTCAGCAGAAGAACAGCTACAGCTGCGCGCACAGCGCCAGCGTGTGTCCGCACTAGCCAAAGTGCGGCAAATGATACGCGACGAAGAGCATAAGGCCCAGGAACTCGAGCGGGAGATTGCGCTGATGCAGCGCGAAGGCCACCTCGGCCTGCAGCACGAGTCACCCCTCCAGCAGCGCGCACAACTCGAAAACACGCGCGAAGGCCACCCCGGCCTACACCATGGGCCACCCCTGCAACACAGCGCGCAACCGGAGGACCCGCGTTTCCCCCAACGCGACCACACCTTCCCGCACGCTGCGCCATTCCAAGGGGTCAACTACCTCGATGAGCGAAGTCCCCTGGCGCCACACCTGCAAGTGACGCCATGGCCGGCTAACTTCCGGGCAGGGACCTATCCCAAGTACAACGGCAGCACCGACCCGGCTCAATACATAATGAGTTATCAGGTCGCTGTTGCATCGTCCGGGGGGGACGACGCCACAATGGCGAAGTCCTTCATCATCGCCCTCGAGGGCCCCGCACTCACCTGGTTCACCAGGTTGCCTCTGCTGTCCATTGATTCCTGGAGAAGTCTCTGGGACAAGTTCCTACTCAACTTCCAAGGGTACCGCCCAGATACCGACGCCCTGGCCGAACTCTCGCTCTGCAAGCAGCTAGAAAAGGAGACTCTGAGGGAATATTACCGCAAATTTCTAACACTCAAGTCACAGCTGCCCTCAGTCGATGACCAGATCGCCATCCACTATGCTATCAGTGGTCTTCGCGCCGGCGTCCTTTACAGCCACTGCATCAGAGATCCGCCAAAGAACCTCCAAGAGTTATATCAGCTGTTTGAAAAGTACGCCAGATCCGAAGAGCTCCACCAGCGCAAGATTGAGTCCTAGAGGAAACCAAAAGATGCTCCACAGTCCAGCCGCACGTGGACAAGGACTCCGCAGCCAGACTCTGGTCGAGACGGCCGCAATCCGCAGCAGGTGCACAACATTGCCAACCAGCATCCCGCTGCCGACCCCCCTCGTCGCCAGGAATATCCCCCCAGGGCCGCGGAAACGGCACTCGTGGCAGGGGCCGAGGGCGTGCGCAGCCGCCGCGCCGATTCTACTGCCTCTTCCATGGCGAAGACTGCGCCCACCAAACCAAAGACTGCCCCGAAACGAAGGCTACCAGAGACAGAATGGCACGGGCGCAGCCAGCCGACAACCCCAGAATTGTCGCGCACAATTACCAGCAACCCCCTCCACCATATATCCACGCTCCCGCCCCGCATCCACTGCACCACGCTTACCAACACCATCAGGAAGTACAAATCGTACCTCCTCCACCCCCACCACCACACCAGCAACATCAAAACATCCCCCATGCCCCAAAGCAGGAAGACTTCGCCGATCAACCATATCGCGGAGTCATCCACATGATAACTGGGGGGTCCAGCACCGACTTTGACACCAAACGGCAGAAGCGGGATCACTACCGCAGCATCAACCATGTCGCCATCATGGGCCCGGTCGTGCAGACAAAGTGGTCCCACATACCGCTAACCTTCGACGCACGGGACGTCGACTTGCGCAGCGCCCCCCACTGCGATGCCATGGTTATCAATTGCAGCGTGGCAGGCTGGGACCTACACAAGGTCCTCATTGACAACGGCAGCCAGGCGGACATCATCTTCCTCCACGCCTTCGATCGCATGGGCATAAGCCACAGCCTGCTTAAGCCTTCGGACAACCCGTTGTATGGCTTCGGCGGCAAAGGCACCTTCCCCGTTGGCAAAATAGAACTGCCTCTCTCCTTCGGTGTAGCACCCAATGCCCGAAGCGAGCAAATAACCTTTGACATTGTGGATATGGTATACCCTTACAATGCCATCATGGGCCGGGGCTCCATCAATAAGTTCGAAGCAGCCATTCACGGACTGTACCTATGTATGAAGATACCAGGTCCGCTAGGCGTTATCACAGTCTTCGGCAATCAACAGACTACACGTAACATAGAGCGGGACTTCGTGCCCGGTCAAAGAAACGTGCACTGCCTCACGGCCCAGCGCGAAGTCCCCGCGCCTGCCAGCCCAACCAATAAGCAACATGACAAGGCGCAGCTGCAGAGCCACGACGGGACCAAGACTGTCCCCCTCGACCAGGCCACGCCCAGGCAGACAGTCATTATCAGCGAAGACCTTACTTCGCATGAAGAAGAAAAGCTCCTCTGCTGCCTGTACAAGAACAAAGATGTCTTCGCCTGGTCGGCCCTCGATCTGGTCGGGGTCAGCCGTTCAATAATTGAGCACAGTCTGGGAATCGACCCTTCGGTACGGCCGAGAAAGCAGCGGCTTCGCAAGATGTCCGACGAAAAGACGGAGGCCGCCAAGACAGAGGTGCACCGCCTCCTGGAGGCCAAATTCATCGAGCCGGTGGCTTACCCCACATGGCTCTCCAATGTCGTAATGGTGCAAAAAAAGAGCGGGAAGTGGCGAATGTGCATCGACTTCACCAGTCTCAATAAAGCCTGCCCAAAGGACAATTTCCCGTTGCCGCGGATCGACAAAATAGTCGATAGCGCGGCCGGATGCGAGGTCATGTCCCTCCTCGATTGCTTCTCCGGTTACCACCAGATATACATGAAGGAAGAAGACAAGGCTAGCACCAGCTTTATAACACCCTTTGGCACATATTGCTTCATCAGAATGCCGGAGGGACTCAAGAATGCCGGGTCCACCTTCTCCAGGCTTACCAAAACAGTGCTCGAGGGGCAGGTTGGCAGAAACATATTCACATATGTAGACGACATTGTCGTCGCTAGCAAGAGCAAGGAGGACCACCTCGCCGACCTCACCGAAACATTCGCGAACATGCGGGACGCGCAACTCCGCCTAAACCCAGAAAAGTGCGTCTTCGGCGTTCGCCAAGGCAAAATATTGGGCTACCTGGTATCACACCGCGGCATCGAGGCCAACCCAACCAAGATTCAGGCAATCTTGGACATGACGCCTCCGCAGTCCGTCAGGGACGTCCAACGCCTGACAGGCAGATTGGCCGCTCTCAACAGATTCATCTCCAGGTCCACTGAGCGAAGTCTCCCCTTCCTCAAGACACTCCGTGGTGCAAAAGACTTCACCTGGGGACCAGAGCAGGCGGCGGCCTTCGCCTCATTAAAACAGTACCTAACGGAGTTGGCCGTCCTTACCAGCCCCGACCCCTCGCTCCCCCTGCTGCTCTACGTCGCGGCTTCGCCACATGCGGTCAGCGCGGCACTAGTGCAGGAGCAGACTGTCGAGGGCGTGGTCCGGCAGTGCCCCGTGTATTATGTCTCTGAAGTGCTAACACCGTCCAAGTGCAACATGACAGAGCTGGAGAAGTTTGCCTACGCAGTCGTCATGTCGTCGCGCAAACTGCGCCATTACTTCGAAGCATTCAAGGTTCGAGTCACCTCAAATAGGGGGCTCGGCGAATTATTCAGAAACCCAGAGGCGTCGGTGAGGATTGCCAAGTGGGCGGCCGAACTCTCCGGCTACCACATCTGCTTCGAGCCCAGGACAGCTATCAAATCTCAAGTCCTGGCAGACTTCATCGTCGACTGGACTGGGCCAACAACACAGCCAGATCCGTCCGCAGGGAAGACTTGGACGATCCATTGCGATGGCGCATGGTGCCATGCGGGGGCAGGCGTCGCCGCGGTCATCACCTCACCAGTCGGGGTCAAGCACAGATATGCAGCACGACTCAGCTTCAATCTGGAATCCGACAGATGCACAAATAATATAGCAGAATACGAAGCAGTCATCCTCGGCCTCCGCAAGCTAAGGGCCCTCGGAGTCACCCCCTGCATCATCAAAACAGACTCCAAGGTAGTTGCTGGCCAAGTCGAGAAAGACTATGCAGCCAAGGACCCCGCGCTCATGCAGTACCTCGCGGCCATCCGAAGTATCGAAAGGCAGTTCAAGGGGTTCACCTTGCAGCATGTGGATCGGGCCAAGAATGAGGAGGCCGACGCATTAGCCAAGGCCGCGGCCAGGGGCGAAACTCTGCCCTCCGACGTGTTCTTTCATGTCATTGCCACGCCAGCAGTCCGGAGCCCCGAAGGGCTCCAAATAACCAATGACAGCGAGGGCCACCGCACAGTCAACCTTATCATGACCGAAGACTGGCGGGCACCCATAACCCTGTTCCTGCAGGGGTATTATCATCCAGCCGACATCAGTGAGGCCAAGCGTCTCAGACATCGAAGCCGAGACTTCGCCCTGATTGAAGGCCAACTCTACAAAAAAGGGGTCAGTCAGCCAATGCTTAAGTGCGTCACCGAGGCCGAAGGCATGCAGATTCTACATGAAGTCCACAGTGGCACGTGCGGCTCACACGCAGGGCCGAGGGCCCTAGCTGCTAAGGTGATCCGCCAGGGTTTTTACTAGCCCGCAATGATCTGCGCCGCAAATCGGGTCGCTCGGTCCTGCGAAGCCTGCCAGAAGTTTTCTCCTCGGTCAGGCGGCCCTTCGCAGTATACAAAGCTGATCGCCCATACATGGCCTCTCCAGCGCTGGGGTCTCGACATTGTCGTCGTCGTGGTCGAGTACTTCACCAAATGGATCGAGGCACGGGCTGTTTCTACAATAACATCAAAGACTGCCCAAAAATTCTTCTGGCACAACATCGTTTGCCGTTTCGGAGTACCGTCCGAACTAACAGTCGACAACGGCAAGCAGTTTGACAACCAAGACTTCAAGGATTTTTGTTTCTCCATCGGCACCAAGCTTGCCTTCGCCTCAGTCTATCATCCGCAGTCCAACGGGGTCGTGGAGCGCGCCAACGGGAAAATCTTCACAGCTATCAAGAAAATACTCCTTGATGAAAAAAAGGGCAGATGGACCGATTTCTTACCTGAGGCAGTCTGGGCACTAAACACGACTGAGTGCAGGGCGACCGGGTTCACTCCCTTCCGTCTTCTATACGGATCGGAGGCCATGACCCCGCAAGAAATAAAGCACGGGTCCCCGCGAACAGTTCCGTCAGCCGTCCCCGATGTGGACGAGCCGACTTCAAAGGATCTCATCGACGGAGACCGTGTCTTCGCCCTACAGGCCCTGAACAAATACCAAGCCCAGACCAAGGCATGGCGCGACCACGCAGTCATCCCGAGGGAGTTCAACGAGGGGGACCTCGTACTCGTTCGAACAGCTCGGACGGAGTCCAAGGGCAAGCTGGAGCCCAGGTGGGAGGGCCCCTTCATCGTCAAGACAAAAGCTTCCCCCAACGCTTACAGGCTCACAACGCCAAACGACGAGGACCTGGAGCACTCCTGGAACATCGACAACCTCCGCAAATTTTTTGTTTGATTCCTCAGGGCTGTCTTCGCCCTTGTAATTCGCAAAAACAATCTTGTACCGGCCCGCACTCTTTTCCTCCCGGGGGGTGAGGTTTTTAACGAGGCGGAGCCATGTAATATATGTGTGAAAAATCCCCCGCAAAGACATGCGTCGAAAAAGACCGCGACGACGGTCTTCGACATTCGACCAACACGAGGTCACCGCGAGGCTAAGCACTAGCTACCCTCGCGTGCGACAAATCCGCGCAGAAGTCGCCTAAGGGTGCAGCCGGATTAGCACAACAAGTGCGAAAAAATCTAAGTCTATCGCGAAGACTATCCGCGCAGAAGTCGCCTAAGGGTGCAGCCGGATTAGCACAACAAGTGCGAAAAAATCTAAGTCTATCGCGAAGACTATCCGCGCAGAAGTCGCCTAAGGGTGCAGCCGGATTAGCACAACAAGTGCGAAAAAATCGAAGACTATCCGCGCAGAAGTCGCCTAAGGGTGCAGCCGGATTAGCACAACAAGTGCGAAAAAATCGAAGACTATCCGCGCAGAAGTCGCCTAAGGGTGCAGCCGGATTAGCACAACAAGTGCGAAAAAATCGAAGACTATCCGTGCAGAAGACACCTAAGGGTGCAACCGGACTAGCACAACAAAGGCAGAAACGACAACATCAAACCGTCCACGCCAAGACCAACTTTAGTCACGCCAACACAGCGCAACAAAACAAACCAGACAAAGTACACAACGCCCTCGCACACACATATGCAAGCGAGGGCACACAATTTCATCATACAAGCCTCTACATATACAAGCGAGGGCACCACACTTCACATCGGCTCAACCTTAGGAATAATTCCCATCTCCCTATAATTAAATAACATTATCCTGAGCTCCTCACCCGCAAAAAGACTTCGCAGTTCCCCTTCACCTATATTATCGGCGGCCGGCAAAGACAACAGTTCCTGCCGGCCAGCCCCACTCACACAAAGCCGAGCCCCCTCCGCCCCACTAACTCTACGTTTCGCAACTGCCCTTCGCCGCCGTCGCCCGGTGCTAGGACCCGGCACATCTCCTGCATCCGCAGCGTGCGGCGAGGCCTCCGTCGCAGCCACATCCAAGGCCGCGAAGTAGTCCAAGTCCTCCGACGACTCCTCAGTCCACTCAATCGAGCTCCCAGAGTCGGCACAATCAAAAAACTCAGATGCAGAACCACCACATTCATTACCATCTTCCGCGGTCGTAGCCGCCAAAAATTTAGTAGTAGCAGTTGCGTGCGCAGGCCCAAAATCTTGAACCTGCGCAGCAACCAAAATTCAGTAACATGTACAAATTTCCCCAACCCTCTACACCTACTACGCCACCTGCGATGGCCCTGACGTTGCGGGAGCCTCCGCTGTTGGCTCCGCCGTTGTTTCCGCTGTTATCTCCGCCGCTACCGCTGCGGGATCCTCAGCACTCGGCGCGGCAGCTGCAGAAGCATCAGGCGCGCCTTCGGCGACCTCTGGGGGCAGGCCTTCGCCGGCCGCAGCGGATGCGGCCGGGGTCGGCGCCCGGGCGACCCCGGACACAGCCTCCGCCGGGGTCGGCTCCGGGTCAGTCAGCATGATGTTCAGCGCCCCGAAGTCGTCGACCCTCTCGCCACGCGCCGCCTAAGCCAAAACACACAAAATTCATTAAACACACACATAGCCCACGTCCAACAAATACCAAACAAGCGAAAACGTTACCTGAGCCCTTGCCGTCTCGGCGCGCTCCCTGACCACCTCGCGCCCGTGTGGACCCCACAGCCGGTCGAAGATAGCTCCGGCGGAATCCTTCACTACGGGGTCCTCGACCTTGAAGATATCTTGCTCAAAGTCTTCTTCGACTTGGTCGAAGACCTCGAAGTGCCGGCACCCTTCGCGGGAGAGCGCGTTCATCGCCCCCTCGCAGGTGACCAGGGAGGCATACGCCATAAACCCCTCCACGACAGTGGGGAGCGCCTGCAACTCCTCCTGCACCCACTCCAGGCACCGAAGTCCGGGCTCTCGGTCCGGCACTTCGAATTCACCGGTCCCTGCGCCCAGGCCACGGTATGTATCTACGAGCAGTTGGCACGTCCGCTCTGCCTCCGCTCGTGCCGCGGCCTCGGCCCCCTTCACGCGGCTCTCCAGGGCGGTGAGCCGCTCCTGCAACTGCTCGGCCCGCTCCCTGGCAAGATTGCCCTCCGCCCGTGCCAGGTTGGCCTCCGTCTGTGCAGCCTGCGCCTTGACAAGGGCCTCGTTGGTCTCCCTCCTTTCCCCCGCCAGTTGGCGACGGAGGGCGGCCTTCTCGTCCTCTAGTGTGGCCACCTTGTCCGCCAGCTTGCGACACTTGCTGTCGGCGGCCGATTTTTCGCGGACGGCGTCAGCGTGTTGTGTCCGAAGTCTTTCGACTTCGGCAGCCACGGCTGCCGTAAGGGCCCCCGACGCAGTGCGGCTAGCGAAGTCAGCCACCTGCAGAGCAATCGTAAGACTGCGGTCCCAGCAAGCCAAAAAAAAGGGACGAAGCCCAACTCAGCAGACCTGACGCAGCGCCTCCGTCACCTCCGTCAGCCGACGGGACGCAGCGCCCGCCCCATCCATGACAACCGCGAGGGCCGACGCCTCGCCTCCGGCGCTAAGAGCCCCGCCCTTCGCCTTCGGCGCTGCGGCAGCCGTCGTCGTCGCCGCGCCAGGCGCAACCGCAACAAGTTGGCCTTCTCCCAGCCCTGCAACGTACCAATGAACCGATTAAAAAAAAAGCCAACGACCTACCACCGAGATAGTCGTCCACACTAATATCGGTGACGAAGTCGGCGACGCGTTTGCCCGCCAGCGACAACGCTCGGGCCGCCTTCGCGACCTCCGCCACTCCGCTGGACGGCAGCACCGCCTCCGGCGCCTTGCTAGATGCAGGGACGCCCGACTTCGCCGCCAGCGGCGGCCGGCCTCCGCCGGAGGCCGCAGTCTTCGCAGTCCCTCGCTGCCTTTTCGGCCTGGCTTCAACGAGCCTGATAGCCGCCTGGCGCTTTTGTGCAGCTCCTTGGCGATCCTTGTCCATCACTGCTGACACAACAGCAGCAATATTCCGCCCGTAAGGAAATACCCTCCATTCACGAACCATGCGAGATGTTAAAAAGTCCTTGCCAGCCGCGCGGGGGACAGGAACATTCCTAGGCCAACAACCCCCGGTAACCCTCAGCATCCGAGCCGAAGACTCCCGGAGCTCGGGCGAAGACATCCTTTCCCCCGGGGCCGCGCACGTCTTCATCAACTCTCTAGCAAAACGATCAGAAACCCCAAGTCCTCCCATAGCAGTACCTAATTTTCTCTTTTTAGAGGGCGGAGCGGCCGCCGGCGCAGGGTCGTCTCCGGTCTCCACCGCCGGTTTCTTCCCACGGCGGTCCACATCGTCTTGACCAGGGTAGCCGTCATATGGCAATTGATTTAATTCAAAAACCCTGTTCAAGCGGTCATTCGACCCGCGGATATCCCAGCTGCGCTGGCCCTCTGTCCTCGGCACGTAGCGTCCAACAAGCCGCACCGCCCCATCCTCCGCCTCACGCACAACGGCGGCCGGATCGCGATTTTGCAGATTCAGGGCGAAGGCGGGACTCCGCACCACCCTTCCACCATGAAAAGGCATCTGGCGAGGGCATACTTCGCCCAACGCCCAGCCACGCGCCAATGGCCACACCCCGTACGCCACAAATTCTTCAACCAAGTCACGCCCACTGCTCAGGCCGGCGGCGCACCGAAGAGCCCCTTCGTCCTCATCCTCCTCCGCCACTTCAAAGGGCGGATACGCTGAGTAAAAATGAGAACACATCGCGGACATGGGGAGTCCCTCATGGCCTTCGACGGTACCCTCAGCGACGTAAAACCAAAATTCATTCCAGTTGCCCCACTTGTTGCGGGCGCAAGGAACCAACTCGACTACCTGCATCGTCGTTTTGCCGGTCTTCGGCGTGAATGTGCAGGATCCAAACTGAGCGACTTCGCCTCCAATCATCCTCTTCTGCCAATGCAAACAATAATACTTCGCAAAAACTTCCACCGATGGCTGTCCGCCGTACGAAGTCGTCGCCCAGACATACTTCGACAGAGCCACTATGGCATTCGGCGTCAGCTGGTGTATTTGAACGTTGAACCTGCGCAGGACTTCGCCAACAAATCGGTGCGTAGGCAAGCGGAGTCCGGCGGCGAAGAACGCCTCGAAAACGACCAACTCGCCCTCTGGCTCGGGGACTTCCTCCGCCCCCGGGACTCGACCAACTCCGCCGCCGAAGTAACCCAACCGCTGCATATCTTGCACGCGGGCCGACGACATCCGCGATACGCCGAAATCAACAGAATCGTCGGCGCGCAACTCCTCCGCCATTAAACTACTCAGCGTCTCCTCAAACGAGGCGGCGGTCGGCGGCGAGGGAACGGCCGGCGGCGTAGCGGCAGCGGAAGAAGACGAGGACGGCATCGCAACGTACCGTCGGCGGCGGCAGGCGGTCTGCTTCACTCGAGCCAGATCTCCGGCGAACAAGACCGCGGCAGGCAGACGAGCACCAAGACGACGGAAAGGGCGGCTAGGGTTTTCGCGGAGCGCGGAAGGTGAAGTTCAAAAAGCGCCGACCCCCGCCCCCTTTTATACACAGGGCGCGGCGCTTCGGGAAACCCGCAGTCCCACAGTACGGCGTCAATCAACGGTCATGTCAAAAACCCCCGCGGAACCACTTCGAGCGAGGGCAGCGTCTCCGCCATCTATCGACGTCTTCGGCACCAGGTGACTTTGTCGAACTGGTCCCTCGGAGGGCAAATGTTGGGGCGAAGGCAAAGGCGCCACCCTTCGCTCGAAGCCTTCGCTGCAGCAGCTGAACTGACAGAAACAAAACAGGCGGGGACACCCTTCGCTTCTACCGCTCTAGGCGAAGACTGGCAACGAGGGGCATCCCATGGTGCGGCCTCGTCCAGCTCGGAGGCCCACGTGCAATCCGGCCCGTCGTTGCGGGTCCCGCTTGGCCGCTGCGCGTTACGGGCCTATTTTGTAAAAGCATTCCTGTAATTACGGTCTGTAACCCCGCTTTATGGGAATATTCTTGGGATAACCTAGGTACCTGAGGGCACATGCGTCCTTAGCTCGAGGTGCTGCGCGCTCAGGTACCTATAAATACCCCTGCACAGTGCCCGTGAGAGGCCAGATTAACAGAGCTTTTGCCATCTAGCGCGAGTGCCCTGTTGTCATCACTGCTTACCCCTGTTGGATCCCTTTGCAACTGAGAGCGAGTTCCAACAATTTGGATCCATAGATCGACAGAGACGGAGTCTGTAATAATGCTTAATTCAGTATCCTAGTCTTAGTCAATCTTAGTTAGAGTTAGTTTGCTTATCTTATGTTTGAATGCTTGTCATGATGGACATATAATGAAGTTGGATCTTTGTAATGATTATCAGTTATTAACAAGGTGTGGGTATTCGGTTTGCCTTCCAAAACCGGGTGTGACAAAAAGAAAATTTAATTCTCAAAGATATAAATATGAATATTTTTTTAAAAAGATTAAAAATAAAAACAGAGAGAAGCAAAACTAAACAAGAACAAAAAACCCTCTGGAATTTGTTTGGATTCTATTAGGACAAAAGGAATAAATGACGAAACCAGTTGTTGGAATCTATATAACGTGCATAGAGCTTTTGGATCTAGCGTCTGAATTTATTAACAAAACCAGCTGGGTAGAAACATGAGTCGAGTTTAGATATTGGTTTAATGGTGCTGGTGTGCAATATGGCGGCAGATGTTACACGGGGTCACTATATTGAAGTAAATTTGCAACATTATTCATGTGTTGTGTAAAACTAGACGTGGGTATACTTTGGCCATGAGATTCAGGTCCATATTTGCAGGTTTTGTTGTTGGACTAAATCCTCGCTTAAATGTGAGACTTGAAATATAGAATAAAAGCGAAGTGGAGTACATGGAAATTTGTGATTGCTGGATTGTGTTGTCGGTACCGTTGTTTGGAAGAAGCGTCTTGATTCTCCATTTTTGTTACCATCTTGCTTGCAAGTTCTATTTTTTGGTGGTTTCATCATTATTATATGTCTGTGTTTGTTGATGATCTAGGACTTGTTGCTTGGTACGCTGGCCTATAACTTCCAGTGATGTGTATAGATATGTTGGATGAATTTCTCATCTATTCAACACATAGGAGTATAGATTTACAGCAAGATCATCAGAGTGTTGAGAATGAGGAAGAGCAGCTTTGGTCCACAGACGCAGAACTGTGGCTGCAAGTAGAACTACACCGTGAGTCTCGAGCGAACCAGCTAGCTGACAAAGGTACACAGAACCTGGAGAGAATGAAGTACCCTCTGTTTCTATTCTCCTGCTCGCGCCAGTGAAGATCAACAAGAGCCAGCAACTGAGTGGGAGGAGAGGAGGCAAAGCAACCAACTGGAGGCAGGAAGAGCCGATGATTAGCGGCACAATCTGCAATAACCCCTCGATTTCTGTCTGGTGCTAAATGGTTTGAGTGAAAATTAAAAGAAGAAGAAAACACCGCATTCAAAGACATTAGCGTGAAAAAACAGAGAGATAACATGAAAGCATCTCAAGCTGGGTTATGTACACTTCATCTGGTCTAACTTCTGAATTTTTTGTTGCAGTAAGATGCTCCCTACTCAGCCATGGTTTCAGTTTCAGTCAGCCTCTCCTATTTGCACTAAAGATTTGTATGCATCACGTAGGGCTACATAATGTTTGCAAGAGGATAATGTGGTTGCATCTGGTACACATCAAACTACTAATGAATCTCCTGGAAAGCTCGACCCTTTTTAAGGATCGACAACATTTTTTCATTATAAAATTGTAACAATCATCAGGTTGCAACACCATAACTCATCTCTTCAGCAATTATTGCTTAATAAAACACAACCTAATGGTTCATATCACCACCAATACAAAAAAGGAATGTAGCTGCTAAAAAATAAGGAATGAAATGTACTAGAACAGAATCTACGGGAGACATCCGAAGCTACTTCTGCTTCTACTGCAAATCATCTCCATGCCAGGCCGAGACAACGTCCTTTAACCCTGGTCGGATGCCCTCTTCCAACAGTTTCTCGTACTCAAGTAGATTGCCACTGGTTTGTTTCATTTGAACGAGATGGCAGGATGGTGTGATCTCAAAGATCTGCATGTCAAACTGAAGGACACCATTGCCCCCCTCCTTCCTTCCTTGAATGCTGACGGTGTTGTTGTCCTTCTTCCTTATCCTAAGATTCAGTGCTTTTGCGACGTCTTCAAGCTTTGCGATGATGGCCAACACAGGCTTATCTGAAGTGAACCTTGTCTCCTTCCTACACTCCTTGATAAACAGACCAAACAGGTCCAACCCTGCTGATAACGTGATGATTTCAAAGGCATTGAGGTTTGTGGCAACCAAGGACTTCATATCTTCGTGAGCAATCTCCTTGCGCCTAGAAGGAAGCACTGGGGCAGCATTTGTGGTGGTGGCATTCTCGCTAAGAACTTTCTCGTTCACTGCACTGATCCCCCTAGGACCTTTTCGGAACCAGGTAGACTCTTTTATCTTCTGAATTGAAGGTCTCATGCTAGGATTGGGGTTCAGAATCTTGTATAGCAGCCTCTTGAGTTTGTGTGAAAACCAACTGGGGCACCTGAAATCTCTATCATGTATCTTCCAATAAATCTCCATCAAGTTTGGGCCCTGGAAAGGGAGGTAGCCAGCAGCGAGAACAAAGAGGACAACACCACAAGACCAGATGTCTAATTTTGCACCATCGTAGCCTGTCTTCTTGATCACCTCCGGAGCTATATACACCGGGGTCCCACAGACAGTATGGAGCAACCCATTTGTCCTCCTCGACTCTGAAAACACGCTCAGTCCAAAGTCAAACACCTTGAGGTCCCCATTCTCATCCAACAGCAGATCTCAGGCTTCAAGTCCCGGTGGTACACGTATCGGCTATGGTAGTGATCTAGTGCACCGATGAGCTGCTGGAAGTATTTGTGTGTGTCAGCCTCCGTGAGCCTGCCGCTCCTCTTAATCTTGTCGAAGAGCTCACCCCCTTCCGCATACTCCATGATGATGTAGATCTTGTTCCGCGTCGCCATGACCTCATGGAGACAAACGATGTTTTTATGTGCCACCAGCCGCATTGTCGTGATCTCACGCTTTACCTGCTCTGAGAGCCCGGCCTTGAGCATCCTGTCCTTATCCATGATCTTGATAGCAACGTCCTGGTTGGACTCGAGGTCCCTTCCATAGTGCACCTTCTCGAACGCGCCTTTCCCCAGCAGCTTCCCCAGCTCATACCGCTCTGTCAAAGTCTTCCCTCTGGTCTTCATACCTTTTATATCCATGAAAACTATGTGATCACTCATAAGGCTAGCTTTCTGTTGTCAATCAGGTGGACTGTGCCTTATAGGTCGGTGACGTTGAAGTCTGAAGGGCGTGGAGTAGATGCGAGCAAGGTGACCGCCGCTCAAGTCAAGAGACGAGCAGGCTTGCAGACCTTGCGCAAGAGCCACCAGGCCCTTGGTGGTGTTGCAGCAGAAGTTTCTTCTATGCAAGCACATCTTTCAGCATAGTTTTGTTGTCTTTCTTGTTATGGACTTGTGATCTGCACTGAACAAAGGAAAAGAAACAACATTAGACTGTGCAGCTGGAGGACCACATGAAAAGGCTAACAATTTTTCTGTTGGCTACTATAGACGCCAACAAAACCAGCCTGGTAAGGGCTTCGCAACAATCCAATACAAAGTGGCAGGTAATGGAATAAGAACCGACAAATCATTCATCAACAGCCGAAAGAACGACAGCATCAACAGTGAATATATACAGAAGGCAGAAAGAAGGTAAAAGGCAGTATGTAGCGGGCCGGGAGGAATCTGATGGATGCACTTTCTTTCTGTGCAAAGCCATCATCAGTGGCTATTTTGGAATCCCCAGAATTACTTGTCTGACATAATAAGGATCCAAGACGCAGCACGACAATGGCAGGATGTTAATAAATTAGAAATCCAAGACGAAGAAGAACGAGCCATAACCGAAGCTTTTTCAGAAATCTGACTAACGCCGCCAGGAATCATACACGAGGCTGCAGGAGTCTATACCGGCTCTCCCATCCGACTGAAAGCACTATCTGGCATCAAGAAGAAGCAATCGAAGGCACCGCAGAGGGTGCATTGCAGACCAAGGAAAAGCCGACATCGCCGTCATCGCCTCCTCTTTTTTTTCTTCTAATCCTGACTGAACCTATGCACCACAACTAACAGCAGGAATGCGCTAGTAGGTAGGTTGTTGGTACGATCACCGCCGAACAAGGCGGGTAGGTTGTTGGCACGATCGGCGACGTACGTCGTCCTTAAAATTCCTTACACAAAAGCGTGGGATCCGTAAAGAGATGTGGTAATGCGTGGTGGCGGCCGGCGTGCAAGCAGATTGATCAGGAAGACAGAGGATGGATTGGTTGGTTGCTGTTACCTTGCGACGAGACGACGAGAACGCCGAAGCTTCGTTCCGGGGGGAGGGCCAGGCGTTGCACTTATTCGGTGGGGCGTGGTCCGATCGCCTGAGTTTCTCTGAGCTTGGCTTGGCGGAGTTGAGATGTGGGTGTGGGTGGCAGGCCGGCCGTGGGATACTGGGATGCGGCGCGACAACGAGGAGAGATTGGTTCAGACTGTACGCAGCGGTTACCCCTAATTTTTCCCTCTATATCACTTTTTTGCGTCACATCATCAACATTTCATCTCCTACTTTTCCATCTCCCGCAGCGGTTCCCCCTATATTCTCCCCCTATACCCCACTACAACTATAAAATATCACTATCTAACCCTATTCATCATTTATTATCATTTTTTCTTCACCTATTAATAAACCGACGTACAAATAGCACAGGTAGAGGGGAGCCACGGAGTCACGCTGTCTGCAGCGTGTTTCTGTTGTCTTCCGCTACGTGGGGAGGCTTGCAGGGGCTGCGCTACACGCGTAGGGGCGTCTCTGTGGCTGCCATGCAAGGGGAGGGACTGCCACACGGCTACCGTTGCGGGCAGTCTCACCTTAGGGTCAGGGCTAGGGCCTTTTATATGCCTTTGACGATAATGACTGCATGCTCGTCTAGGTCCGCTTCGAATATTCACCCCCGTGACAGCTAGGCGTAGGAGCAGGATTAACAGCGCAACTACCTTATCCTCTCGGTACGTCGCTAAGCTGCTGATAACAGGCACTACCTCTCACATATATGACTACATGTCCACGTGTGCCCGACCCGACGATCTATCTTGCCATGGCCGTTCGGTGATCTTATCTGTGTAACCACACCCAAATTGCACGTATCTGCTAAATTGTTCTTAGTTAATTGTTGCTGTTTTCGTTTAAAACTATACATCGTCATGCCTTTTTTTAAAAGAAAATCTTAGTGGTTATCTTGATTTTTTTAAAAAGAAAATCTCAATTAAGGCGTGTATGTGTTCCATAGTTCTCGTACACGCAAAGCTACCATTGTGTGTAACAAGCCCTCTTTAATAATACCTTCATTTTCGAATATTTATGGTAGCCTAGTTTATTTCTACACTAAATCGCGACAAATAAAAAAGAACGAAGAAAGTAACATATATAGTAATACGGGTGGTATGGAGAAAAAGAGAAGAGAGATTAATTTTCATGATGTTCCAAACTCAATAATAGAGAAGGACGTACTAGCGGCATCGTGTCGCCACATCCCACATGCAGATACAGCAGCGATCATCGCCGCTGCTTAACTCACTGAGAACCACCAACCATAGAGAATGGTGTCACCATCGTCTTACGAGTACATATGACGACACAGAGTGACAAATATGATGTCTCTCAATTACACCAGCTCTTTGATGACATCCATTCATTTATTAAAAAGACATACTAATATTTATCGTCCACTAATTTATTTTTAAACTAAAATACGATAGATAAAAAGAACGGAGAGAGTACATATCTATCTGTTGAAAATAAAATGAAATCTACCTTCAGTTTGGTTAAATTTACAGAAAATAAAGACGTGCGTACAGGACTACAGGGAGATGTTTTCTTCCATCCGCTTATGATCCAATCACGTTTCCTTCACACGAATACAGCAGCGCAACGATTCTTGTCCGGAATGGTGGCACGGTTCATCCCATGATGCATGTCGTACATGTACATCTACTTTGCACGACGTCCACACCTCATCTAGCCGCTTCATTCATCTGTGATGCATGTATTGCATACAGACACATATAATGCAAAGATCAATCATGCAACAACATGTGGTCCTCTGCGCTTGTGTTACCTAGCCAGTGTCGTCACCGTGTGGCTATCTGAAGCAATGCCAACTTGCAATGAGCAATTCGACTGTTTGAGTAATGTGTTCTAGCTAGGTTTTGAATGGAGATCTAAGCTTTAAGAGATTCATATCTGCAGTGGTGGGTGTAGATTCAAAGTTTTCAGAAAATTTTGAAAATATTTGTATAGATTAATTTAGCTAACCTATACATTGTTTGGATTATTATATTCTGACGGTTACCAAGAGATGCCACAGGGCCGGTCCTAGCATTTTAGGGGCCCTGAGCGAAAGCTAATTTATAGGCCCTCTCATCTCTATATATGTACATATATGTATTATATATCTAGTATATATTTATATATAAAGTTTTCGAAAACATGATTGTTGGTCATAAATAGTTTTTTCAATGATTTTAGTTTTAAAAAGTTTTGCGGCAGATGGAGCAGTCACTAAGATATGATAGGTAATAGAGACATTAAGATAACAATCCACCTCTACGAAATTCTCGAAAATTTATGTAGCAGACAATACACTATTCAAAAATCTCTTATCTTGGCCTTTTACTCACTTGGTGCCAAAGTAAAATAAGAGTTTGGGATAAAATTTTTGACTTTAAAATCCTATATAGAATATTGAGAGCACCTAGAGGGGGGGTGAATAGGTGATCCTATAAAACTTAAAAACTTATAGCCACAAAAACTTGATTAGGAGTTAGCACAGTAATGCCAAGTGGCTAGAGAGAAGTCTCGACAAAACACAATAACCACAAAGATATCAACACAGAGATGGCACAGTGGTTTATCCCGTGGTTCGGCCAAGACCAACGCTTGCCTACTCCACGTTGTGGCGTTCTAATGGACGAGGGTTGCAATCAACCCCTCTCAAGCGGTCCAAAGACCCACTTGAATACCACGGTGTTTTGCTTTGCTTTTCTTTATCCCGCTTGCGAGGAATCTCCACAACTTGGAGTCTCTCGCCCTTACAAAGATGTTCACAAAGAAGCGCGGAGTAAGGGAGGGATGAGCAACTCACACAAGACACAAAGATCACAGCAAATACGCACACACAAGACCCAGACTTGAGCTCAAGAGACTATCACGAGTTTCTCACTAGAACGGAGCTCAAATCACTAAGAATGTCGAACAAGTGTGCAAGAACGAAGTGTGAGTGATCAACTATGCTCAAAGAATGCTTGGATGTCTTCTCCATGCGCCAAGGGGTCCCTTTTATAGCCCTAAGGCAGCTAGGAGCCGTTGAGAGCATTGTAGGAAGGCAATTCTTGCCTTCTGTCGACTGGCGCACCGGACACTGTCCGGTGCGGATTTCTTTCCTTGTTTGGTGAAGCCGACCGTTGGAGATTCAGAGCCGTTGGCGCACCGGACACTGTCCGGTGCACATCGGACAGTCTGGTGCCCCCTTGTGACCGTTGGCTCGGCCACGCGTCACGCGCGGAATCCTCGGCCGACCGTTGCCCCGGCTGACCGTTGGCTCACCGGACAGTCCGGTGCCTCACCGGACAGTCTGGTGCCTCACCGGACAGTCCGGTGCACCCAGACTGCGCAGACTTTGGCTGAACAAAGCCATCTCTTTTCCAATTCGATTTCTCCTGTTTCCAGCACTTAGACACAATACATTAGTCCATAAAACAATGTACTAAGTCTAGAAACATACCTTTGACTTGATTTGCACTTTGTCCACCACTTTGCATAGATTAACGCAAAAGCACTTGTGTTGGCACTCAATCACCAAAATACTTAGAAATGGCCCAAGGGCACATTTCCCTTTCAATCTCCCCCTTTTTGGTGATTTATGCCAACACAACAAAGAGCAACTAAAAGAAGTGCAATATCAATGCAAATGAGAACTTAAAAAGGTTTTGATTCAAATTTGGCATATATGGATCACTCTTTGCCACCACTTGGTTTTGTTTTTGCAAATCAACCTCAAATTCCTATCTCTAAGTCAAACACACTTGTTAAGACATAAAGAGAGTCGTTCCAAGAGAAATTGATTCAAGATTTCAAAAACTCCCTCTTTTTACCATAATCGACTATTCTCCCCACAAGAGGCCAACTTTTGACAAAAGAGACAACAAGAGAGTTTTGATAAACAAAAAGCTCTATTCTACTATTTTCAAAATTTCTCAAGTGGTAGCTGATCCAACTATTGCTTTGGCCTTATTTTCTCCCCCTTTGGCATCAAGCACCAAAACGGGATCAATCTTGGCCCTAGTACCCCATTGCCTCACCAAAATCTTCAAATAAGAATACAAAGGCAATAAGAGTACATGAGATGAACTTGGAATAAGTTACCCTCTCATCGGAGTGCAGTGGAAGTCTTTCATGGTTCAAGTCCACCTTTTCCCTTTCAAACCTCCTTTGAGACTAAATCAAGCAAACTCAAGCACACGGTTAGTCTCAAAGGGTCAAGTTGTAGCACAACTCCCCCTAAATATGTGCATCACTTGCAAAAGGACTTGTGAGGTCCGGGGAGTGATTGTACAACTTGAGCACCATAAACAACAAAATGCATAAGGAACATGATCAAAGGCATAAACACATGTATGCTATAAATCAATCCAAGTTCCGCGAATTTAAGACATTTAGCTCACTATGCAGCCTGCAAAAGGTCTTCTCATCTAGAGGCTTGGTAAAGATATCGGCTAGCTGGTTCTCGGTGCTAACATAAAACACTTCGATATCTCCCTTTTGCTGGTGGTCTCTCAAAAAGTGATGCCGGATGTCAATGTGCTTTGTGCGACATGCGCTCAACAGGATTTTCCACTATGCGGATAGCACTCTCATTGTCACATAGGAGTGGGACTTTGCTCAGATTGTAGCCAAAGTCCCGAAGGGTTTGCCTCATCCAAAGTAGTTGCGCGCAACGCTGTCCTACGGCAACATACTCGGCCTCAGTGGTGGATAGGGCAACGGAAGTTTGTTTCTTAGAATTCCATGACACTAGGGACCTTCCTAAGAATTGGCACGTCCCCGATGTACTCTTCCTATCGACCTTACATCCAGCATAGTCGGAATCTGAATATCCAATCAAGTCAAAGTTAGACCCCTTTGGATACCAGATCCCGAAGCAAGGCGTAGCGACTAAATATCTAAGAATTCGCTTCACGGCCACTAAGTGACACTCCCTTGGATCGGATTGAAATCTAGCACACATGCATACGCTAAGCATAATATTTGGTCTACTAGCACATAAATAAAGTAAAGACCCTATCATTGACCGGTATGCCTTTTGATCAACGGACTTACCTCCTTTGTTGAGGTCGGTGTGTCCGTCGGTTCCCATCGGAGTCTTTGCGGGCTTGGCGTCCTTCATCCCAAACCGCTTTAGCAAATCTTGCATGTACTTCGTTTGGGAGATGAAGGTGCCATCCTTGAGTTGCTTCACTTGGAACCCAAGGAAGTAGTTCAACTCGCCCATCATCGACATCTCGAATTTCTGCGTCATCACCCTGCTAAACTCTTCACAAGACTTTTGATTAGTAGAACAAAATATTATGTCATCGACATAAATTTGGCACACAAAAAGATCACCATCGCAAGTCTTAGTGAAAAGAGTTGGATCGGCTTTCCCAACCTTGAAAGCATTAGCAATTAAAAAGTCTCTAAGGCATTCATACCATGCTCTTGGGGCTTGCTTAAGTCCATAGAGCGCCTTAGAGAGCTTACACACGTGGTCGGGGTACCGTTCATCCTCGAAGCCAGGGGGTTGCTCCACGTACACCTCCTCCTTGATCGGCCCGTTGAGGAAAGTGCTCTTCACATCCATTTGGAACAACCTGAAAGAATGGTGAGCGGCATATGCTAGCAAAATACGAATTGATTCTAGCCTAGCCACAGGAGCGAAAGTCTCCTCAAAGTCCCAACTTGCGACTTGGGCATAACCTTTTGCCACAAATCAAGCCTTGTTCCTTGTCACCACCCCGTGCTCGTCCTGTTTGTTGCGGAACACCCACTTGGTTCCCACAACGTTTTGCTTAGGACGAGGCACCGGTGTCCAAACTTCATTCCTCTTGAAATTATTGAGCTCTTCCTGCATGGCCAACACCCAGTCCGGATCTAGCAAGGCCTCTTCTACCCTGAAAGGCTCAATAGAAGAGACAAAAGAGTAATGCTCACAAAAATTCACCAATCTAGAGCGAGTAGTTACTCCCTTGCTAATATCACCCAAAATTTGGTTGACGGGATGATTCCTTTGAATCGTCGCTCGAACTTGGGTTGGAGGTGCCGGTTGTGCTTCTTCCTCCATTACATGGTCATCTTGTGCTCCCCCTTGATCACACGTCTCTTCTTGATGAACCTGTTCATCGACTTGAGTTGGGGGATGCACCATTGTTGAGGAAGAAGGTTGATCTTGCTCCAATTGTTCCTGTGGTCGCACATCGCCAATCGCCATGGTGTGTATCGCGGCCGTTGGAACGTCTTCTTCATCTACATCATCAAGATCAACAACTTGCTCTCTTGGAGAGCCATTAGTCTCATCAAATACAACGTCGCTAGAGACTTCAACCAAACCCGATGATTTGTTGAAGACTCTAGACGCCTTTGTATTTGAGTCATAACCTAACAAAAACCCTTCTACAGCTTTGGGAGCAAATTTGGAATTCCTACCCTTCTTCACTAGAATGTAGCATTTACTCCCAAAAACTCGGAAATACGAAACATTAGGTTTATTACCGATTAGAAGCTCATACGAAGTTTTCTTGAGGAGGCGATGAAGATACACCCGATTGATGGCGTGACAAGCCGTGTTCACGGCTTCCGACCAAAAGCACTCGGGAGTCTTGAACTCTCCAAGCATCGTCCTTGCCATATCGATGAGCGTCCTGTTCTTCCTCTCTACCACACCATTTTGTTGTGGTGTGTAGGGAGCGGAGAACTCGTGCTTAATCCCTTCCTCCTCAAGATACTCCTCCACTTGAAGGTTCTTGAACTCGGACCCGTTGTCGCTCCTTATCTTTTTCACCTTGAGCTCAAACTCATTTTGAGCTCTCCTTAGGAAGCGCTTGAGGGTCCCTTGGGTTTCAGATTTATCCTGCAAAAAGAATACCCAAGTGAAGCGGGAAAAATCATCAACTATAGCAAGACCATACTTACTTCCTCCTATACTTAAATAGGCGACGGGTCCGAAGAGGTCCATATGAAGCATCTCCACAGGTCTTGATGTGGTCATCACATTTTTGGTGTGATGAGAGCTTCCCACCTGTTTGCCTGCTTGACAAGCTGCACAAGGTCTATCTTTTTCGAAATGCACATTAGTTAGACCTATCACGTGTTCTCCCTTTAGAAGCTTGTGAAGGTTCTTCATCCCCACATGTGCTAAACGGCGATGCCACAGCCAGCCCATGCAAGTCTTAGCAATTAAGCATGCATCTAGACCGACCTCCTCTTTTGCAAAATCAACTAAATAAAGTTTGCCGTCTAGTACACCCTTAAAAGCTAGTGAACCATCACACCTTCTAAAGACAGACACATCTACATTTGTGAATAAACAATTATATCCCATTTTACAAAGTTGACTAACGGATAACAGATTATATCCAAGCGACTCAACTAAAAACACATTAGAAATAGAGTGCTCGGATGAAATAGCAATCTTCCCTAACCCTTTTACCTTGCCATGGTTCCCATCACCGAATATGATTGAATCTTGGGAATCCTTGTTCTTGACGTAGGAGGTGAACATCTTCTTCTCCCCCGTCATGTGGTTTGTGCATCCGCTGTCGATAATCCAGCTTGAACCCCCGGATGCATAAACCTGCAAGGAAAATTTAGGCTTGGGTCTTAGGTACCCAACTCTTGTTGGGTCCTACAAGGTTAGTCACAATGGTCTTAGGGACCCAAATGCAAGTTTTATCTCCCTTGCATCTTGCCCCTAATTTCCTAGCAATTACCTTCTTATCCTTTCTACAAATGGCAAATGAAGCATTGCAAGCATGATATATTGTCGAAGGTTCATTAATTTTCCTAGGAACATTAACAACATTTCTCCTAGGCATATGATGAACAACATTTCTCCTAGATATATCTCTACCATGCATATAGGAAGAACTAGAAGCAAACATGGCATGAGAATCAAAAGCATCATAACTTCTATAGGCATTCCTAGAATGTCTCCTATCATGATACATGAAAGCATGGTTCCTTTTAGCACTACTAGCCATAGGGGCCTTCCCTTTCTCCTTGGCGGAGATGGGAGCCTTATGGCTTGTTAAGTTCTTGGCTTCCCTCTTGAAGCCAAGTCCGTCCTTAATTGAGGGGTGTCTACCAATCGTGTAGGCATCCCTTGCAAATTTTAACTTATCAAATTCACTTTTGCTAGTCTTAAGTTGGGCATTAAGACTAGCTAGTTCATCATTTAACTTTGCAATAGACACTAGGTGTTCACTACAAGCATCAACATTAAAATCTTTACACCTAGTGCAAATCACAACATGTTCTACACAAGAGTTAGATCTATTTGCTACTTCTAGTTTAGCATTTAAATCATTGTTAACATCTTTTAAACTAGAAATTGTCTCATGGCAAGTAGATAGTTCACAAGAAAGCATTTCATTCCTTTTGATTTCTAAAGCAAGGGATTTTTGAGCCTCTACAAACTTATCATGTTCTTCATATAAAAGATCCTCTTGCTTCTCTAATAATCTATTCTTATCATTCAAGGCATCAATTAATTCGTTAACCTTATCAACCTTGGTTCTATCTAGACCCTTGAATAAACAAGAATAATCTATTTCATCATCATCACTAGACTCATCCTCACTTGAAGAAGCATAAGTAGTATTGTCTTGAGTACATACCTTCTTCTCCTTCGCCATGAGGCATGTGTGATGCTCGTTGGGGAAGAGGGATGACTTGTTGAAGGCGGTGGCGGCGAGCCCTTCATTGTCGGAGTCGGATGACGAACAATCCGAGTCCCACTCCTTGCCAAGGTGTGCCTCGCCCTTATCCTTCTTGTATGCCTTCTTCTTCTCCCTCTTGTTCCCTTGTTCCTAATCACTATCATTATCGGGACAGTTAGCGATAAAATGACCAATCTTACCACATTTAAAGCATGAGCGCTTCCCCTTTGTCTTGGTCTTGCTTGGCTGCCCCTTGCGACCCTTTAGCGCCGTCTTGAAGCGCTTGATGATGAGGGCCATCTCTTCATCATTGAGCCCTGCCGCCTCAACTTGCGCCACCTTGCTAGGTAGCGCCTCCTTGCTCCTCGTTGCCTTGAGAGCAATAGTTTGAGGCTCTTGGATTGGTCCATTTAGTGCATCGTCGACGTATCTTGCTTCCTTGATCATCATCCGCCCGCTTACAAATTTCCCAAGAATTTCTTCGGGCGACATCTTGGTGTACCTAGGATTCTCACGAATATTGTTCACAAGATGTGGATCAAGGACAGTAAAGGACCTTAGCATTAGGCGGACAACGTCGTGGTCCGTCCATCGCGTGCTTCCATAGCTCCTTATTTTGTTGACAAGGGTCTTGAGCCGGTTGTACGTTTGGGTTGGCTCCTCACCCCTTATCATCGTGAATCTCCCAAGTTCGCCTTCCACCAACTCCATTTTGGTGAGCATGGTGACGTCGTTTCCCTCATGAGAGATCTTGAGGGTGTCCCAGATCTGCTTGGCATTGTCCAAGCCGCTCACCTTATGGTATTCGTCCCTGCACAATGAAGCTAGAAGAACAGTAGTCGCTTGTGCATTTTTGTGGATTTGCTCGTTAATGAACATGGGGCTATCAGTACTATCAAATTTCATTCCACTCTCTACTATCTCCCATATGCTCGGATGGAGAGAGAACAAGTGACTACGCATTTTGTGACTCCAAAATCCATAGTCCTCTCCATCAAAGTGAGGAGGTTTGCCAAGTGGAATGGAGAGCAAATGAGCATTTGTACTTTGCGGAATACGAGAGTAATCGAAAGAAAAGTTCGAATTGACCGTTTTCCGTTTCTCGTAGTCGTAGTCGTCCTTTTGGGAAGAAGAGGACTCGTCGCTGTCGTCGTAGTCGTCCCATTCTCCCTCCCCACAAAGCTTATTCCCATTCTCATTCCCCCATACAGCCCCCATCTAGCTAAAATTTTAAAAAAACACAAATGCCCCAAGGGGATTCGAACCCACAACCCCCAAATGCGAGGGATAGCTACCACTACAACACATATGTGTTTATGTCTACATTTATGACCGGAAAAATATCTACTACATCTTTCCCCAAGTCCACCTGCCACCCTTGCACAATGCGTAGTAGTAGATAAGTATCACCGAGATTCTTGAATTATATTTTTGGATAGAGTGAGTAGTATTTAAAGAAGAGCCTTGCATGCAATTTCTTTTGTTTGAATAATGTTTTCAACTTAAATTACTTTTTTTGCATGCATGATGTTTATTCTCCATAATATTTTTCCATGGATCTGACTTGTGAGTCATTTTCATAAACCAACGCCAAGGATAAATCCATGTTTCTTGGAAACCCCGAACAAACACCACTAGCAGGAGGCGCTTGCGTTAGCGTCGCTCATCGATGAAGAGAAGAAGCTTGGCGACTGCCAGTTCGACCTCTGGAAGCAGCCCTACGTGGCCGCATGCGCCGCTGTGTACGACAAGCTCCGACGCAACCGTCGCTTGGACATGGTCCAGAGCGGCTGCACCATGCTGTCTATCGTCAAGCAGGGGACCCATGGTCGTCGCCAATGTCAGCGACTCTCGGGTTGTGCACCGCATCCGATGACGGCGCTATCACGCCGTCTAGCTCATCGTGAAACTAAAGCCCAACCTGCCACGTAAGTCGCTACTGACCGGCAATGAATTCTTGTGCGCTGGGATGATGGCCATTGCTGACGTTGTGTGAGTGTCCTCAAACATGATGTATGTAGAGGAGTAGCGCATCCGATGGTGCAACGGCCAGGTGTACTACCTCGCTGATGAGCCCGTGGTGCACTTCATCTGGCAGCCCAGCCAAGAGTCATCGGTACTCGCCATGTCCTACGCGTTTGACGACTACTATATCAAGGACTGTGGCGTCATCTCGGTGCCGGAGGTGACGCAGAGGAGGACCGACATAAATGACCAGTTCGTCATCCTCGCCACCGTCGGGGTAGCTTTTGTGTCGGCCTGCCTTTAATTCTGTTCGCAAACACACACTTGTCTTATTTGTTTAAGCAAGCGCGTATGATGGTGCGTGCCTAATGATTGACGATGTACAAGGGAACTTCTCCAGGCAGGTGTGGGACATGCTCTCTAATGATGAGACCATACAAATCGTGGCATATATCGAAGTCTGCATGATACTGATGGTTGCAATGTAGTGGTGAAACAGCTAGATTAAAATAACAAAATTTATGTATGGCCAGGATCACAAATGAATTATGAAACATTTTCTCATAACATTATAACACATATTTTGTATATAAGCTATCATGATATTATATGTTTCTATTGCAACACACGGCACTCACCTAGTATGTATATATATACACACACTAGACTTCAAATAGTTAGAGAAAGCCTAGGCCGACCATCCCCTGTGACCTGGTCCAGGCCGGCGCGCCCATCCACTCCTCAAGCCAGGCTGTCGGGTGCTCTGCTCACCCCACGTCTGTGCGCGCAAAAAAAAAGAATGCATGCATGAGTCAAACACGTTTCTCTTCATGCACGCAAATTTAGAAAAGAGATGTATGGCGTTTTCTATTTTTAAATGATTTATTTTCTCCATAAATATAGAATCACTGCAACAGTCATGTAGTTAAGCTCGCCAGGACCAGTTTATGATATATACTGATACTAAATATGATACAAGGTGTATATATTTATGCAATTTGGTACACTGCGTAAAAAACTGTTACATGCTGCATGCGCACAAAATTAGGATGGCAAAAAATGTACGATGAAAGGAAATGAATTGGCATGCATGGAAACAAAAAAATTGTATCTAATGCTTTATTTCCTCCATAAATATAGAATTGCTCCAACAACCATACAACTAAGCTCGTTAGGACTAGTTTATGATATATATACTGCTACTAATTATGCTACACTGTGTATGTATTTATACAATTCGGTACACTGCGTAAAAATATGTTTTCTGCTGCATGAGCACAAATTTAGGATGACAAAATGTGCAATGAAAGTAAATGGATTGACATGTATGGAAACAAAAAATGTATTTAATGTTTTATTTCCTCCATAAATATATGATCCCTCGAAGAGCCATGTAGCAAAAACTCATTAGAACTAGTTTATGATATATACTGATACTAATTATGCTACACAGTGTAGGTATTTAACTATTTATGCAATTCGGTACACTGCGTAAAAATTTGTTTCATGTTGCATACGCACAAATTTAGTATGGCAGGATGTGTGATGAAAGAAAATAGATTTGCATGCATAGAAATAAAAAATCTTATTTAAATGTTTTATTTCCTCCGTAAATATAGGATCGCTCCAACAGCCATGCAACTAGGCTCGTTAGAACTAGTTTATGATATATACTTATATAAATTATACTACATGGTGTAGGTATATATGCAATGCGTTATACTGCGTAAAAAATCTAGCATGTGGTTTACTAGTGGACTCATCTACATATTCGAGCGTAAAAACCTTAAGTTTTGAGCATAAAACCTCTCAGTTATAAGCGTAAATACTGAGCCAATGTGAGAGGCTAGTAACATCGGTGAGTTATATTTACGATCCTATTTTTATGGCAGATCCGAAAAATATGAGAGTCACATGCATGCGGTTTCTATTTTTACGTAGATCCAAAAAATATAGAAAATCGTGTGAGTTTGTATTGCATACGCGCAAATTTTGGATTATATTTTCCTTTCCATTGCACGCGCGCAAAAAAATGGATGACATGAGTAACACAGAGCATAAATTCTTATACAACATCGCATAAATACTTACATCGTGTAGCATAATTGATAAAAAACCTAATATCGGTCCAACTAAGAACGCCAGCGGGAATTAGGGACAGTTTTATGACAGACGTAAAAATCTAACAATTACGACCATAAGTGATTTGATTTTTTATGGTAATTACGAAACAGTGGGAATTAGGGACAGTTTAATGGCAGACGTAAAATTCTGGCAGTTACAAACATAAATGATTTGATTTTTTATGGTATTTACAAATAATATAAATCAAGGAATTGTCTTTCCAATATACATGCAAAAATATGCATAAAGTAAACTGGTATACGAACTTCAAGTTCAAGAATAAAATCGTACAGTTTTTAACATAAATAGTGCATGTGGTAGGCATAAAATAAAACAATCGAAAGACATAACACAAATCGGAGGAGGTAGTCGCCGGAGGACGCCGTCGAGGACACAAGAACGGACAGAGGTCGTCACTTGGGCCGCCCGAACTGCGCCGGATCGGAGGATGTCACGCGCAATCGTCGTTTCACGTACCTCACGCCTTCCGTGACGCCGCTCGAACCTTGCGCCTCGTGCGCCACCGTCGCTACTCGCACGTCGGGGGCGCCTCTTGCTCGCCCGCCTTGGGAGTGCCGCTGCCTCTCGCCCGTCTCGGCACCCCTGGGTCGCCGCTGCTTGCCCGCACAGGGGCCCCACTGTCGCTCACCATCTAGACCGGGGAGCCACCGCCACCGCGCCACCGATCTGGGGACCGCAGCCGCCATGCATCCGGGTCGGGGAGCCGCGGCCACTGCAACCACCGACCGGGGTCCGTCGCCGCGCGCGCTCTCGAGCAACCGCCCCCGTCGCACGCGCCTAGGTGGGCGCTGTCGCTTATGAATCGGGGTGTGTAACACCCTGAATTTGGGGGTATAAAATTTCTTTCCTAATATCCACCAAATTCAGGTGTTACTCTCTCAGTCTTCGCTTTCCTTTCTCTTTTTTTAAAAAAATGGAGAATTATTTTGTTTTATATTAGCGTAAACCTAGTGGAATGAGCCCTAGAGGCACTTTGGTTGTTGCATTCATGTCGTTGCATGGTGTTTCTAAGTGCAAAATGTGTTTGAAAAAAGTTAACATATCTTTTAGAAGCGCTCGGTAAATTTTCATATTTTTCGGAATATTGTTCTATTTTCCGGAAACCAAAATCTAATTATTTGATAAACTTAATAATGTTTTTAGAAATTCTAATTATGTTTTTTGAGTTCATTAGGTGCCAAAACATTTATAGGAATTTTTCTGGAATTTTGAAAGCATATATAATATTTTGAGCACAAAATATGGATTTCTAGGCTTTTCCAAATTTTAAAAATGGTAAAATCCGAATTTTAACCAAATTTTCATCTCGTTCGAACTCTAGATATATATAAATGTCCGACTTCATCTCGTCGAGCCCGTTCCAGAACACAAAACGTTTTCTCCAAATCCGATCCCTAGCTCTCGGTATTGCTCGCCGAAGTTCGGAGCGGTTCCAACTCCAGCGACAACTCCGGTGAGCAATTACTCCCAATCTGTGCATCGTCTGCCGAATCTGAGGGTACCGCTGCATTTGTCTCGTCGAGGACTTCGTCGCAGCGCGTTCGGTTCGTCAATTGGATCACCGAATCTCTGGCAATCGATGGATTTCCTCTCGGCTCCAGCGAGAGTCTTCTTCCCCCGTGAGCTCATCCATTCTTGTTCTTTGTTTTTCTTCAATTTCTAGGGTTTGGAGATGTAGCACCTTATTCCCCCACACCCTTGCCTCGGTGGCGCGGCGCCCTGCCCCTGGCCCGTGCGTGTGCGGCCCCTGCGGGCGTGGCCCCTGCGGCGGCGCAGTGGCTCGGCGCGGTTGGCCGGCCAGCCATGGCCTGGCCGCGGCCCCTTGCCCGCGTGAGCTTCCCCTAGGTGCGGCCCCTGCCCGCGGGCGCGCGCCCTACGCGGCGTGGCCGGCCCCCTAGCGGCGGTCAAGCTCCTCCCTCCCCTGCGCAGCCCCCCTGCTCCTTCCATTGCCATGAAATTCAAACGTGAGGTAGAGAGGAGAGAGGAAGAAGACGATGGCAATTCCGTAAATTTAGTCCGCACGAATTATAGTATGGTTTAAAACATTCATAACTATTGCGTTTTAAACCCGATTCGATCCATTCAAGTTGCGTTAGATTCGTATTAAAATTATTTTAATTTAGAAATATTTATCCCCACTGTTAAACATTTTATTTATGTAAGTGTTTGTTTAACCAATGGCTACTAGAGCCACAATTCAATTTTAAAATCTAATTTCGGAATTCGATTTGCGCATTTATAATTAGTCACCAATATGATTAATCTTAACTGAAATATTACTTATTAATAATCATTTAGTGTAATCATGTTGTCATTGATTTATTAGTTTCGCATGTCGGTCCGTGCGTACGGTGCGCGTGCCGCGGTGCTGTTTCGCGCGCGTCGTCACGAGTCGTTCGCGAGTGTCGCGCGTAATATTCACACGCGTTGTCATGCGGCGTTCGCGTGTGTCGCGTGCCTTGTCGCGCGCCATTCGCGCGTATAGCGCGTTGTCTGCACGCGAGATTAAATCGTTCGCTTATAATTACTCATGTGAGTTAATTAGTTATTTATTTAATCATCAACTATTAAAATACTAAGTTAGTCAAAACTAACTAGTAGTAATAATTTATATTTGATTAACATCAATTAATATAATTATGTCGAATTGAATATTCTAATTAATACTTGCTTAGTGTAAACACGTTAACCTCTCGACCGTCGCGTTTCTTATCCCCGCGTAACCATAGAAGCGCTCTCTATTTTATATTGCTCGCTTTTATAACATTTTATCTTGTATGGTGTAATGTTCTTATGCATATGTAGATGCTTGTTTTCTTGTGCCTGTTCGTCTTCGCTTCGCGTTGCGATTAGATCACGATTCGTTTCTAAGCTTCGGGGAATCGACGGTCAAGCTTTGGCGACCAAGTGATCGAACTCTTCGAGTTCTACGAGATCGAAGACCCTAAGCATCTGTATAGTGAAGGCAAGTGTTCTCTGACCCATTATGTCTCATTTACTTTATAATTCGCTGTCCCACATACTATGAACAACATAAGGATTGACTAGCTTTCTATTTACCTTGTCCTTGATTACCTTTTGGGTTACTATGGTTAGCTTCATGCTAGCGATTTACTTTAATCAATGAACATGATGAGATACAATGATGATACTATGGTTTTATTCTGGATATGATGATATACTTGTGGCATTTAAGGGGACTCGACCTGTTTCTTGAGTGCCTCTCCGTAAGGACTGGTTCGTTGGATGACCGCCCGAGAAAATAGTGCAACCATGAGGGTGGAATGGGACGCCCTTAGCTGAATAATTAGAGGAACTGGGGTGTAGTTCGCTTCGCCGTCGTGTCATTAATGGGGCTCGGTGTATGCGGCTCGCTCTGCCAAGGTTGGTTCGCCCCTTGGGGAGGAGTGCGGTGCATTTAGGAAACCTAACGGTGGCTACAACCTTAGGGAATCTTTGTAAAGGCTTCGTAGTGAATCCCTGGCCATTCACCATGGGAGTGAATAAGGGTCTTGCAAGCCCGGGCTAGAGAGGGAATCACGGCTTGTGGGTAAAGTGCGCAACCTCTGTAGAGTGTTATGAAACTGATATATCAGTCGTGCTCGCGGTTATGAGCGTCCAAGGGAGCTCCATTGATTCGAGATACTTGATCAGAGATGGTTGGTTTACAGGTGGTGACGAGGATGATGGTTTTGGTTATGATTATGGTACTGGTAAGTGGTATTCTTTCCGTTTGGAAAGGGTACATTGGGTTAATAACTTGGGTTAATGCTAAAACCTGGCTTTCTACTAGTAAATAATAACCTGACCAACTAAAAGAAACTACTTGACTTAACTCCACATAAAGCTAATCCACTACAGTCAAACAGGACATTTTGCTGAGTACGTTGATGTGTACTCACCCTTGCTTTCACAAAACACCAGGTTGCCTTTGGTGCAATCTATGCTCAGGTAAAGAAGAAGGCGTTGAGGCGGATCTCCAGGAGTTCCCGGACTTCGACGAGTTCTGTAACGCCCCGAATTTTAGAGTTAATTTTTTCCCTTTCCTTCGCCAAATTCGGGCGTTACCTCTCTTTTCCCATTTCTTTTCGCTACACCTTACCCATTTCCAAAACTCTATGTCGTGTAATAATAATAAATCCTAGAAGTGGGTTTCCTTGGTTGTTGCATCATGCCGGATCATGCATTTTTGTTGTTTGATTGAGAGGGTTTGTGAATCATACATTCTAGTGATGAATTATGGCTTAAATAGGAAGAAAAATAGAAAAAAGAAAAAACCCCAGCGTCCTAGGCTCGCTTGGCAGCCTTCCTGTGGCCCACCTAGCCGCGCCCCCTCCCTTCGGCCCGGCTCCGTGCCTCGGTCCACGGTGGACGCGCGTCCGCGGCCTAGCTCCCTTTCCCCCTTCCCTGCGCGGCCCAGCCGTTTTCTCCCCGTGTGGCCCGCGAACCCTCCCCCTGTCTTGGGCCGGCCGGCTGGCGCGTGGCCCAGCCGCCCCCCAACAGCTCGCCCCGTTCCTGTCGCGCGCGTGCGCGCTGGGCAACTGCCCAGCCACCGTCGCCACCGGTGGGGCCCACCTGTAGGTGCCCAAGCCACCCCCTGTTCATCTCCTCTAACCTCCACGACGCCCGCTTTCCTCTCACCCCGTGTAGCTCGCTCGTTCTTGCCTCACGCCCATGCAAAACCGTCGTCGCGCCGATCGTCGAGCACCGCCGTGTGACCGACGTCCCGTTGGCCGTTCGGGATTCGACGAGGTGAGCTCGTCCCTGTCTCCCTCATCCCTGTCTCCCTTTTACCCGTCCCCCTCCTCCCTGTGCATGCGGCCCTCCTGCTTGGCATAGCGCGGCCCAACCTCCCCCCCCCCCCCGCCCGCGTGGCGTGGCCTGCTCGTGTGGCCTGCCCACGGCTACTCACGCGGCCGTGGCGTCCCCGGCGCATTCGCGGCAACCTCGCCCTGGCCCCTGGCGCGCGGTGCGGCCCTGGCCCGGCCTCCCCGCCCGGCTCGCTCCCTCGCCCCGACCCCAGCCCTGCCCGCGGCGTGCGGCCCCGTCCCGATGCACTCCCCGCCCCCGGCTCGCCCGCCCCTCCCTGCACATCCCCGGCGTCGGTGCGGCCCCGCTGCTTGCCCGTCCCGGCGCGACGCGTCCGCGGCTTGGCGCGGTCGGCCCCCGGCGCGGCCCCGCTGCCTGCTCGCGGCGCACAGCGCGGCGCGTGCTGTGGCAGAACCTCCCAAGTTATCGAGCCCACATGCACCTGTCCTTGTCTGAAAGACCCTAGACTGCTATGCAGGTGCACCAGATAACTTAATAGGATCCGTCCCATTGCCCCAAGGACACCGGATAAACCACTTACAACCAGGACCGCAGGATTAAGTAACACAAATCACACACCAACAATTTTGCAGTGGAAATCTTATTACCAAATTTTACAAGTTACAACAAGTTTACTTTATGTTTATCGGAGTGATTACAATAGTGATTCAAAGAAATTAACTTTGAAATGTTATAAATTATTTATAAGTTTGCAATATATGCTAGCTTAAGTGACCGTCCTCAATAAGAAGTATAGAAGGGTTACTTAGACTTATAAGAAGGCTGAGCCCACCGGCACTTAACACCATCAACAGCAGCACAAAACTATAACCTAAAAACAACAGGGAATAAAACCCTGAGTACGCAATTACTCAGCAAGACTTACCTGACTAAAGAAAAGACTCTCAAGGATATGCTGGCTGATTAGGAATCAAGGTAAGGCTAAGCAATAATCAAGGACTCATTTTGCAGAAGAGCTTACTAATAGTGAATCCTTATGCCAAAATTTTACTTAACAAGTTAAGTACTTTTCCTAAATCTAGATTTGCCTAATCTAGAGCATTCACTTGTCCTGATCTAGCTTTCTTTTAACCAATTCATATTTCACTTGTCAACTACGATGAGTGGTCGGAGGGTAGAGTCTCCATGACCGAGGAGCAACGACGATTCGAACTGATTATACCCAGCTAGGGATCCCTAACCACACGACATATGTAGCACTTAACCCTTGCATATGTCAACCGTTCCCACAGATCCTCCACAACGTGAACCTGTCCGCGCTACCCGGGAGCACAGTACTCCTCCATCCAGCCTCTAGCCAGGAGGGTACACGCTACTCCCACCATCTCCCACGCCCAGTGCGCGGTTGTCTTTTCACGTATGGAATAGCCGGGTTCAGGCTTACCGGAGCATGTGGCTAGTTGCAAGGTCTCCACCACAACAGGCCTACATCGAATGGTCCTTAATCAACACAGACGGGCAACCTTGTCCGCTCAGCGTCTGATCTAGATGTATTCAAACCATTTTCCCATTTTTGGTACCCGGTAGGGGTACTCTTTTCCAAATGATGAACCCACTCCGGCCGAAGTGGAATCATCACCATAAGTTTGCTTTGATTTTTGAAACGAAAGGCCCACAACCAATGTTCCACAATCATTTTTTTGAAAAAAAATGATTTTTCAATTTCTAAGCAGGGCTAAGCATTATCAGTTCTTTTTATAAAACCGGGATTATGGAGTTTTCAAGGAATGGTAATGCATCAATTGTTTATCACACAATTCCTATCACCTAATGCATCAGATAAGGTGAAAAAGCATTTAAAACACAAGGAAGGGGGCAAATGCACCGGGGCTTGCCTGAATAACACTAAGTTAGTGTTGTTAGGTGGCGACCACTTGGCGACCATCTTTTGTTCTGATACTTGTTTCGTTTGTCCATCTTCAGGTTCGTCCATCAGCATCATCTTGTGGAGAAACTCACGCACAGCGACATCTTGTGGTCGACTCCGCTTTGGTTCTCCGCATCACGTAGTCAATAAACGTACCTAAATGATTTGCATAATGCACATGAATGCATATATAAACAGGAATAGTACGAGACTAAATATTACTACACGTTCGCAAATTAAACACCTAGCAGCGAGGCGTTGTACTATTTCATACGAAAACACTAGTTATCGATATACGACTACGCGCAATAATCACAAAATAATAAACTATACATACTAATTACAACACGCGCATTTCTCCTGTTCAATCATATCTAATTTATTATCAAGCAAGAATAAATTATAAACACACACTATCATCCTTAGTAAAATATATTTCAGAGGTCTAGTAAAACCTGGACTCGCTATTATTAAATGCCAACGACTTAAAATAGGTATAGAAACAATCTAATTAACTCTTTAAACTGTGCATCTTAATTAACTTGATTTACCGATTTATCTAAATCGAACATCACAATATACGTATGCTAAATTAATAACAATTATCGCGACCAACAATTCTATTTAATCTATTTATATACCTAGTTGACTGGAATAACGAATCAACTTACCATCAATTAAATCCGACTTGAGATCACGAAATCGACGATGCCTTTTAGCTCAGCATATCCTTGAGAGTCTTTTCTTTAGTCGGGTAAGTCTTGCTGAGTAATTGCGTACTCAGGGTTTTATTCCCTGTTGTTTTTCAGGTTATAGTTTTGTGCTGCTGTTGATGGTGTTAAGTGCCGGTGGGCTCGGCCTTCTTATAAGTCTAAGTAACCCTTCTATACTTGTTATTGAGGATGGTCACTTAAGCTAGCATATATTGCAAACTTATAAATAATTTATAACATTTCAAAGTTTATTTCTTTGAATCACTATTGTAATCACTCCGATAAACATAAAGTAAACTTGTTGTAACTTGTAAAATTTGGTAATAAGAGTTCCGCTGCAAAATTGTTGGTGTGTGATTTGTGTTACTTAATCCTGCGGTCCTGGTTGTAAGTGGTTTATCCGGTGTCCTTGGGGCAATCGGACGGATCCTGTTAAGTTATCTGGTGCACCTGCATAGCAGTCTAGGGTCTTTGAGACAAGGACAGGTGCATGTGGACCCGATAACTTGGGAGGTTCTGCCACACGTGCGCGGCTCGGCCCCGGCGTGCGTGCGATTCATTCGCGGCGTGTCAGCGCGGCCTTGCGCGCGCGTGCTCGTGTGGTGCACACGGTGTCTTGACGCGGCTCGTCGTGCCCTCGGTGTGATGCGTAGCGCTTCACCACGTTCGCGACGTGCTCGTCTACCCCTAGCCACCCGTCTACTCCTCACTGTGTATTTTATACGCATTAATCACATTGTTTATATTAATGAAATAGAAACTCAATTCGGAAATTGATTACGTTAGTTATTTCATGTAGTTAATCATTGACTTTGTTTAATGTCGACCAATTGAAAATAGCAATAACTCTAGTAGTGCATGTGATTAATACTGGTTAGTATAATTAGGTAGAACTAGATGAAGTAATGATTAACTATACATCTACCCGTAATACGCTTTGATCATAGCTTTAACCACTGCGAGCCCTTCCTTCTTTTCTTTCCAGCGATTACGAATGCAAAACCGTATGTCATATTTTATGCATATTTGACTTATCTGCTCTCTTGTATGGTGTACTGTTTATTTCCTAATTCAAATGGACGGATGTATGTTTGCGCTCGCATAGATAGCGGTCTGGTTGAGGAATCCAAAGAACTCGTAGGAGAAGCCCCTGAGCAGCAGCTGGTTGGTGGAGGCAAGTGTCCCTTGACCCATCTATGTCCTATACAATTCTATAATTCACTTTCCGCATTTACACAATTTATACTTAAGGATTTACTAGCTCTTGTTATCCATGTCCTTGCTTACCTATTTGGGTTGGATTATTATGGTTTAGCTTTATGCTAGTGCTTAACACTAATCAATGAACATGATGAGATTTATCAATGCTACGCTGTTTCCCTTCTTTATTATGATGGTATACTTGTGGCTTTTAAGGGGACTCGAGCGGTTCTCGAGTGCCTCTCCGTAAGGACCTGTTCGTTGGATGACCGCCCGGGAAAACAGTGCAACCATGAGGGTGGAATGGGACGCCCTTAGCTGAATAATTAGAGGAACCGGGGTGTAGTTCGCTTAGCCGTCGTGCCGTTAATGGGGCTCGGTGTATGCGGCTCGCTCTGCCAAGGTTGGTTTGCCCCTTGGGGAGGAGTGCGGTACATTTAGGAAACCTAATGGGCTATGTAGTGATACCTAATTGGCGGCTACAGCCTCGGGGAATCTTTGTAAAGGCTACGTAGTGATACCCTGCTGGGTCACCTTGGTAGTGATCAATGGAGAGTCATGATCTTCGGGCAGAAAGGGAATCACGGCTTGTGGGTAAAGTGCGCAACCTCTGCAGAGTGTTTGAAAACTGATATATCAGCCGTACTTGCGGTTATGAGCGGCCAAGTGAGCTTCATTGATTAGTGACACTTGATCAGAAATGTTCGGATTACAGGTGGCAATGAGAATGATGGTTTTGGCATTGGTTATGGTAATGGTAAGTGGTATTCTTTCCATTTGGAAAGGGTACATTTGGGTTAATAACGTGGGTTAATTCTAAAATCTGGCTCTCTCTACTAGTAATAATAATCTGACCAACTAAAAGCAACTGCTTGACTTACCCCCCACATAAAGCTAGTCCACTACAGCCAAACAGGACACTTGTTGAGTATGTTGATGTGTACTCACCCTTGCTCTACACACCAAACCCCCCCCCTTCCCCAGGTTGTCCGCATTGCAACCACTGCTCAGGAGAAGATGAAGCCGTGGAAGGAGACTTCCAAGAGTTCCAAGATTACGATGAGTTCTAGACGTGGGTTAGCGGCAACCCCTAGTCAGCTGCCTGTGAAGGCCGTGTGTATCTACATTTCGTTTTTGCAATTTGATTATTGTTAAAGACTATGTGGATGTCTCAGACATATGATGTAATCGACTATTATTCCCCTTTTATATTATGATTTGAGCACTGTGTGATGATGTCCAGTTATGTAACTGCTGTGTACGTGAATTGCTGATCCTGGCACGTACATGGTTTGCATTTGGTTTGCCTTCTAAAACCGGGTGTGACATAGGTGGTATCAAAGCCAGGTTGACTGTAGGACCGCTAACCTAGAGTAGAATGGTCGCTCTAAGGATTATAGACCCCTATCATCACCTTGACTTTGATATCCCTTCAAAAGTTGGTCATATCGACCAAACCTATGTTTTACTATATATTATACCTTGCTAAAAATCTTTTTGTTTATTCTAATTCCTCATTTTATTTATGGTTTATTACTTGCTGGTCATATTAGTTTTGTTCTCACTCTTATGCTTACGGTATCTTTGGTAGATGGCTCGTCTTTGACACACTGCACGGAAGTCCGTCATTCCCTTCTTGCCCTCTCGTCTCGCTGAGCGTCCGCTTCACCGTTTAGTGACTGGTCAATCTAGCCACTTGGAGAGGCTGCACCACTGCCTGCACGAGCAGGAGCGTCGATGACAGGAGCTAGGACAGCAGGGCTCCTCTTTCTCGCTTCAGCAGGAGATAGAGTCCGTGAGGAGCTGCTCCCCTGTGCTCCCACTGGAGGCGCCCCCTGCACCACCACTGAGCGCCCCAGCCGCTGGAGTAGCTGCTGGAGGAGACCCTGACAATGGAGGCAGCGATGGCAGCTCGAGCTTCAACACCGACCTTTCAGCCGACCAGGAGCCGGAAGGATGGGTCGCCCTACCCATCACTCGCGACGCCGCTCGTGGGTGTCACTTCCACGACGCCGCTCACGGGTGTCACTTCCACGACGCGCTCGACACCCTGCTATGCCAGGCACTCCATCGGCGTACTTGGTCTATTGAGTATCGCTGTGTGGTCTTCCAGTACAGTCGCGGGGTCTACCTGGATCGCTGGGAGGCGACCTGCTTGGTGCGCCGTCCGGAGAACAGTCTCTAGGGTGCGGAGGTCTGCTCGGAGCACTACTCTATCTCTGAGCGGGACTCAGCTGAGGCGGCCATGCAAGATGCCACACGGCGTGCGCTCTTGCACTACTACTCAGTGCTCGGCGGGGTAGCCGGCGGTCTCAACCTGAAATATTACCCCCGTCGTCCATCGGGCAGCACAGGAGGCGTGATTGTCTCACCTGTTGGTGAGGACAATCCTAGGTTGAGCAGCACAGTCATCCTAGCCGCCGTGCTAAACACAGAGCTGGACCATGCACTAGATGAGCTGAGTAGGGCTCGTGCTGAGATCGCTCAGCTGCGGGCTGAGCGCGTGGGGCATCGTCACCTGGAGGATGGCTCTCCCGCTCCCGTCGGGACTCAGCACCCGTACCGCTCACCTCAGCGTGGACACCAGGCCTATGGCAACCCCGACTGCAGGACCAAGATAAATTTAGAACCATAGATCGCCAGCGTTGGGTCCTATAATAAATGCTTAATATAGAAGTTTTAGTCTTAGTCTCAGTATTAGTCTTAGTCTCAGTTTTACTGTTAGTTAGTCTTAGTTAGACAGGGTAGTTTGCTTATCCTGTGCCTTTATGCTTGTTATGATGAACAATGTTGGAGTTGGATCTTTATAATGACTGTCACCAGAGTGTGGGTATTCCCTGCATTTTGGTTTATCTGTTATATGTTAATGAAGTTAGTTATCTAGTTGGGAAGCCTTTATTCCACTTTCCTCTTTATCTGAGAAGCTATGTTGGTCTATGTTGGAAATCAGTGAAGATGTTCATCTGTTCAGTGTTGTGGAAGAATTCTATACTCTTTTCTTATGCTGCAAGATTTGCAAGATCAGTTCTGATGTGTGGTTGCATTCTGCAGATGTCAGAAAATAGGCGCAGAGGAGGAAGACATGCTCAGTAGGAGCAGGCAGCCCCGTAGGATGAGGCACCCCAGCAACAATAGCTGCCACCACCGCCCCCGATGACGATCTAGCAGATGTTTATGATGCAGACTCAGGCGGTTCAAGCCATCGGTCAGACTCTTACCGCCATTCAGCAGCAGCAGCCACCACCTCATCCTCAAATGCCTCAGATGCCTAGGGACAAGCGTGCTGAATTCATGAGAGGTCAACCCCCAGTGTTCGCTCACTCTTCTGACCCCATGGATGCTGAAGACTAGCTGCGCACCATGGAGCGGGAGTTGCACACTGCTCAGTGTGATGACAGGGAGAAAGTTCTGTATGGCCCCCGTCTGTTGAGAGGAGCAGCTCAGTCTTGGTGAGAGTCTTACCTCGCCACCCATGCCAACCCCGACGCCATCACCTGGGGAGAATTCAGAGATAGCTTCTGTCAGTACCATGTTCCTGCAGGTCTGATGACAGTGAAGAAGGAGGAGTTCCGGGCACTCAAGCAAGGGTCAATGTCTGTTAGTGAGTATCAAGATAGGTTTCTGCAACTGTCTCGCTATGCTCCTGAAGATGTCAACACCGACGCCAAGAGGCAGTATCGATTCTTGCAAGGCTTGGTCGACCCTCTGTAGTATCAGCTGATGAATCATACCTTTCCCACATTTCAGTACCTGATTGACAGAGCAATCATGATAGAGAAGAAGCATAAAGAGATGGAGGATCACAAGCACAAGATCAGTGGACCCCAGCTTGGAAGCAGCAATCGCCCTCGTTTCTCAGGCAATCCACCTCAGCAGTTCAGGCAGAACCAGCGCCCACCTCAGCAGCAGCAGTTTCAAAGGCAGTATCCTCAGCACCAGCATCAGAATCGTCAGAACAATCAGTCAGGAGGAGGTCAGTTCCAGAGGCAGAATCAGCAGGCACCTCGTCTCCCTGCCCCAGCAAACCAGCAGAACAGTCAAGCAGCACCAGTTCAAGGCGGAAGCAGGGCATGTTTCCACTATGGAGAGCAAGGCCATTGGGTGATGCAATGCCCGAAGAAGGCACCCCAGCAGCAGTCGGGCCCTAATGCCCCAGCAAAGCAGAATGTGCCTCAGCCTGGAGCAGGCAACCGCTCTCAGCCACACTACAACCATGGGAGACTGAACCACCTGGAGGCTGAAGTAGTTCAGGAGACCCCCGGCATGATAGTAGGTATGTTTCCAGTCGACTCCCATATTGCAGAAGTGTTATTTGATACTAGAGCAATGCATTCATTCATTACTGCATCATGGGTAGAAGCACATAATCTTCCAATAACTACCATGTCAACCCCCATTCAAATTGACTCAGCCGGTGGTAGAATTCGAGCCGATAGCATTTGCTTGAATGTAAGTGTGGAAATAAGGGGGATAGCGTTTCCTGCTAACCTCATAGTGATGGGTACTCAGGGAATAGATGTTATCCTAGGGATAAATTGGCTAGACAAGTATCAGGCAGTTATCAATTGTGATAAGAGGACAATCAAGTTGATGTCCCCACTAGGAGAGGAAGTGGTGATCGAGTTAGTCCCGCCTGAGCCAAAGAAAGGAAGTTGTTATCAGATGGCTGTTGGTAGCAGTGAAGCAGATCCACTTGAGATTATCAAGGTTGTGTCCGAGTTCCCAGATGTGTTTCCAAAGGACTTACCAGGTATGCCACCCGAGCGAAAAGTTGAGTTTGCCATAGAGCTTCTTCCTGGCACCGCCCCCATCTTTAAGAGAGCTTACAGAGTATCTGGGCTAGAGTTGGTTGAACTTAAGAAGCAGATCGACGAGCTGTCAGAGAAAGGTTACATCCGACCAAGCACCTCGCCTTGGGCCGCCCCTGTCCTATTCGTGGAGAAGAAAGATGGCACCGGAAGGATGTGTATCGACTATCGAGCTCTGAATGAAGTCACAATCAAGAACAAGTACCCCTTGCCCAGAATAGAAGATCTGTTCGACCAGTTGAGAGGAGCCAGCGTGTTTTCAAAGATAGATCTGAGGTCAGGTTATCATCAGCTCAGGATTCGACCTTTAGACATTTCGAAGACGGCATTCATTAACAAGTATGGGTTGTATGAGTTCACTGTGATGTCTTTTGGTCTAACAAATGCATCAGCCTTCTTCATGAATCTGATGAACAGTGTATTCATGGATTATCTCGACAAGTTTGTGGTGGTATTTATTGACGATATTCTGATATATTCTCAAAGCGAAGCAGAGCATGCGGGTCATTTGAGGATGGTATTGCAGAGATTGCGAGAGCACCAGCTGTATGCAAAGTTGAGCAAGTGCGAGTTCTGGATTGATGAAGTCCTATTCTTGGGTCACATAATCAACAAAGAAGGATTGGCTGTGGATCCAAAGAAAGTGGCAGACGTTCTGAACTGGAAAGTGCCAACAGATGCCCGAGGAATCAAGAGCTTCATTGGAATGGCCGGATATTATCGGCGATTCATTGAAGGGTTTTCAAAGATTGCGAAACCAATGGCAGCTTTCTAGGCAACAAAGTTGAGTTCAAGTGGACCCAAAAATGTCAAGAGGCCTTTGAAGCGCTGAAAGAGAAGTTAACTACAGCACCTGTCTTAGTCTTGTCTGATGTGCACAAGCCCTTCTCGGTGTATTGCGATGCTTGTTACACCGGTTTGGGATGCGTATTGATGCAAGAGGGAAGAGTTGTGGCTTACTCGTCCCAACAGCTGAAGGTTCATGAGAAGAATTACCCAATCCATGACCTAGAGTTGGCAGCAGTGGTTCATGCTCTGAAGACATGGAGACACTATCTGTATGGGCAGAAATGTGATGTTTACACAGACCACAAGAGTCTGAAGTACATATTCACCCAGTTAGAGCTGAATATGAGGCAATGAAGATGGTTAGAGCTGATCAAAGACTATAAATTGGAGATTCATTACCATCCAGGCAAAGCGAACGTAGTGGCAGATGCTTTGAGCAGGAAGAGTCAAGTCAATATGATGGTCGCTCATCCGATGCCTTATGAGTTGGCCAAAGAGTTTGATAGGCTAAGTCTCAAGTTTTTGAACAATATGCGAGGAGTAACAGTTGAGTTAGAACCCACCTTGGAGCGGGAAATCAAAGAAGCACAGAAGAATGATGAGAAGATCAGTGCAATCCAGCAACTGATTCTAGAAGACAGAGTTAAAGATTTTCGGGAAGATGCAGAAGGTGCGATATGGTTCAAGGACCGCTTGTGTGTTCCCAATGTCCAGTCCATTTGGGAACTGATCCTCAAGGAAGCTCATGAGACTGCTTATTCTATACTACTTGGAAGCGAGAAGATGTATCAAGATCTGAAGAAGAAATTCTGGTGGTACGGAATGAAGAGGGAAATCGCAGAGCATGTGGCTATGTGTGATAGTTGTCGACGGATCAAGGCAGAGCACCAGAGACCAGCTGGATTGTTGTAGCCGTTGCGAATTCCTCAGTGGAAATGGGACGAAATCGGTATGGATTTCATAGTCGGATTGCCTCGCACTCAAGCCGGCTACGATTCCATTTGGGTAGTGGTGGACCGATTGACCAAGTCAGCCCACTTCATACCTGTCAAGACCAACTACAATAGTGCAGTATTGGCGGAGTTGTACATGTCCCAGATCGTTTGTCTTCATGGTGTACCAAAGAAGATAGTGTCAGATAGAGGAACGCAGTTCACCTCTCATTTCTGGCAGCAATTGCATGAAGCTTTGGGTACACATCTGAATTTCAGTTCAGCTTATCATTCGCAGATAGATGGTCAGACTGAAAGAACTAATCAAATCCTCGAAGACATGTTGAGAGCCTGTGCGTTGCAAGATCAGTCCGGATGGGACAAGAGGTTGCCTTATGCAGAGTTCTCCTATAACAACAGTTACCAGGCCAGCTTGAAGATGTCACCATTTCAGGCGCTTTATGGAATGAGTTGTAGAACTCCGTTGCAATGGGATCAGCCTGGAGAAAAGCAAGTGTTTGGGCCGGACATTCTGCTTGAAGCTGAAGAGAACATCAAGATGGTTCGGGAGAATCTGAAGATAGCGCAATCAAGACAGCGAAGTTATGCAGACACAAGAAGAAGAGAGCTGAGTTTCGAAGTTGGAGATTTTGTCTATTTGAAAGTTTCGCCTATCAAAGGAGTCAGAACATTCGGAGTCAAAGGCAAGCTAGTACCCCGCTACATTGGTCCATATCAGATTCTCGCAAGGCGTGGAGAAGTGGCCTATCAGCTCAGCTTGCCAGAAAATTTGTCTGCCGTGCATGATATCTTTCATGTGTCCCAGTTGAAGAAATGTCTACGTGTGCCAGAAGAGCAGTTGTCAGTGGAAGGTCTTGAAGTCCAAGAAGACTTGACCTATATTGAGAGGCCAACGCAAATCCTTGAGACTGCAGACAGAGTCACCCAAAGGAAGACTATCAGAATATGCAAAGTCAGATGGGGTCATCACTCCGAAGAAGAGGCAACTTGGGAGCGTGAAGATGATCTGATGGCTAAATATCCTGAGCTCTTTGCTAGCCAACCTTGAATCTCGAGGGCGAGATTCTTTTAAGGGGGATAGGTTTGTAACGCCCCGAATTTTAGAGTTAAATTTTTTCCCTTCACTCGCCAAATTCGGGCGTTACCTCTCTTTTCCAATTTCTTTTCGCTACACCTTACCCATTTCCAAAACTCTATGTGGTGTAATAATAATAAATCCTAGAAGTGGGTTTCTTTGGTTGTTGCATCATGCCGGATCATGCATTTTTGTTGTTTGATTGAGAGGGTTTGTGAATCATGCATTCTAGTTATGAATTATGGCTAAAATAGGAAGAAAAATAGAAAAAAGGAAAAACCCCCAGCGTCCTGGGCTCGCCTGGCGGCCTGCCCGTGGCCCACCTAGTCGCGCCCCCTCCCTTCGGCCCGGCTCCGTGCCTCGGCCCACGGTGGACGCGCGTCCGCGGCCCAGCTCCCTTTCCCCCTCCCTGCGTGGCCCAACCGTTTTATCCCCGCGCGGCCCGCGAACCCTCCCCTGTCTTGGGCCGACTGGCGCGCAGCCCAGCCGCCCCCAACAGCTCGCCCCGCTCCTGTCGCGCGCGTGCGCGCTGGGCAGTTGCCCAGCCGCCGTCGCCACCGGTGGGGCCCACCGGTAGGTGCCCAAGCCGCCCCCTGTTCATCTCCTCTAACCTCCATGACGCCCGCTTTCCTCTCACCCTATGTAGCTCGCTCGTTCTTGCCTCACGCCCACGCAAAACCGCTGTCGCGCCAATCGTCGAGCTCCGCCGTGTGCCCGATGTCCCGCTGGCCGTTCGGGATTCGCCGAGGTGAGCTCATCCCCGTCTCCCTTGTCCCCGTCTCCCTCTTCCCCGTCCCCCTCGTCTCTGTGCGCGCGGCCCTCCCGCTCAGCGTAGCATGGCCAAACCTCCCCCCCTGCGCGGCGTGGCCTGCCCGCGGTGATGCCCGGCGCGGCCGTAACCTACCTGGCGCGTTCGCGGCGGCCCCGGCTCGGCCTCCCCGCCCGGCTCTCTCCGCCGCCCCAACCCCGGCCCTGTCCACGGCGCGTGGCCCCGTCCCGGCGCGCTCCCCGCCCCCGGCTCGCCCGCCCCTCCCTACGTGTCCCCTACGTCGGCGCGGTCCCGCTGCTCGCCCGTCCCGGCGCGTCCGCGGGTTGGCGCGGTCGGCCCTCAGCGCAGCCCTGCTGCTTGCGCAGCGCGTTCGGCCCCGGCGCGGACCCGCTGCCTGCTCGCGGCGCGCAGCGCAGCGCGTGCGTGGCTCGGCCCTGGCGTGCGCGCGATTTGTTCGCGGCACGTCAGCGTGGCCTTGCACGCGCGCGTGCTCGTGTGGTGCGCGCGGTGTCTTGGCGCGGCTTGCCGTGCCGTCGGCACGACGCGTAGCGCTTCGCCACGTTCGCGACGTGCTCGTCTACCCCTAGCCACCCGTCTACCCCTCACCGTGTATTTTATACGCATTAATCACATTGTTTATATTAATGAAATAGAAACTCAATTCGGAAATTGATTACGTTAGTTATTTCATGTAGTTAATCATTGACTTTGTTTAATGTCGACCAATTGGAAATAGTTATAACTCTAGTAGTGCATGTGATTAATACTGGTTAGTATAATTAGGTAGAACTAGATGAAGTAATGATTAACTATACATCTACCCGTAATACGCTTTGATCATAGCTTTAACCACTGCGAGCCCTTCCTTCTTTTCTTTCCAGTGATTGCGAATGCAAAACCGTATGTCATATTTTATGCATATTTGACTTATCTGCTCTCTTGTATGGTGTACTGTTTATTTCCTAATTCAAATGGACGGATGTATGTTTGCGCTCGCATAGATAGCGGTCTGGTTGAGGAATCTGAAGAACTCGTAGGAGAAGCCCCTGAGCAGCAGCTGGTTGGTGGAGGCAAGTGTCCCTTGACCCATCTATGTCCTATAAAATTCTATAATTCACTTTTCGCATTTACACAATTTATACTTAAGGATTGACTAGCTCTTGTTATCCATGTCCTTGCTTACCTATTTGGGTTGGATTATTATGGTTTAGCTTTATGCTAGTGCTTAACACTAATCAATGAACATGATGAGAATTATCAATGGTACGTTGTTTCCCTTCTTTATTATGATGATATACTTGTGGCTTTTAAGGGGACTCGAGCGATTTCTCGAGTGCCTCTCCGTAAGGACCTGTTCGTTGGATGACCGCCCGGGAAAACAGTGCAACCATGAGGGTGGAATGGGACGCCCTTAGCTGAATAATTAGAGGAACCGGGGTGTAGTTCGCTTAGCCGTCGTGCCGTTAATGGGGCTCGGTGTATGCGGCTCGCTCTGCCAAGGTTGGTTTGCCCCTTGGGGAGGAGTGCGGTACATTTAGGAAACCTAACGGGTGGCTACAGCCCTAGGGAATCTTTGTAAAGGCTACGTAGTGATACCCTGCTGGGTCACCTTGGTAGTGATCAATGGAGAGTCATGATCTCCGGGCAGAAAGGGAATCATGGCTTGTGGGTAAAGTGCGCAACCTCTGCAGAGTGTTTGAAAACTGATATATCAGTCATGCTCGCGGTTATGAGCGGCCAAGGGAGCTCCATTGATTAGTGACAATTGATCAGAAATGTTCGGATTACAGGTGGCAGTGAGAATGATGGTTTTGGCATTGGTTATGGTAATGGTAAGTGGTATTCTTTCTGTTTGGAAAGGGTACATTTGGGTTAATAACATGGGTTAATTCTAAAATCTGGCTCTCTCTACTAGTAATAATAATCTGACCAACTAAAAGCAACTGCTTGACTTACCCCCCACATAAAGCTAGTCCACTACAGCCAAACAGGACACTTGTTGAGTATGTTGATGTGTACTCACCCTTGCTCTACACACCAACCCCCCCCCCTTCCCCAGGTTGTCCGCATTGCAACCACTACTCAGGAGAAGATGAAGCCATGGAAGGAGACTTCTAGGAGTTCCAAGATTACGATGAGTTCTAGGCGTGGGTTAGCGGCAACCCCCAGTCGGCTGCCTGTGAAGGCCACATGTATCTACGTTTCGTTTTCGCACTTTGATTATTGTTAAGGACTATGTGGATGTCTCAGACATATGATGTAATCGACTATTATTCCCCTTTTATATTATGATTTGAGTAACGTGTGATGATGTCCAGTTATGTAACTGCTGTGTACGTGAATTGCTGATCCTGGCACATACATGGTTCGCATTCGGTTTGCCTTCTGAAACCGGGTGTGACAAGTTCGAGGACTATGCTAGCGACCTCCCCCAGTCAGCTGCCTGTGGTGGGTTGTTTACGTTGGCTACGTTTCGATTCTGTGTACTTTGATTTATATAATGTAAATGGCTCTAGTCTGTAATATTATTACTTACATTTTATTGTAATTCGAAGCATTGTGTTATGATGAGTCATTTATGTAATCGTTGTGTACGTGAATTACTGATCCTGGCACATACATGGTTCACATTCAGTTTACCTTCAAAACTGGGTGTGACATAAGTGGTATCAAAGCCATGCTGACTGTAGGACCGCTAGCCTAGAGTAGCATTGGCTGTTTTAAGGACTTATTGATTATTACTTCACCTCATCATTGATTCTGCTTCAAAATATTAGTCAGCTCGACTAATTCTATGTTGTGCTCCTATATGCCCCCTTGCCCCCCTTGCCAAAAGTATTTTATTCCAGTATGGTCTATACTTCTCTCAATCTATTAGATCTGATCTCACTCTTGTGCTTGCGACATCTTTGTTGATGCCCCCTGACCATAACCTTCTTGTCTTTTGGGATTCTTTTCTCTTCCATAATTAAATTGCTACTATTTGACCATATTTGTTCCATTGGTATTGACATGCTGTATCTTTTGGATTCTTCCATACCCTTATCCGTTAATTCAAATACTTAGCCCTAAAAACTCTATTACCTACTTAAACATTTCAGTTTATATGTCCATGATCTTCCTGTCTTTTGAGACCCTTTCCTATTCTATTGTTAAGTCGCTATCTTTTGGCAATTTGTACTCTCTTCGTCTTGGTATGCTCGTACCATTGGAATCCTACATACTCTTCTTTTGATATGTGCTTACCTTTATATCTCAATATTTGTTTAAGACATTTCAGTTAACGTGCCCTTGACCACCCTTGTTTCTTAATGATCCATGAGCAGTCATTTTATTTTGCACACCCGTGATAATCTTGTTGTTTCCTTGTAACTTCCTTCGATAATGAATTTTAACTTCAACTCTTCTGTCGGAACCTCACTTATCTTATCACTGATTGTTTTCTCCATTTTGTCACTTTGTGAGTCTTGCCTTAACTCTATCCATGGATTGCCCTTTTCATCATTATCACCTTTATCCTTATCACATCTATATTTTACCTTGATGTTTATCTTATACCAGCCTTTAAAATATCCTCTTTTCCATCTCAATCTGAGCATTGTACTGCACCTATTTTTTTCATTGGTTATATCCTCTTCTTTGTCACTTGCAAGTTTTTTAACTCTATCCTTTGTTGTGTTTTGTTTGTCATCTCCTTGACCCTTCTCATCACTCTATCCTACCTTGTGGTTACCTTATGTCTATTATCTAAAATCCTTAATTTCCCATCTCAGTTCGAGAGTGGTGTTTTACTTATTCCGCCCTTGTTCGTAACCTCATCTTTGCCATGTGCAAGTCTTGTCGTGACCCCATTCTTGGTTGTACTTGTACCGCTGGATCTTTAATGCCTTCATCTTTTCTCTCATGCCCTTGTCTATTATTGCCTTTGACCCTTGCAATATTGATGTCTTCTACTTGAATGCTTACCTTGAACTTATCCTTTAAAAGCCTCCCCTTTCTTTCAACCCAGTTTGAGAGTTGCGGGTTACCTATCCCTCCCTTGATTTATTTTCACTTCTTGTCGCCTTATAAGTTTTGTCTTAATTCCATCCTTTGCTATGTGTTTTATTTGTTATCACCATCTCCTGGTCATCCATCGATCTTTCCTTGATACTCATCTTTATTCTGGATCTGTAAAATCTCCTCTCTTCCACCTCAATTTGAGAGTGTCAATTTACCTATCTGACCCTTGGACGCACCCTCTCCTTTTCCATTTGCAGGTCCCATCTTAACTCCATCCTTTATGGAACTTATATCCTTGGTTCTTATGTGCATTTACCTCCTCTCTTACATTCTTATCCGGTATCACCTTTAACCCTTGTAATATTCATACCCTTACCTTCATGCTTACTTTGAACCTCCCATTTAAGGCCTTCTCTTTTCCATCCTTGTTCGAGGATAATGTCTCACCTATTTCACTATTGACTACTCCCCCTTCTTTGACACCTTGCAAGTTTTATCTAAAATACATCCTTTATTGTGTGTTTGACTGTTATCACCTTAATTCTTGTCATCCCTCGATCTTTACCTTGATGCTTATCATGCACCCATATTTTAAAGCTTCCTCTCCCAATTCAGTTCAATAGTGTTGTCTTACCCCTCCCCGCTCTTATTCGTTCTGTATTCCTCTGTTACGTTGCAAGTCTTGTCTTAACCTGATCTTTTGGTGTGCTTTTGCCTGTTACCTTCTGTACCCTTGTAATCACTAGATCTTTCCATGATGCTCATCTTATGCCTACCTTTTGAATTATCATCTTTCCCATCTTGATTTGAGAATGGTGTTTACCTACCCTGCCCTTGGTTGCATTTTCTCCCTTGTAGATTACAATCCTTGCTTCAACTACATCCCTTATTGTGCTCGTGTCCCTATCCTACACGTCTGGTTCTTCTCCTTGTCCTTCAACAACATTAGAGAGTAGTTATTCCCTTTTTAAGAAAGACCACTATTTAATTAAAAGGAACGTATAGCAACGAGATGTTTGTTGTTGTATGCTTGTGTTGTTTGTCTTTGTGCGATGACTGATTTGCCTCTTTGTGATGAATGTTGATGTGTTGTGCCGCAATGACATCAGTTTACTAGCTGAGTGTCATAGAGTTAGGTAGCTAGGTGCTCTCCCTTTTCTCTCTTTAATCCATCTATGCTTACCTTTTCTATCTATACCCTTCCCTCTTGCATCAGTCGGTTGGCAACCTCCAACCTCTCTTAATCAGTCAAGGTTAGAGTCGACATCATCTTCATCAAGTGTGTATCAATGCTTCTGTTAAGGGGGTTAGCCGCTAACCCCAATGAAGGCAATGCGATCAACATCAACCAACAAGATCAAAGAGAAGATCAAAGTGAAGCAGCGAAAGCGTGTGTGGGTCCTAACCCACAGGTCCAAGAGATCCTCAAGAACTGCATCAATCGGTCTGAAGCATTTGAAGGTCAAAGCAACCAGTCCACAAAGTTAAAGTTGCTAGAGTCAGTTGAGTTAGGAGAAGCTATGAAAAACCAATAAACCAATCTCATTTTCTTGCTAGCCTCTTCTTGAATCTCGAGGACGAGATTCTGTTAAGGGGGTTAGGTTTGTAACACCCTGAATTTGGGGGTATAAAATTTCTTTCCTAATATCCACCAAATTCAGGTGTTACTCTCTCAGTCTTCGCTTTCCTTTCTCTTTTTTTAAAAATGGAGAATTATTTTGTTTTATATTAGCGTAAACCTAGTGGAATGAGCCCTAGAGGCACTTTGGTTGTTGCATTCATGCCATTGCATGGTGTTTCTAAGTGCAAAATGTGTTTGAAACATGTTAACATATCTTATAGAAGCGCTCGGTAAATTTTCATATTTTCGGAATATTTTTCTATTTTTCGGAAACCAAAATCTAATTATTTGATAAACTTAAAAGTGTTTTTAGAAATTCTAATTAAGTTTTTTGAGTTCATTAGGTGCCAAAACATTTATAGGAATTTTTCTGGAATTTTTGAAAGCATATATAATATTTTGAGCACAAAATATGGATTTCTAGGCTTTTCCGAATTTTAAAAATGGTAAAATCCGAATTTTAACCAAATTTTCATCTCGTCCGAACCCTAAATATATATACATGTCCGGCTTCATCTCGTTGAGCCCGTTCCAGAACACGAAACGTTTTCTCCAAATCCGATCCCTAGCTCCCGGTATTGCTCGCCGAAGTTCGGAGCGGTTCCAACTCTGGCGATAACTCCGGCGAGCAATTACTCCCAGTCCGTGCATCGTCTGCCGAATCCGAGGGTACCGCTGCGTTCGTCTCGCCGAGGACTTCGTCGCAGCGCGTTCGGTTCGTCGATTGGATCACCGAATCTCCGCCAATCGACAGATTTCCTCTCGGCTCCGGCGAGAGTTTTCTTCCCCGGTGAGCTCCTCCATTCTTGTTCTTTGTTTTCTTCAATTTCTAGGGTTTGGAGATGTAGCACCTCATTCCCCCGCACCCTTGCCTCGGCGGCGCGGCGCCCTGCCCCCGGCCCGTGCGCATGCGGCCCCTACGGGTGCGGCCCCTGCGGCAGCGCAGCGGCTCGGCGCGGTTGGCCGGCCGGCCATGGCCTGGCCGCGGGCCGCGGCCCCCTGCCCACGCGAGCTTCCCCCTAGGTGCGGCCCCTGCCCGCGGGCGCGTGCCCTGCGCGGCGTGGCCGGCCCCCTAGTGGCGGTCAAGCTCGCCCTCCCCTACGCAGCCCCCCTGCTCTTCCTTCCATTGCCATGAAATTCAAACGTGAGGTAGAGAGGAGAGAGGAAGAAGACGACGGCAATTCTGTAAATTTAGTCCGCGCGAATTACAGTATGGTTTAAAACATTCATAACTTTTGCGTTTTAAACCCGATTTGATCCGTTCAAGTTGCGTTAGATTCGTATTAAAATTATCTTAATTTAGAAATATTTATCCCCACTGTTGCACATTTTATTTATGTAAGTGTTTGTTTAACCAATGGCTACTAGAGCCACAATTCAATTTTAAAATCTAATTTCGAAATTTGATTTGCGCATTTATAATTAGTCACCAATATGATTAATCTTAACTGAAATATTACTTATTAATAATCATTTAGTGTAATCATGTTGTCATTTATTTATTAGTTTCGCATGTCGGACCGCGCGTACGGTGCGCGTGCCGCGGTGCTGTTTCGCGAGCGTCGTCACGAGTCGTTCGCGAGTGTCGCGCGTAATATTCGCACGCGTTGTCGCGCGCCGTTCGCGTGTGTCGCGCGCCTTGCCGCGTGCCGTTCGCGCGTATAGCGCGTTGTCCGCACGCGAGATTAAATCGTTCGCTTATAATTACTCATGTGAGTTAATTAGTTATTTATTTAATCATCAACTATTAAAATACTAAGTTAGTCAAAACTAACTAGTAGTATTAATTTACATTTGATTAATATCAATTAATATAATTATGTCGAATTGAATATTCTAATTAATACTTGCTTAGTGTAAACACGTTAACCTCTCAACCGTAGCTTCGACCATCGCGTTTCTTATCCCAGCGTAACCATAGAAGCGCTCTCTATTTTATATTGCTTGCTTTTATAACATTTTATCTTGTATGGTGTAATGTTCTTATGCATATGTATATGTTTGTTTGCTTGTGCATGTTCATTTTATCTCGACGGTCAAGCTTTGGTGACCAAGTGATCGAACTCTTCGAGTTCTACGAGATCGAAGACCCTGAGCATCTGTTTGGTGAAGGCAAGTGTCCTCTGACCCATTATGTCTCATTTACTTTATAATTCACTGTCCCGCATACTATGAACAACATAAGGATTGACTAGCTTTCTATTTACCTTGTCCTTGATTACCTTTTGGGTTACTATGGTTAGCTTCATGCTAGTGCTTTACTTTAATCAATGAACATGATGAGATACAATGATGATACTATGGTTTTATTCTGGATATGATGATATACTTGTGGCATTTAAGGGGACTCGAGGTGTTTCTCGAGTGCCTCTCCGTAAGGACTGGTTCGTTGGATGACCGTCCGGGAAAATAGTGCAACCATGAGGGTGGAATGGGGCTCGGTGTATGTGGCTCGCTCTGCCAAGGTTGGTTCACCCCTTGGGGAGGAGTGTGGTGCATTTAGGAAACCTAACGGGCGACTACAGCCTCAGGAAATCTTTGTAAAGGCTTCGTAGTGAATCCCTGGCCATTCACCTTGGGAGTGAATAAGGGTCTTGCAAGCCCGGGCTAGAGAGGGAATCATGACTTGTGGGTAAAGTGCGCAACCTCTGCAGAGTGTTATGAAACTGATATATCAGCCGTGCTCGCGGTTATGAGCGGCCAAGCGAGCTCCATTGATTAGAGATACTTGATCAGAGATGGTTGGTTTACAGGTGGTGATGAGGATGATGGTTTTGGTTATGATTATGGTACTGGTAAGTGGTATTCTTTCCGTTTGGAAAGGGTACATCGGGTTAATAACTTGGGTTAATGCTAAAACCTGGCTTTCTACTAGTAAATAATAACCTGACCAACTAAAAGCAACTACTTGACTTAACTCCACATAAAGCAAGTCCACTACAGCCAAATGGGACATTTTGCTGAGTACATTGATGTGTACTCACCCTTACTTTCACATTGCCTTTGGTGCAATCTATGCTCAGGTAAAGAAGAAGGCGTCGAGGCAGATCTCCAGGAGTTCCAGGACTTCGACGAGTTCGAGGACTAGGCTAGCGACCTCCCCCAGTCAGCTGCCTGTGGTGGGTTGTTTACGTTGGCTACGTTTCGATTCTGTGTACTTTGATTTATATAATGTAAATGGCTCTAGTCTGTAATATTATTACTTACTCTTTATTGTAATTCAAAGCATTGTGCTATGATGAGTCATTTATGTAATCGTTGTGTACGTGAATTACTGATCCTGGCACGTACATGGTTCGCATTCGGTTTACCTTCTAAACCGGGTGTGATAGGGTGGGACGTGAAAAATTGAACCCTAGCGCTCCGGGTCTTTTTTCTATAGACGATCGGACCTGGTTCGGCTTAACCAGATGGCACTGTCTGACCTAGTCTTAGTGTAGTTATTGAAGCCTAGGGCTAGTAATATACAATATATATACTCTATAAGAATGCAATGTAGGCGTCCACATGGTGCACGGCTCTGTCCTGCCCCCGCACCCTCCCCCTCCGCGCATGCCCCGCCTCCGGGACCCCCGCGCCCCGCCCCTGGCAATCTCACTCTGTGACCCTCACGCCCCACCCCCCAAATCTCATGACCCAACCTCTGCCCCACCCCCAATCTCACTCCGTGACCCCCGCGCGGTGGTCGCGGTCATCCTGCCACCGATGCTGCTTTCTGTGCCGGCCACCAGACAAGCTCCTCCTCGCTATGGGGAGTCCGAACTCGAGACTACTCCCCATACCCACGCCTAGATCCCACACCCGGCGAGATGAGCTTGTTGAGGACGGGGACCTACTCGCCCTCGACCCGGATCTCCCCCATCCTCCCCCAACTCTAGTGAGGAGGATGACCACCCTCTTATGATTGTTGGTTCCCTATACCAGACAGTTGGTATTCCTCCCGTGTTCTTTGTGAAGCTAATTGTAACACCATAAAAACCATCAACTAAAAATAATGAATTTAGTTATTATGGTAATTAGGGTAATAAATTTTTATTCAGGTGTTTATTATTTATTTGCATTTGAAATGATTTTTGATTGCTCATGATTGATTTGTGGATATTTATTAGCATTTCTTCTTATAGGAAAATCCTAGTAAATAATATAATAATTATTAGTTTAAAAATAAATATTTTATTTATAAATAGTTTTGGTACAATTATTATGAATTTTAGAGTTATTTTAAAATGTATTTCGAATTTGAAAAGAAAAAAACAAAAGAAAACCTAATCTAACCCTAAAAAGCCCATTAGGCCCATGAATCCCAGCCGCCGCGCCCTCCTATTCCTTGCCCAAGGACACCGACCCCGCAGCCGTCCGTTCATTTCGCGTTAATGGAGATTCAACTCTACCGTTTTCCCTCCCCCCCATTACTCTCGTTTGAAACTAACGCATCAATGGCCTCCATGAAGAACCGCCGGCGCCTCTCTCCCTCCCCCGGCTGACCTTTCCTCTCCCTCCCTCTCCTCTATAAAACGACGCCGAGCTTCATCTCGCCTCTCTGCCCACTCACATAAGCTCTTCTTTCTCGCCTGCTGTTCGTGTCATTCACCGTCGACCGGAACTCCGAAGTGCCGCTCCCGATAGCTGTTGTGCTGCCGACACCGGAGCTGCTCGCTGCTAGAGCCATTCATCGCTGACCGGAACTCCAAAGCCGACGTCGTGTCCTCACGACCTTTCCCTGACACCCGACAACCTGCCCCATTAGTCGTCGTTCATTGCGCAAGAGGAAGGAGAGGTAGAACAAGAATGTTTTGTTGTATAATTCCTACCGATAGATTATTTTGCGTGAGATTATTTCTCAGTTCAAAAGAGTTAATTTAGGTCCCTGTAATTTTATGGGCTATCCCCAGTAGCCTATAGTTAATCGCGATCTAACTTCTGTAGCGAATTATAATTTTAGTTGTGTATTTTTTCTTCATGTTTATACTGAACGGTTAGCTTCATGTGTACGTGATAAGATATTTTATATAGTGCTCCGCTATCTTTCGCATTTGTATATTTTAATTTGGTTACGTCGGTTAGGAATTAATTTAAATATAGTTTGTTGGAGTATAGGGTGAATGGATAGGTAGACCACATATTTATAACAAAATCGCTAGATAAAAAATACTATATTATATTTGCTCAGACTAAACTATAGATTTTTAGTCAAACTGTATGTGTTCGTATGTGCGATTATATACAAATTTCTTATTCACTAAGTCATGCTAAAGTCTCGATTAATATTAAAATAATATAGTGACTATGTCCACTGTAAACTAAATAGTAGAATTAAATCGATAGTTTAATTTAGTTCTCTTAAATGTTAAGGTTATGTGACTTTTTAAATAATATTGTAACATCTACTATAATTTCCCTTTAGGAAGAATGAACAAAAAAACCCACGCGCTATCCGGTGGAAATAATTGATTAGCTAATTAATCTAACTCCACAGAGTTTGTTTTAAGCGCTACACCTATGTTATTTTATGTTATATAGTATGTGCTTCCATAGTCAATTTGTCATATAGATTTCTCTAGTGAATTCTCGAAACTAAATGATTAGTATTTTATCTCATAACAAATGAGATGATCGTCGATACGGATAATCTTATATTATAGTTACAAAACTAGTTTTATTTTTAGATGTCTTCCTTTTATAAGTATGAATTGTATAATGCATGTTTTATTGTTTGTTGAATGGTGTCTATTTATTTATTGGTGTATGTTTTCTTTTGTATGTATGATGTGCGATATAGTAGAAGCCGATTGTGTGGTAGAGGATCCGAATTTGTTTGAGGACGACCCACAGGAAACTTTCGAGCAAGACAAGTGGATTCTCCCTCTCCATATTCTATTTGTACCCAATTAATGCATATAATAATGTTTACTTTTTGGATATACTGCATAATTTGATGGGATTTACCTAATTAAGGATTTCCTAGATTTACCAACTGTATTCCTTGATTATCCTGGGAAAAATACTATGCTTTGCAAATTGATGCTACCGCTCAACTTGTTAATTTTGATGTCACTCATTATTTGATATTAATGTTCTAAAAATGAAATTGGCATTATGATATTAACCCGATGGTTAAACAAGGTTATTTCATATTAATTGGAACATGGAGTGACCACCCAGGATAACAGTGCAACCACGAGTGCTATCATGGCTCTGGCTTTAGTAATTAGCTTTATGTGCTTAGTACCTAGAAACCTTACCTGAAATATGGGCAAGAGGGGGAGCGGCAGTGGGGGCAGCTCACGTTAACATGGGGACGTATTCTTGGCTAAGGTACCTCGCCCAGAGGGCCTCCACACCGACTTGGAAACCTTAGCGGGTTGCTTCGTATTAAGTGTATTTGTGAAAGCCTCATAATGGATCCCTAGCCATTCACCTTAGTAGTGTTTACGGGTCCGATCAACCCAGGCTAGATGGGATACATGGCTTATGGGTAGAGTTGTACTACCTCTGCAGAGTGTAAAACTGATATATTAGTCGTGCTCACGGTTAAGAGCAGCCTGGACCCTCACATGATAATTGAACTTAAAGATGCACAATAAATCGAGATCTGATGATCTGCCAATGGTTTACTTAAGTGGTTTCACTTAAGTGTTTTTGATATACTCTTATACCTTTGTTTAAATGGGATACTTGGGATACACACTTATTAGTAAGACAGGTGTTGTTAATAAAATATTGACCAACTAAAATGCTTACTGCTCAACCCTAGCCTCACCTTGTTAAACTTGCATTAATTTTCCCCCACTTGCTGAGCCCCGACCATAAGTGAGCTCACCCTTGCTAATATTTTGATCAGAGGGTGATGAAGAAGACTTTGATGGAGATTTCGACGATGAATTCTAAGTCTAACGATGCGTCGATCATCTTCCTGTGGGAGATTACCCATATTTAAATCTGCCCTACTTTGATGCTGATACTTGTTAAAGATACAATGATTCAGATGATGTAATAAAGTACTCTACTCTCTTTACGGCTTTATTGCATTGTCTTTTGATATATTACACTTGTGACGTTAACATATGTGTGAAAATGGATCTTGGCACACATATGCTATGCATTCGGTTCTGCACCCTAGAATCGGGTGTGACAGAAGTGGTATCAAAGCCATGTTGACCCTAGGTCGTTAGATTAGTTAGAAATGGAAAGCCTAGTTTGTCCAAAACTTGCTAATTTCATTCTTATAAAATTATTTTATCAGCCTTACCTCTTTAAAATTTCAACTGAGTTGACATTTCTCTTGTAGATGGTTTGTACTCTCCAAACTACCCGGGTCAACACCAACTACGCCCCTCCGCCACGGCAAATTCCTGTCTACCCAGTGGTAGTAGAGGAAGTTCCGGTGGATCTCCCTCGCATTCGAGTGGAGCATGGGGTCATCCTGGAGGACAGCTCAGAGGAACTCCTGCCGACGCCCACCCTGTTAGCAGAGTCACTGGCCTTCGCAGCTAGGTCATCAACCTCGGCACCGCCTGCACTAGCCGTTCAAGCTCCTGCACCCGGAGGCGACGACCTAGACAACTCTAGGGACGATGATGAGGATGACAACGATGACGAGGACGAAGAGGAACAAGTCAACGAGGAAGCCAACTACGCCCAGCAGGACTACTTCATGGGGTTTGGGCCTGTCGTTGAACATTACACATCAATGTTCGAGACGGGACACTTCCCCAACCTGCTGCAAGACGTGCTGCACGCGTTAGGAACCTACGTCCGCCCCTTGTACGAAATAAGGTGAGTGAGTGAGCCTCCCCAGGCTTGCTACTACATCACTCGCATCAACGTCAGGGTGATGGATGCAGGGGATAGGGGATTCAGGACTCTGTCAGCTCATGAAAGTCCCTAACACCGCTATCCACCTATGTTGCTTCTGTCAGCGATGCTGCCAGACAGACCCTGTGGTCTCTCAGCCACACCTACCGGCAGCAGTTGTATGACACGAGGTTCAGGCATCTTCCTCTGAGTCTAAGTAGAGGGAGCTAGACCAGCATCGTTCCAGGTGGAGCTGGTGAGGATCGCCTCAACACCCTAGCTGGTGTAGTGGCCGGTCTCAACACCGACCTAGACAGTGCCACCCTAGATCTCTCTAGGGTGCACTTGGAGCTGGAGGATGCCCATGCCAGGATTGTAGCCTTGGAAGCCCAACTTCAAGGACGGGATCCGCCTGAAGCCCAGGTCCCTGCCATGGCGTTGTCCCCTCCCCACAAGAGGCTTCGCTATGGGGAGCCCGGATCCATCACCAGGCTGCTCTAGAAATTTTAAGTTATGTTATAATAAGTTAGCTCTCGCGTCAGATGATGAAAACTCTCTTTTTAAGTTATCTTCATAATAATAACAACCATGTGATGGTGTTGGTTGCTATGTTTGAGTTGAATTTTTGTTTGAGTGCAATGGACTTATGGAATGATGGCCATAAGAGCATATAAAACATTTTAAACTTAAGCTATTCCTCTCTAGAATCTTTATTATTCCTCACTCCTCTAAGAAGTTCACTTTCTAACCAATCAGATGGTGAACGCTCGCCAAGGACCCAACAACAACAGGAACCAGCGTGGTCAACAGATACCACCACCACCGAACCCTAACATGGAATAGTTTATCGCCGCTCAGATGCAGCTTCTGCAGGGACTCACGACGACTGTTCAACAGATTCAGCAAAACCAGCAGAATCAACAACACCAGCAGCAACAACAGAATGCACCCCCGGCTAGAGATAAACACCGGGATTTTATGAGCCATCACCCGCCAATGTTCTCTCATGTGGTTGATCCTTTGGATGCCGATGACTGGCTCAAGGTTATCAGAAAGAAGTTGGATATCACCCAGTGCAACGACCGGGAAAAGGTCTTGTATGCCTCCACACCGACTTGGAAACCTTAGCGGGTTGCTTCGTATTAAGTGTATTTGTGAAAGCCTCATAATGGATCCCTAGCCATTCACCTTGGTAGTGTTTACGGGTCCGATCAACCCAGGCTAGATGGGATACATGGCTTGTGGGTAAAGTTGTACTACCTCTACAGAGTGTAAAACTGATATGTCAGTCGTGCTCACGGTTAAGAGCAGCCAGGACCCTCACATGATAATTGAACTTAAAGATGGACAATAAATCGAGATCTGATGATCTGCCAATGGTTTACTTAAGTGGTTTCACTTAAGTGTTTTTGATATACTCTTATACCTTTGTTTAAATGGGATACTTGGGATACACACTTATTAGTAAGACAGGTGTTGTTAATAAAATATTGACCAACTAAAATGCTTACTGCTCAACCCTAGCCTCACCTTGTTAAACTTGCATTAATTTCCCCCACTTGCTGAGCCCCGACCATAAGTGAGCTCACCCTTGCTAATATTTTGATATGACGGTGATGAAGAAGACTTTGATGGAGATTTCGACGATGAATTCTAAGTCTAACGATGTGCCAGTCATCTTCCTGTGGGAGATTACCCATATTTAAATCCGCCCTACTTTGATGTTGATACTTGTTAAAGATACAATGATTCAGATGATGTAATAAAGTATTCTACTCTCTTTACGCCTTTATTGCATTGTCTTTTGATATATTAAACTTGTGACGTCAACATATGTGTGGAAATGGATCTTGGCACACATATGTTATGCATTCGGTTCTGCCCCCTAGAACCGGGTGTGACATTAACGAAGCAGGCGGTGACAAGCACTTCCCTAGTGTAGGCAAGGCTGGGTGCAAGGGCAGTGCTCCAGGACGAAGGGGGGTGTGGGTGGTGTCACTGTTGTGAAGTCCGTACCGGAGCGTGGAGCTAGCGTTGGCCACCATCGTCGCCTTGTGCTGCAGGTTCATTCACGACCACAGAAGAAGCCTCGATTCGTGGAAAGGTAGCTCCAGCTCTTCCTTGTCTGCTCAAATTTGGTACATCTGTGATTTCCTTGCAAAGAGTAGGCGGAATGGCAATAGCTTGGCAGATTAGTCGATTGGTTAAGGATAGTTATCTCTTGATTCCTTTTGTTTTTTTACCACAAAATCTCAGATACCCTTGTCGACGCTATTTGTATTGCATAGTTTTAATTCTGTAGAACATTATAACATCAAAAGTTTACCACGCAGTGTAGTTCTTTTAACTTGTTCCACTGAATTAGAGTGCTCTTGCAAAATTATGAATTGTATGTAGTATATTTTAGCCCGGTATTTTCACCTTTCATTGCTTTATCCATGTGCTTGCTTTGACATGGTTTGGTGGGGCAAGCTTGTAGATGAAGCTGACAAAACTCAACTCAGCCAAGCGGACGCTGAAGTTGACATTGTCTATTGCAGGTAAAACATAAAAAAGCAAAATGGTGGACATGGACCAAGGGCCTAGAATTGAGAACTAGACTGAATTTGCATGTAAAGTTCCATTGGGCAGTTCCACTGAGAACTAGAATGATTTGTATGTGACCGCCGATTCTGGTAATATGAACTTCAAATTATTGTCGTGTTGTTGCAGACGGCAAGGAAATCAACAGCTCCACCAGCACCAGCAACATCCATGTGGATCTTACATAGCTTCTTTGGTACATTTCTCTGGTTTGATTTGCTCCTAAGATGTTATACATTCTTTATATTGATGTTTTAGCTTTGTCCGATATGCAGATATACACTCAACGATAAGCTCATGCGATTGTTTCATTGCTTCTTTCTTTCGGTCAATTTAACTGTGTCTTTCAAGAAAAAAGAAGGCTGATGGCAATGCTACTTTTTTATATAATCCTAAGGTTTTACAATTATGGTGTATTAACTTGAACTTTTTAATATTTCTTGATGTTTTCCCTTTTTATGTGTCTCTAGGTTCTTGTTCCAGTTGCTAATGGTTCAGATGAAATTGACGTTGTCGATTTGATAGATGTGTTGCATAGAACAGGAGCAAATGTTGGTGTTGCATTGCTGGAGAAGAAATTTCAGTTGATGTCTACTTAATCACCTCATAACTGAACAAATACTAAGAAAAGCAAAAGAAGGAATTAACAAGAAAGGTATGCAAACCGGAACATCTGTTGCCTTGCACTTTCTTTATGAACTGTATTTTGGGAATATTTACATGATCCAAATCTCTTGTTGTTTGCGCTGACAGTGTCATGGGCACCGGACCTTGGGTGCTTGTGTCGTACTTCGCCACCATGGTATCCCCCTCACACTTTTGTGTTACTATATGTACATGAAATTCTCTTCAAGTATATGTACCCTGACAACATATGAAGATAGTTTGATTCACACACTAATTTACACCCTAATCCACCTCAACACATGTGGAAAGCCTGACATCCTTGAAGACCATGATGACTACATTTAGTAATAGAATAAATCGGTCTGATTGGATGGCTGCGTGTCTACGAGTAGGCTGACGTCGTCATGACCAATCGGATACGACAATTTTAAGTGTATGGATGAATGCAGACTAATAATATCAAATGACTTGTTTTGCATCTAACTATAAGGGGTGTGCCTTTCACATAAAGATAATCAAACATAATTTTAATAAAATCAATGTATATGGTGATTCGAGATGAGACGGTGCGACTAACGGAATATGTCTTTTTTCCGGAAGTGATAATCCAACGAGTAGTGTCGTCGCAAATACTAATGATCATGGCATATAAATGAGGCTTGACGTGTCGGCAAATGACCCTCTCGATGAAAGGACGTGTGTGAAGTGTAACGATCAAGCAAACTGGACCTTTCGCTCTGCATTTGCGTCTTCCTCCCCGGCCGGCCCAGATGTTCGTCGATGTCTTTGCAGCCTATTCTTCGGTCCGCTCATTGCTTTTCTTTTTGCGTGTGGCCATCGTTCTAACATGCATGCGAACAGTCTATATTATTCTTTACTACCTATCTATATCATTCTTTTTTTTTTGCTAATACATAAATCGTTTCATTAGCTTTTATCCTCTTAATATAACCAATTTTATTAAAAATGATGTAAGGATATGTAAATGGTTTAACTAAATCAAATATGCAACCGTCTAATTCAATTGCATGCATTCGACCCCTTTCTGGTGCGAATCGCGATCCATTGTTTGGTGAGGTGGCAGCTAGCGCAGACGATGCTAACGACTCGACTCGTCAGTCAGTCAGGACCGCCACGGAGGAAACAGATTATATATACATGCAGTTTATTTCATGGGCTGAACATTAATTGAGCATCATGCATGCAATGCAGAGGGCCTGCGTGGCACAGCGATCATCCGTGACTCCACTCCACCCGAAAGGCTAGCTTCTCAAGCTACCGAATCGTGTGCAATTTGGGCATGGTATATACTCCATAATCTATTTGGTGTTTTTTATACGTCGGGTCTGATAATCACTGCACAAGCCAAAAAACCTGCAACGGCTCCTGGACCTTCACCAGCAACAGTTGATGGTCCGTCCAGTCCAGACTAGAGTTCGTCAGTTCCACGCCGGCAGGCACGCAGGCAGCAGCGGCAGGTTAGTACTCGTCGTCCCCTTCTCTTCTTCTTGTTTCTTCCTATGATTAACCGACAGTTCTTTCGCAGATTGGCTTTATTTTGTTATGCTAACTTGCTATACTGCTGCTGCAGTATATATAGTTTAGTGGCCAATGTGACAAGATATATAAAGCCTAGCTTGACGAATGATTTGTTTTGGTTGCTCATTCAAATCGTTTCGCTTGAAAATTTTCGAGTCGGCTCGGCACCCTTCAAATCTATCCTGCTCATTCAGTCGTCGACCCTGCATGCGATGCATTTTTTTTCTCTCATCTAGACGTAGAGTCCTGCTTGAATTAATCAGTTACTAATAATTTCTACTAGGAAACCGCACGCATTCTCACAAAATGCAAAAGTATACACTGTGTGTGTTTCTGAATGCACGAGTAGAGTTTTCATTTATTTCCCTGTCTCTTCCGGGGTGGAGCCGGGGTGCCAGACGCAACGTCGACGGCAGCGTCACCAACCGCCTCGGACCTTTTGCGCTCCCTCCTCGATTCCCTGGACGTATCATGGCTTAGGTAAAAGGGTCGTACCTCCTTCACCACCTCCTTCACCGTGATGTATCCCTTTCTGCTAGTCATGAAATGACGTTGTTTTTTCTTCTTAGGGTTAGGGGCTCATGGCAAAGTCCGCATCAAAGTCCGTTTTCATGTACCGCGAGCGTGATGTTGGATCTTTTATGGGCTTGACTTATTTATTCAATAAACTCTATGATGTGTAATGGTGGAGAATACCAATAGTACTATATTGGAATTCCAAGGGTCGTTGTCTTTACTTATATGGTGGAAATTATTTCACTTAATTTGAGAAGTCAAGAAACGAACCAGGTGTGCCACACGCGCGCGCACCGCCGCTGGGCTCGGGCCGGGCGAGGCAGGCAGCGGGCGAGGTTGTGTTAATTTTTAGCACTCATTAACCGCAGGAGTTTTAACTCTGGGTTAAACCTTTCAGATGCCCGTATCTAGATCTACGGCATGTGAGACCCTTCTCCTTCTGCTTCCCTTCCGCGAAAGGTTAAGGAGAGAACGCCTGTCACTTGGCACGAGAGCAGAACACTTTCAGAATCACAGTCCAGCCGCAAGTGTGGGTATTTCCATCTCGTAACTCTGCGCGAGAGGGCAGGTGTCTCCGAAGCCCTTGCCGTTCGAGACCTTGCACGGGGGAATCGACAATTAGGTTTTTGAGGAGCGTCTATGCGACTGCTCGAACATCCTTCTGGTAAACATGTTCTTTCTGGCGTCTTCATCTCGTACGGATGACAAGAAAAGTTGGACAAGGATCAGGATCCTCGGAGCGCATGGGAGGGTATGATCAATTCAGCTCCTTACCATTTTACGTTCTACAGATTATATATGTTTCATATGTTCATCTCTGCTGTTTCGTATGTAGCCATGAATTTATCCAAACTGTTCTGTCATATCATATAATAACTTTTCTGATGCATGTTCATGCTATTAATATATCATACATGTTTGTTTTAATTTTACAGTTATGTTGTTTATATTGTTATCTATTTATTTTCAGTTGTTCCATCATGCTGCATGTACCATGTTTATATGCTTATTATATTTATATGATTCATATGTTTTATATTCTCATGTTCCATATTGTTATGGATATATTTGACATCATGATTTCTATGATTAATCATCTTTTATATGTCATCACCATAATATTAATCTATGGAATTAAAATGATATGGAAAATGCCTATATTTTTAACACGTGATGTCTGGTCCGTTCTGCAGCGCCAGTAGGGCCTGCTGGATCGCTCAAATGAGCGGCTGGCCCTGAAGAGTGATGGGGCGGCGGAGCTTACGTCGTTGTGCGTGGAGCTGAAGGACGACACCGCGGCTGCGCGCAGGAAGGTGGCGCCCCTGGAGGATGAGGTCCGCCTTCTGAAGGAAAGCCTTCAGAAGGTGAGTGAGATGTGTCTTGACGTCAAACCGCCGAGGCCCCTTCCCGAGCCGGCTCCCTTGCGAAGGATCTGGAGGCTGAGCGGTCCAAGGCCCAAGGCTTGAAAACAAAAATGGGAGGTACGTGTTGTTACCTCTGCTTTATCCATTTGGCTTACTCTAGCCATGGCTTAGTGTCTTGGTTGCTTTCCAAAGCTTCGACGGGATCTTGACATTTCCATCGACACCTCCCGGACGCTCTCCCAGGTTGTGGACCAGAAGATCGTCGAGCTCAAGGCGCTATCCGATGCGGTGTCAGACTTTGGCCGAGGCCTCAGAGCTGAGTATGTCCCCTTGGGTGAGTCCCCGTGGAGCCGCATGCAAGCCCCGAGTGGCTATGTGCAGAGCAAACTCCGTGAGCCCGTCCACCTCGGGGTGAAGCGGGCGCTAGCCGTCGTTGCATCCCACTATGAGATTAATCTCGAGCAGGTGTGCGAGGGCTACATCCTACCGGACGAGGACGACCTTGCCAACGCGGAGGTGCGAAGACTCACCAACGTTGTAGAGGGTCCAGGCTCGGCACTGGCGCGCCACTTCGAGGAAGAGGTGGTTCCACCAGTGTCTCCTTTGAGCGTCGGATCCTACTCCGCCGTGGTGTCTACAGACGACGCTGAGGGTGATACCTCCCCTCCTATTGCATAGATTATTTTGCCATGCGGTGTTTGTAATGAACATCTAACTCTATTGTATGAACTACATCCTAAGACTTCTTCTGGTTCTTAGTGTTTTGTTGTGTTATTTTTTCCCTACGTTTTATGCTCGTCGTCCTGCCTTTCTGCGGAGTTCCTGTTGGAACAGGAGTTACCTTCTTAGGAGGAGGACGGTGAGTGGGGAAACCGTATCCCGGAGGCATAGGTGTTCCCTGTGGTTCGGCCACCCCTTCCTATCAGGATGTCTCTTGTTCCTTTAAGATTCCATTTTATGTCTAGGATGAGAGCATGAAACTCGTTTTTAAAGGAAAAACTTTGAGAAAAAATGACATAGAGGAAGTTCCCCCCTTCTAGCTGTAGGAAACGGGTGATGCCTAAGAGGGGGTGAATTAGGACTTCTAAAACTTTCACTAAACTATGCCACAAATAATTATTCCCTAGAGCAAAACCTATGCAAATAATCAAACTAGAATGTGCAAACTAGGTTTTGTCTAAGTGTTGCTATCTCTACCGCAATGGCTAAGTTTCAATCTATACTATATAAGTATGAATACAAGATTGAAACTTAAATGCTTAACATAAATGTGGAAACTTAAAGAGCAAGATAGAGATGCAAACTCTCATGGATGATGCCGGTATTTTTACCAAGGTATCCAGAACCACGCAAGGTCTCGACTAATCCTCGTTGTTGCCCCTACGCAAAGGGAAGCCCACGCAAGGGCCAAGCACCTCGGTCGAGTAACTCCATAGAGAGCCATGGGCCTTCTCCACGCGCAAGTGGTGCTCCACTTCTGGCTCCTCTCGGACGCTCCCCGCCGTCTCCACTATCGAGCTTCCGACTGAAAACACTGCGAGCCTCGTTCCCTCCAGTACACGGTGGCGGTCGTGACACAAACGTGGTTATCACGGTCTCGAAAGACTCTCGCCCGCTCGGTATAATTACAATGGCTCGTGCAAGAGCCGAGAGGTTGGTGGTTTATCTAAACTCACTCAACTAACTAGGATTCACCTAGAGCAAGCGCTAGAGCGGTCTAACTAACCTAAGCACTTCGCAAAGCACATACGCTAATCACCGAGTGATTCTATTAAGCACTTGGGTGTAAGAGCACTTGGGAATGTCTACTATATGCCTTGGTATGTCTCTTGGGCTCCCACATTTAGAAATGGCCGGTTGGGGGTGTATTTATAGCGCCCAACACAAAAACTAGCCGTTGGAGGAAAGCTGCTACTTTCAGTGGGTCAACAGATAGTCCGGTGGGGTCACCGGACAGTCTGGTGCCCCTGTCCGGTGTGCCTAGCCGTTGGGTCTATCAGCGTAGGTGACCGTTGGCGCGCAGGCTTTTTGCACCGGATAGTCCGGACTTCACACTGGATAGTCCGGTGGTTTTCCCTCCACGGTGCCACCTGGAACTAGCCGTTAGGGCTGCTGTTCCTGGTGCACCGAACAGTCCGGCGTGTGGCACCAGACAGTCCGGTCGGTGCTCCTGTCCGAACAGTCCAACTGTGGCAACACTTCTTCTTTTCTTGGACTTTACTTGATCTTCATAATGTCTTCTTTTAAGGTGTTGTTTTACTCAATGCCTTGGTCCAAGTAACTTTAGCATCCTATGAACTACAAACACAAACACTAGCAAACACATTAGTTCACAGGTTATGTTGATCATCAAACACCAAATATATTGAGCCAAATGGCCCGAGGTCCATTTTCCTTACAATCTTCCCCTTTTGGTGATTGATGACAACACAACCAAAGCAAGCAAATATCATAAAAATTTGATTGAAAAATATGCAATTTACTTGCTAGGATGCATGATTGTCCCCACAATGTGATATTTTGGACTTAAGCCTCCCCCTAACTCCATAATTCACTTACTTCCTATTTTATACCAAAGAACCAAAACACTTGAAGAACTAAAAATGTTTAAATTGTGGTGTTTGGTGTTTGATACAGTTTTAATTGCTTTGGTCCCTAAACTTCTCCCCCTTTGGCATCAACCACCGAAAAGGAAGACATTTAAAAGCATGTAGGAAGCAAATAAGATTTGCCCTCATAAAGGATTTGTCAATTAATACCAGTTGAAGCACTAAATTGTTACTCCCCCTAAATGAGTGTTCTCCTTTATAAAGAATTTTATCCCCCTTTAGAGATGAAGAAATACTCCCCCTGACAAAGATCTTCTACTTAGGAAAAAGCATGTGAGAAATAGAGGTGCAAGACATGATTTGAATACACTAACTTCCCTTATGCATAGGTAACAAAGTATGAGTCAACAATATATGCATTTATAGCAACATGGGAAGTATAAGATATGAAATATAGTCTAATCAAATATTGGAGAAGACATGTAAATGATACTGAATGTAGTCTCAAAGATACCAATTGAAAGTCAAAGGCGAACCAATTGAAAACCAATGGCAGGCTTGTGAGACATGAGAATTCTTGTAGATTTTGTAGTGGAAGCTTGTTGTCTTTCTTTAAGGACTTCATTTTCCTTACAATGAGACTACTACATGAAATAGACTCGAAAAAGGTATTAGTCTCAAAGTCTTAGATTATAGAGTAACCTCCCCCCTAAAAGTGTGCATACAAGTTTTGAATACTTGTAGGAGACATGCACTTTGATTTGATATCAAGAGGGGCAAATTATCTATAATCTGAGCTTTGGCACATATAAGTTAAATGATACCAATTGTAGGATATAAGATTTTGAAGCATTAGTGTCATTTACTTAGGAATGTTAAATAATCTATGTGTCATGCTTAAACATTTTAAACCATGTAGGTTTGCTCAAGAATATGAAATAAAAATGAGCAATCCTACCATGTGATTTACCTAGTATGCATGCATTTTTAATCTAAAGTAAATACAAAATGAAATACTAGGCATGGAAGGTAAAACTAGATACAAGAAAATAGATACGCATATCTAAAAATAAGGAATACAATAAATCTAGTTATGTGGGGGACAGATATCCCCCGGGTCCACTAGAAGGGTAAAAGACCTCATGAAAGGCCCAAGGGCCCAATAAATCGTAAGGTCATTCCTTCATGGGCCTGGGGAGGGACAATCAGCAAAGCAAACCAACATAAAGCCGGATCGACGCAAGTCCAGATGGTCCCACAACGTTGAGCGAGAAATCACAACAGAAGATCCGACTTTCCCGCGCTGGAGCACCATGCAACAGAGCCAGGCGAGGATAGGTTAGCTAAATCATAGGAAGATAGACTCAAACAGTTCACTATCTTTTAGGTGCACGTTGTTATCATATCCATATGTGTTGCCCCACGGTCGAATATATAAGGCCCAGGGGGCACCCCTTCAGAATGATCGAACACACTACCCAGCCACCTACCTCAACCCTCCACGCTCTCGCTTTAGAGAACCACCTTGTAATCCATAACACGAAGCATCTCCGCCAGGACATAGGGTGTTACGCATCTCTAAGCGGCCCGAACCTGTAAACATTGTCTATTGTCCCTCGTGCATCTGGCACGAACCATTTTGCTACAGTCGGCGACACCATCCTACTCCTAAAAACACCTCGTGGGGCAACCCCGGGTGTGCGGTCGGACCCAAAACACCGACAGCTGGCGCGCCAGGTAGGGGGGTGTCAACGATCCAAGCTAGCTCAATGGCCGTCACTTTCTACGACAAGATCACCTTCCGTCCCGGATCCACGTTCTGCTTCGGAACGATCTCGTTCGTAGCAGACGAAGAGGGAACTCTACACCGCATTGTAGACCCGCCAAAAAAGAAGTCTCCTCCAACAAACTCCGAGGATATCGGAAAAGCGCAACCTCCAGCTCTCCGAAGGAAGATCGCCACGACAACCACGCCGTTCTACCCCGACGTTCTTTTCATCGGGAGAGTGGAGTCGCCTCCTGTCTCCGACGACGAACCGACCGCGCCTGGGGAAGAACCACCTCAGCGGGAGTCCCGTCGACAAAGAAACCGACGACGAAACATCTGGCGACATCACCAAGCCGGAGAACGGGATCCGGAGCAGCCTGTCTCGCGAGACGAGGTCTCGGAGATGGGAGAAACTCCGGAAGAACGCGTCTTTAGAGAACGAAGGAACTCCCGATCGTGCGATCGTCGACGAGCTCAGGAACAAGCCGAGCAAGACGCGAGGCAGCGCCGGGAAAATCCACTCTTTGGTCGCAACCTGAACCCCGACTTCGCCCGAGCCATGAACACGCCGAGTGAAGTCGGAGGAGTGCTAGCTCGGATAGCTGACGGACTCCCTCGGACTCCCGACGCCGAGGGCTATCGACGCCTGTTCACCCAAGCAGCCAACCATCTCCTACCTCTCGCTCACCCACCGAACGATTTGCGACACGCCATCAACAGTCGTCGAGACGCGCGGAGCTCCATCAACGCTTCGCGTGAACGACGGCATGAGAACGAGATTCGCCGCCGGGAGGAATACGACAGGGATCACGGCATCCCCACTCGGAGTCAAGCCACCAGAGCCGAATCAACGACGGCCTCGACTGGCGGAACTGCCCGGGGACGGTCGAGGAACCACAACAACTACTCCCCTCCCCGGGACAGACATCATCCCCGACAACAGGAGGACACATGTGGAGTATCCGCCCTTACTCCGCGCCTTAGGGCTATTCAATGGCCCCCTAACTTCAAGGTATCCAACGTCGACAAGTATGAACCTAAGCAGGATCCAGGAGGCTGGCTGGCCGTCTACACCACCGCCGCTCGAGCCACCGGAGCATCTAAAGACGTGATGACCGCGTACTTACCCATTGTCCTCGGGCAAGACGCACTGCAATGGCTACGACACCTACCTCGACACTGCATTGACGACTGGAGAAATTTCAGTCGGTGCTTCACTGCCAATTTTCAATCCCTCTCCGACAAACCGGCGCAACCATGGGACCTCAAATCCATCAAGCGCCGGGGGGACGAAACTCTCCGATCATACCTCAAAAGGTTCCAGACCATGAGAAATCATATCCCCGAGGTCACGGAGGCGGCCGTGATCGAGGACTTCTACAGAGGATCCGATGACTCGGCCTTCGTCCGAGCCATATTACAGAAGGCGCCAACTACCTCCGAGGAGCTGTTCCGGGAAGCCGACCTCTACATCACCGCCGACGAGCGAGCTGAAAGCTCTCTTGTGAGTTTTGGTGTTTGGATGACAACTCAATTAAAGGACTAACAAGTGTACTAAGTGTTGAACAGGTGCTTAAGGTAAAGCCTACAGGGTTCAACACAAGTGAACAATTGTGATGGTCCAAGAACTGGATTATGGATACATGATGGACATCACAAGTAGGATGGACATTGCATAAAGTGAGACTCGGGTGCGTAGCTAGGAGACAACTGATCAAGCCAAGGACGGAGGCAAGAAGAGCTTCGAGGTACCAAGTGCACGGGAGAAGGTCAAGGAGGCTGAGGAACCCAAAGCCAAGGGTGAAGAAGAAGGCTTGCAAAGTCAAGGGTGATCGAGTTGAGAACAGCTACGGCACATCAAGGATCGCTACATAAGAACGTGACTTACAGCCAATGAGGTAACAGCTACAGTTATGTGGTGTAAGTCATAAGGCTCAAGATCAAGCTCTAAGAAGGAGATTAAGGTCACTAGAAGGAGAACAAGTGTCAAAACCAGAACTGGAAGCAGCCCAAAAGAGCTAAGTTCACCTTAATCTTTAGTTTGGGTTGTTCCTATGTTTGGAGATGTTCTATGTGACCTTTGCAGGATGTTGGAGCTAAGAAATGTCAATCTAGATCAAGTCAAGCCGACTTGATGATTTATGAGTCCAACATCAAAGCTCAAGCATGTGAAATGCTATGGATATAATAATTAAGAGAAGGTATGTTTCTAGACTTAGTACATTGGTTTTAGTGTACTAATATACTTGTCTAAGTGTTAGAAACAGAAAGAAGAAGAACAGGAACGAGGTGCAAAAGGCTTGGCTGTGTACAGCCAAGGTTCTGCTCAGTCTGGGTGCACCGGACTGTCCGGTGGTGCACCGGACAGTGTCCGGTGCGCCAGGCTGGCTCGAGCAAACTGGCCGCTCTCGGGAATTCACCGGCGACGTACGGCTATAATTCACCGGACTGTCCGGTGTGCACCGGACTGTCCGGTGAGCCAACGGTCGGCCGGGCCAACGGTCGGCCGCGCGATCTGCGCGGGACACGTGGCCGAGCCAACGGCTAGATGGAGGCACCGGACTGTCCGGTGTGCACCGGTGTGCACCGGACATGTCCGGTGCGCCAACGGCTCCAAGACTGCCAACGGTCGGCTTCGCCATAAAAGGAAAGAAATCGGGAACCGGACAATGTCCGGTGTGCACCGGACTGTCCGGTGCGCCACCCGACAGAAAGAAAGTATTGCCTTCCAAATGGGATTCCAACGGCTCCTAGGCCCCTTGTGCCTATAAAAGGGACCCCTAGGCGCCTCAAGCAATGTACAAGCGCAGCCAACAAGTGTAGACTTCACTCGAATCAATTCTCACTCTCCCTCTTGTGTGTAACTCTATAGTTTGTGTAGAAGGCACAGCTATAAGCCTTAAGAGAGAGGAGAAGTGCTACTTAGAGCTAGAGCAAGGTCTTGAGCGTATCGTTACTCTGCCGGGGTGCTGCCAAGAAGTTTGTAAGCAGCCGCGGTTCTGTTGTAACCCCACTCAATAGTGAAAGGCTCTATCTGTCATACTGACAGATCTGAGCAAACGGAGGAAGGAGTTGAAATAGACTCCAAGCCCAGGTGTGGCTAACTCCAACGAGGACTAGGCAAGCATTTCAGGCTTGGCCGAACCTCGGGATAAATCCTTGCGTCTGTGTGCTCTGTTCTGTATTGTACTCTGACTCTCTGTCTTACTCGCTTATATATCTGCACTTCACTACTTACTTGTGGTACTAGCTTTCCTTGAAGTGCAGGATATTCGTAAGACAGGAACTTCAATTCCACTGCAACCTACTCGAAGGGTTCTTCACTCCACTGCGATCCTGTCTTCGAGTAGAGTAAGATTTAAGTTTTAAAGTGATAATTTTTATTCGCCTATTCACCCCCCCCCTCTAGGCGACATCTAGATCCTGTTCCCGGGCCAAAGGGAACTTTCAATTGGTATCAGAGCTAGGCCTCTCCAGTGTGGGCTTAGCCGTCCGGAGATAACGATGTCGTCACAAGAGGTAACTGTAGAAATTCTTTTAGGCGATGGCTCTAATTACAAATCTTGGTCTGTCTCTATTTATAATGCTTTCATGAGTGTTGATTCTGATTTGAGACAGATCTTTAGTAGAAGTATTTTTCCATCTGATATTAGTAAAAATCCCTCTAATGATGAACTAAGATGTTTATCTCTCAATCACCGTGCTTGCAACATCTTAGTTGAGTCTCTTTCTAGAAGTGCCTATTTTGCCATCATGAGTAGTGATAATGATTTGTTTGTTGATGCTCATGATTTATGGAATAGAATTAAAGTAAAATATTTTGTGGCAAATTGTACTACTTCTACTCCCTATATTGCTTGTGATGCTAACCATTCAAAGGGAGAAGATCAAGAATGATGGACACCCAACGATGAATCTACCTCGTCGACAGGTTTGGTCTCCACTAATAATAAGTGTTTTATTGCTAACAATGACGGTGGAGACAAAAGCCATGATGAGGAGGAATATGAGGATGATAGCGAGGATGAATCTTCATCATCACAAGGTACATTTTCCTATATTGCTTCCACTTACATTAATGACAGGGAAAATGAGACCGATGATGTGGAAGAAGAGGAGATTCGTCGTTTCTACAACCATCTCAACAAAGTGGACAAAGCTCTCTTGGTTAAGTTGTTGAGAAGGAACAAGGAACAAGGCGAGACGCTTCTCAGGCTAGAGGAGACTCTCATCAAAACAAACAACAGCCTGGAGAAGATGACCAAAGAACATGAGGAGCTAAGGTGCTCTCATGATGTCTTGGTTCAACGGTATGATTCAATGTTAATTGAGCAAAGTAATAATTATGACGCTCTATCTAATGTTGCTCAACTTAAAACTGAAAATTCTATGCTTAGAAGTCAAGTAGAAACAATGAATTTAGAAAAGCTTGCTCTTAGTGAAAAGTATGATATGTTGTCATACTCTCATAGTAAACTAGTTGATGATCATATCATGCTCGATATTGCTCATGAGGTAGTAATTACTAGTTTAAACTCATATGAACCTCATTCTTGCACTAGTAATCAATTGGTCAAAATATTATCATGTGCTGACCTCCACCGCCCCAAGAAAGGCCAATCTTTGTTTGAGAAACAAGTTGCAGGATCAAAAAGAAAATTGCGTGGGAACAAGAAGCAAAGACAGGTAAGGAGAAGACACATTGCTCAACTCTCTCAAGATATCCACGGGCGCGTGGTGAAGAAGCTTGAGAAAGGAAAAACTGTAGCAAGTGTTAAGCTCAATAAGAAGAATGTTCCCAAAGCTATAAATGAAGAAATCAACATGAAAAAGGAAAAAGGTAAAGATTCAATTAATCATGTTGTTTGCACTGACCTTCTCTCCATGTCAATCAAGTGCAAAAAGGGAAAAGGAAAAAGGAGGTGTTTCAAGTGCAAGAAGTTAGGCCACCTCATCGCGTCTTGTCCGTACAAAGACAAGAATGAAGGGACAAGGAGTTGTTTTGGATGCAACAAAAAGGACCACACGATCACTTCATGTCCGGTCATGAAGAATCAAGGATGTGCATCCTCCAAGGTGACCCTCACCAAGGAAAATGACACACAGCAAGCGTCGTGTCAAGTTGAGCGACGATTCTGCTACAAGTGTGGTGAGCAGGGTCATCTATCCAAGGTATGTTATAAAGGTAAGATTCCTAAGCAAGTGAATTTGTGTCAATCTTATTCGGGTAGGAGACCCAAATCATACACTTGTGCTAGATCTATAACGAGATCACCTAGAACTAGCACAAAGGCAATTTGGGTACCAAAGGCACATTTAGATGATCATTATGGACCCATCCCGAGATGGGTACCAAACTGTGCTAACTAGACCATGCAGGTGCCTTGAGATGGACTGGAGACCATGGGAGAGCTTAAGACGGTTATCTAAAACTCTATGCTTAAGCTGTTAATTGTTTTGGTGTTTATTGACCCAAAGTTGAATTATTGTGAAACACTAATCCCATGTTCATCTCAAGTGAAATAAGGTGTATAGGTCCTGAATCATTATTGGTAAATCAAGTAAAGGACCTTGATGAGAATCTACAACCTGCTCTCCAAAGGACGGTACCCGTGTATTTTAAGTACATAATTGCAATTTTGTATTGCTCTTAAGTTGGCTTGATGTGCTACCTGTCCTTAGAGTAGTTATGCTTTATGATTGCCTGTGTTAAATGGATCATAATGATGGTTGCTTAATCATGGCTGGTGCTCTATAGGATATATCTTTTGAATCATTCATTGGTAGCTCTTTCATTTGTTATATCCACAACGATTAACTCTCTTGGTGTATATGGATAAACCTGTAACTTTTTGTAAGTAATGCTATGTGCAAATATGACATTTTGTTTAGTCCATGTTCACATGATTACCCTAGTTTGGTACTGTGTGAATTTCAAATCCATGTCGTGCCCTTTTGAGCTATGAGGTGCGTAAGCAAAAGGAGCCCTGAATTGGTGATAACAAGGGCTCTCATAAAGGCAAAGGTATGGAAAATGGAGCTATGCAATTTCATTAAATATTCTTGAAATTCCATTCATTGTGATCATAGCTATGTTCTTGTCTTTAAATTGGTAATATTTTGGCTTAGGTAATTTATGCCTTTAAAATGTTGTTTCTTTTGTGCACCTAAGAAACCTTCTTAATTATGACATGCTTAGATATTTCGCTTTATATACATGATTGTGTTGATCTTCAATTGGTATATGCAATGATAGTTAAGTATGAAGCATGTACAAGTTGCGTAAATGTTAGACTTCCTGTGAGTATTCAATTGGCTTAGGTGCCACTGAGGCGTGCATTGTTGTATTTAGTCAACCTTTCATTTAGCCTTCAATTGGTGTTAAGTGGTTTTTCATTTGATATGCAAATTGGCATCTTTGGGTGATGAAAGTGGTAGAGTATGCCTTGACCAAGGTATGTTGTGATCCCCTCTAGTTCTAAGAAAGCTAGAATGTGCAAAGTGCAAGTCATTCAAATACTTGATGCACAACTTGAGGGGGAGCACACATAACTTGTGTCTTTTGAGACTAACTGTTTCTTGAGCAATCTTGTATAGTCTCTAGGTGGAAAAGAGAAGATAAGCAAGAAATGGAGCAATCAGGACTTGGGTACCTCTGTAAGTCAAGAAATTGGTATCTCAAGTCGTGAGTAAGTGCATAATTTTAGATTGCTCATGCTCTATAATATCTGGTGATAATAGTTGCTTATTCTTAAATATCATGGAGCTATGATAATAAATGAACTTTTGCAATTGGTATCTTTCAATTAGTAGCCGTGATAGTCTACTTCAATTGACATCTTTTGATAATCATTAGAATGGAAGTTTCTTCTTGTGCCAAATACTATAACTTGTTCTAAGTTTGGTGTCTTAGCAACAAGAAAAAGTAAGGATAAAGAATCAGGCACAAGTGTGAAGAAGCTCTTGAGAGATCAGATACTTTCAAGATGGGAAGTACACTACAACATGGTAAAGGTACAAAGGGAGTATTAATCTTTTTGCATATATGTATCTTACCTAAATGTTGATAGTGCATATGTTCAATAAGTAAGGGGGAGTTTTTGATAGTCGTTTTTCCCCCTTGTCACCCTGCTGTCCCTTGACATCATCCTATGTTCTTGCTCGATTATGGTTTTTGGTGTTTGATGTCAAAGGGGGAGAATTTGTGCATTAAAGCTTATCTCAACCTGAGAGGAAAGCTTATCCTAAGGGGTGATGTGTTAGTTTAAGCTTTGCTATCTCAACCTGAGAGGAAAGCTTATCCTAAGGGGTGATGTGTTAGCTTAAGCTTTGCTAGTGTGTTATTCATATGCTTCCTGTAGTATTATATGTGTTGCATCATATGGACTAGTGCTTCCGTTGCTATGAATTATTTGGTTTCTATAGTGTAATAGATAGTCATGTGGTTAATGGTGCTTTAAGATTGCTTTCAATTAGTGTCTTAGTTTGAATTGGTATCTTAATGATGAATAGTGGTAGGTTGATATTCCTGTGATATATCCACTAAATTGAATGGTGTTTAACTCTGATTATGTGCATTTGTGTGTTATAGCATCATGGTTTGATTCTTGACACAATGCATCCTAAAAAGTGCTAAGGTGTAGAAATGTTTCGAATTGCCTAAGTATGTGCAAATTGGCGTCTGAGGTCAAGATTATGTTTTCGAAGTAAGCACATATTTAGGGGGGAGCATTCTATAAACTTATAATTCAAAATTTGTGCTTGAAATCTTATTCTTATGTAAGCTTTAATTGTGTTGCCATCAATCACCAAAAAGGGGGAGATTGAAAGCTCTCTTGTGAGTTTTGGTGTTTGGATGACAACTCAATTAAAGGACTAACAAGTGTACTAAGTGTTGAACAGGTGCTTAAGGTAAAGCCTACAGGGTTCAACACAAGTGAACAATTGTGATGGTCCAAGAACTGGATTATGGATACATGATGGACATCACAAGTAGGATGGACATTGCATAAAGTGAGACTCGGGTGCGTAGCTAGGAGACAACTGATCAAGCCAAGGACGGAGGCAAGAAGAGCTTCGAGGTACCAAGTGCACGGGAGAAGGTCAAGGAGGCTGAGGAACCCAAAGCCAAGGGTGAAGAAGAAGGCTTGCAAAGTCAAGGGTGATCGAGTTGAGAACAGCTACGGCACATCAAGGATCGCTACATAAGAACGTGACTTACAGCCAATGAGGTAACAGCTACAGTTATGTGGTGTAAGTCATAAGGCTCAAGATCAAGCTCTAAGAAGGAGATCAAGGTCACTAGAAGGAGAACAAGTGTCAAAACCAGAACTGGAAGCAGCCCAAAAGAGCTAAGTTCACCTTAATCTTTAGTTTGGGTTGTTCCTATGTTTGGAGATGTTCTATGTGACCTTTGCAGGATGTTGGAGCTAAGAAATGTCAATCTAGATCAAGTCAAGCCGACTTGATGATTTATGAGTCCAACATCAAAGCTCAAGCATGTGAAATGCTATGGATATAATAATTAAGAGAAGGTATGTTTCTAGACTTAGTACATTGGTTTTAGTGTACTAATATACTTGTCTAAGTGTTAGAAACAGAAAGAAGAAGAACAGGAACGAGGTGCAAAAGGCTTGGCTGTGTACAGCCAAGGTTCTGCTCAGTCTGGGTGCACCGGACAGTGTCCGGTGCGCCAGGCTGGCTCGAGCAAACTGGTCGCTCTCGGGAATTCACCGGCGACGTACGGCTATAATTCACCGGACTGTCCGGTGTGCACCGGACAGTCCGGTGAGCCAACGGTCGGCCGGGCCAACGGTCGGCCGCGCGATCTGCGCGGGACACGTGGCCGAGCCAACGGCTAGATGGAGGCACCGGACTGTCCGGTGTGCATCGGACATGTCCGGTGCGCCAACGGCTCCAAGACTGCCAACGGTCGGCTTCGCCATAAAAGGAAAGAAATCGGGAACCGGATAGTGTCCGGTGTGCACCGGACTGTCCGGTGCGCCACCCGACAGAAAGAAAGTATTGCCTTCCAAATGGGATTCGAACGGCTCCTAGGCCCCTTGTGCCTATAAAAGGGACCCCTAGGCGCCTCAAGCAATGTACAAGCGCAGCCAACAAGTGTAGACTTCACTCGAATCAATTCTCACTCTCCCTCTTGTGTGTAACTCTATAGTTTGTGTAGAAGGCACAGCTATAAGCCTTAAGAGAGAGGAGAAGTGCTGCTTAGAGCTAGAGCAAGGTCTTGAGCGTATCGTTACTCTGCCGGGGTGCTGCCAAGAAGTTTGTAAGCAGCCGCGGTTCTGTTGTAACCCCACTCAATAGTGAAAGGCTCTATCTGTCATACTGACAGATCTGAGCAAACGGAGGAAGGAGTTGAAATAGACTCCAAGCCCAGGTGTGACTAACTCCAACGAGGACTAGGCAAGCATTTCAGGCTTGGCCGAACCTCGGGATAAATCCTTGCATCTGTGTGCTCTGTTCTGTATTGTACTCTGACTCTCTGTCTTACTCGCTTATATATCTGCACTTCACTACTTACTTGTGGTACTAGCTTTCCTTGAAGTGCAGGATATTCATAAGACAGGAACTTCAATTCCACTGCAACCTACTCGAAGGGTTCTTCACTCCACTGCGATCCTGTCTTCGAGTAGAGTAAGATTTAAGTTTTAAAGTGATAATTTTTATTCGCCTATTCACCCCCCTCTAGGCGACATCTAGATCCTGTTCCCGGGCCAAAGGGAACTTTCACGAGCCCAGGACCTCATTGGAGGAGCGAAGCCTGCACCGGCAGCGCCACGACGCGACGCGAACCAGCAACCTGACAAACGCTGGGAGAAGAGACCGCGTGAAGAGGTGCATGCCGCCGGACCACCTGCCTCTCGCGCCCGGGGAGGACCTCGTGGAGGCGAGCGCACGCTGGACGACATTCTCGACGCCCAGTGCCCGTACCACAAGGACATGCGCCACACTCTTCGGAACTGCCGAGATTTCAAGCATTCCGTCGGGCACGGCTGACCCTTCCAACCTCTACCTCCTCCTCCGTCGCGGGGAGGACCAGAAGAACCACGACAACCCTAGCAGCAGGAGGAGGGAGGAGGAGGAGCTTTCCCGCGCGTTGACAGGGAGGTCAACGTCATCTTCGGCGGACACGGATCGCAGGAGAACAAAAGACAGCAAAAGCTCAACGATCACCAGATACTAGTGGCAACCACTGGTCCACCCGCTCCGTACCGATGGTCGAAACACCCAATCACCTTCACTCGGGCAGATCAATGGCTCAACTTCGACCACCCAGGCAAATACCCGCTCCTCGTCGATCCGATGATCCGAGAGAGCAGGGTGAAGAAGGTGTTAGTGGATGGGGGGAGCAGCATCAACGTCACCTTCCCCCGGACACTCCGAGGCTTGGGAGTTCACCTCAAAGAACTCCACGAGTTAGACACTCCCTTCTTCGGCATCGTGCCGACTGAGGGGGAATACCCGCTGGGCCACATCTACATGCCCATCACCTTCGGAACTCCGGAGAACTACATAACCGAGTTCCTGAGGTTCGAGGTAGCAAACTTCGACTGCGGGTACAACGCCATCATTCAAAGGCCGGGGTTGGCAAAGTTCATGGCCATCCCGCATTACACGTACATGATATTGAAGATGCCGGGACCACAAGGAATCATAACTGTGCGTGCTGACCTCCAAGGCACCGCAGAATGTTTCCGAGTGGCCATCCAAGCAGCCCTCACCACTAAACCGTCGGCAACTTCTTCGATCCAGGCAAACTCTAAGCCTGAGGAAGACCATACAGCACCGGCGAATGAAGCTCAAGCCGCGACCTCTATGCGGCCGACTGAAGAAACTAAAAGGATCAACCTGGGATTTGCTGATGAACGCAAGACTGCCATCATCAGCTCTAGCCTAGATGATAAATAGGAAAGCGCGCTCGTCCGGTTTCTGCAAGACAACCGAGACGTATTCGCATGGTGTTGGTACTGTCTCTCGACAGCAAGGAGATCCAACACGGGTGAATGGTGATGGCAACAGGGCACTCGTGCGTGATGGCAAAAGCTTTGTTAATCTGGCCTCTCACGGGCACTGTGCGGGGGTATTTATAGGTATCCGAGTGCACGGCGCCTTGCGTTAAGGACGCATGTGCCCTCAGGTACCTAGTTTATCCCCAGAATATTCCCATAAAGCAGGGTTACAAGCTGTAATTACAAGTACGCCTTTACAAATTGGGCCCGTAACACAACCGCGGCCACGCAGGGCCCGTTACAACGGGCCAGATCTCATGTGGGCCTCGGAGCTGACCGAGTCCGCGCCGTGGGGAGGCGTTGCCGCAGGCCTTCGTCTGGTGCCGAATCGAGCGAAGGGTCTCCATGCTGTCTCTGGTGCCGATGAAGCGAAGGGTGTCCCTGCCTGCTTTGTCTGTCAGGGCAGGGGCTAAGCAGTGGAGACTTCGGGCGAAGGGTGGCGTTTCTGCCTTCGCTCCAACATTTGCCCTCCGAGGGACCAGTTCGACAAAGTCACCTGGTGCCGAAGACGTCGCTAGATGGCGGAGACGCTGCCCTCGCTCGAAGTGGTTCCGCGGGGGTTTTTGATGTGACCGTTGATGGACATCGTACTGTTGGACTGCGGGTTTTCCGAAGCGTCGCGCCCTGTGGGATTGCGGGTTTCCCGAGGAGCCGCGCCCTGCCCTCCGGCTCGTGCTCCGGGGACGGAGGAAGTCCCCGAGCCGGAGGATGAGTTGGTTGTTTTCGAGGCGTTCTTCGTCGCCGGTCTCCGCTTGCCTGCGCACCGGTTTGTTGGCGAAGTCCTGCGTAGATTCAACGTTCAAATTCATCAGCTGACACCGAACGCCGTGGTGGCGCTGGCGAAGTATGCCTGGGCGACGACTTCGTACGGCGGACAGCCGTCGGTTGAAGTTTTTGCGAAGATTTGCTGCTTGCATTGGCAGGAGAGGGTGGTTGAGGACGGAGTTGCCCAGTTTGGGTCGTGCGCATTCACGCCGAAGACCGGCAAGACCACAATGCCAGTAGTGGAGTTGGTTCCGTGCGCCCGCAACAAGTGGGGCAATTGGAATGAATTTTGGTTTTACGTTGCTGAGGCTACTGTCGAGGGCCATGAAGGACTTCCCGTGTCTGAGATGTGCTCTCGCAATTACTCTGCATATCCGCCGTTTGAAGTGGCAGAAGAGGATGCAGACGAAGGGGCCCTTCGGTGCGCCGTCGGCCAGAGCAGTGGTCGTGATTTAGTTGAAGAGTTTGTGGCGTACGGGGTCTGGCCCTTGGCGCACGGCTGGGCGCTGGGCTAAGTGTGCCCTCGCCAGATGCCCTTTCACGGAGGAAGGGTGGTGCGAAGTCCTGCCTTTGCACTGAATTTGCGAAACCGTGACCCGGCCGCCTTTGTGCGTGATGCGGAGGACTTGGCGGTGCGGCTCGTGGGGCGGTACGTGGCGAAGGAAGTGGCGGCGGAGACAACGGCGGAGGCACCCGCGGCGTCAGGGCCCTCGCAGGTGGCGTAGTGGTTGTTTAGGGTTAGGGAATTTTGGATGTTGTACTGAACTTTGGTTGCTGCGCAGGTTCAAGAATTTGGGCCTGCGCACGCAACCACTGCTACTGAGTTTTTGGCGGCCTCGACCGCGGAAGGTGGTAATCAATGTAGTGGGTCTGCATCTGAGTTTTTTGACTTTGCTGACTCTGGGAGCTCGGTTGAGTGGACTGAGGAGTCGTCGGAGGAGGATTTGGATTATTTTGCGGCCTTGGACGTGGCTGCGGCGGAGGCCTCGCCACACGCCGCGGACGCGTCGGACGTGCCAGGCCCTAGCGCCGGGCGACGTCGACGAAGGGCGGTTGCAAAACGTAGGGTTAGCGCGGAGGAGCGGGCTTTGCTTCGTGTGAGTGGGGCTGGTCGGCAGGAACTGTTGTCTCTGCCGACCGCCGAGAGTGTAGGTGAAGGGGAACTGCGAAGGCTTTTTGCGGGTGAGGAGCTCAGGATAATGTTATTTAATTATAGGGAGATGGGAATTATTCCTAAGGTTGAGCCGATGTAGAGTGTAGTGCCCTCGCTTGTGTATGTAGAGGCTTGTATGGTGGAATTGTGTGCCCTCGCGTGCATGTGTGTGAAGGCGTTTTGTACTAACTGATTCGTTCGGCTGCGCTGTGCTTGCTTGATTATAATTGGTCTTGGCGTGAATGGTTCGATGTCGTCGTTTCGGCCGTTGTTGTGCTAGTCCAGGTGTACCCTTAAGTGTCTTCTGCACAGATAGTCTTCGGTTTTTTCGCACTTGTTGTGCTGATCCGGCTGCACCCTTAGGCGACTTTTGCGCGGATAGTCTTCGCGATAGACTTAGATTTTTTCCGCACTTGCTGTGCTAATCCGGCTGCACCCTTAGGCGACTTTTGCACGGATAGTCTTCGCGATAGACTTAGATTTTTTTCCCGGCTGCACCCTTAGGCGACTTTTGCACGGATAGTCTTCGCGATAGACTGAGATTTTTTTCGCACTTGTTGTGCTAATCCGGCTGCACCCTTAGGCGACTTTTGCACGGATAGTCTTCGCGATAGACTGAGATTTTTTTTTCCCGGCTGCACCCTTAGGCGACTTTTGCACGGATAGTCTTCGCGATAGACTTAGATTTTTTTTCCCGGCTGCACCCTTAGGCGACTTTTGCACGGATAGTCTTCGCGATAGACTGAGATTTTTTTCGCACTTGTTGTGCTAATCCGGCTGCACCCTTAGGCGACTTTTGCACGGATAGTCTTCGCGATAGACTGAGATTTTTTTCGCACTTGTTGTGCTAATCCGGCTGCACCCTTAGGCGACTTTTGCACGGATAGTCTTCGCGATAGACTGAGATTTTTTTCCCGGCTGCACCCTTAGGCGACTTTTGCACGGATAGTCTTCGCGATAGACTGAGATTTTTTTCGCACTTGTTGTGCTAATCCGGCTGCACCCTTAGGCGACTTTTGCACGGATAGTCTTCGCGATAGACTGAGATTTTTTTTCCCGGCTGCACCCTTAGGCGACTTTTGCACGGATAGTCTTCGCGATAGACTGAGATTTTTTTCGCACTTGTTGTGCTAATCCGGCTGCACCCTTAGGCGACTTTTGCACGGATAGTCTTCGCGATAGACTTAGATTTTTTTTCCCGGCTGCACCCTTAGGCGACTTTTGCACGGATAGTCTTCGCGATAGACTGAGATTTTTTTCGCACTTGTTGTGCTAATCCGGCTGCACCCTTAGGCGACTTTTGCACGGATAGTCTTCGCGATAGACTGAGATTTTTTTTCCCGGCTGCACCCATAGGCGACTTTTGCACGGATAGTCTTCGCGATAGACTGAGATTTTTTTCGCACTTGTTGTGCTAATCCGGCTGCACCCTTAGGCGACTTTTGCGCGGATTTGTCGCACGCGAGGGTAGCTAGCGCTTAGCCTCGCGGTGACCTCGTGGTGGTTGAATGTCGAAGACCGTCATCGCGGTCTTTTTCGACGCATGTCTTTTTGCGGGGGATTTTCTACGCATAAATTACATGGCTCCGCCTCGCTAAAAACCTCACCCCCCGGGAGGAAAAGTGCGCGGGCCAGTGCGAGATTGTTTTTGCGAATTACAAGGGCGAAGACAGCCCTGAGGAATCAAACAAAAAATTTGCGGAGGTTGTCAATGTTCCAGGAATGCTCCAGGTCCTCGCCGGTTGGCGTTGTGAGCCTGTAAGCGCTGGGGGAAGCCTTTGTCTTGACGATGAAAGGGCCCTCCCACCTGGGCTCCAGCTTGCCCTTGGACTCCGTCCGAGCTGTCCGAATGAGCACGAGGTCCCCCTCGCTGAACTCCCTCGGGGTGACTGAGTGGTCGCGCCATGCTTTGGTCTGGGCTTGATACTTGTTCAGGGCCTGTAGGGCGAAGACACGGTCTCCGTCGATGAGATCCTTTGAAGTGGGCTCGTCCACATCTGGGATGGCTGACGGAACTGTTCGCGGGGACCCGTGCTTTATTTCCTGCGGGGTCATGGCCTCCGATCCGTATAACAGACGGAAGGGAGTAAACCCGGTCGCCCTGCACTCGGTCGTGTTTAGTGCCCAGACTGCCTCAGGTAAGAAATCGCTCCATTTGCCCTTTTTTTCATCGAGGAGCATTTTTTTGATAGCTGTGAAGATTTTTCCGTTGGCGCGCTCCACGACCCCGTTGGACTGCGGATGATAGACTGAGGCGAAGGCAAGCTTGGTGCCAATGGAGAAACAAAAATCCTTGAAGTCTTGGTTATCAAACTGTTTGCCGTTGTCGACCGTTAACTCGGACGGTACTCCGAAACGGCAAACGATGTTCTGCCAGAAGAATTTTTGGGCAGTCTTCGATGTTATTGTGGAGACAGCCCGTGCCTCGATCCATTTGGTGAAGTACTCGACCGCGACGAAGGCGAACTTGAGGTTCCCCTGGGCGGTGGGCAGGGGTCCAACAATGTCGAGACCCCAGCGCTGGAGAGGCCATGTGTGGGCGATCAGCTTTGTGTACTGCGAAGGGCCGCCTGACCGAGGAGAGAACTTCTGGCAGGCTTCGCAGGACCGAGTGACCCGATTCGCGGCGCAAATCATTGCTGGCCAGTAAAAACCCTGGCGGATTACCTTAGCAGCTAGGGCCCTTGGCCCCGCGTGCGAGCCGCACGTGCCACTGTGGACTTCACGTAGGACCTGCATGCCTTCGGCCTCGGTGACGCACTTAAGCATTGGTTGGCTGACCCCTTTTTTGTAGAGTTGGCCTTCAATCAGAGCGAAGTCCCGGCTTCGATGTCTGAGGCGCTTGGCCTCACTGATGTCGGCTGGGTGATAATACCCCTGCAGGAACAGGGTAATGGGTGCTCGCCAGTCTTCGGTCATGATGAGGTTGACTGTACGGTGACCCTCGCTGTCATTGGTTATTTGGAGCCCTTCGGGGCTCCGGACTGCTGGCGTGCCGATGACGTGGAAGAACACGTCGGAGGGCAGAGTTTCGCCCCTGGCCGCGGCCTTGGCCAATGCGTCGGCCTCCTCATTCTTGGCCCGGTCCACATGCTGCACGGTGAACCCCTTGAACTGCCTCTCGAGACTTCGGATGGCCGCGAGGTACTGCATGAGTGCGGGGTCCTTGGCTGCATAGTCTTTCTCGACCTGGCCGGCAACTACCTTGGAGTCTGTTTTGATGATGCAAGTGGTGACTCCGAGGGCCCTCAGCTTGCGGAGGCCGAGGATGACTGCTTCGTATTCTGCTATATTATTTGTGCACCTGTCGGATTCCAGATTGAAGCTGAGTCGTGCTGCATATCTGTGCTTGACCCCGACTGGTGATATTATGATTGCAGCGACGCCTGCCCCCGCATGGCACCATGCGCCGTCGCAATGGATCGTCCAGACCTTCTCTGTGGTCGGGTCCGGCTGTGTTACTGGCCCGGTCCAGTCGACGACGAAGTCTGCCAGGACTTGCGATTTGATGGCTGTCCTGGGCTCGAAGCTGATGTGGTAGCCGGAGAGTTCGGCTGCCCACTTGGCGATCCTCACCGATGCCTCCGGGTTTCTGAACAGTTCGCCGAGCCCCCTATCTGAGGTGACGCGGACCTTGAATGCTTCAAAATAATGGCGCAGCTTGCGCGAGGACATAACGACTGCGTAGGCGATCTTCTCCAGCTCCGTCATGTTGCATTTGGACGGAGTCAGGACCTCGGAGACGTAATAAACAGGGCACTATCTGACAGCGCCTTCGACTGTCTGCTCCTGCACTAGTGCCGCGCTGACCGCGTGCGGCGAAGCCGCGACATAGAGCAATAAGGGGAGCGAGGAGTCGGGGCTCGTGAGGGTGGCCAGCTCCGTTAAATACTGTTTTAATGAAGCGAAGGCCGCTGCTTGCTCCGGCCCCCAAGCGAAGTCTTTTGCGCCGCGGAGAGTTTTGAGGAAAGGAAGACTTCGCTCGGCCGACCTGGAAATGAATCTGTTGAGAGCGGCCAATCTGCCTGTCAGACGCTGGACATCCCTGGTGGACTGCGGAGGCGACATGTCGATGATGGCCTGGATCTTGGTTGGGTTGGCCTCGATGCCGCGGTGCGACACCAGGTAGCCCAATATCTTGCCCTGGCGAACACCGAAAACGCACTTTTCCGGGTTTAAGCGGAGTCGTGCGTCTCGCATGTTTGCGAATGTCTCGGCCAGGTCGGCGAGATGGTCCTCCTTATTTTTGCTGGCGACGACGATGTCGTCCACATATGTAAATATATTTCTGCCGACCTGCCCTTCGAGTACTGTTTTGGTGAGTCTGGAGAAGGTGGACCCGGCATTCTTGAGACCCTCCGGCATTCTGATGAAGCAATAAGTGCCGAAGGGTGTTATAAAGCTGGTGCTAGCCTTGTCTTCCTCCTTCATGTATATCTGGTGATAGCCGGAGAAGCAGTCGAGGAGAGACATGACCTCGCATCCGGCCGCGCTATCGACTATTTTGTCGATCCGTGGCAACGGGAAATTGTCTTTTGGGCAGGCCTTATTGAGACTGGTGAAGTCTATGCACATCCGCCATTTCCCGCTTTTTTTCTGCACCATTACAACATTGGAGAGCCATGTGGGGTAAGCCAATGGCTCAATGAATTTAGCCTCTAGTAGGCGGTGCACCTCCGCCTTGGCGGCCTCTGTCTTTTCATCGGACATTTTGCGAAGCTTTTGCTTTCTTGGTCGCACCGAGGGGTCGATCCCTAGACTGTGCTCGATTATGGATCGGCTGACTCCGACCAGGTCGAGGGCGGACCAGGCGAAGACATCTTTATTCTTGGCCAGGCAGCAGAGAAGCTTCTCTTCTTCATGCGAAGTAAGGTCTTCGCTGATAGTGACTGTCTGCTTGGGCGTGGCCTGATCAAGGGGGACAGTCTTGGTCCCATCCTGACTCTGCAACTGAGCCTTGTTGTGCTGCTTGTCAGTTGGACTGGCGGGCGCAGGGACCTCGCACTGTGTCGTGAGACAGTGCACGTTCCTCTGACCCGGCACGAAGTCCCGCTCTATGTTGCGCGCAGCTTGCTGGTTTCCGCGGACTGTAATTACGCCTAGAGGGCCTGGTATCTTCATGCACAAATACAGTCCGTGGATGGCAGCTTCAAACTTATTGATGGATCCCCGACCCATGATAGCGTTGTATGGATATACCATATCCACAATGTCAAAAGTCACTTGCTCGCTTCGGGCGTTGGGTGCTACACCGAAGGAGAGGGGCAACTCTATTTTGCCGACGGGGAAGGTGCTTTTGCCGCCGAAGCCATACAACGGGTTGTCCGAAGGCTTAAGCAAGCTGTGGCTGATGCCCATACGATCGAAGGCGTGGAGGAAGATGATGTCCGCCTGGCTGCCGTTGTCAACGAGGACCTTGTGTAGGTCCCAGCCTGCCACGCTGCAATTGATGACCATGGCATCGCAGTGGGGGGCGCTGCGCAAGTCGACATCCCGTGCGTCGAAGGTGAGCGGTATGTGGGACCACTTCGTCTGCACAACTGGGCCCGTGACAGCGACATGGTTTATGCTGCGGTAGTGGTCCCGCTTCTGCCGCTTGGTGTCGAAGTCGGTGCTGGACCCCCCAGTTATCATATGAATGACTCCGCGATAAGGTTGATCGGCGAAGTCTTCCTGTTTTGGGATGCCGAGGACCTCACCGTCCTCGGCGTGATCCGCGCCCTCCGGTGGAGCGATGTCTGAGGGAGGTGCGAAGCCTGAGGGTTGTCCCTCAGGGTCGCAGGTGCGGGGGGTGTCGTCTTCAGTGGCCTCTTGGTGGGTGGATTGGGTGAGGGCGAGGGCCTTGCCCTTTCTTGCGGCGAGCAGTGCTGCCTTCGCAGCCTCGTCAGCCTTCGGGTTAGCTCTCTTGGGTGCCATCGCGGGTGGTTGTCTCGTAGCACGAACGGTGGGCGCCAAATGTTGGTACTGTCTCTCGACAGCAAGGAGATCCAACACGGGTGAATGGTGATGGCAACAGGGCACTCGCGCGTGATGGCAAAAGCTTTGTTAATCTGGCCTCTCACGGGCACTGTGCGGGGGTATTTATAGGTATCCGAGTGCACGGCGCCTTGCGTTAAGGACGCATGTGCCCTCAGGTACCTAGTTTATCCCTAGAATATTCCCATAAAGCGGGGTTACAAGCTGTAATTACAAGTACGCCTTTACAAATTGGGCCCGTAACACAACCGCGGCCACGCAGGGCCCGTTACAACGGGCCAGATCTCATGTGGGCCTCGGAGGTGACCGAGTCCGCGCCGTGGGGAGGCGTTGCCGCAGGCCTTCGTCTGGTGCCGAATCGAGCGAAGGGTCTCCATGCTGTCTCTGGTGCCGATGAAGCGAAGGGTGTCCCTGCCTGCTTTGTCTGTCAGGGCAGGGGCTAAGCAGTGGAGACTTCGGGCGAAGGGTGGCGTTTCTGCCTTCGCTCCAACACATGGCAACCTGCGGATATGCTGGGAGTCCCGAGAGAACTGGCCGAGCACAAACTGAAGGTCTACCCCCAAGCAAGGCCGATCCGGCAAAAACTACGTCGTTTCACGCCCGACAAGAGGGAGGTCATTCGCGCTGAGCTGGCCCGCTTGGTCGCGGCTGGGTTTATCAGAGAGGTGTTACATCCCGAGTGGTTAGCCAACCCTGTTCTTGTACTCAAAAAGAATAAAGTGGATTGGCGCATGTGCGTCGACTATACTGATCTCAACAAACATTGTCCGAAGGATCCCTTCGGGCTCCCAAGGATAGATCAGGTGGTAGACTCCACTGCTGGATGTTCTGTGTTGTCTTTCCTGGATTGCTATTCTGGATACCATCAGATCAGCTTAGCAAAGGAAGACGAGGAAAAAAACGGCGTTCATCACTCCGTTTGGTGCTTTTTGTTATACCTCCATGCCGTTCGGCCTCAAAAACGCCGGAGCAACTTATCAGAGAGCCATTCAAACATGCTTAGCTGATCACTAGGGCAAGCGTGTGGAAGCCTACGTAGACGACGTGGTGATCAAAACGGAGAACTCGGAAAACTTCATCGAAGACTTGCAGCTGGTTTTCAACAGTCTACGGCGGTATCGGTGGAAGCTTAATCCCGAAAAATGTGTTTTTGGGGTACCAGCAGGGAAGCTACTCGGATTTATTGTAAGCCACCGGGGAATTGAAGCTAATCCAGAAAAGATTGAAGCTATCATGAAAATGGAAGCTCCACGATCACAAAAGAAGGTTCAACGACTTACCGGATGCATGGCAGCTCTGAGCAGATTTATATCCAGGCTGGGAGAAAAAGGTTTACCGTTTTACAAGCTACTCAAGAAAGTGGACAAGTTTCAGTGGACTTCAGAAGCGCAGGAAGCCCTGGACGCACTGAAAAAATTCTTGACAACCCCACCAGTACTGAAACCACCACGGCGAGCCACGTCAACACAACCAGCTGAAGATCTGCTACTATATATTTCTTGCACGACTCACGTGGTAAGCACCACGTTGGTAGTCGAGCGAGCAGAAGAAGGACATGCCTACCCTGTGCAACACCCCGTTTATTTCATCAGTGAAGTTCTGGGTCCCTCGAAGAAAAAGTATCCTCAAGTGCAGAAGCTATTATACGCAGTACTTCTAACTGCCCGCAAGCTACGTCACTACTTTGATGATCACAAAGTCATAGTAGTCACCAGTTTTCCGATAGGGGATATTCTCCACAACAAGGAAGCCATTGGCCAAATAGCCAAGTGGGCCTATGAACTGGGATCTCATGACATCGAATTTCGACCTCGTACTGCCATTAAGTCCCAAGCATTGGTTGACTTCGTATTAGAATGGACTGAACAGCAAATACCAGAGAACCCAGAAACTGCAGAAGTATGGAGGATGTATTTTGATGGCTCGCTGAAGCTGCAAGGAGTAGGTGCAGGAATTCTCTTCATCGCGCCTGGAGGCGAACACCTCAAATATGCCCTCCAACTGTTATTTCCAGCCTCTAATAACGCAGCCGAGTATGAAGCTCTGATACATGGACTAAACATCGCCATATCATTGGGCATCAATAGATTAATGGTATACGGAGATTCTCAGGTGGTCATAAGTCAGATAAACAAAGAATGGGACTGTTCGAAGGATTCGATGGGAAAATACTGCACTGCCGTCTGAAAACTAGAAGATAAGTTTGAAGGTCTAGAATTTCATCATGTAGAGAGAGATCGAAACACGGCAGCTGATGTACTGTCCAAGTTAGGATCCAACCGAACTCAGGTCCCACCCGGAGTCATCGTGCAAGAAATACCACGACCGAGCATCTCAACAGATCAAGCAGAAGAATGTAATATCGTGGATCAACCCGAGTCAGACTCTGACGACTGGAGAAGGCCGATCATCAAATACATAAAGAATGAAGAGGAACCAGATGACAAAAATATAGCCGAGCGCATCGCCAGACAGTCAGCCCACTACACACTCATTGGGGAAACATTATACAGAAGGGGTGCATCAGGCGTCCTCATGAAGTGCATTCTCTCATCTACTGGGAAGCGACTTCTAGATGAGGCCCATGCTGGGCAATGCGGAATACACGCAGCATCCAAGACACTAGTCGGGAAGGTCTTCAGGTCAGGATTCTATTGGCCAACAGCGAAAAGCGATGCAACCGAGTTAGTTCAGAAGTGCAAAGCTTGCCAGTACTTGTCAAAGCAACAACATCTACCAGCACAGCAATTGCAGACCATACCAGTAACTTGGCCCTTCGCATGCTGGGGACTGGATATGATTGGACCTTTTAAGAAAGCTCAAGGAGGATACACTCATGTACTGGTAGCAATCGACAAATTCACCAAATGGATAGAATTCAAACCCATTGCTTCCTTAACCTCAGCCAAGGCCGTGGAATTCATACAAGACATAATATTCAGATTCGGAATACCAAACAATATCATAACTGACTTGGGATCTAACTTCACAAGTTTAGAATTCTTCGATTTCTGCGAGCAAAAGGGCATTCAGATCAAGTACGCTTCGGTAGCGCACCCGAGGGCCAACGGGCAGGTTGAGCGAGCTAACGGGATGATACTGGAGGCACTCAGGAAAAGGGTCTTCGAAAAGAATGAAAAGTTCGCAGGAAAGTGGATACGGGAATTGCCTTATGTCGTCTGGAGCCTAAGAACTCAACCTAGCCGAGCTCTGCATGGAAACACTCCCTTCTTCATGGTCTATGGATTAGAGGCAGTATTACCCGCCGATCTCAAGTTCGGGGCGCCGAGGTTGGTCTTCGAAAGCATAGCAGAAGCCGAAGCTACTAGACTGGAGGACATCGATGTACTCGAAGAAGAACGGCTGAATGCAGTAATTCAATCAGCACGGTACCAGCAGGCTCTGAGACGCTATCACGACAAGGCCGTGCGACAACGATCCTTCTCGGTAGGAGATCTCGTCCTTCACTGAATTCTAACGGGGGAGGGACGGCACAAGTTGTCGCCCTTATGGGAAGGACCATTCATTGTAGCAGAAGTCACTCGGCCAGGATCATATCGCCTAACTCAGATGGATGGCACAGAAATTGGGAACTCCTGGAATATAGAACACCTCAGGAAGTTTTACCCCTAGCTGAATTTCAAAGGCTATCGGGACGACAATGTACTCTGTAAAGCGGGAGATATGTCATCAATAAAGAAGGTCTCAAAGATATTCAATTTACTCATGCTTGACTAGCACTCTTACTTAACTCGGGGTGACCACTATGCCCTGCTAACGGAGCAATCGGCTTAAGTCAGCAAAGACTTAAGACGGTGCAACATGCTCACGCTTACTTAACTCGGGGTGACCACTATGCCCTGCTAACGGAGCAATCAGCTTAAGTCGGCAAAGACTTAAGACGGTGCAACATGCTCACGCTTACTTAACTCGGGGTGACCACTATGCCCTGCTAACGGAGCAATCGGCTTAAGTCGGCAAAGACTTAAGACGGTGCAACATGCTCACGCTTACTTAACTCGGGGTGACCACTATGCCCTGCTAACGGAGCAATCGACTTAAGTCGGCAAAGACTTAAGACGGTGCAACATGCTCACGCTTACTTAACTCGGGGTGACCACTATGCCCTGCTAACGGAGCAATCGGCTTAAGTCGGCAAAGACTTAAGACGGTGCAACATGCTCACGCTTACTTAACTCGGGGTGACCACTATGCCCTGCTAACGGAGCAATCGGCTTAAGTCGGCAAAGACTTAAGACGGTGCAACATGCTCACGCTTACTTAACTCGGGGTGACCACTATGCCCTGCTAACGGAGCAATCGGCTTAAGTCGGCAAAGACTTAAGACGGTGCAACATGCTCACGCTTACTTAACTCGGGGTGACCACTATGCCCTGCTAACGGAGCAATCGGCTTAAGTCGGCAAAAGACTTAAGACGGTGCAACATGCTCACGCTTACTTGACTCGGGGTGACCACTATGCCCTGTTAACGGAGCAATCGGCCTAAGTCGGCAACGACTTAAGACGAGGCAACATGCTCACGCTTACGTAACCCGGGGTGACCACTATGCCCTATAAACAGAAGCAATCGGCTTAAGTCAGCAGCGATTTAAGGTGATCTGATGTGCTTACGACTACTCATACAGGGATGACTTCTATGTCCCGTAAAAAAGTTTCAAAACCATCACACAACCTTTTTACTACTACAAATTTATGCACTGTTGAATTCTAAAACAGTAGGAGAATAGCAATATCATTCAAATGCTAAACTGGTGTCCTCTAACAAATATATGACCGTGCTAACCGTGCGCTCAAAGCACGCAAAACACTTTTCTATTTCACGATGTCTTTCTCAGGAGCAACCGACGAGGAAGGGCGACTTGAGGAATCAGGCGCAGCATTCACGTCAGCCCTTATATCCTCAGGAACGACTACACCGGGTCTCCTCATCAAGATTCGTCCCGCTCGAATGGCCTTATCCATGGCCCTGTCGCGCTGGGCTCTCAGAGTAGTGGAAGTTTCTTCAGCAACCTTGGCAGCCAGTCAAGCGTTTTCTAGTTCCTGGGTGATGGATTTCTTGGAAGCACGGAGTTCTTTGATAGTAGCATCTTTAGCCGATATCAACTTTCTGAGACGGATCACGTCATCTGTGGATTCCTGCAGTCTGCAGCGAAGATTATCTAACTCCTCCATGGAAAAGCGATGACTCCTCTCCAGGATGGTCAACGAGTTGCTAGAATCGCGATACAGTCTGTCAAGATTGTCACGAGATGCAGCAAGGACACGTTTCTCTTCCTGCAAACAAGAATCAACTCCTTTCAAACATCAAACAAGCAATAGGGACACAACAATGCAAGGTACAGCTTCACAAGTCACCTTTTCAGAATCAAGCTGAGTGCGAAGGGAAGAGCTCAGTGCATTGGCATCATCTAGGGCAGCAAAAACCTGGGCTAGTTCAGTCTAGCTTTGAGAATACTTTTCTTCAAAATCAGAGCACCGCTGGACCAGTTTAGCTTGATCTCGAGTATGTTTTTCCTCAAGAGTGGAAATTTGCCGAGTCATATCTAGCAGGAGACAATCAAACAAAAAGGATCAGGATGTAAAGCAGTTCAATAATGCAGACAAAGAGAAGCAGAAAGGCACTAACCAGCATTGGCCGCCTCTAAGTCAGAGACACGTTGTTGAAGTAACTCTGGATTCCAACGTGCAAGAGACAAAGCTCCTTCTGGAACAGAAGCACCCTGCAACCTCAGCTGGCTAGCCATCCCGTCCACCAAAGCCTGATAAGGAGAACAGATGAGTGTAATAACAGTAGTTTACACAGTGCAAAAGTCGAGACAAGATATATTACAATACCTGGAGATTGGAGAAGAACGAAGGGACTCCCAAATCATGAGAGATCAATTGATGACCGGGCGTAAGGTCGCCACCCGAGGCAGTTTGCAACAAACCAGCAGAAACCAACTCAGTACCATCAACAGAGCTCAAAACTTGGCCAGCGGGGACGCTGCCCTCTAAAGCGACTCCCTGGTTCGAAGCTTGGGCAACCACCATGCAGCCGGAGTGCGGGGGCGATCCTGCATGAACGTCCATGGAAGTACAAGAGGGAGACCCCGCTCAGACACCCTCGGGGGCTGGGTCATAGTTTGCGCTACCCACGTGAGCCGGATCATCTCCGGCAGCACCCTCGGGGGCTGGACAGTGACTTGCACTACCCACTCGAGCCGAGTCACCCTCGGCAACACCCTCGGGGGCTGGGTAAGCGTCAACACCGTCCTTGAGGGCCAGGTTCTCTGCAGTAGCCACCTCTAAGGCTGAAGGCCCCTCCGTTGCTTCCATGGGACCGAGATGATCCAAGTTAGTCTCTTGGCCCTCAAGACCGTGCTCTAAGGTCGATGAGGCGCGGGATGACCTCAACCCAGCATCGAGCACATCAGCACAAACCTCCATCACACCGTCATCCGCTGGCTCTAACAAAAGGTCCTCTGGAACCATATCCTCTAGGGTCTGATCAAAATTTGCCAGAGATAACTCCTATAGGCCAACGAGGGCTGACAAAGCAGGAGAAGGAACTCCACTACTCTCCCCACTGGCAATATACTGCCGACTGTTCTTCCGAGTCAGAGGGACCTCATCTTCTTCCTCCCCGTCGTTTTCATCAACAACATAAGCGGCACACCCATTGGGATCAGCATCGGATGGGGCACACCCATTGGGATCAGCAGCAGATGGAGCACACCCATTGGGGTCGGCGTCAGTGAAATCAGGCACAGGAACCTCCTCAGCAGCAGGAGCCGAAGGACCAACGCCCCGATCCAAACTAGATACTTGCCGAAGACGTCTCTTTTTCTTTTTCTGCTCATCAGCAGAAGGATCAAGTTGATTGGCTCGGCAAGGGCGTCTCGGGCGAGCACTGGTAGGCTTCTGAACATCCAAAGTTATACTAGTTTCTAGGAGAGGCGCCACCACCAATGTCCCGGCAGGAGCAGCATCAGGAGAGTCCTCAGCCAGCAAATCAAGCATAGCACTTATTTCTGCGTCACTAGGATCCAAAGGCACCTCAAAGTGGACTTGCCGTTCGTCGTCAGGAATTTCCCCGAGTGAAGCAACCAAAGTGTTAACCTCTTCGGCAGAGGGTCGCACTCTAAGGCCCAAACCGTCAGTGACAGGTGGATTCGACACAAAAAGAGTGAAAGTCTTGGGAGAAGGCAGGTTCCATGCTGAATATGCCACTGGGGCGCTAATATTTGATACCTTGCCTCTAAGGATCATCTCAAGTCGGTTCACCAAGTCTACAGATGGAATTCTCCTGTTGGTAACCCGAGTTGGTTCAGCTAGGCCTCTATACAGATAAGCCGGATATGCTCTGTCCTTCAACGGCTGAACATTCTTGAAAACAAAATCAGCAACCACAGCTTCAGTAGTCAGACCCCTTTCTTTCAGCAGACCAACTTCAGCTAGCAAAGCCCTTGCTTCAGCTACCTCCTGATCCGTGGGGGACTCAGTCCAACTCGGAGTGCGAACATCCGGTTGTCTTCCCGACCGTGGGGGGAGGGAATTCCCATGGTTCTCAACAATAAACCATTCCAAGCGCCACCCCTTGATACTGTCTTTGAGGGGAATTTCAAGATACTCAGTCTTCCTCCCACGGCGCATCTCCAAACTAGCACCCCCGACCAGCTGATGCTGACCCCCGGCCATTCCAGGGCGGCAGTGATACAAGTACTTCCACAACCCAAAATGTGGCAGCACGCCCAGGAAAGCTTCGCACAAATGAACGTAAATAGAAATTTGAAGAATAGAATTGGGATTCAGGTGGGTCAAGTTAAGGTGATAGAAATCAAGGAGGCCGCAGAAGAAAGGTGAAATGGGGAGAGCGAGACCGCGGAGAAGAAAAGGAACGTAAATCACGGACTCATGGGTATCCTCTGTCGGGACAGTGACCCCATGACAAATCCGCCAAGAACAAAGCTCCCTCGGGGGAAGAACCCCGATAGACACGAGGTGGAGGAGGTCAGACTCGGAGACAACAGACATGTGATTACCTCCGAAAGGCAATTGGCTGTTGGGGTCGATAGGGGGAATTACCGCAGCGGATGAACTCGAGGCCTTTCTCTTGGGCGCCATCTCGAATCTACTGGCGAACGGAGCGAGAGTTGAATTGCAGAGAGGATTTGGGGGCAGAAAAGCAAGAACTAGGGCACGGAAAGCAGAGGCGGCTGAAAGCGCTGTATAGGCGGGATATTCCCGAGCCGGATACCGTCTCCAAAAGCGCCCAGTCAGCACCCGGCGGTTACTTCTAAAACACCGGTGTGCCACGTCGTCACCCGGCGGTTACCTCTAAAACCCCGTGTGCCACATCATCACTCGGCTATTCTCCTCAAAAGTGGCCGACACGGCCCGTTTTAGCTCGGCTGTCATCTCTAAGACGCTGACGTTATCACCAATGGCTCGGCATTTGCCTCTAAAGCGCCGACAATGTCTTCAATCACTCGGCAGCTATCTCTAAAGCGCCGATGATGTCTTCAGTCGCTCGGCAGCTATCTCTAAAGCGGCAACGACGTCCTTAGTCACTCGGCAGTTACCTCTAAAACGTCGACGCGGCCTTCAGTCATTCCGTCCCTGATACAGTTTCGTAATCACTCGGACGCTATTTTAAAAGCGCAAATGTTGACAATAATAGCTCGGCCATCACAAAACGTCGGTGTGATGCCTGAGTTATTTAGTTACTATCCCAAAGGAGTCAACTTCATAAATAAGGCAGGCAGAGGAAGGACTCAAAAACTCTAAGTTACGCCACAAACACAACAGCAAGATGATCTGCACAGAAGGGACGAAACTGTTCTTCATTAAGGGAAGTTTTCATACTTACAAATCAACTCATTATGAGTTGATAACTTCCCTATTGATACTACTACTACTACTGCTGCTACTGCTACTACTACTACTACTACGCTACACTATACTACTTTACATTACTAATACTACTACATTACTTCACTATACTACTTCTAATCTATACTAATATTTAAAAACCAGTGGCATTTAGCCACTGGCCTTATTGCCGCTCTTGCTGCCGCCGCCGCTGCCGCTGCCGTCCCTGCTGCTGCCGCCGCCGCCCCTGCTGCCGCCGTCGTCGTCACCGTCATCGTCGCCGCCATCGCCTCCGTCGTCGTCGTCGTCGCCCTCGCCGCCGCCGCCGTCCTCCTCGGACGAGTCCTCCTCGTCCGAGGAGTACTCCGACTCATCCGAGCCCACGAGCCCGGAGCGCTCGACGGCCCGGTTGTAAGTCCAGACCTCTGCCGTGAGCCCCTGGGAGTCGTCTGAATCGTCAGACGACTCACGCAGAGGGATGGGAGCCGGAGACCCCTCGGACTCAGAGGAGAACTCCTCCTCTGAGTATTTCGAGTCACCAAAGTCTTCAGACGGAGGAGTCGGCTCGCGCTTGCGTTTCTTGCCCATGGTGGAAATGCAGGGAGAAGAAGAAAGCAAGCAGTGGAGAACAGCAAGAGATGTGAAAAAACCAGAGAGGCAAAGGTACTATTTATAGGAGAAGAAGGCAACCGCTCACCTCCAACCACGGTCACTGAACAGTCGCGAAGCATTCAATACGCACTTCAACTCGTCTGAAGACGCGTGGCTGACGCCGTTTCATGCAATGCAACACCCATTGGGACTCCAGTCAACCGCACAGAAGATATGATTACACCCGCCGTCACATCACATTACTACTCAGAAGCAGCCGGCTAAAACACTCAGCGTACCAAGCCGTCTCTTACCCACACCCATTGGGGGGGACGCCCAGGAATTATCAGTATATTTTTCAAAAAAACTGTCACATCCGTGCAGGGCGTGCAATGAACACCTCAAGACAAAAATGATATATCAGTAAGGATTAGAGGAAAGCCAAATATAGCCGGTGAAGTACAAAATCTGACCGATGGAAGCGACGTGAAGGCTAGCCAGGGAACGTCCATCAAATGTCCAATCAGTCACAGAGCAAATAAATTGCACCACTTAGCAACATATGGGCAGATCACGAATTCGGCTGCAAAAGACAAAATACATGCTGACCTCAGATGCATAATTTTGATGACATAATGCTGACCTCTAAAGCATAATATGGATGACATAATGCCGACTTCTAAGGCACCCAAAAAAAAGAGAGAGAGAAAGTATGACCCTCGGTAAAAGGACACGAGGTAAAGACCTTTGAGAGGATTGTTTTCAAAAATCCACTCAAAGCTCGGGGGGCTACACCCATTGGGTGCACCTTCGGTGCACCCCATGGATCACCATTTCAAGCCAAGATAGTGCCGACTTCCAAGGCGTAAGACAAGATTAAAAGACAAGGCTGGCCCTCAACCTGAGCACGAGAAGAAAATAAAAATAATTTCTGATGAAGACCTTCGAGTAGATTATCTTCTAAAATCTACTCGAAGCTCGGGGGCTACACCTCCGGTGCACCCAATGAAATTCAAGGTCCTACAAAATGAGAAGCCGACCTCTAAGGCACAAGTGTGAGGCAAAATTACAGATTTCGAGTGAAGCAAAGCAAAAGAAGACAGTAAGAAATCATTTTCACCAGATTGCCCGAGAAGCGTTTCTTGTCATAAGCAAAACCTGCAAGTTGGGCCTAGGATCTTTGGGCCGATTATCTCAAAATCAACCCAAAGATCGGGGGCTTGTGGGGGACAGATATCCCCCGGGTCCACTAGAAGGGTAAAAGACCTCACGAAAGGCCCAAGGGCCCAATAAATCGTAAGGTCATTCCTTAAATGCAAACTCTCGTGGATACAAGATTGAAACTTAAATGCTTAATATACACTATATAAATGCTTAATATAAATGCAGAAACTTAAAGAGCAAGGTAGAGATGCAAACTCTCGTGGATGACGCCGGTATTTTTACCGAGGTATCCGGAACCACGCAAGGTCCCGACTAATCCTAGTTGGTGCCCCTAAGCAAAGGGAAGCCCACGCGAGGGCCAAGCACCTCGGTCGAGTAACTCCGTAGAGAGCCACACGGGCCTTCTCCACGCACAAGTGGTGCTCCGCTTCCGGCTCCTCTCGGACGCTCCCCACCATCTCCATTATCGAGCTTCTGGCTAAAAATGGCGCGGGCCTCGTTCCTTCTAGTACACAGTGGTGGCTGTGACACAAACACGGTTGTCACGGTCTCGCAAGACTCTCGCGTCACTCGGTACAATTACAATGGCTCACGCAAGAGACGAGGGGTTGGTGGTTTATCTAAACTCACTTAACTAACTAGGATTCACCTAGAGCAAGCGCTAGAGCGGTCTAACTAACCTAAGCACTTCGCAAAGCACCTACGCTAATCACTGAGTGATTCTATTAAGCACTTGGGTGTAAGAGCACTTGGGAATGTCTACTATATGCCTTGGTATGTATCTTGGGCTCCCACACTTGGAAATGGCCTGTTGGGGTGTATTTATAGCCCCTAACACAAAACTAGCCATTGGAGGAAAGCTGCTGCTTTCAGTGGTGCACCGGACAGTCTGGTGCCCCTGTCCGGTGCGCCTAGCCGTTGGGTCTGTCAGTGCAGGTGACCGTTGGCGCGTAGGCTTTTTGCACTGGACAGTTCGGTGGTCTTCCCTCCACGGTGCCACCTGGAACTAGCCATTAGGGCTGCTGTTCCTGGTGCACCGGACAGTCCGGTGTGTGCCACCGGACAGTCCGATGTGTGGCACAGAACAGTCCGGTGAGCCACCGGACAGTCCAGTGCTCCTGTCCGGATAGTCTGACTGTGGCAACACTTCTTCTTTTCTTGGACTTTACTTGATCTTCATAATGTATTCTTTTGAGGTGTTGCTTTCCTCAATGCCTTGGTCTAAGTAACTTTAGCATCCTGTGAACTATAAACATAAACATTAGCAAACACATTAGTTCACAGGTTATGTTGATCATCAAACACCAAAATCTATTGAGCCAAATGGCCCGGGTCCATTTTCCTTACAATCTTCCCCTTTCAACCATCATCTAAGACTTGATAGCCTTTCTGTGGGCGAATGAGAGTTTTTCTCCCATGAGTTCAATCGCCCATTTGGCTACCCTGCCCGAGACCTCCTGTTCTGAATGATCTCCCCCAAAGGGAAGGACGACACTACCGTCACTGGGTGTGACTCGAAGTAGTGTTGTAGTTTGCGCCAAGCTAGGACTACTGCGTACAACAATTTCTTGACTTATCGGTAGCGAGTCTTTATTTCGGACTATACCTCGCTGATGATGTACACTGGCCTCTGAACAGGCAAGGTGTGTCCCTCCTCTTGCCTTTCGACTACAATCGCGACGCTGACCACCTGAGTGGTTGCAGCGACGTAGAGCAAGAGGGGTTCTCCTTCGGTGAGTGGCACCAATATAGGTGTGTTGGTGAGGAGTTTTTAAGGTTCTCAAGGGCTTCTTCAGCCTCGGGGGTCCAAACAAAGTGCTCGGTCTTCCTTAAGAGACGGTACAAGGGTAGGCCCTTCTTGCCAAGGCGCGAGATGAAGTGGCTCAGGCCCACAAGGCATCCCATGACCCGTTGAACTCCGTTAACGTCTTTTATCGGACCCATGTTCGTGATTGCCGAGACCTTATCTGGGTTGGCTTCGATGTCGTGTTCCGATACGATGAACCCCATAAGCATGCCTTAGGGGACGACAAAGACACACTTCTTGGGATTGAGCCTAACGCTTTTGGCCCACAGGCAAGCGAAGGCTATCTCTAGATCGGAGACGAGGTCATAAGCTTTTATTGTATTGACCATAATGTCATCGACATAGGCTTCGACCATTGTGCCAATGTGATTGCCGAACACGTGGTTCATGCAACGTTGGTTTGTGGTGCCAGCATTCTGTAACTCGAAGGGCATGGTAGTATAGCAATACATACCACATGGGGTGATGAAATAGGTCGCAAGCTGGTCGGACTCTTTCATCCGGATTTGATGATAGCCGGAGTAAGCATCAAGGAAGGATAGAGTTTCACATCCAGTGGTGGAGTCAATGATTTGATCGATCCGAGGCAGGGGGTAGGGAACCTTTGGACATGCTTTATTTAAACCGGTGTAGTCTACACACATCCTCCATTGCCCCCTTTTTTCCTACTAATACGGGATTCACTAACCACTCGGGATGGAAAAGCTCATTGATGAATTCGGTCGCCAAGAGCTTGTGAACCTCCTCCTCGATGACCCTGCACTTTTCCTTGTCGAATTAGCGTAGGTGTTGTCTCACTGGTCTAGAGCCGACGTGGATGTCCAAGGGGTGCTTGGCGACCTCCCATGGTATGCTTGGCATGTTCGAGGGACTCCATGCAAATACCTCGACATTCACATGGAGGAACTTGACGAGCACTTCTTCCTATTTGGTGTCGAGCTAGGAGCTAATTCGCAACGTATTCTTGCCAGAGCCGCTGGGGTCGAGGGGGACAGTCTTCGTTGCTTTCGTTGGTTTGAAGTTACCGGCATGTCTCTTGGGGTCAAGAACCTCCCCGATGAGGTTCTCCAAGTCGGTGAGGTGTTCCTCGAACTCCACGAGTGCTTAGGCGTATTCAACGCATTCAACGTCGCACACGTAGGCGTGGCGATACATGGGGCCGACAGTGATGATGCATGTAGATCCAGACATCTTCAGCTTGAGATATGTATAGTTTGAGATGGCCATGAACTTGGTGTAACATGGCCTCCTGAGCACAGCGTGGTAGGTGCCTCAGAACCCGACCACCTCAAAGGTCAGGACCTCCTTCTTGAAGTTGGTCAGAGTCCCAAAGCAGACGGGCAGATCGATCTGCCCGAGGGGGTGCACTATTTTGCCGGGGTGATGCCATGAAACGGCGCGACCCTAACCCAGACCTGGGACCAGCCTATCCCCATGAGATCCAATGTGTTAGCATAGATGTTGTTGAGGTTGTTGCCTCCATCCACGAGCACCTTGGTGATACAGGTGTTGCTAATGACGGGGTCGACGATGAGCGTGTACCTTCCAAGATTCAGGACGTAGCCTAGGTGGTCGTCACTGTCGAAGGTGATGGCGCGGTCGGACCAGTCTAGATAGACCGGTGTCACTACCTCGACCGAGAAGACCTCCTGATGCTCCTGCTTCTGTTGCCTCAAGGAGGAGTTCACAGTCTGTCCACCGAATATCATGTAACAGTTGTGGACGTCAGGGAACTCCTCACCTTGGTCGTCTTCCCTGTCTCCGAGGCCCTTCTTTTTTGCCATCTTCTGCCGAGGGACATGGCTTGCTGTAGAAGCCAGAGCATGTCGCATTCTCTGAGGGTGTGCTTGATGAGCCCCTTATGGTAAGCGTAGGACTCCTTCAACATCTTGTCAAAAACGTTGGGACCCCCTTGGGGGCCTCGAGGGTTCCGTCGTTCTATCACAGTGATAAGATCTATGGCGAGAGCCTCGTGCTGGCCCTACGACGCTTTCTTCTTGTTGTTCTTCTTGGGGTTGCGTTGGGAGGACGCCTTGGGGACATCCTCCTTCCGCTTCCCGTTGCCCTTGTCCTTGTGGAAGATGGCCTTGACGGCCTCCTGTCCCAAAGCGAACTTGGTGGCAATGTCCATCAGTTCGCTCGCCTTGGTGGGGATCTTGCGACCTAGCTTGCTAGCCAGGTCACAATAGGAGGTATCGGTGAGAAATGCTCCGATGACGTCGGAGTCGGTGATGTTGGGGAGCTCAGTGCGCTGCTTAGAGAACCGACAAATGTATTTGCGTAGGGTTTCGTCTTGCTTCTGCCAGCAACTCCGAAGGTCCCAACAATTTCTTGGGAGCACGTATGTGCCCTGGAAATTTCCCCCAAAGACCCTGAATAGGTCCTCCCAGTCATGGAGCTGGGCAGGCGAGAGATGCTCTAGCCACGCTCGGGTGGAGTCCGACAGAAATAGGGGAAAGTTACGATTGATGAGGTTGTCATCACTCGTTCCCCTGAGCTGACAGGCCAGCCGTAATCGACAAGTCATAGTTTTAGTTTGGTCTCCCTAGAGTATTTGGTGATAGTAGTCGGGGCTCGAAACCTGGCCAGGAATGATGTCCTACGGATGGCTCGGCTGAAGACCTATGGACCCGGTGGCTAGGGAGAGGGGCTTCGATCTTCCCCGTGTCGTAGAGACCACCCCACCGAGGGGTGGTAGCCGTGTGTGGCGTGTTGCTGGTCGTGGTGGTGGACCCGCCCGTCGAGGTGGTCATGAACACCATGGTTCTGGCGGTTGTCGAGGAGGTGGTCTTGTACCATGGGAGCTTTCTCCCTGGTGGGTTTGGGGTGGATCGAGGCCTCCCTCTCAAAGTGAGAGGGTCCCGCCCGATGCTCTGAGGTGGGCTCTCAAAGCCAAGAGACCGAGCTCTCAGCCTGCTAGACCACAACACACTCTAGGAGTCCCCGAATTTCACCGTGGATTCGGCGCCCTCGGTGGTGGATGGCTCCGGCATGGTGCGGAGCAAGATCGCTGCTGCGACAAGGTTTTGACTAGCCTTGTGAAAGGCTAGAGGGGCTTCGGCCTCGGTGTCCTCCATGATGTGACGATGAACGTCGTGTGCCTTAGCGCGTGCACCCTCGTCAAGAACCTTGCCGATTACTTCTCTTTTGAGAACCTGTCGAAGCTATTGTAGTCGTCGTTGTTCTTCTCCGAGCTTAGCGTGTAACTCGCGGAGCTGTTCGAGGTGGGCCACGTGACTCACCGGGGGTCTGCGCCTCACCCGGCAACTCGCGGAGCTGTTCAAGGTGGGCCATGTGAATGTGTGGTGGAGCATAGCAAGCTGACATAGTGACACGATGTTCCCGATTTGTGTTATCGATTCCTGATCGTAATCGACATATTCCTGATCGAAATATTCTGCTATCGATATATGGTAATGTTGATTTCGTTTTCTCGTCCGACTTTTCCGTTCCCTCTACCGTTTTTGGCTAAGTAACGTGAATGGTAGAGGGGTTTTTCGATTGTTCCCAACCGTTTTCAAGCCTAGGAGTGAATAGTGAATAGACGATTTTAACTGACTAAAATCAAATACAATAGAGAAATTTAATCAATACGACAAGAGCTATAAATTCTCTAACTATTAGAAGTATGTAATAAATAGGAAACAACAATATCAAAACTAGAAGTAAATGACAATTCAATAATCACCAGCTACTTACAATTGAAACAAGTAAGAGAGAAAAAGAGACTGTAATTTTTTCATTGGTACTTGTGATTTGCCGATCGCTCCTAATTCACGTTGAGATGAACTCTAAATTTTCACTTGTTACTCTGTCAAGACACGGTTTGAAATATAGAGGTCACCGCTCAACACAGCCTAAGAGTGTCGGGGACCATAATTAGGGGTACCCTCAAGACTCCTAATTCTCAGCTGGTAACCCCCATCAGCATAAAGCTGCAAAGGCCTGATGGGTGCGATTAAGTCAGGGATCAGTCCACTCGAGCGACTCGATCACGCCTCGCCCGAGCCTAGCCTCGGGCAAGGGCAGCCGACCCCGAGGCCCCCCTCCAACGGCGGACACATCTTCGGCTCGCCCGAGGCCCTGCCTTCGCTAAGAAGCAACCCTGACTAAATCGCCGCACCGACCGACCAAATCACAGGAGCATTTAACGCAAAGGTGGCCTGACACCTTTATCCTGACGTGTCGGTGTTTAGGGTCCGACCGCACACCCGGGGTTGCCCCTCAAGGTGTTTTAGGAGTAGGAAGGTGTCGACAACTGTAGCAGAATGGTTCGTGCCGATCGCACGAGGGACGGTGGACAAGATTTACAGGTTCGGGCCGCTTAGTGATGCGTAACACCCTACGTCCTGATGAGTATGCTTGGTGGATATGGTTACAAGAGAACTCTCTGGATCGAGAATACAGAGAGTTGATGTGGATGGCTAAGTCATGGGTCGATCGTTCTGAAGGGGTGCCCCCTAGGCCTTATATACTCGACCGTGGGGCAGTACACATGGATAAGATAACAACAAGTGGCTAAAAGATAGTGAACCTCTCGAGATTATCCTTTACGTAACCCTCGCCGACTTATCCTCACGTGGCTTCGTTGCATGGAGGCCCCGACGCGGGAAAGTCGGATCTCTGTTGCGGCCAATGGCTTGACGCTATGGGCCGTCCGGGTTTGCACCAATCCGGCCTCATGTCGCCCTGCGTTGCTGGTTGTTTTTCCCCAGGCCCACGAAAGAATAACCTTACGATTTGTTGGGCCCTTGGGCCTTTCGTGAGGTCCTTCACTCTTTTAGTGGACCCGGGGGATATCTATCCCCCACAAGCCCCCGATCTTTGGGTTAATTTAGAGGTAATCAACCCGAAGATCTCAGGTCCAGCTTGTAGGTGATTTGAAGAAAGATGGCTTCCTGTTGTTCTCTCCTGCTTCGATCACTTGTTGACCAAAATCTAGCTTCGTGCCTGTGCCTTAGAGATCGGCATTCCTGTTTGTAGGATTCTGAACCTTATTGGGTGCACCGGAGGTGCACCCAATGGGTGTAGCCCCCGAGCTTCGAGTAGATTTTAGAAAATAATCTACTCGAAGGTCTTCAGCAGAGATTACTTCCATTTGTGTTCCTTTATTCCAGTTGAGGATTGGCTTCTTAATCTTGTCCCATGCCCTTAGAAATTGGTGCTATCCTGGCTTAGAATGACAATCCATGGGGTGCACCAAAGGTGCACCCAATGGGTGTAGCCCCCGACCTTCAAGTGGATTTTTTGAGGATAATTCGCTTGAAGGTCTTCTTTTTGTGTCCTTTTGCTGAAAATTACTCTTTCTGCTTATAAAAAAGTTGGCATGATGTCATCCGTGCTATGTCATCAATATTATGCTTCAGAGGTCAGCATGTGTTTTGTCTTTTGCAGCTGAATTTGCAATCCTTCCATATCTTGCTAGGTAGCATAGTGTATTTGCTCTGCACTTGATTGGACATTCGATGGACGTTCTCTGTCTAGTCTTCAAGTCATGTCTGTCGACCATATTTTGCACTCTGCTGGATATACTTGGCTTCCCTTTAACTCTTGTTGATGTCTCATTTTTGTCTTGAGGCATTCACTGCATGCTCTGTACAGATGTGACCATTTTGAAAAATATACTGACAATTCCTGGGCGTCCCCCCCCAATGGGTGTGGGCAAGGGACGGCTTGGTACGCTGAGTGTTTTAACCGGCTGCTTCTGAGTTGTAATGTGATGGGACGGCGAGTGTAATCATATCCTTTGCGCTGTTGACTGGAGTCCCAATGGGTGTAGTGCTGCATGAAACGGCGTCAGCCGCCTGACGTGTCTTTGGATGGGTGGAGGTGTATATTGAATGCCTAGCGACTGTTCAGTGACCGCGGTTGGAAGTGAGCGGTTGCCTTTCTCTTCTATAAATAACGCTGTTGCCCCTCTGGTTTCTTCACATCCCTTCGCTATTCCTTACTGCTTCCTTCTCTTCTTCTTCTTCTTGCCTCCATGGGAAAGAATAACAAGCGCAAGCGCGAGCCGACTCCTCCATCGGAGGACTTCGGCGACTCGGAATACTCGGAGTAGGAGTTCTCCTCCGAGTCCGAGAGGTCCCCGGCTCCCGTCTCTCCCTCGGCGTCGTCCGATGACTCGGACGACTCCCAGGGGATAGCCGCGGAGGTCTGGTCGTACATCCGGGCCGTCGAGCGCTCCGGGCTCGAGGGCTCGGATGAGTCTGAGTACTCCTCGGATGAGGAGGACTCGGACGGCGGCGGCGAGGGCGGGGACGACGACGACGACGACGACGATGACGACGACGACGACGACGGCAGCAGCGGCAGTGGCGGGGGCGGCGGCAACGGCAGCAGCAAGGGCAGCACCAAGAGCGGCGGCAGCAGGGGCAGCACCAGGGGCGGCGGCAGCAGGGGCGGCACCAAGAGCGGCGGCGGCGGCGAGGGCAGGGCCAGTGGCTAGATGCCACTGGTCTTTTTAAATATTAGTATAGATTAGAAGTAGTATAGTTAGATAATGTATTAGTATTAGTAATGTAGAGTAGTATAGTGTAGCGTAGTAGTAGTAGTAGCAGTAGAGTGTAGTATAGTAGTAAAAATAGGGAAGCATCAACTCATAATGAGTTGATTTGTAAGTACTGCTACTTCCCTTAGATGAAGAATGAATTTGATTCCCTCTTGATGACTCGCTTTGTTTGACCATAAATCTGGTTCTTTTGAGACCATAGACGAACAGCTTGATCATTATACTGACGCTTCCGAGCAATATTGCAGCCTGTATCAATGTTTTTAGAAGGAATGCCGAGTGATTGAAGGTCAGCGTTGGCATTTTAGAAGTAATGCCGAACGATTGAACTCGAGATCAACGTTTTAGAAGCAACGCCGAGTGACTGAGCAGCGACGCCGGCATTTTAGAGGCAACGACGAGTCTTTGAACTCAAGATTAGCGTTTTAGAAGCAACGCCGAGTTATTGAACTCAAGATCAGCGTTTTAGAGGCAACGCCGAGTGATTGAAAGTCGACGTCAGCATTTTCAGAAATAATGCCGAACGTTTGAATGCGAAACTGGCGTTTTAGAGACAACGCCGAGTGATTGAAGGTCGACGTCGGCATTTTAGAAGTAATGCCGAGCGGTTGAACTCGAGGCTAGCGTTTTAGAGGCAACGCCGAGTGACTAAGTAGTGACTTCGGCATTTTAGAGGCAATGCCGAGCAATTAAACTCGAGGTCAGCGTTTTAGAGGCAACGCCGAGTGATTGAAGGTCAACGTTGGCATTTTAGAAGTAATGCCGAACGATTGAACTTGAGATCAGCGTTTTAGAGGCAACGCCGAGTGACTGAGTAGTGACATCGGCATTTTAGAGGCAACGCCGAGTTTTTAAACTCGAGATCAGCGTTTTAGAGGTAACGCCGAGTGATTGAAGGTCGACGTTGGCATTTTAGAAGTAATGCCGAACGATTGAACTCGAGATCAGCGTTTTAGAGGCAACGCCGAGTGACTGAATAGTGACGTCGGCATTTTAGAGGCAACGCCGAGTTATTTTGAGGATTAACACCCGAGTAAGGAGAGGGCCCACCAGTTTTTTTTGGGAAATAACTGCCGAATGACCACGTGGCCTGCTGGGATTTCGAAAATAACTGCCGAGTGATGACTGGGCACTTTTTGAAACGGTATCTGGTCCGAGAATATCCCATAAGAGTTGCACTTTTAGCCGCCTTTGCTTTCCGCGCCCTAGTTCTTGCATTCCTGCTTCCAAATCCTCTCTGCGCTTGCCTCCAATTTGCTCACTGGTGAAATCGAGATGGCTCCCAAGAGGAAAATCGCGAGTTCTTCTGCTGTGGTGATTCCCCCAATTGATCCCAACAGCCAGTTGCCTTTCGCAGGTAACCACATGTCCATCATCTCTGAAACCGAACTCCTCCACCTCGCGTCCATCGGGGTTCTTCCTCCATGGGAACTCTGTTCTTGGCGGATTTGCCACGGGACTACGGTCCCGACGGAGGACACCCACGAGTCCGTGGTTTACGCTCCCTTTCTTCTCCGCGGCCTTGGCCTTCCTATTTCTCCCTTTTTCCGTGGTCTTCTTGATTTCTACCACATCAACCTAACCCATCTGAACCCTAATTCAATTCTGCAAATTTCTATCTTCGTCCACTTATGTGAGGCCTTTCTTGGCGTATTGCCGCATTTTGGCTTGTGGAAACACCTGTATCATTGTCGCCCTGGGATGGCCGGGGGACAACATCAGTTGGTTGGAGGTGCCAGTTTGGAGATGCGCCGGGGACGGAAAACTGAATATCTTGAGATCCCCCTTAAAGACAGCATTAAGGGATGGCGCCTGGAGTGGTTTATAGTTGATAACTATGGAAATTCTCTCCCCCCCCCGGTCAGGAAGACAGCCAGATGTTCGCACCCCGAGCTGGACCGAGTCTCCTACAGACGAGGAGGTGGCTGAGGCCAGTGTGCTGCTAGCTGAAGTTGGGCTATTGAAAGAGAGGGGTTTAACTGCTGAAGCTATAGTTGCTGACTTCGTTTTCAAAAACATTCAGCCACTGAAAGATAGGGTCCACCCGGCTTATCTGTATCAAGGGCTAGCCGACCCAACTCAAGTTACCAATAGAAGAATCCCTTCTGCAGATTTGGTGAGCCGACTGGAGATGATTCTCAGAGGCAAAGTATCCAATGTTGGTGCTCCGGTGGCGTATTCAGCCTGGAATCTGCCTCCTGCCAAGGCCTTCACTCGTTTCGTGTCAAACCCGCCTGCGACTGATGGCAATTTGGGCCTTAGAACGCGGCCCTCTGATGAGGAGGTTAGTGCTTTGGTTGCCTCACTTGGGAAAATCCCTGATGATGAACGACAAATCCATTTCGAGGTGCCTTTGGATCCTACTGATGCTGAAATGAATGCCGTGCTTGACATGTTGGCTGAAGATTCTTCTGACGCTACTCCTGCTGAGACATTGGCAGTGGCACCTCTCCCAGAGGTCGGTATAATCTTGGATATTCAGAGACCTGTCCGTGCTCGCTCGAGGCGTCCCCGCCGAACCAATCAGATTGATCTTTCTGTTGATGAGCAGAAAAAGAAGAAGAGACGTATTCGGCGAGTATCTAGTTTGGATCAGGGTGCTGGTCCCTCGGTTCCTGCCGATGAGGAGGTTCCTGCGCCTGAATTTGCTGATGCTGATCCCAATGGGTGTGGTATGACTGTTGCTGATCCCAATGGGTGTACCCTATCCATCGCTGATCCCAATGGGGGTGTTGCCAGTGTTGCTGATGAAGACGACGAAGAGGAAGAGGATGAGGTTCCTCTGACTCGGAAGAACAGTCGGCAATTCCTTGCCAGTGGGGAAAGTAGCGGGGTTCCTTCTCCGGCTTTATCTGCTCTTGTTGGTCTGCAAAACATATCCCTGGCCGACTTTGATCAAACTCTCGAGGATATGGTCCCAGAGGACTTGTTATCAGGGCCAGTGGATGATGATGTGACGGAAGCTTGTGGTGCCGTGCCGGACGCTGGGTTGAGGTCATCCCGTGCCTCATCAACCTTAGAGCGCGATCTTGAGGGACGGGATGTTAACTTGGATTGTCCTGATTCCATGGAAGTAGCCGAGGGCCCATCAACCTTAGAGATGGTTACTGCTGAAAGTTTGGACCCCAAGGGTGGTGTTGACACATGTCCAGCCCCCGAGGGTGTCGTCAGGGATGACTTAGCCCGGGCGAAGAGTGCGAGCTACTGCCCAGCCCCCGAGGGTGCTGCCGGGGATAATCCAGCTCAAGTGGGCAGTGCCAACTATGGCCCAGTCCCCGGGGGTACCCAAACAGGGTCTCCTTCCGGCACTTCCATGGACGTTCACGCTGGGTCACCTCCTCACTCTGGCTGCATGGTGGTGGCCCAAACTTCAGACCGGGGTGTCACTTTGGAGGGCAGCGTCCCCGTTGATCGGGTATCCGGCTCTGTTGAAGGAGATGAACTGATTCCCACTGTTCCATTGCATGCTGCTTCGGGTGATGACCTTGCGCCTGGTTATCATCTGATTTCTCCTGACTTGGGGATCCCTTCGTTCTTCTCCAACCTCCAGGTACCGTGCTGTTTCTTAGCTTGACTTTTACATGAATTCTTGCCATTATGCTCATCTGCTCTTCTCATCAGGTTTTGGTGGATGGGATGACCAGCCAGCTGAAATTGCATGGTGCTCCTATCCCAGAAGTAGCTTCATCCTTTTCGTGTTGGAATCCGGTGTCTCTTCATCGCCATGTATCCGAGTTGGAGGCGACTAACGCTGGTTAGTGCCCTTTTTTCTTTTCTTCGCGCTTGCTGTGGACTGTTTTACCTTCTGACCTCGTTTTGTTTGGTTATCTTTTGCTAGGAATGACTCGACAGATTGCGCTTCTTGAGGAAAAACATTCTCAAGATCGGGTTGAACTGTCTCAGCGATGCACTGATCTTGAGGAAAAGTACTCTCAAGGTCAGATTGAGCTGAGTCAGGTCTCTGCCGCCTTGGATGATGCCAATGCGTTAAGTTCTTCCCTGCATGCTCAGCTTGACTGTGAAAAGGTGATATACGAAACTGCGCTTTTGTCTTGCTGTACTCCTATTATTTGCCTGGTTTTCTGAAGGAACTGATTTGTGCTTGCAGGAAGAAAAACGTATCCTTGCTGCTTCTCGTGACAATCTTGATAGGTTGTATCGAGATTCTAGCAACTCGTTGACTATTCTGGAGAGGAGTCATCGCTTTTCCATGGAGGAGTTGAACAATCTTCGCTATAAGCTGCAGGAGTCCTTGGATGATGTGATTCGCCTTCGGGAGTTGATATCGGCTAAAGACGTTGTCATCAAGAATCTGCGTGCTTCCAAGAAATCTGTTACCCAGGAGCTAGAGGCTGCCCAGTTGGCTGTTAAGGTTGCTGAAGAGACTTCCAATACTCTGAGAGCCCAGCGTGATAGGGCCATGGATAAGGCCATTCGAGCGGGACGAATTCTGATGAGGAGACCTGGCGTAGTCGTTCCTGAAGATATAAGGGCTGACGTGAACGCTGCCCCTGATTCCTCGAGTCGTCCTTCTTCGTCAACTGCTCCTGGAAAAGACATTGCAAAATAGAGAAAACATTTCGCGTGCTCCAAGCGCGCAGCTTGCATGATTGAACATTTGTTAGAGGACACCGGTTTATTTGAATAGCATAGTTATTCACTCATTGTATTAGAATTTTTTAGTTAATGAGTTTGGTAGTTATGACGCATGATGACTATGAATTTTGCCTGTGGGATATGGAAATCATCCCCTGAATTAAATAGGCAAGAGCATGTTGCATTGGTCTTAAGTAGGCGCCAACTGGAGTTGATTGCTTCGTTAGCTGGGCATAGTGGTCGCCCTGAGTTAAGTAAAGCGTGAGCATGTTGCACCGCCTTAAGTCGTTGCCGACTTAAGTCGATTGCTCCATTAGCAGGGTATAGTGGTCACCCTGAGTTAAGTAAGCGTGAGCATGTCACACCGCCTTAAGTCGTTGCCGACTTAAGTCGATTGCTCCGTTAGCAGGGCATAGTGGTCACCCCGAGTTAAGTAAGAATGCAAGTCAATCGTAAATAAATTGAGTATCCTTGAAACCTTTTCTTTATTGATGACATATTTCCACTTTACAGAGTACATCATCGTTATCCCAGCAGTTTTGAGGTACGGCTAAGGATAAAACTTTCTCAGGTGTTCTATGTTCCAGGAGTTCCCAACTTCCGTGCCATCCATCTGAGTGAGGCGATATGATCCGGGCCGAGTGACTTCTGCTACTATGAAGGGTCCTTCCCATAAGGGTGATAACTTGTGTCGTCCTTCTCCTGTTAGAATTCGGCGAAGGACGAGCTCCCCTACTGAAAAGGATCGTTGCCGCACAGCCTTGTCGTGATAGCGCCTTAGAGTCTGCTGGTATCTTGCTGACTGGATTACTGCGCTTAGCCGTTCTTCCTCGAGTACGTCTATGTCCTCCAGCCTGGTGGTCTCAGCTTCTGCTATGCTTTCAAAAATCAGCCTTGGCGCCCCAAACTTGAGATCAGCGGGCAGCACTGCCTCCGACCCATAGACCATGAAGAAAGGAGTGTTTCCATGCAAAGCTCGGCTAGGTTGGGTTCTTAGGCTCCAAACAACATAGGGTAATTCCCTTATCCACTTTCCTGCGAATTTTTCGTTCTTATCGAAAATCTTTTTCCTGAGTGCATCCAATATCATCCCGTTGGCTCGCTCAACTTGCCCGTTGGCTCTTGGATGGGCTACAGATGCATACTTGATCTGAATGCTTTTTTGCTCGCAGAAGTCAAAGAATTCTGAACTCGTGAAATTGGATCCTAAATCAGTTATGATGCTGTTTGGTATCCCGAATCTGAATATTATGTCTTGTATGAATTCCACGGCCTTAGCAGAAGTTAAGGAGGCAATGGGCTTGAATTCTATCCATTTAGTGAACTTGTCAATTGCTACCAACACATGAGTATATCCCCCTTGAGCTTTCTTGAAAGGTCCAATCATATCCAGCCCCCAACATGCAAAAGGCCAGGTCACTGGTATGGTCTGCAGCTGCTGTGATGGCAGGTGTTGTTGCTTTGACAAGTATTGGCAGGCTTCGCACCTCTGAACTAACTCGGCCGCATCATTCTTTGCTGTTGGCCAATAGAATCCTGACCTGAAGACCTTCCCAACTAGTGTTCTGGAGGCTGCATGTATCCCACATTGTCCAGCGTGGACCTCTTCTAAGAGTTGCTTTCCAGTGGATGGGAGAATGCACTTCATGAAGACGCCTGATGCACCCCTTCTGTATAATGTTTCCCCAATAAGTGTATAGTGAGCTGACTGTCTTGCAATGCGCTCTGCCGAGTTCTTATCATCTGGTTCTTCTTCATTCCTTATGTACTTAATGATTGGCTTTCTCCAGTCATCGGGATCTGACTCGGGTTGATCTATGATGTTGCATTCTTCCATTTGACCCAATGAGATACTTGGCTGCAGAATTTCTTGCACAAAAACCCCGGGTGGGACCTGAGCTCGACTGGACCCTAGCTTGGACAGTACATCGGCTGCCGCGTTCCGATCTCTCTCCACATGATGAAATTCTAGACCCTCGAATTTATCCTCCAGTTTTCGGACGGCAGTGCAGTATCTTCCCATCGAATCGTTTGAGCAATCCCACTCCTTATTTATCTGGCTGATGACTACCAGAGAATCCCCATATACCATTAATCTTTTGACGCCCAATGATATGGCAATGTTCAATCCATGGATCAAGGCTTCATACTCGGCTGCATTGTTGGAGGCCGGGAATAGCAGCTGGAGGGCGTACTTGAGGTGTTCGCCTCCTGGTGCAGTGAAAAGAATCCCCGCTCCTGCTCCCTGCAGCTTGAGTGAGCCATCAAAATACATTTGCCATACTTCTGCAGTCTCCGGGTTGTCTGGTACTTGTTGTTCAGTCCACTCTGATACGAAATCAACCAGTGCTTGGGTTTTGATGGCAGTGCGAGGCCGAAACTCGATGTCATGAGATCCCAGCTCACAGGCCCACTTGGCTATTCGACCGATGGCTTCCTTGTTGTGAAGAATATCCCCTATTGGAAAACTTGTGACTACTATGACTTTGTGGTCGTCAAAGTAGTGACGCAGCTTGCGGGCAGTTAGAAGTACTGCATACAATAGTTTCTGAACTTGAGGATACTTTTTCTTTGAGGGGCCGAGGACTTCACTAATGAAGTAGACAGGATGTTGTATTGGATAGGCATGCCCTTCTTCTACTCGCTCGACTACCAACGCGGTGCTCACCACGTGAGTCGTGCAAGAGATGTACAATAGCAAATCTTCAGCTGGTTGAGTTGACGTAGCTCGCCGAGGTGGTTTCAGTACTGGTGGTGTTGTCAAGAATTTTTTCAGAGCATCCAGAGCTTCTTGCGCTTCTGAAGTCCACTGGAATTTATCCACCTTCTTGAGTAACTTGTAAAACGGCAAACCTTTTTCCCCCAGCCTGGATATAAATCTGCTTAAAGCTGCCATGCATCCAGTAAGTCGCTGAACCTTCTTCTGCGATCGAGGTGCTTCCATCTTCATGATAGCTTCAATCTTATCCGGATTAGCCTCAATTCCTCGGTGGCTGACAATAAATCCGAGCAACTTTCCGGCTGGTACCCCAAAAACACATTTCTCGGGATTAAGCTTCCATCTATACCGCCTCAGGCTGTTGAAAACCAGTTGCAAATCTTCGATGAAGTCTTTTGAGTCCTGTGTTTTGATCACCACGTCATCCACATAAGCCTCCACACGCTTGCCCCAGTGATCGGCTAAGCATGTTTGAATAGCTCTCTGGTAAGTCGCTCCAGCGTTTTTGAGGCCAAACGGCATGGAGGTATAACAGAAAGCGCCAAATGGAGTAATGAATGCCGTTTTTTCTTCATCTTCCTTCGCCAGACTAATTTGATGATATCCAGAATAACAATCCAGGAAAGACAGCATAGAACATCCAGCGGTGGAGTCCACCACCTGATCTATCCTCGGGAGCCCGAAAGGATCCTTCGGACAGTGTTTGTTGAGATCAGTATAATCAACACACATGCGCCAGTCCACTTTATTCTTTTTGAGTACAAGAACAGGATTGGCTAACCACTCAGGATGTAATACTTCTCTAATGAATCCAGCCGCGACCAAGCGAGCTAACTCGGCGCGAATGGCTTCCCTCTTATCAGGCGTGAAACGACGTAATTTCTGTCGAATCGGCCTCGCCTGGGGAAAAACCTTCAGTTTGTGCTCGGCCAGTTCTCTCGGGACTCCCGGCATATCCGCAGGTTGCCATGCGAATACATCTCGGTTATCTTGCAGAAACCGGACGAGCGCGCTTTCCTATTTGTCATCCAAACTGGAGCTGATGATGGCCGTCTTGCGCTCATCAGCGAACCCCAGGTTGATTCTTTTGGTTTCTTCAGTCGGCCGCATAGAGGTCGCGGTCTGAGCTTCATTTGCTGGTATTGCGAGGTCCTCCTCAGGCTTAGAGTTCGCCATTGCGGAGGGAGCTGTCGATGGCTTGGCGGTGAGGGCTGCTTGAATAGCCACTCGGAAACATTCTGCGGCGCCTTGGAGGTCGGCGCGCACAGTTATGATCCCTTGTGGCCCTGGCATCTTCAGTATCATGTATGTGTAATGCGGAATGGCCATGAACTTGGCCAATCCTGGCCTCCCGATGATGGCGTTGTACCCGCAGTCGAAGTTTGCCACTTCAAACCTTAGGAACTCGGTTCTGTAGTTCTCCGGAGTTCCAAAGGTGACCGGCATGTAAATGTGGCCCAGCGGGTATTCCCCTTCCGTCGGCACGATGCCGAAGAAAGGAGTGTCCGACTCGTGGAGCTCTTTGAGATGAACTCCCAAGCTTTGGAGTGTCCGGGGGAAGGTGATGTTGATGCTGCTCCCCCCGTCCACTAACACCTTTTTCACCCGGCTCTCTCGGATCACCGGATCGACGAGAAGCGGGTACTTGCCCGGGTGGTCGAAGTTGAGCCATTGATCCGCCCGAGTGAAGGTGATCGGGTGCTCCGACCATCGGTATGGAGCGGGAGGGCCGATGGTCGCCACCAGTATCTGGCGATCATTGAGCTTTTGCTGTCTTCTGCTCTCCTGCGATCCGTGTCCGCCGAAGATGACGTTGACCTCCCTGTCAACGCGTGGAAAAGCTCCTCCTCCTCCTCCCTCCTCCTGCCGATGGGGTTGTCGCGGTTCATCTGGTCCTCCCCTCGGCGGAGGAGGGGGCAGAGGTTGGAAGGGTCGGCCGTGTCCAACGGAGTGCTTGAAGTCTCGGCAGTTACGAAGAGTGTGGCGCATGTCCTTGTGGTACAGGCACTGGGCGTCGAGGATGTCGTCCAGCGTACGCTCGCCTCCACGAGGTCCTCCTCGAGCGCGAGAGGCAGGTGGTCCGGCGGCGTGCACTTCTTCGCGTGGCCTCTTCTCCCACCGCTTGTCAGGTTGCTGGTTCGTGTCGCGTCGTGGTGCTGCCGGTGCGGGCTTCGCTCCTCCGATGAGATCCTGGGCTCGCTCGTCGGCGGTGATGTAGAGGTCGGCTTCCCGGAACAGCTCCTCCGAGGTGGTCGGCGCCCTTTGTAGTATGGCTCGGACGAAAACCGAATCATTAGATCCTCGGTAGAAGTCCTCGATCACGGCCGCCTCCGTGACATCGGGGATACGATTCCTCATGGTTTGAAACCTCTTGAGGTATGACCGGAGAGTTTCGTCCCCCCGGCGCTTGATAGATTTAAGATCCCACGGCTGCGCCGGCTTGTCGGAGAGGGACTGGAAGTTGGCGGTGAAACGCCGACTGAAGTCTCCCCAGACGTCGATGCAGTGTCGGGGTAGATGTCGTAGCCATTGCAGCGCGTCTTGTCCAAGGACAATGGGCAAGTACGCGGTCATCACGTCTTCGGATGCTCCGGCAGCTCGAGCAGCGGTGGTGTAGACGGCTAGCCAACCCCATGGATCCTGCTTAGGTTCATACTTGTCAACATTGGATACCTTGAAGTTGGGAGGCCACTGGATGGCCCTAAGGCGCGGAGTAAGGGCGGACACTCCGCACGTGTCCTCCTGTCGCCGGGGTCGATGTCTGTCCCGGGGAGGGGAGTTGTGGTTGTGATTCCTCGACCGTCCCCGGGAGGTTCCGCCAGTTGAAGCCGTTGCCGACTCAGTCCTTGTAGCTTGGCTCTGAGTCGGGGTGCCATGATCCCTGTCGTACTCCTCTCGACGACGAATTTCGTTCTCATGCCGCCGTTCCCGCGAAGCATTGATGGAGCTCCGCGCGTCTCGGCGACTGTTGATGGCGTGTCGTAGATCGTTCGGCGGGTGAGCGAGCGGTAGAAGATGGTTAGCCGCCTGGGTGAACAGTCGTCGGTAGCCGTCGGCGTCCGGAGTCCGAGGAAGTCCTTCCGCTATCCGAGCCAGCACCCCTCCGACTTCGCTCGGCGTGTTCATGGCTCGGGCGAAGTCGGGGTTCAGATTGCGCCCGAAGAGTGGATTCTCTCGACGTTGCCTTGCATCCTGCTCAGCCTGTTCCTGAGCTCGTCGGCGATCACGTCGTCGGGAGTTCCTTCGCTCTCTGAAGACGCGTTCTTCCGGGGTTTCTCCTACCTCCGAGACCTCGTCTCGTGAGACAGGTTGTTCCGGATTCCGCTCTCCGGCTGCGTGATGTCGTCGAACATTCCTGCGCCGGTTCCTTCGTCGACGGGACTCTCGCTGAGGCGGTTCCTCCCCGGGTATAGTCGGCTCGTCGTCGGAGATGGCGGGCGATTCCGCCCTTCCGACGAAGAGGACGTCGAGGTAGAACGGTGTTGTCGTCGTGGTGATCTTCTTTCGGGGAGCCGGAGGTTGCACTTCTCCGGTATTTTCGGAGTTTGTTGAGGAAGACTCCTTTTCCGGCGGATCCGCGATACGGTGCAGAATTCCTTCTTCGTCCGCTATGAATGAGATTGTTCCAAAGCAGAACATAGATCCAGGGCGTAGGGCGATCTTGCTGTAGAAGGAGATGGCCATTGAGCTAGCTTGGATTGTCGACACACCCCCTACCTGGCGCGCCAGCTGTCGGTGTTTAGGGTCCGACCGCACACCCGGGGTTGCCCCTCAAGGTGTTTTAGGAGTAGGAAGGTGTCGACAACTGTAGCAGAATGGTTCGTGCCGATCGCACGAGGGACGGTGGACAAGATTTACAGGTTCGGGCCGCTTAGTGATGCGTAACACCCTACGTCCTGATGAGTATGCTTGGTGGATATGGTTACAAGAGAACTCTCTGGATCGAGAATACAGAGAGTTGATGTGGATGGCTAAGTCATGGGTCGATCGTTCTGAAGGGGTGCCCCCTAGGCCTTATATACTCGACCGTGGGGCAGTACACATGGATAAGATAACAACAAGTGGCTAAAAGATAGTGAACCTCTCGAGATTATCCTTTACGTAACCCTCGCCGACTTATCCTCACGTGGCTTCGTTGCATGGAGGCCCCGACGCGGGAAAGTCGGATCTCTGTTGTGGCCAATGGCTTGACGCTATGGGTCGTCCGGGTTTGCACCAATCCGGCCTCATGTCGCCCTGCGTTGCTGGTTGTTTTTCCCCAGGCCCACGAAAGAATAACCTTACAATTTGTTGGGCCCTTGGGCCTTTCGTGAGGTCCTTCACTCTTTTAGTGGACCCGGGGGATATCTATCCCCCACATGACGCGCGCCCTCCGGCAGAGCCGAAGTGACCGCCGTCACTTCGCCGCTCCACTGACCGGTCTGACAGAAGGACAGCGCCGCCTGCGCCACTCCGACTGCAGCGCCACTTGACAGAGTGATGCTGACAGGAAGCCAGGCCCTGCCAAAGGCACCATAGGAAGCTCCGCCCGACCCAGGGCTCGGACTCGGGCTCAGCCCCGGAAGACGGTGAACTCCGCTCCGCCCGACCCAGGGCTCGGACTCGGGCTCGGCCCCGGAAGACGGCGAACTCCGCTCCGCCCGACCCAGGGCTCGGACTCGGGCTAAGACCCGGAAGACGGCGAACTCCGCTCCGCTCGACCCAGGGCTCGGACTCGGGCTAAGACCCGGAAGACGGCGAACTCCGCTCCGCCCGACCCAGGGCTCGGACTCGGGCTAAGACCCGGAAGACGGTGAACTCCGCTCCGCCCGACCCAAGGCTCAGACTCGGGCTAAGACCCGGAAGACGGCGAACTCCGCTCCGCCTGACCCAGGGCTCGGACTCGGGCTCAGCCCCAGAAGACGACGAACTCCGCTTCGCCCGACCCCAGGGCTCGGACACCGCCCTGGCCTCTGCCGACGACCTCCGCCTCGCCCGACCCAGGGGCTCGGACTCGGCCTCGGCCATGAAGGACAGACTCGACCTCGGCTTCGGAGGAGCCTCCACGTCGCCCAACCTAGGGCGCAGGCCAGCCACGTCAACAGGAAGCGCCATCATCACCCTACCCTGAGCTGACTCGGGCCGCAGAGAACAAGACCGGTGTCCCATCTGGCTGTCTCCACCAGATAGGCAATGATGGCGCCCCGCATGCCCTGTGACGACGGCGGCTCTCAGCTCTCTTACGGAAGCAGGAGGACGTCAGCAAGGACACAACCGCTCCGACAGCTGTCCCTCCGCCAGGCTCCGCTGCTCCTCCGACGGCCACGACATCACACTAGTTGGGTTCCAGGATCTCTCCGGCTGCCACATTGGCATGTACCTAGGGCACTAGCTCTCCCTCGGTAGACACGTAGCACTCTGCTACACCCCCATTGTACACCTGGATCCTCTCCTTGCGTCTATAAAAGGAAGGACCAGGGCCCTCTTAGAGAGGGTTGGCCACGCGGGACGAGGATGGGACAGGCGCTCTCTTGGGGCCGCTCGCTTCCCTCACCCGCGTGGACGCTTGTAACCCCCTACTGCAAGCGCACCCGACCTGGGCGCGGGACGAACACGAAGGCCGCGGGACTCCCACCTCTCTCACGCCGGTCTCCGGCCGCCTCGCTCCTTTCCCCCCTTCGCGCTCGCCCACGCGCTCGACCCATCTGGGCTGGGACACGCGGCACTCACTCGTCGGCCTGAGGGACCCCCCGGTCTCGAAACGCTGACAGTTGGCGCGCCAGGTAGGGGCCTGCTGCGTGTTGACGAGCAGCTTCCCGTCAAGCTCCAGATGGGCAGTCTCCAACAACCTCTCCAACCCGGGACGGTGCTCCGTTTCGGGAGTCTTGAGTTCATGTCCCTCGATGGCAGCTACGACATGATACTCCTTCCACCGCCGCGCGACAACGACAATGGCGGCCGACAGCCCGCCCGCCGGCGGCGGAATCAACGACGTTTTCCCCGCGTGGCGGAAGAACAACACTCGAGCTCGCCCCGTCCTCTCCCCCACCAACGGAGGAGGAGGCGGGGCAACCAAGGCCAAGCAGGAGGCCGCGCCTCGTCGGCTGTCGAGCGAGTTGACGTCCCTAGCACCCCAACGGGGGGCGCGTTGGGCGTCGACCTCGCGTTTGAGACGAAGGCGAGCGCCGTCCCCCCCCCGACACGCCAATCCCGAGCAAGTGGACGACGCCAGCGCGCTTGCGAAAAGCTTGCAGGACGTCGCCCTCGTACCGGAGGCGACGATGCGGCCAGTCCTCGACATGACTTCATCGCCGCTCGACGACCAAAAGGTACCAACCGATTCCCATCCTACGTCATTTGTACTCAGCCCCAACCCGCCTAGCAATCTCGCTTTGGCGGGTGCCCTTGTAGAGGCGAGTACAAACCCTCTGGGGTTTCGCTTGCGGTCGCCTTGGGACCGGCTGACGGACGTCTCGACCTACGGGCCCTCTGGGTCCGAGGAAGATGACGACCCCAACATCTGTTGGGATTTCTCTGGATTTGGCAACCCCAGTGCCATGCGGAACTTCATGACCGCATGTGACTACTGCCTCTCCGACTGTTCCGATGGTAGCCGCAGCCTCGACGACGAGGACTGCGGCCCAAGCCGCGAATGTTTCCACGTCGATCTAGGGGGTCCCTCCGAAGGCAATCATCTCGGCATGCCGGAGGACGGTGCTCCCCCTGGGACGGTGCCTCGCGCTGACATCCCGCGGGAGCTAGCTGTGGTCCCCGTTCTGGCGGGGGGTTACGACCCACAGCTTGAGCAAGTCCGCGGGGCGCAGGCCAGGGTCGACGAGGGAGCAGGAGCGCTTGAGCCGATCCGTCGGGACGTCGGGCAGGCATGGGTGGGCCAACCCCCAGCCGGAGAAATACGTCACCTGCCCCAGGGTCTCCAGCACCGTGTCGCCGATGTCGTCAGGGTCAGGCCACCACCTGCATCCAGTGGGGTCGGTCAGAACCTGGCCGCAGCAGCGATGCTCCTCCGCGCGATGCCGGAGCCATCCACCACCGAGGGTCGGCGAATCCAGGGAGAACTCAAAAATCTCCTGGAAGGCGCCGCGGTCCGACGGGCCGAGAGCACTGCCTCCCGAAGGCAAGGATACCCCTCGGAACCTCATGCCGCGACCTCCCGATTCATGCGGGAAGCCTCGGTCTACACCGGGCGCACGCGCAACACCGCGCCTGCGGCCCCGGGCCACCTCGGCAACGAGCGCCAACACCGCGACCGTCGAGCCCACCTCGACGAGAGGGTGCGCCGAGGCTATCACCCCAGGCGTGGGGGACGCTACGACAGTGGGGAGGATCGGAGTCCCTCGCCGGAACCACCCGGTCCGCAGGCCTTCAGCCGGGCCATCCGGCGGGCACCGTTCCCGACCCGGTTCCGACCCCCGACTACTATCACAAAGTACTCGGGGGAAACAAGGCCGGAATTGTGGCTCGCGGACTACCGCCTGGCCTGCCAACTAGGTGGAACAGACAATGACAACCTCATCATCCGCAACCTCCCCCTGTTCCTCTCCGACACAGCTCGCGCCTGGTTGGAGCACCTGCCTCCGGGGCAGATCTCCAACTGGGATGACCTGGTCCAAGCCTTCGCCGGAAATTTCCAGGGCACGTATGTGCGCCCTGGGAATTCCTGGGACCTCCGAAGCTCCCAACAGCAGCCGGGAGAGTCTCTTCGGGACTACATCCGGCGATTCTCGAAGCAGCGCACCGAGCTGCCCAACATCACCGACTCAGATGTCATCGGTGCGTTCCTTGCCGGCACCACCTGCCGCGACCTGGTGAGCAAGTTGGGTCGCAAGACCCCCACCAGGGCGAGCGAGCTGATGGACATCGCCACCAAGTTCGCCTCTAGCCAGGAGGCGGTCGAGGCTATCTTCCGAAAGGACAAGCAGCCCCAAGGCCGCCCGTCGGAAGATGCTCCCGAGGCGTCTACTCCGTGCGGCGCCAAGAAGAAAGGCAAGAAGGAGTCACAAGCGAAACGCGACGCCGCCGACGCGGACCTTGTCGCCGCCGCCGAGTACAAGAACCCTCGGAAGCCCCCCGGAGGTGCCAACCTCTTTGACAAGATGCTCAAGGAGCCGTGCCCCTATCATTAGGGGCCCGTCAAGCACACCCTTGAGGAGTGTGTCATGCTTCGGCGCCACTTCCACAGGGCCGGGCCACCCGCGGAGGGTGGCAGGGCCCGCGACGACGACAACAAGGAAGATCACCAAGCAGGAGAGTTCCCCGAGGTCCGTGACTGCTTCATGATCTACGGCGGGCACGCGGCGAATGCCTCGGCTCGGCATCGCAAGCAAGAGCGCCGGAAGGTCTGCTCGGTGAAGGTGGCGGCGCCAGCCTACCTAGACTGGTCCGACAAGCCCATCACCTTCGACCAAGCTGATCACCCCGACCACGTGCCGAGCCCGGGGAAATACCCGCTCGTCGTCGACCCTGTCATCGGTGACGTCAGGCTCACCAAGGTCCTTATGGATGGGGGCAGCAGCCTCAACATCATCTACGCCGAGACCCTCGGGCTCCTGCGCGTTGATCTGTCCTCCATCCGAGCAGGCGCTGCGCCCTTCCACGGGATCATTCCCGGGAAGCGCGTCCAGCCCCTCGGACGACTCGACCTCCCTGTCTGTTTCGGAACACCCTCCAACTTCCGAAGGGAGACTCTGACGTTCGAGGTGGTCGGGTTCCGAGGAACCTACCACGCGGTGCTGGGGAGGCCATGCTACGCGAAGTTCATGGCCGTCCCCAACTACACCTACCTGAAGCTCAAGATGCCGGGCCCCAACGGGGTCATCACCGTCGGCCCCACGTACAAACACGCGTTCGAATGCGACGTGGAGTGCGTGGAGTACGCCGAGGCCCTCGCCGAGTCCGAGGCCCTCATCGCCGACCTGGAGAACCTCTCCAAGGAGGTGCCAGACGTGAAGCGTCATGTCGGCAACTTCGAGCCAGTGGAGACGGCTAAGACCGTCCCCCTCGACCCCAGTGGCGACGCCTCCAAGCAGATCCGGATCGGTTCCGGGCTCGAGCCCAAATAGGAAGCAGTGCTCGTCGACTTTCTCCGCGCGAACGCCGACGTCTTCGCGTGGAGTCCCTCGGACATGCCCGGCATACCGAGGGATGTTGCCGAGCACTCGCTGGATATTCGGGCCGGAGCCCGACCGGTCAAGCAGCCTCTGCGCCGATTCGACGAGGAGAAGCGCAGAGCGATAGGCGAGGAGATCCACAAGCTAATGGCAGCCGGGTTCATCAAAGAGGTATTCCATCCCGAATGGCTCGCCAACCCTGTGCTTGTGAGAAAGAAAGGGGGGAAATGGCGGATGTGTGTAGACTACACTGGTCTCAACAAAGCATGTCCGAAGGTTCCCTACCCTCTGCCTCGCATCGATCAAATCGTGGATTCCACTGCTGGGTGCGAAACACTGTCTTTCCTCGATGCCTACTCGGGGTATCATCAAATCAGGATGAAAGAGTCCGACCAGCTCGCGACTTCTTTCATCACGCCCTTCGGCATGTACTGCTATGTCACCATGCCGTTCGGTTTGAGGAATGCGAGTGCGACGTACCAGCGGTGCATGAACCATGTGTTCGGCGAACACATCGGTCGCACGGTCGAGGCCTACGTCGATGACATCGTAGTCAAGACAAGGAAAGCTTCCGACCTCCTCTCCGACCTTGAAGTGACATTCCGGTGTCTCAAGGCAAAAGGTGTCAAGCTCAATCCCGAGAAGTGTGTCTTCGGGGTACCCCGGGGCATGCTCTTGGGGTTCATCGTCTCCGAGCGGGGCATCGAAGCCAACCCGGAGAAGATCGCAGCCATCACCAGCATGGGGCCCATCAAGGACTTAAAAGGTGTACAGAGGGTCACGGGATGTCTCGCGGCCCTGAGCCGCTTCATCTCGCGCCTCGGCGAAAGAGGCCTGCCTCTGTACCGCCTCTTAAGGAAGGCCGAGTGCTTCACTTGGACCCCTGAGGCCGAGGAAGCTCTCGGGGACCTGAAGGCGCTCCTCACCAAGGCGCCTATCTTGGTGCCCCTAGCCGAAGGAGAAGCCCTCTTGGTCTACGTCGCCGCGACCACTCAGGTGGTTAGCACCGCGATTGTGGTCGAGAGGCAAGAAGAGGGGCATGCATTGCCCGTTCAGAGGCCGGTTTACTTCGTCAGCGAGGTACTGTCCGAAACCAAGATCCGCTACCCACAAGTTCAGAAGCTGCTGTATGCAGTGATCCTGACGAGGCGGAAGTTGCGACACTACTTCGAGTCTCACCCGGTAACTGTGGTGTCATCCTTCCCCTGGGGGAGATCATCCAGTGCTGAGAGGCCTCGGGCAGGATTGCAAAGTGGGCGGTGGAAATCATGGGCGAGACCATCTCGTTCGCGCCTCGGAAGGCCATCAAGTCCCAGATCTTGGCGGACTTCGTAGCCGAATGGGTCGACACCCAACTACCGACGGCTCTGATCCAACCGGAGCTCTGGACCATGTTTTTTGACGGGTCGTTGATGAAGACGGGAGCCGGCGCGGGCCTACTCTTCGTCTCACCCCTCGGGAAACACCTACGCTATGTGCTACGCCTCCATTTCCCGGCGTCCAACAATGTGGCTGAGTACGAAGCTCTGATCAACGGATTGCGAATCGCCATCGAGCTAGGGGTCCGACGCCTCGACGCTCGCGGCGACTCGCAGCTCGTCATCGACCAAGTCATGAAGAACTCCCACTGCCGCGACCCGAAGATGGAGGCCTACTACGATGAGGTTCGGCGCCTGGAAGACAAGTTCTACGGGCTCGAGCTTAACCACATCGCTCGGCGCTACAACGAGACTGCGGACGAGCTGGCAAAAATAGCCTCGGGGCGAACAACGGTTCCCCCGGACGTCTTCTCCCGGGATCTGCATCAGCCCTCCGTCAAGATCGACGATCCTCCCGAGCCCGAGGCGCCCTCGGTCCAGCCCGAGATACCCTCGGCATGGCCCGAGGCACCCTCAGCTCAACCCGAGGTACCCTCGGTCTCCGAGGGCGAGGCATTGCGCGTCGAGGAGGAGCGAAGCGGGGCCACGCCTGATCAAAATTGGCAGACCCCGTATCTGCAATATCTCCGCCAAGGAGAGCTACCCCTCGACCGAGCCGAGGCTTGGCGGATAGCGCGACGCGCCAAGTCGTTCGTCCTGCTGGGCGATGAGAAGGAGCTCTACCACCGCAGCCCCTCGGGCATCCTCCAGCGATGCATCTCCATCACCGAAGGTCAGGAACTCCTGCAAGAGATACACTCGGGGGCTTGCGGCCATCACGCAGCGCCTCGAGCCCTCGTCGGGAATGCTTTCCGGCAGGGCTTCTACTGGCCAACGGCGGTGGCTGACGCCACTAGAATTGTTCGCACCTGCGAAGGGTGTCAATTCTATGCGAAGCAGACCCACCTGCCCGCTCAGGCTCTGCAGACGATACCCATCACCTGGCCCTTCGCTGTGTGGGGTCTGGACCTCGTCGGCCCTTTACAGAAGGCGCCCGGGGGCTACACGCACCTGCTGGTCGCCATCGACAAATTCTCCAAGTGGGTCGAGGTCCGACCTCTGAACAGCATCAGATCCGAGCAGGCGGTGACGTTCTTCACCAACATCATCCATCGCTTCGGGGTCCCGAACTCCATCATCACCGACAATGGCACCCAGTTCACCGGCAGAAAATTCTTGGACTTCTGCGAGGATCACCACATCCGGGTGGACTGGGCCGCCGTAGCTCATCCCATGTCGAATGGGCAAGTAGAGCGTGCCAACGGCATGATTCTACAAGGGCTCAAGCCTCGGATTTACAACGACCTCAACAAGTTCGGCAAGCGATGGATGAAGGAACTCCCCTCGGTGGTCTGGAGCCTGAGGACGACGCCAAGCCAGGCCACGGGTTTCACGCTGTTCTTCCTGGTCTACGGGGCCGAGGCTGTCTTGCCCACTGACCTGGAATACGGCTCCCCGAGAACGAGGGCCTACGATGATCAAAGCAACCAAGCTAGCCGAGAAGACTCGCTGGACCAGCTGGAAGAGGCTCGGGACAAGGCCTTACTACACTCGACGCGGTATCAGCAGTCCCTGCGGCGCTACCACGCCCGAGGGGTCCGACCCCGAGACCTCCAGGTGGGCGACCTGGTGCTTCGGCTGCGGCAAGACGCTCGAGGGAGGCACAAGCTCACGCCCCCTGGGAGGGACCATTCGTCATCGCCAAAGTTCTGAAGCCCGGAACGTACAAGCTGGCCAACAGTCAAGGCGAGGTCTACGGCAACGCATGGAACATCCAACAGCTACGTCGCTTTTACCCTTAAGATGTTTTCAAGTCGTTCATATACCTCGCACCCACGCAAAGTTTAGTCATCAAGGAAGGGTCGGCCTCGCCTCGGCAAAGCCCGACCCTCCCTCGGGGGCTAAAAGGGGGGAACCCCCTCTGCGTCAAAATTTTCCTCGAAAAAAGGGCTTCATGGACGGGTGAAAGTACGCGTAAGCGGCAAGGCCGACCGAGCCGAGTGACTCCCACGCCTCTGGGATACGGATACCTCACTCATCACCTTCCGCGAGAAGCAACTCCCACTCACACAAACATCCCTGTTACCGACAAAAAAGTCCAGATACTCGAAGCAAGAGGAAAGGAGACGCAGCTTTACAACACAGCGAGGGCGTGTATTCTGGCCTCGGCGGCTGCAGAAGGCACACGCTACAAGACACTCTGACCCTGCAGGCTCGGGTCTTGACGCTGGAAGGGGGCAGCAACACCCTCGGCATCGACGACACCTTCGGCGAGGCCCGACCTAGCCTCGGACGGCGACGCGGTCCGAGGATCTCCGCTCCGAAGGACGACGTCATCACCACGCCCGGGCAATCGCTGCCAGGGACTTCTTCGGGAAACCGGACCGAGCAGGCGGCTCGGCCGGTTGCCCCTGGGGCCTCGGCCGACCATCTCCCAAGGGCGCCAGCCCGACCTGAGGCCTCGGCTGATCAACTCCGACGTCGGTCCCGCCAACGGACAACCCGGCTAGGCTCCGGCCAACCAGGTTTCATTTTCGAGCCGACTCCGCCTCTGTTCATACTGATATCGCTACCCCTGGCCTCGGCTCATCGAAGAGCGGCCGAGGGGTCCCTTTAACTAAGCTAGAGGAGCCTCGGACAGCAAGGCCGACCGAGCCGAGGGACTCCTACGCCTCCGGGATACGGATACCTCACTCGTCACCTTGACACGGGGCGACTCATGCTTGGTGAAGCGGTTCAGATAATCAACAGACGAGTCTTAGCGCTCAAAAATGAGGAAAAAACACGGCTCCGTGCCGAAATTACATACATGTTCAGGCCCCGAAAGCCGTAATGAACAAAAACACTGGCATTCGGAGTGCCATTACAAACGGAACTCCGGTTCCGTCTCCGCGGGTATGGACAACCTCCATGCCGGGGAAGCCCGTGGAGCGACAATCTCTAGGCGAATCACCAGCAAAACGCGGGTCGCCCCCAAGCACACCGGCAGATCCTCGCTGCCGTCCTCGCCGCGAATGCGAGGAAGAGGGCGGAATGTTGCATCCTAGCTGGGCGGCAACAGTTTGCCTTCCCCGGCATGGCTGGAGGACGTCTCCGCCGTAGGGCTAAAGGGCGATTGCCACCACCAGAAGCTGGAAGAAGAGGTGGTCCGCCGACCCGCGCAGGAGGTGGAGCCCCGGCTCGCCTCGCTCCCCGCCCCAGCGAGGATGACGAACACCCTCAACACTGAGGGCGGGACCGGGATCACAGCCCGGTTTGCCTCTCCCCATCCAGGAGCTGGAGGTCACCGTCTTGGGTGACCACCAGCGGAGAGGAGCAACCGGGCTGAGTGATGAAAATCCTTGAAGCCGAACGATGGCTGAAAGGTACCAACTCCCACGGAGTTGCGTCCCTCCAACAACGAGGCAAAAAGACGGCGGGTATCCCCCATCCGGGGGCTTGGAAGGTGGAAAGACGCGGTGCATAAGGGAGCGAGAAGACACGGTCGCCTTTCGAAAGGGGTCACCCTCCTTTTAAAGGCAACTCTCCCTGTTTGCACCCCCAACCGTCACGGGCTGAGTCTTCTCCAACACGCTCCAAAGCCCTCCCCTGCGGCGCGGGAAAAGGGTCCCGCATGTCATGCAGACCGGCTCCGAGCAGAAAAAGCCAAACCGCCACGCGTGGTGCACGCAACCGCCCAGCGGTTACAAGTGACCCTCCACTTTGGCCCAGACCAACGGGCGAAAGAGGCGGGCAGCCATGCAGGCGGCATGCAATCGCACCAAGTGGACGCGCTTCTCCGACTCCCGACACGCCAGCATGGAGGCCCAGGCCCACGCGTCGCGCAACCGGCGCGCTGGATGCTGCATGCAAGCAACTGCACCGCCACTTGCGCCACCACCGCGCCTCCTTGATTGCGGAACCAATACCGCGACTCGAGGCGACCCAGCGCGCGACCCAGCAGCGCCAGCCTGACGCGGCGGTCAACGCGGCCAAAAGTGGGCCGGCAATAATGACGGTGGCAGGCACGCGGGAGCAGCGGTCACGTCGTCAGCCAAGCTCACGTCCCATCCGGGGGCAGCAAGAGAACCCCCTCCCATGGCGTGAAGACAACGCGCCCGTGATCCGTTCCTGGAACGGCTCGCGCACGCGCAACGGCCGCCCCGCCAACTACTCGCCCCATCGCATTAACTCCTCGGCTGGACAGGCAGCGCTTCTGGCAGGAGCAGCGGGCGACGCTTCGCCTTCGCCGAAACAACCGCGCCAAAAAAGGTACGCCGCGTCGTTCGGTTTCATATCCTTTTCCCTTTTTCCTCTTTCTCTATCTCTTGCGACAGGGACCGGGAAAGGGGGATACCCCGAAAGGGATCCTTCCCCGTGAAGGAACCAGGCTCCGAGCCTCCTTACTGATCAGAGGTTCGAAGGTGTCACACCCGGATTTTAGGGGTCCAAAACCCGGGCGCGAACATAATCACCAGGTGTGCTGGGACCAAGTCTCACACATATGATGAATCATGGCACAGGATCGAATGTCATATCTTTACTACATAACAGGAATTCTGTACAAAATAATTAATTACATTATAAGGAGACAACGGTCCAGCAACCCAAAGTTGACTGGGAGACGACGGCCTAGACCTCTCACGAACTCGTCACAGCATCCTCCAAGCGCCTCATCCTGCGGTACCTGTTCTTGACCTGTGGGGTGTGTGAGACAGCAAGAGTGAGCTCACATACGTTCATCGCTCAACAAGTTGTGGGGAATAATGTGCATGAACTCGCCAAAGGTGGGAGCTCACGTGAAGTGTAAAGCTTACCAAAGAGGATGGTTGAAGCTGAGCATTGCTTTTAAAGTTGGTCAAAATTTTATTAGCAGTTACTAAGTATAAGTAAATACCAACCCAATTAAATAGTTGAACAAAAGTAACAACATCACCTGCGATGCAATGCATATGACAAATTGAATTTAGTTCCATAAATTAATCATGTGAGGGTCCGAGCTGCTCATGACCGTGAGCACGGCTAGTATACCAGTTTTACACTCTGCAGAGGTTGCGCATCTTTACCCACAAGTCATGTTACCCATCTGCCAAGGGATCGCGACTTCCCATACACCTCTACCGAGGAGGCGAGGCAGGGTAACACTACGAGGCCTTTACAAAGTTCCACTAGCTTCAGAAAACCCGCTACAGTTTATAGGAAGCTCCAATGCAGGAATCCCTTGCAGGACCGCCATCGCAGCAAAATCCTCCCGAGGGCCTCCCTACACTGACCACTCCCCTACTGCCCTTGCCCCTTTCGGGTAAGGTAGTCTTCCACTAGCTTTCCTAATTAATCAGCCAAGGGGTCCCATTCCTCCCTTGTGGTAGCACTGTTTTCCCGGGTGGTCGCTCCATGTTCCAATTAACATAATGATCTTATCATGAACAGTAATAATAAACATATAATAAAAGTGTGATCATGAATAATGTACCTTCATACCCAAAACCACATAAAGCACTAGCAAGTACTACCCAAAAAGTTCAGTGGTAAACAAGGTATAAAGATAGACAAACTAGGGTATCCTATTGGGTCCCATCAAAATTAACCTATGCAGATCATTATGATTAATTAGAACATGAGTGGGTAGAAAGAAGTGATCAAGGGCACAACTTGCCTGGGACTTGAGATTCAGGTACCAGGATGATCTTCAGATTCTCGTGACCTCACGCTAGTCGTAGCGGTACAAACAAACATGGTATTAACATCACACCAAACACAAGAATAAATTGCGTAATAATAATCTACGCGCCGCTACGAGATCGTGGGAATAAGACCCACTAAATTCGGAACTACGGTTATTTAATTATGATTTTCTGAATTCTTATGTGATTAAACAGGAAAACTCAATTCTAGGTTGATTATAAATCATGTGAGAAAGATAATCGAAATAATTAACTAACTTTCTCTTGATCAAATTATACTTGATTAGAAAACATATTCTATCTCCCATTATAATTATAGACATAGTAATCTTTGGTTAGTGAGGTAAATTTACTAAACATAGGATAAATAAATGACTAATATAAAAGTATATGATATGATATAATTAAGGCTAACACTGTGTAGGCAATTTTATTGCGAAGCTAACGCAACTGGAACGGACTAAAACGGAGTTAAAATGAATGAGTTATGGAATAAACAAGTTTATATGTATTTTTAACATTTATTTTATGAATTTCTGGGATTTATGGACCGCGAGCACAAAATTGTGGAAGTCCAGGGTTTATCTTGTAAATACCAGGGCCCGATTGTAATTACTTTTCACTGGGAAAGGACTGCGGGTTTATTCTTCAGAACAACGAGGGCTCTTTAAGAAAATAGGCGCGGCGAAGGGGTATGGATGAATATCTACCGTCCGATCAGAGATGGACGCCCCGATTAAATCGAGCACCACCCCGAACCGGTACGCGCCATCAGCCGCGAGATCGAGATCCAATGGTTCGGATTTTATGAGACTCAAACTAACCACATCCACCCGATACAAGATCTACGGCACCCGCTCTACCCCTCATCTCTCATGCCTATCCGAATCTGGACCGCCCGCGCAGATCGGACGGTGCCCACGCATCGTCTTCCACCCGAGCAGTCGGACACGGCGGTGAACGGGTCTTCCGGCGACAGAGGCCTTGCCGGACCCCCGCATGGTGACCCAGCGCCCCAAATCTCAATTAACCGTACGCTATGCGAAAAGGAAGTGAAGGCGAATCTGATAATCGTGCACTTACTGGCGATCGAGACGCAGTTGGTGTTGCTCACGGCGGCGGACACTTCTCTCTCAAATCTCTCTCTACGGATGGTGGGTGTCCTCTTCTCTTTCCTCTCTCTGTTTTCTTGGTTTGGCACCGCGCATCTTGACAGACGCCCGATGGCTTGGCGACGAAGACCCGTGCCCGGCACCTAGCAGTGGCGTGGATCAAGCAAGGAAGCGGTCAGGGATTTATATATCCCAGCAGGCGGATCCAAGGCCGTACGACATCCGCTGAGTCCAAGAAAAAGAAAAATACGACGGTGATTATGGGAGATTTGCGGAGGAGTTCGTTTGGCTTGAGCTAGGGGCGAGATTCGTGGGATATGGAGTTCGCTGGGGGCTGGGGACATCCGTGCGATGCATGCGGTTTGTTGCGATGGAGGCGGTGCTGACCTCCGTATCCACATGCAAAGTGGCCGGTCCACACGCAACGGAGGGAGAGGCCGAGCAGGAAGCAAAGTTTGTTAACACCAGCTCAACTTGCATGTGCATGTGCATGGCGCATGGCGCATGACCCAGCAGGTAGGCTTAGTTCTTTTCTTCATTTCCTGTTTTAAAGTCTAATTAAATTTTAAGTTTGGTTTTGAAATACAAACTACATCTGAATGCACAAACAAAAGCTTCAATATGAATGCAAAAATATAATTTTTTATTTATTGTTCTTCTCATGTATATAAATGCTTCTAATTTTGTATGTAATTTAGTAGTGTTTTTTTGTAACCAATAATCCACTCTAATACAGGAAGAGAATATCTTTGTTTGCTTAAATTCAAATCCAGTGTTTTGAATTCAAATCTACATTTGAACCATCTAGCTTTTCCTTTTATTTGTCTTAGGAGATTAATCTAAAAGGTGAGAAAAATCTTTATCCCAGACACTTGAAATTTTTTTATCTTTAGAAGGTTTCCTTAAATACCAAAATAGGACTTTAGAGTGTTACAAATTCTACCCCCTTAAAAATAATCTCGCCCTCGAGATTAGTAGAAAAGGGATATAGTAAGATTGGTTTGTAAATTAGCTTTTAGTTTCTAATTGGTTCCAAGATCAAGATTTTTTTACTAATTAGCTGATGGCTAGAAAAGGGTGGGGTGTGAGAGAAACTATTGTGGCAAGAGGAAGTTAGGGCAAGGAATGTTTTTCATCCCGTACGGTGAATCCCAACTTGTCTAAAGATCTGGCCTTGACTTTTATTCTCGTTGACGAGGTTTGGTCTTCTTCGGTTTTGGTGCTTGGTGCCTTCATCCGAGTTAGGGACACATAGATAAGACAAATGTAGGTGAACCAGATAGCTTAGTAGGTAGAGGAGATAGCTTAGTGGCTGACTATAAGCTAAATGAGATTAGGCATGATCTAGTTTGGTTGTTTGCTTCTAGATTTGTTGGATAGGTTTTGTAACCTATTATGTAGGCCAAGTTGTTCTTCATGGCCGAGTTGATCTAAGTCACCTATTTAGGCTCCAGTGAATTAGGAGTATGGCCTTATCCTTTGCTCCAGCATTAAGTAACTCACTATAGATTAGGTCATATTAAATTAGATAGAATCTAGGTTAGATTAGATATGACTAGATTTGACTAGTTTAGGTTAGATGGATCTACTAGGGTATAATGAATATTATTAGGGTATAGGTAGGTCAGAGTCCCTGTTAGGTTAAAACAGAGGGGTTATGCAACGATTGGATGGTTAAGGTAGTTGCATATGGTCAGGTTAGTTGGTCGTGCTTTATTTAGTGTAGAGTGAACTAAGATAAAACATGTTCTATAGGAGTAGAGTCTCATTTATGTTACCATTATTAACTGGTTAGGTGACTATCCTTAGGTTAGCTCAACTTAAGGTTAGACTTTGTTAGGTTAGATTAACCTATCAGATCTAGAATAAATTGATATGACTATTTTAGACTAGATACGATCTAAATAAATTTTAGATTAGCTCATGGTTGTTATTCTAGAGTGGGATAAATATGCTAATTAGGACAAGATGACTCCATAAGGCTAAGGTAGAATCTTGCGAGGTCACTTAGATCTATATGGGTGACATAAGATCTTTTCAGGATAAGATGAGTATCTTTTAAGGTAAGATGGATCTATGAGTGTAGGATAGAATCTTTGAAGATGAGATGGATATTGTTTGGCTAGATACTTTAACGAGGAATAATTTAGTTTATCTAGTTATTTTTATAAGCATTTTTTTCTATATGTATATGCAGATGTAATTGTGGACATTACTCCACAACTCATCACACTCAATCAAAGATCCAAATCAGACATGTATCATAAGAACAAACACTCAAGCATATAGATATCTAAAAAAATAGTTTTATTTTTGTTCCTAAGAGTAGGTCTCCTGTTCCTAAAGGTCACTTTAGGCACATGACTTCAAAGTGTGAAATCCGAGTTTGTCTTTAGAAGTGAAAAGGTAAGAATAATCAGAGTAAAGCGGAAATAGATGAGAAAGGATTAAGAAAAGTTTAGAAAGAATCAGAGTAGCAAAAGATAAGTAAGTAATGGTTGTCCAGTTCTACATAGGTTTCGTCCTACAGTCAACATTCCTCTGATACCACTTCTGTCACACCCGGATTTTAGGGGTCCAAAACCCGGGCGCGAACATAATCACCAGGTGTGCTGGGACCAAGTCTCACACATATGATGAATCATGGCACAGGATCGAATGTCATATCTTTACTACATAACAGGAATTCTGTACAAAATAATTAATTACATTATAAGGAGACAACGGTCCAGCAACCCAAAGTTGACTGGGAGACGACGGCCTAGACCTCTCACGAACTCGTCACAGCATCCTCCAAGCGCCTCATCCTGCGGTACCTGTTCTTGACCTGTGGGGTGTGTGAGACAGTAAGAGTGAGCTCACATACGTTCATCGCTCAACAAGTTGTGGGGAATAATGTGCATGAACTCGCCAAAGGTGGGAGCTCACGTGAAGTGTAAAGCTTACCAAAGAGGATGGTTGAAGCTGAGCATTGCTTTTAAAGTTGGTCAAAATTTTATTAGCAGTTACTAAGTATAAGTAAATACCAACCCAATTAAATAGTTGAACAAAAGTAACAACATCACCTGCGATGCAATGCATATGACAAATTGAATTTAGTTCCATAAATTAATCATGTGAGGGTCCGAGCTGCTCATGACCGTGAGCACGGCTAGTATACCAGTTTTACACTCTGCAGAGGTTGCGCATCTTTACCCACAAGTCATGTTACCCATCTGCCAAGGGATCGCGACTTCCCATACACCTCTACCGAGGAGGCGAGGCAGGGTAACACTACGAGGCCTTTACAAAGTTCCACTAGCTTCAGAAAACCCGCTACAGTTTATAGGAAGCTCCAATGCAGGAATCCCTTGCAGGACCGCCATCGCAGCAAAATCCTCCCGAGGGCCTCCCTACACTGACCACTCCCCTACTGCCCTTGCCCCTTTCGGGTAAGGTAGTCTTCCACTAGCTTTCCTAATTAATCAGCCAAGGGGTCCCATTCCTCCCTTGTGGTAGCACTGTTTTCCCGGGTGGTCGCTCCATGTTCCAATTAACATAATGATCTTATCATGAACAGTAATAATAAACATATAATAAAAGTGTGATCATGAATAATGTACCTTCATACCCAAAACCACATAAAGCACTAGCAAGTACTACCCAAAAAGTTCAGTGGTAAACAAGGTATAAAGATAGACAAACTAGGGTATCCTATTGGGTCCCATCAAAATTAACCTATGCAGATCATTATGATTAATTAGAACATGAGTGGGTAGAAAGAAGTGATCAAGGGCACAACTTGCCTGGGACTTGAGATTCAGGTACCAGGATGATCTTCAGATTCTCGTGACCTCACGCTAGTCGTAGCGGTACAAACAAACATGGTATTAACATCACACCAAACACAAGAATAAATTGCGTAATAATAATCTACGCGCCGCTACGAGATCGTGGGAATAAGACCCACTAAATTCGGAACTACGGTTATTTAATTATGATTTTCTGAATTCTTATGTGATTAAACAGGAAAACTCAATTCTAGGTTGATTATAAATCATGTGAGAAAGATAATCGAAATAATTAACTAACTTTCTCTTGATCAAATTATACTTGATTAGAAAACATATTCTATCTCCCATTATAATTATAGACATAGTAATCTTTGGTTAGTGAGGTAAATTTACTAAACATAGGATAAATAAATGACTAATATAAAAGTATATGATATGATATAATTAAGGCTAACACTGTGTAGGCAATTTTATTGCGAAGCTAACGCAACTGGAACGGACTAAAACGGAGTTAAAATGAATGAGTTATGGAATAAACAAGTTTATATGTATTTTTAACATTTATTTTATGAATTTCTGGGATTTATGGACCGCGAGCACAAAATTGTGGAAGTCCAGGGTTTATCTTGTAAATACCAGGGCCCGATTGTAATTACTTTTCACTGGGAAAGGACTGCGGGTTTATTCTTCAGAACAACGAGGGCTCTTTAAGAAAATAGGCGCGGCGAAGGGGTATGGATGAATATCTACCGTCCGATCAGAGATGGACGCCCCGATTAAATCGAGCACCACCCCGAACCGGTACGCGCCATCAGCCGCGAGATCGAGATCCAATGGTTCGGATTTTATGAGACTCAAACTAACCACATCCACCCGATACAAGATCTACGGCACCCGCTCTACCCCTCATCTCTCATGCCTATCCGAATCTGGACCGCCCGCGCAGATCGGACGGTGCCCACGCATCGTCTTCCACCCGAGCAGTCGGACACGGCGGTGAACGGGTCTTCCGGCGACAGAGGCCTTGCCGGACCCCCGCATGGTGACCCAGCGCCCCAAATCTCAATTAACCGTACGCTATGCGAAAAGGAAGTGAAGGCGAATCTGATAATCGTGCACTTACTGGCGATCGAGACGCAGTTGGTGTTGCTCACGGCGGCGGACACTTCTCTCTCAAATCTCTCTCTACGGATGGTGGGTGTCCTCTTCTCTTTCCTCTCTCTGTTTTCTTGGTTTGGCACCGCGCATCTTGACAGACGCCCGATGGCTTGGCGACGAAGACCCGTGCCCGGCACCTAGCAGTGGCGCGGATCAAGCAAGGAAGCGGTCAGGGATTTATATATCCCAGCAGGCGGATCCAAGGCCGTACGACATCCGCTGAGTCCAAGAAAAAGAAAAATACGACGGTGATTATGGGAGATTTGCGGAGGAGTTCGTTTGGCTTGAGCTAGGGGCGAGATTCGTGGGATATGGAGTTCGCTGGGGGCTGGGGACATCCGTGCGATGCATGCGGTTTGTTGCGATGGAGGCGGTGCTGACCTCCGTATCCACATGCAAAGTGGCCGGTCCACACGCAACGGAGGGAGAGGCCGAGCAGGAAGCAAAGTTTGTTAACACCAGCTCAACTTGCATGTGCATGTGCATGGCGCATGGCGCATGACCCAGCAGGTAGGCTTAGTTCTTTTCTTCATTTCCTGTTTTAAAGTCTAATTAAATTTTAAGTTTGGTTTTGAAATACAAACTACATCTGAATGCACAAACAAAAGCTTCAATATGAATGCAAAAATATAATTTTTTATTTATTGTTCTTCTCATGTATATAAATGCTTCTAATTTTGTATGTAATTTAGTAGTGTTTTTTTTAACCAATAATCCACTCTAATACAGGAAGAGAATATCTTTGTTTGCTTAAATTCAAATCCAGTGTTTTGAATTCAAATCTACATTTGAACCATCTAGCTTTTCCTTTTATTTGTCTTAGGAGATTAATCTAAAAGGTGAGAAAAATCTTTATCCCAGACACTTGAAATTTTTTTATCTTTAGAAGGTTTCCTTAAATACCAAAATAGGACTTTAGAGTGTTACAGAAGGCTGGCCCCCCGAAGGGTTCAACAGCCGCCTCAGATCGCGTGGGCCCTACACCCACTACTGGTCAGAGGTTCGAAGGCCAGCCCCCCGAAGGGTTCCACGACCGCCTCAGGCTACTCGGGCTCCGCGCCCATTACTGATCAGGGGTTCGAAGGCTGGCCCCCGAAGGGTTCACAGCCGCCTCAGACGCCGAGCGAGGGATGACCAGGGGTACGTTCGATACATAACCAAGGCTCGGGCTGCGCTCCCGAGGTACCCTAGGACATTTCCGAGACCAGCGGGAGTGATCTTGTAACGGAATCCCATCGGAGGGAGGCATCGAGCCCTCGGACCCCGTCGCCAGGGGACCGGGTCCGGCAGATCACCCGCAGGTACTTTTGGGCGTGCCTCTGGGCCCCTAGCCGACCCCTAACGAACGGGGCACGGACGTCCACTCGGATTACCCGCTTGCAGCTCACCGGAGACACCATGTTCGGCGCCCATCGAGGGTAACATGGCGCTCTCCCCCCCCTCCTCCTTGCGGAAAGGCGACGCAGGGGCGTATGTAAAAAAGCCGAGTCTGTCCCTGATCGCCCTCTTGCCCTGTGCAGAGGCTCGGGGGCTGCTCTCGCAAACCCGGCTCCGGCCAAACCGTTAACAGCGTCAACATACCAGCCCGAGAACTTGGGCCCCGACCGTACACCCGGGCTACGACCAGCTCGCATGAGGGAACAACCAGACCAGCCGAAGCATTATGCAAGGCATTAAGACCTCGAAGGAGTGAAACCACTCCTCCGAGGCCTCGGGGGCTACACCCGGCGGGTGCGCTCGCGCGCACCCACCGGAACAAAACTCAACCGAGAAAGGCTGGTCCCCTTGCAAAAAAGTGCGACGAGAGCCTCCAAGCGAGTGCAAACACTCCCTTCGAGGCTCGGGGGCTACTGTCGGGGACCATAATTAGGGGTACCCTCAAGACTCCTAATTCTCAGCTGGTAACCCCCATCAGCATAAAGCTGCAAAGGCCTGATGGGTGCGATTAAGTCAGGGATCAGTCCACTCGAGCGACTCGATCACGCCTCGCCCGAGCCTAGCCTCGGGCAAGGGCAGCCGACCCCGGAGGATTTCCGTCTCGCCCGAGGCCCCCCTCCAACGGCGGACACATCTTCGGCTCGCCCGAGGCCCTGCCTTCGCTAAGAAGCAACCCTGACTAAATCGCCGCACCGACCGACCAAATCGCAGGAGCATTTAACGCAAAGGTGGCCTGACACCTTTATCCTGACGCGCGCCCTCCGGCAGAGCCGAAGTGACCGCCGTCACTTCGCCGCTCCACTGACCGGTCTGACAGAAGGACAGCGCCGCCTGCGCCACTCCGACTGCAGCGCCACTTGACAGAGTGATGCTGACAGGAAGCCAGGCCCTGCCAAAGGCACCATAGGAAGCTCCGCCCGACCCAGGGCTCGGACTCGGGCTCAGCCCCGGAAGACGGCGAACTCCGCTCCGCCCGACCCAGGGCTCGGACTCGGGCTCGGCCCCGGAAGACGGCGAACTCCGCTCCGCCCGACCCAGGGCTCGGACTCGGGCTGAGACCCGGAAGACGGCGAACTCCGCTCCGCCCGACCCAGGGCTCGGACTCGGGCTCAGACCCGGAAGACGGCGAACTCCGCTCCGCCCGACCCAGGGCTCGGACTCGGGCTAAGACCCGGAAGACGGCGAACTCCGCTCCGCCCGACCCAGGGCTCGGACTCGGGCTAAGACCCGGAAGACGGCGAACTCCGCTCCGCCCGACCCAGGGCTCGGACTCGGGCTCAGCCCCAGAAGACGACAAACTCCGCTTCGCCCGACCCCAGGGCTCGGACACCGCCCTGGCCTCTGCCGACGACCTCCGCCTCGCCCGACCCAGGGGCTCGGACTCGGCCTCGGCCATGAAGGACAGACTCGACCTCGGCTTCGGAGGAGCCTCCACGTCGCCCAACCTAGGGCGCAGGCCAGCCACGTCAACAGGAAGCGCCATCATCACCCTACCCTGAGCTGACTCGGGCCGCAGAGAACAAGACCGGTGTCCCATCTGGCTGTCTCCACCAGATAAGCAATGATGGCGCCCCGCATGCCCTATGACGACGGCGGCTCTCAGCTCTCTTACGGAAGCAGGAGGACGTCAGCAAGGACACAACCGCTCCGACAGCTGTCCCTCCGCCAGGCTCCGCCGCTCTTCCGACGGCCACGACATCACACTAGTTGGGTTCCAGGATCTCTCCGGCTGCCACATTGGCATGTACTCAGGGCACTAGCTCTCCCTCGCTAGACACGTAGCACTCTGCTACACCCCTATTGTACACCTGGATCCTCTCCTTGCGTCTATAAAAGGAAGGACCAGGGCCCTCTTAGAGAGGGTTGGCCGCGCGGGACGAGGACGGGACAGGCGCTCTCTTGGGGCCGCTCGCTTCCCTCACCCGCGTGGACGCTTGTAACCCCCTACTGCAAGCGCACCCGACCTGGGCGCGGGACGAACACGAAGGCCGCGGGACTCCCACCTCTCTCATGCCGGTCTCCGGCCGCCTCGCTCCTTTCCCCCCTTCGCGCTCGCCCACGCGCTCGACCCATCTGGGCTGGGACACACGGCACTCACTCGTCGGCCTGAGGGACCCCCCGGTCTCGAAACGCCGACAAAGAGTATCTCGAAGAGACTAACTAAATGGTTTGTTAAGCTAAATTTTAGCTACATAATAGCAAAATAACTCTCTATCATATTAGTCATTTTACTTGTCAAGCTATATGACTCTCTAAATTGACTCTATCACTAGTTAAAATTAGTTAGCAACTCTCGCTAGAGTTTTTAAATAAGATGGTATTTATAGAGGAGGACATATCCTGTGCAATCACTCATTTTGGTGCAAGTGTTGGAGCGAAGGCAGAAACGCCACCCTTCGCCCGAAGTCTCCACCGCTTAGCCCCTGCCCCGACAGACAAAGCAGGCAGGGACACCCTTCGCTTCATCGGCACCAGAGACAACATGGAGACCCTTCGCTCGATTCGGCACCAGACGAAGGCCTGCGGCAACGCCTCCCCACGGCGCGGCTTCGGTCAGCTCCGAGGCCCACGTGAGATCAGGCCCATTGTAACGGGCCCTGCGTGGCCGCGTTCGTGTTACGGGCCTAATTTGTAAAGGTGTACTTGTAATTACAGCTTGTAACCCCGCTTTATGGGAATATTCTGGGGATAAACTAGGTACCTGAGGGCACATGCGTCCTTAACGCAAGGCGCCGTGCACTCGGATACCTATAAATACCCCCGCACAGTGCCCGTGAGAGGCCAGATTAACAGAGCTTTTGCCATCACGCGCGAGTGCCCTGTTGCCATCTCCATTCACTCGTGTTGGATCTCCTTGCTGTCGAGAGACAGCACCAACATTTGGCGCCCACCGTTCGTGCTACGAGACAACCACCCGCGATGGCACCCAAGAGAGCTAACCCGAAGGCTGACGAGGCTGCGAAGGCAGCACTGCTCGCCGCAAGAAAGGGCAAGGCCCTCGCCCTCACCCAATCCACCCACCAAGAGGCCACTGAAGACGACACCCTCCGCACCTGCAACCCTGAGGGACAACCCTCAGGCTTCGCACCTCCCCCAGGCTTCACACCTCCCTCAGGCTTCGCACCACCGGAGGGCGCGGACCTCGCCGAGGACGGTGAGGTCCTCGGCATCTCCGCAGAAGAACAGCTACAGCTGCGCGCTCTGCGCCTCAAGAACCGCAACCTCCAGAGGCAGAAGGAGATACTGGAGGCCAAGCGCCAGCGTGTGTCCGCACTTGCCAAGGTGCGGCAGATGATACGCGACGAAGAGCACAAGGCCCAGGAACTCGAGCGGGAGATCGCGCTGATGCAGCGCGAAGGCCACCTCAGCCCGCGGCACGAGTCATCCCTCCAGCAGCGCGCACAAAACGAAGACACGCGCGAAGGCCACCCCGGCCTGCAGCATGGGCCACCCCTGCAACACCCGCGCGCAACCGGAGGACCCCGCGTTTCCCCCAGCGCGACTTCACTTTCCAGCACGCCGCGCCATTCCAAGGGGTCAACTATCTCGATGAGCGAAGCCCCCTGGCGCCTCACCTGCAAGTGACGCCGTGGCCAGCTAACTTCCGGGCTGGGACCTACCCCAAGTACAACGGCAGCACCGACCCGGCTCAATATATAATGAGTTACCAGGTCGCCGTCGCATCGTCCGGGGGGGACGACGCCACAATGGCGAAGTCCTTCATCATCGCCCTCGAGGGCCCCGCGCTCACCTGGTTCACCAGGTTGCCCCCGCTGTCCATCGATTCCTGGAGAAGTCTCCGGGACAAGTTCCTCCTCAACTTCCAGGGGTACCGCCCGGACACCGACGCCCTGGCCGAGCTCTCGCTCTGCAAGCAGCTAGAGAAGGAGACCCTGAGGGAATATTACCGCAAATTCCTGACACTCAAGTCACAGCTACCCTCAGTCGATGACCAGATTGCCATCCACTATGCTATCAGTGGTCTTCGCGCTGGCGTCCTTTACAGCCATTGCATCAGGGACCCGCCCAAGAACCTCCAAGAGTTATACCAGCTGTTTGAAAAGTACGCCAGATCCGAGGAGCTCCACCAGCGCAAGATTGAGTCCCAGCGGAAGCCAAAAGATGCTCCGCAGTCCAGCCGCACGTGGACAAGAACTCCGCAGCCAGACTCCGGTCGGGATGGCCGCGGTCAGCAGCAAGTGCACAACATCGCCAACCAGCAGCCGGCCGCTGACCCCCTTCGTCGCCAGGAATATCCCCCCCAGGGCCACGGAAGTGGAACTCGCGGCAGGGGCCGAGGGCGTGCGCAGCCACCCCCTCCGCCGCGCCGATTTTACTGCCTTTTCCATGGCGAAGACTGCGCCCACCAAACTAAAGACTGCCCCGAAGTAAAGGCCACCAGAGACAGAATGGCGAGGGCGCAGCCAGCCGACAACCCCAGAATTGTCGCGCATAATTACCAGCCACCCCCTCCACCATATATCCACGCTCCCGCCCCGCATCCACCGCACCACGCTTACCAACATCATCAGGAAGTACAAATCGTACATCCTCCGCCTCCACCACCACACCAGCAACAACAAAACATCCCCCATGCCCCAAAACAGGAAGACTTCGCCGATCAACCTTATCGCGGAGTCATTCATATGATAACTGGGGGGGTCCAGCACCGACTTCGACACCAAGCGGCAGAAGCGGGACCACTACCGCAGCATAAACCATGTCGCTGTCACGGGCCCAGTTGTGCAGACGAAGTGGTCCCACATACCGCTCACCTTCGACGCACGGGACGTCGACTTGCGCAGCGCCCCCCACAACGATGCCATGGTCATCAATTGCAGCGTGGCAGGCTGGGACCTACACAAGGTCCTCGTTGACAACGGCAGCCAGGCGGACATCATCTTCCTCCACGCCTTCGACCGCATGGGCATCAGCCACAGCCTGCTCAAGCCTTCGGACAACCCGTTGTATGGCTTCGGCGGCAAGGGCACCTTCCCCGTCGGCAAAATAGAGCTGCCCCTCTCCTTCGGTGTAGCACCCAATGCCCGAAGCGAGCAAGTGACTTTTGACATTGTGGATATGGTATATCCATACAACGCCATCATGGGTCGGGGCTCCATCAATAAGTTTGAAGCTGCCATCCACAGACTGTATTTGTGCATGAAGATACCAGGCCCTCTAGGCGTAATTACAGTCCGCGGTAACCAGCAAGCTGCGCGCAACATAGAGCGGGACTTCGTGCCTGGTCAGAGGAACGTGCACTGCCTCACGACACAGTGCGAGGTCCCTGCGCCCGCCAGCCCAACTGACAAGCAGCACGACAAGGCTCAGTTGCAGAGTCAGGATGGGACCAAGACTGTCCCCCTCGATCAGGCCACGCCCAAGCAGACAGTCACCATCAGCGAAGACCTTACTTCGCATGAAGAAGAAAAGCTCCTCTGCTGCCTGGCCAAGAATAAAGATGTCTTCGCCTGGTCCGCCCTCGACCTGGTCGGAGTCAGCCGATCCATAATCGAGCACAGTCTGGGGATCGACCCCTCGGTGCGACCAAGAAAACAAAAGCTTCGCAAAATGTCCGATGAAAAGACAGAGGCCGCCAAGGCGGAGGTGCACCGCCTCCTAGAGGCTAAATTCATTGAGCCAGTGGCTTACCCCACATGGCTCTCCAATGTTGTAATGGTGCAGAAAAAAAGCGGGAAATGGCGGATGTGCATAGACTTCACCAGTCTCAATAAGGCCTGCCCAAAAGACAATTTCCCGTTGCCACGGATCGACAAAATAGTCGATAGCGCGGCCGGATGCGAGGTCATGTCTCTCCTCGACTGCTTCTCCGGCTATCACCAGATATACATGAAGGAGGAAGACAAGGCTAGCACCAGCTTCATAACACCCTTCGGCACTTATTGCTTCATCAGAATGCCGGAGGGTCTCAAGAACGCCGGGTCCACATTCTCCAGACTCACCAAAACAGTACTCGAGGGACAGGTCGGCAGAAATATATTTACATATGTGGACGACATCGTCGTCGCCAGCAAAAATAAGGAGGACCACCTCGCCGACCTGGCCGAGACATTCGCAAACATGCGAGACGCACGACTCCGCTTAAACCCGGAAAAGTGCGTTTTCGGTGTTCGCCAGGGCAAGATATTAGGCTACCTGGTGTCGCACCGCGGCATCGAGGCCAACCCAACCAAGATCCAGGCCATCATCAACATGTCGCCTCCGCAGTCCACCAGGGATGTCCAGCGTCTGACAGGCAGATTGGCCGCTCTCAACAGATTCATTTCCAGGTCGGCCGAGCGAAGTCTTCCTTTCCTCAAAACTCTCCGCGGCGCAAAAGACTTCGCTTGGGGGCCGGAGCAAGCAGCGGCCTTCGCCTCATTAAAGCAGTACTTAACGGAGCTGGCCACCCTCACGAGCCCCGACTCCTCGCTCCCCTTATTGCTCTATGTCGCGGCTTCGCCGCACGCGGTCAGCGCGGCACTGGTGCAGGAGCAGACAGTCGAAGGCGCTGTCAGACAGTGCCCTGTTTATTACGTCTCCGAGGTTCTGACTCCGTCCAAATGCAACATGACAGAGCTGGAGAAGATCGCCTACGCAGTCGTTATGTCCTCGCGCAAGCTGCGCCATTATTTTGAAGCATTCAAGGTCCGCGTCACCTCAGATAGGGGGCTCGGCGAACTGTTTAGAAACCCGGAGGCATCGGTAAGGATCGCCAAGTGGGCAGCCGAACTCTCCGGCTACCACATCAGCTTCGAGCCCAGGACAGCCATCAAATCGCAAGTCCTGGCAGACTTCGTCGTCGACTGGACCGGGCCAGTAACACAGCCGGACCCGACCACAGAGAAGGTCTGGACGATCCATTGCGATGGCGCATGGTGCCATGCGGGGGCAGGCGTCGCTGCAATCATAACATCACCAGTCGGGGTCAAGCACAGATATGCAGCACGACTCAGCTTCAATCTGGAATCCGACAGGTGCACAAATAATATAGCAGAACACGAAGCAGTCATCCTCGGCCTCCGCAAGCTGAGGGCCCTCGGAGTCACCACTTGCATCATCAGAACAGACTCCAAGGTAGTCGCCGGCCAGGTCGACAAAGACTACGCAGCCAAGGACCCCCGCGCTCATGCAGTACCTCGCGGCCATTCGAAGTCTCGAGAGGCAGTTCAAGGGGTTCACCGTGCAGCATGTGGACCGGGCCAAGAATGAGGAGGCCGACGCATTGGCCAAGGCAGCGGCCAGGGGCGAAACTCTGCCCTCCGACGTGTTCTTCCACGTCATCGGCACGCCAGCAGTCCGGAGCCCCGAAGGGCTCCAAATAACCAATGACAGCGAGGGCCACCGTACAGTCAACCTCATCATGACCGAAGACTGGCGAGCACCCATTACCCTGTTCCTGCAGGGGTATTATCACCCAGCCGACATCAGTGAGGCCAAGCGCCTCAGACATCGAAGCCGAGACTTCGCTCTGATTGAAGGCCAACTCTACAAAAAAGGGGTCAGCCAACCAATGCTTAAGTGCGTCACCGAGGCCGAAGGCATGCAGGTCCTACGTGAAGTCCACAGTGGCACGTGCGGCTCGCACGCGGGGCCAAGGGCCCTAGCTGCTAAGGTGATCCGCCAGGGTTTTTACTGGCCAGCAATGATTTGCGCCGCGAATCGGGTCACTCGGTCCTGCGAAGCCTGCCAGAAGTTCTCTCCTCGGTCAGGCGGCCCTTCGCAGTACACAAAGCTGATCGCCCACACATGGCCTCTCCAGCGCTGGGGTCTCGACATTGTTGGACCCCTGCCCACCGCTCAGGGGAACCTCAAGTTCGCCTTCGTCGCGGTCGAGTACTTCACCAAATGGATCGAGGCACGGGCTGTCTCCACAATAACATCGAAGACTGCCCAAAAATTCTTCTGGCAGAACATCGTTTGCCGTTTCGGAGTACCGTCCGAGTTAACGGTCGACAACGGCAAACAGTTTGATAACCAAGACTTCAAGGATTTTTGTTTCTCCATTGGCACCAAGCTTGCCTTCGCCTCAGTCTATCATCCGCAGTCCAACGGGGTCGTGGAGCGCGCCAACGGAAAAATCTTCACAGCTATCAAAAAAATGCTCCTCGATGAAAAAAAAGGGCCGATGGAGCGATTTCTTACCTGAGGCAGTCTGGGCACTAAACACGACTGAGTGCAGGGCGACCGGGTTTACTCCCTTCCGTCTGTTATACGGATCGGAGGCCATGACCCCGCAGGAAATAAAGCACGGGTCCCCGCGAACAGTCCCGCCAGCCGTCCCAGATGTGGACGAGCCGACTTCAAAGGATCTCATCGACGGAGACCGTGTCTTCGCCCTGCAGGCTCTGAACAAGTATCAAGCCCAGACCAAAGCATGGCGCGACCACTCAGTCACCCCGAGGGAGTTCAGCGAGGGGGACCTCGTGCTCATTCGGACAGCTCGGACGGAGTCAAAGGGCAAGCTGGAGCCCAAGTGGGAGGGCCCTTTCATCGTCAAGACGAAGGCTTCCCCCAGCGCATACAGGCTCACAACGCCAACCGGCGAGGACCTGGAGCATTCCTGGAACATTGACAACCTCCGCAAATTTTTTGTTTGATTCCTCAGGGCTGTCTTCGCCCTTGTAATTTGCAAAAACAATCTTACACCGGCCCGCACTCTTTTCCTCCCGGGGGGTGAGGTTTTTAACGAGGCGGAGCCATGTAATATATGCGTAAAAAATCCCCCGCAAAAAGACATGAGTCGAAAAAGACCGCGATGACGGTCTTCGACATTCGACCACCACGAGGTCACCGCGAGGCTAAGCGCTAGCTACCCTCGCGTGCGACAAATCCGTGCCGAAGTCGCCTACGGGTGCAGCCGGATTAGCACAACAAGTGCGGAAAAAATCTAAGTCTATCGCGAAGACTATCCGTGCCGAAGTCGCCTACGGGTGCAGCCGGATTAGCACAACAAGTGCGGAAAAAATCTAAGTCTATCGCGAAGACTATCCGTGCCGAAGTCGCCTACGGGTGCAGCCAGATTAGCACAACAAGTGCGGAAAAAATCTAAGTCTATCGCGAAGACTATCCGTGCCGAAGTCGCCTACGGGTGCAGCCGGATTAGCACAACAAGTGCGGAAAAAAATCTAAGTCTATCGCGAAGACTATCCGTGCAGAAGTCGCCTACGGGTGCAGCCGGATTAGCACAACAAGTGCGGAAAAAATCTAAGTCTATCGCGAAGACTATCCGTGCCGAAGTCGCCTACGGGTGCAGCCGGATTAGCACAACAAGTGCGGAAAAAATCTAAGTCTATCGCGAAGACTATCCGTGCAGAAGTCGCCTAAGGGCGCAACCGGGAAAAAATCTAAGTCTATCGCGAAGACTATCCGTGCCGAAGTCGCCTAAGGGTGCAGCCGGGAAAAAAATCTAAGTCTATCGCGAAGACTATCCGCGCAGAAGTCGCCTAAGGGTGCAGCCGGGAAAAAATCTAAGTCTATTGCGAAGACTATCCGCGCGGAAACCGCCTAAGGGTACAACAACCGGTTTAACACAACAAGTGCGAAAAAACCGAAGACCATCTGTGCAGAAGAAACTTAAGGGTACACCTGGACTAGCACAACAACGGCCGAAACGACAACATCGAACCATTCACGCCAAGACCAATTATAATCAACCAATCACAGCGCAGCCGAACGAATCAGTTAGTACAAAACGCCTTCACACACATGCACGCGAGGGCACACAATTCCACCACACAAGACTCTACATACACAAGCGAGGGCACCACACTCTACATCGGTTCAACCTTAGGAATAATTCCCATCTCCCTATAATTAAATAACATTATCCTGAGCTCCTCACCCGCAAAAAGCCTTCGCAGTTCCCCTTCACCTACACTCTCGGCGGTCGGCAGAGACAACAGTTCCTGCCGACCAGCCCCACTCACACGAAGCAAAGCCCGCTCCTCCGCGCTAACCCTACGCTTTGCAACCGCCCTTCGTCGACGGCGCCCGGCGCTAGGGCCTGGCACGTCCGACGCGTCCGCGGCGTGTGGCGAGGCCTCCACCGCAGCCACGTCCAAGGCCGCAAAATAATCCAAATCCTCCGACGACTCCTCAGTCCACTCAACCGAACTCCCGGAGTCAGCAAAGTCCAAAAACTCAGATGCAGACCCACTATATTGATTACCACCTTCCGCGGTCGAGGCCGCCAAAAACTCAGTAGCAGTGGTTGCGTGCGCAGGCCCAAAATCTTGAACCTGCGCAGCAACCAAAGTTCAGTACAACATCCAAAATTCCCTAACCCTAACCAACCACTACGCCACCTGCGAGGGCCCCGACGCGGCGGGTGCCTCCGCCGTTGTCTCCGCCGCCACTCCCGCCAATGTTTCCACCGCCTCCGCCGTCGGATCTTCGACGGTCGGCGCAGCTGCTGCGAGGGCATCGGGGGCGCCTTCGGCCACCTTCAGGGGCAGGTCCTCAACTGTCGCAGCAGATGTGGGGGCGCCTGGTGCGTCTTCCGTGGTCTCCGGGGCCGGCTCCGGGTCGGGCAGGACGTCGTTCAGTGCTCCGAAATCGTCCACCCGCTCGCCTCGCTCCGCCTAAAACAAAACATACACAAAGTCAGCAAACACACGCACAGACCACATCCAGCAAACGCCGAACAAACGACAACGCTACCTGAGCCCTCGCAGCCTCGGCCCGCTCCCTGACCACTTCACCACCATACAGACCCCACATCCGGTCATAGAGGGCGCCGGCGGACTCCTTCACCACGGGGTCTTCGACCTTATAGATGTCTCGCCCAAAATCTTCATCTGCCTGGTCGAAGGCCTCATAGTGCCGGCACCCTTCGCGAGAGAGTGCGTTCATCGCCCCCTCGCAGGTGACCAGGGAGGCGAACGACATTAACCCCCCCAGGACAGTGGGGAGCTCCTGCAGCTCCTCTTGCACCCATTCCAAGCAGCGAAGCCCGGCCTCTCGCTCCGGCACCACGAAGTCACCGGTCCGCGCACCCAGCTCGCGGTATGTGGCCATAAGCTGTGTGCGCGTCCGTTCGGCCTCCGTTCGTGCCGCGGCTTCGGCCCCCTTCGTGCGGCTCTCCAGAGCGGTGAGCCGCCCCCGCAGGTCCTCGGCGAGACCCTTGGCAAGATTGGCCTCCGCCCGTGCCAGCCTAGCCTCCGCCTGCGCGGCCTGCTCCTTGGCGACGGCCTCGTTGGCCTCCCTCCTCTCCCCCGCCAGCTGGCGCCGGAGATCAGCCTTTTCCTCCTCCAGGGCGGCCACCTTGTCCACCAGGTTACGACACTTGCTGTCGGAGGCCGACTTCTCACGGACAGCGTCAGCATGTTGCGTCCGAAGTCTCTCGACTTCGGCAGATAAGGCTGCCGTAAGCGCCCCCGACGCAGTACGGCTGGTGAAGTCAGCCACCTGCAGAGCACACGTAAGGCCATGGCCGAAGAAAAAAAAAAAGAGCTCGGCGGACCTGACTCAGCGCCTCCGTCGCCTGACTCAGCGCCTCCGTCGCCTGACTCACCGCCTCCGTCACTCCTTTCAGCCGGCGGGTCGCCGCGCCAGCCTCGTCTCTGACCAGCGCGAGGGCCGGCACCTCGCCTCCGGCGCCAAGGGTCCCGCCCCTCGCCTTCGACGACAGCGCAGCCGTCGCGATTGCCCCGGCAGGCACAGCTATAGCAAGCCGGCCTTCGTCCGACCCTGCAACGCATCAACGATCAAAAAAAAAAAGCGGCCGGGCGACTTACCCCCAAGATAATCGTCCACACTAATGTCGGTGCCGAAGTCGGCAACGCGTTTGCCCGGTGGCGGCAACATTCGGGCCGCCTTCGAAGCCTCCGCCACCCCGCTGGCCGGCGGCACCACCTTCGTCAGCTTGGAGACTCCGGCGCCCGCCGTTGTCTCCGGCGCCTTGCTGGGTGCAGAGGCGCCCGCCTTCGCCGCCAGCGGCGGCTTGCCTCCGCTGGAGGCCGCAACCTTCGCCGTTCCCCGCTGCCTTTTCGGCCGGGGATCGTGAATCCTTACGGTCGCCTGACGTTTTTGCGCCGCCCCTTGGCGATCCTTGTCCATCACTGCCCACACAACAGCACCGATATTTCGCCCGTAAGGAAAAACCCTCCACTGACGAACCATACGAGATGTAAAACAGTCTTCCTCAGCCGCGCGGGGGACAGGAACATTTCTAGGCCAGCAGCCCCCGGTAACCCTCAGCATCCGAGCCGAAGACTCCCGGAGCTCGGGCGAAGACATCCTCTCCCCCGGGGCCGCACACGTCCTCATTAACTCCCTAGCAAAACTATCAGACACCCCGATTCCTCCCATCGCAGTACCTAATTTTCTCTTTTTTGAGGAGGGGGCAGCCGTCAGCGCAGGGTCGCCTCCAGTCTCCACCGCCGGCTTCTTCCCACGGCGGTCCGCTTCGTCTTGACCAGGGTAGCCGTCGTACGGCAATTGATTCAATTCGAAGACCCTGTTCAAACGTTCATTTGACCCGCGAATATCAAAGCTGCGCTGGCTTTCCGTCCTCGCCACGTACCGCCCCACGAGCCGCACCGCCAAGTCCTCCGCATCACGCACAAAGGCGGCCGGGTCACGGTTTCGCAAATTCAGTGCAAAGGCAGGACTTCGCACCACCCTTCCTCCGTGAAAAGGCATCTGGCGAGGGCACACTTCGCCCAACGCCCAGCCGTGCGCCAGGGGCCAGACCCCGTACGCCACAAACTCTTCAACTAAATCACGACCACTGCTCTGGCCGGCGGCGCATCGAAGGGCCCCTTCGTCTGCATCCTCTTCTGCCACTTCAAAAGGCGGATACGCAGAGTAATAGTGAGAGCACATCTCAGACACGGGCAGTCCTTCATGGCCTTCGACAGTAGCCTCAGCAACGTAAAACCAAAATTCATTCCAATTGCCCCACTTGTTGCGGGCGCACGGAACCAACTCCACTACTGGCATTGTGGTCTTGCCGGTCTTCGGCGTGAATGTACACGACCCAAACTGGGCAACTCCGTCCTCAATCACCCTCTTCTGCCAATGCAAGCAGTAATTCTTCGCAAAAACTTCAACCGACGGCTGTCCGCCGTACGAAGTCGTCGCCCAGACATACTTCGCCAGCGCCACCACGGCGTTCGGTGTCAGCTGATGAATTTGAACGTTGAATCTACGCAGGACTTCGCCAACAAACCGGTGCGCAGGCAAGCGGAGACCGGCGACGAAGAACGCCTCGAAAACAACCAATTCACCCTCCGGCTCGGGGACTTCCTCCGTCCCCGGGGCACGAGCGACTCCGCCGCCAAAGTAGCCCAAGCGCTGCATCTCTTTGACGCGGGCCGACGTCATCCGTGACACACCAAAATCAACAGAGTCGCCGGCGCGCAGCTCCTCCACCATCACGCTACTCAACGTCCCCTCAGACGAGGCGGCGGCCGGCGGCGTGGCGTCGGCGGAAGAAGAAGAGGATGGCATTGCTACGTACCGTCGGCGGCGGCGGGCCGTTTGCTTCACTCGAGCCAGATCCCCGACGAGCAAAGGGAGCAGTAGAAGAAGAGGAGCAGAAAGACGGCGGGCGGCTAGGGTTTTCACGGAGCGCGGAAGGCAAAGTGCAAACAGCGCCGCCCCCCGCCCCCCTTTATAGGCAGGGCGCGGCTCCTCGGGAAACCCGCAATCCCACAGGGCGCGACGCTTCGGAAAACCCGCAGTCCAACAGTACGATGTCCATCAACGGTCACATCAAAAACCCCCGCGGAACCACTTCGAGCGAGGGCAGCGTCTCCGCCATCTAGCGACGTCTTCGGCACCAGGTGACTTTGTCGAACTGGTCCCTCGGAGGGCAAATGTTGGAGCGAAGGCAGAAACGCCACCCTTCGCCCGAAGTCTCCACCGCTTAGCCCCTGCCCCGACAGACAAAGCAGGCAGGGACACCCTTCGCTTCATCGGCACCAGAGACAACATGGAGACCCTTCGCTCGATTCGGCACCAGACGAAGGCCTGCGGCAACGCCTCCCCACGGCGCGGCTTCGGTCAGCTCCGAGGCCCACGTGAGATCAGGCCCATTGTAACGGGCCCTGCGTGGCCGCGTTCGTGTTACGGGCCTAATTTGTAAAGGTGTACTTGTAATTACAGCTTGTAACCCCGCTTTATGGGAATATTCTGGGGATAAACTAGGTACCTGAGGGCACATGCGTCCTTAACGCAAGGCGCCGTGCACTCGGATACCTATAAATACCCCCGCACAGTGCCCGTGAGAGGCCAGATTAACAGAGCTTTTGCCATCACGCGCGAGTGCCCTGTTGCCATCTCCATTCACTCGTGTTGGATCTCCTTGCTGTCGAGAGACAGCACCAACAGCAAGCGTGCAATCAAACTATCCAGAGCATCCAGTCTAGATCCAACGGTTTCATATGGAAGTGGTTAAATGTAAAATAGACACTAGGTTTCAGGTGGAAGGAGTTAAATGTAAAATAACAGTTACCATTAGATCTAGATCGGATGCACCAGATTGCTTGATTGCATGCTTGCACCAGGATAAGTGATTGCATATGATATTTTCCCAGAGTTTATTATTAATAAAGAGAAAAATAAATAGTCTAGAGCCAAAAATAAAGTCTGTGACTCTGTGAAAGATGCTCTAAATGCGGCCAGTGACTACAAATGCCGACTATTTTGGCTAAAAGCAACCACAAGCGAAAAAAAAAACAAATTTCCCTGCTCTTTCCGTCGCCTCCGCCGTCGCCGTAAGACTGTCGATGGCCGCAGCCACCGCCACCGCCACCTTCTCGCCATCTCCCCCATCCTTCCTCAACTCCCATATCCCTCGTGGCCACCGACCTGCCTCCACCACGACGATAGCTTTTGCACGCCGTTTTCGCGGTGTAAAACCTAGTCCCGATCGCTCCCGAGGCAAGGTCGCCCTGGTCGCCCACCCCGACGATGGATTCGGCGCACTCGAAGCGGAGCTCTGGCGCCTGCGCCGCCTCGTGGAGCTAAAGATCCACCGCCTCGGCACCGAGGCCGACGCCGCCTACCGCGACCTACGCTCGGCGGTGCGCGAGGTCAGCGGAGACCGCGTCGTCCTAACCTTCCGCCGCTCGTCGCTGCGCTACCTCACCGGAGCACTCCTCTTCTTGCTCGCCTGCGCCATCGCGGCGCGATTGCTGCTGGGGATGGTCTTACGGGCGTGGCAGCGGCGGGGTTTGAGGAGGGGATTGTGGGGTGAAGGCGGCAGGGCGGTTGTGCGAAGGAGGGACCGCAGCTTGGGAGGGAAGGAGGTGGTGGTTGCTGTGTCGTCGCCGCCTACGGAGGCAGCTCGGACCAGTCGTGTCGCAGAGCCAGCAAAGGAGGTCTGGAGGGGGTACTCACAAGCGAAGTTGCCAGACTGGTGGCCCAAGGTTGGAGCGACGGTGATGGAACCTGGGCCAGAGATGGAGAAGTGGGCAAGAATGGCAAACAGATTGGTCCGAGGTTAATGCCTGTAAATTTCAATTCTAGGTTGCTGGCGTAATTCTGAATGTGTTGCCCAAATGCACCAGTCTGGTACATCTTTTATTTTTTAACCTTTCACTGTTTTTTGGGTATAAAATTATTTGCAAATTGGGTTTGTATTTCAAAAGCCCAATAGTTTGAGCTCGTATGCATGCTGATGCTGTTATTGATAGTATATAAATGGGGGTTCTCAGGGTGGTAACATTGGTTCTGTTTGCTCTCATTCAAGTTCGAATAGCATCAACATAATGCCACTACAACATTATATTATTATATAAAACTAGGAGATTTTAAATGGTACAGAGGTTAGTTTTGTTTATATACTTCGCAGAATTTGCTCTTGAAAAGGTCTTTTCCTTTGAAGTTCTAATAGATTTAGTATTTCCGGGAATTAACAGAAATGTGACATTTGGAGGATGATTTCCTTGTAACACATTTTATTTGTTCCTACAACTTGCATTTGTCATTCTTTAATAGCAACTTAAAACTAGCTGATATTATATTCTTCGAAATTTGAATGATAACTTTGCTCTTGTCATGATTATTCCCTTGAATTGTAATTGTTCTTACAGTTTGGCTAGAAATATAACAATGACTAAAATTTGGCACATGAATAAAAATTGCATGCGAATCTTGTTATCTCTATCAGTGTACTATATACATAGTCCAAATGTTAAACAAAAAAGGAGAAACCTTCTTGTACTGTATTCGAAGTCAAGTTACCCACTTCATACTTGCAGTGCGGGATGTTACTATTGTTCTCCATATATATTAATATACTCAATCGGTGAACCAAAATTATAGGTACATATAACATATTTACCCTTTTTCCTTTGGAAGTAAAGTAGATTGTCCTTCATCATTGCCTAGAATTACATGTTGCTATTACTGAAATTTGTAAACCTTTTTTTTTGTGTCAGCAATAATTGATAGTAGAGTCATGGGGAGGGATTACAGATATGATGATGCGATTCAAGTTAGTGCCTTTTTCTTCTTAACATTGGTGCTATGATCTTTCATATATTTGAATGATTTCTATCAACGTTTGGGGACTCAGCTATTGCCAAGACGTGCTCAAGGATCCTGGCTCAGGAGACTGACTTCAGGGGGGATCCTACTCTCGGGGCCCCATGGCTTGGGGACCTCCTTTAGCCTTGACTCTGAGTCGGTTTATATGGGGGTCTCCTCTAAAGTAAGTCTTTAGGACCGCATCCCGTGACATGCAAACATAAGCCCCTGGGCCCCCTCGCGCTCGAGGCACTTGACGGTGTAGGCCCTTGGGGCCCCACGTCTAATGTTGTAGCCTCTCAGGGCCCTTCACGCCTCGGGACACCTGGTGGTGTAGGCTGTTGGGGCCCTCGTGCCTCGGGATAGTGTATAGGATGCTTAGTGCAAGACTAGCCCTGGAACACATGCTAAGCTACTCAGGGCCCTGAAGTTCTCGAGCCCGTATTCTAATAGTCGGGGCCCATGCCATTCAAGGCTCAGGGACCCCCTGGAGGACTCGAGGACTCAGGTTGGCTAAACCCAATCCTATCTTGGGTTAAAAGGATGTTGTAGGCCCACTGGGCGTAGTACAAACCCAAGGGATGGACTCCACTTCTAAAGCCTTGGAAACTATAACTTGGCATTAGCTTAATGGATAAGTCTTGGGCACATCGCATTACATGTGCTATGGGCGACATGACAACCTTGACATAGCATACTGGCACACGACTTAGGCTATATGGCACTTGAGGCTGCTACACAGTGCTAGTGTGGGCCCCTATAGTCACGCGTGCACCCGCATTGAGTACCATGAAATGTAGAAAAGTACAAGGGGCTATATTGGTCGCCAATCACGGAATCACTATAGCCAACGCTTCCTTTAAGAAGAGAATCCCATTTAGTGACCTACAATAGTGGCCAACACTCTAGTTAGATTGGCTTTGTCCTCACAAGAAGAGAGGATAAGTGCATGCTTGGATTGCAAGGTGATACTCAGAGGCTGTTGTCTCTCAACATAAGTTTGTGGTGGTGATCCGTTTTTAGGTGCGTGCCCGTAGGGATAAACACGCCAAGTTTGCGAGAATAAAGTGGTGGAAACTAAAAGGTGAGACATCATAAGTCTTCAAGGAAAGGGTCATCAAAGAGGGCACTTGGAAGGAAGCGATAGGTTTTAAAGTCATCCGACTAATCACGATTAGTCGGCTTTATCGCTGGAGCATGCTCGATCAGGGTCTCCGACTCGACTAGGGCGACTAGGAAGCGATTAGTCGTCCTAGTCGCTGACTAATCACGATCAGTCATCCGACTAGAGTTATGACTGACTAATTTTGTCCATTTTGGGCCAGTATCCGGTCTCTTTTCTATGGGCCAGCCCACTATCTTTAAAGATATAAATACATTGTTTTGCTCTACCCAGAGTCTTGGATACGCAACAATGTAGCCGTCAGCATCTGTACGCGGCGTGCGCCCTGCTCAACGCTACCCTTGCTCTATTGCCCCCATTCTCGAGAGTGAATCAGTTGCATCAGCTTCATATAATGTTGCAACTGGTTCTTCCATAAAAGATAAAGCAATTGCTACGCTACTCACATAAATGGTTGAGATGGCTAAGGATATTAAGAGAAAGGCTCGACCTTTAGACCTAGGGTTGAATTGTGGATTTTGGCTAGGTATTGCAAAGGAGGAGATGATGCATCATATTTTTTGCCAAGAAGTACCAGCAAGAATCAAAAGGTTCAAACAACATCTTGTTGGAGGGTTTGGTAATATAGGAAAGTGCCCAAGAGCGCCTGAAGTGGTTAGGCAGAAGATGGTAGTCTATTTCAAGAAGAATGCTAGGAATAAGGTGGTGGTGTTAGATAATGAAGAGGAGGATGTAGAAGAGGGGCAATAGGAAGCTGGTGATGCAAGAGAAGTACCAAGTTCTGGCACAACGGGAAAACAAGTGGAGGAAATGCTCTTTGCAATGGAGTGCCCTTCTGTCCTGTATTTAATCTTATGGCTTGCATTTGAATTTTGAACCTATGATACTGCTACGACTACACACGCATATGGTCCTGTTATAGGTGGACGACTATAAGTCGACTAGGCTCGACTAATCGAGCAAATCAACAACTTATCGCGATTAGTCACCTTATCGGTGCTCATGTGACTAGAGTCGACTTTAAAACCTAGCGACATGTGGGAGAAGATGGGAACTTGCATTTGGAAGGTGGCCTCAGAGGTGCGTGGACGAACCAAAGGGAGTGGAGGTGAAGCTAAAGATACTTGGTAGTGGAACGAGGAAGTACAAATGACTATCAAGGAGAAGAAAGGATGCTATAGATATATGCACCATGATAAGAGTGTGGACAACATAAAGAAGTACAAGATAACAAAGAAGACCGCAAAGCGACCTGTAAGTGTGGCAAAGGGTATGAGGATCTTTACCAACGTTCGAGTACAAAGGAAGGAGAGAAGGACATATATAGGATGGCTAGGATCCGTGAGAGAAAAGCAATGGACTTCAATCAAGTTAAGTGCATTAAGTATGAAATGGAGCACGTCTTAGTGAGAGGGTGAGATTAGACATAGACGGCGAGAGTATTTTGACAAATTGTTCAATGGGGAGAATGAGACACAACGTTTCTGTTGGATGACTCTTTTGATGACACCAATAAGCGCTTTGTGTAGGATCCAAGAATCTGACCAGTTTAGAGAGCCATTGAAAAGGATTAAAGGGTGTAAGGCGATGGGCCTTGATGGTATCCCAATTGAGGCGTGGAGTTGCCTCCTAGACATAGCTATAGATGAGTGAAGAAGTATATTTGTACTGATCAACAAGAATAAGGGAGATATTCAAAGTTGTACCAATTATTGGGGAATTAAGTTGATGAACCACATTATGAAGCTATGGGAGAGTTATCGAGTATCGTCTGAGAGAAATAATGAGGATCTCTATGAACCAATTTGGTTTCATGTCCGAAAGGTCAACTACGTAAGCAATTTTTTTTAATAAGACAAGTGATGGAGTAGTATATGGATCAAAAGGACCTATACATGATTTTCATTGACTTGAAGAAAGTTTATAACAAAATATCAAAGAATAGTATGTGGGGGGGGGCTTTGGACAAACATAAAGTTCCAACGAAGTAAGTTGAACCCATTAAGGACATGTACAACAATGTTGTGACTAGTGTTTGAACAAATGATGGGGTTTGACGACTCCCTGACTACAATAGGAGTAGGACTAAATGAAAGGTCAACTTTGAACCCTTATCTATTTTCCTTGGTGATGGATGAGGTCACGAGGGACATACAAGGGGATATCCCTTGGTGTATGTTTTTTCTGGACAATGTAGTGCTAGTTGATGAAAACCGAGTACGAGTAAATAGGAAACTGGAGTTGTGGCAGAAGGCTCTTAGAGTCTAGAGTCAAAGGTAACGATGCCGATGGTAAAGGCGCACGCTGAAGCAGTCACTGCCGCCCAGGATGAGGGGAAGCGCACTGGGCAGCGCCGGGTTGGTGGGAGGTGCGGATCGAGAGGGGGGAGGAGGCACCGGGGACGGAGGAAGTGCTGTGTGACTGCTCAGAGCCGCCATGGGAAGCGTCAGCGATAGTAGGCGTTGCTGGGGTTTGGCAAAGAAAGCCGGATGGTGGTCGGTTCTCGCGGCTAGAGGACATGGCGACAGTGGGGGCGCACTGTCCGCGGAGAGGAACAGAGTTGCGAGAGGGTGGGTGGGGCGGGCGGCGGCGCCCTTGGGGGCGAGGGCAGACGCGCGCCTAGCTAGGGGATGGCGTGGATGCAGTCGGTAGTGCCGTCGGGGCGGACGGTCGCACGGGTGGCAGGGGATCCATCACCGTGCATAGGAAGGTGCTACATTGCCGCGCCTGAGGCAGTCGCGGCACCGGGCGCGGGAGGGGGCGGTGTCGGAGGCGGCCACACCAACAGTGATGGTTGCCCAGGTGGCGACATCCATGTGGGGGAGAAGGGGGCGACTGGTGCTACCAGTGGCATAGAGAGGCCGACGACTGAGTTAGGGAAGAGGGAGGGATTGGGGCTTGATACCATGATATAATTGGAAAACCCTAACCTTAATTGGACAGGGGATGTATTAATATATATCCAAGTACATGGCCAAGGCCCATTACAATGATAAGACACACAATACGTTAACAATAATAAAGGGTAAAGGTCATGGTCCATCTCTTAATGCCCATGACAGTTGCTAAAGGCGAGTGGACGCAGAGCTGCAAACTGATTGGGACTGAGATGAAATGTGTTTTGAGTTTTGATGAGCTTCCGACCCGCCTGTGAGTTTCATCTTTCTCCAGTCCCAATCTAGAAGTTGAGGTGAAACACAGGGAAGAAGTTACCAACTAGATGTGAAATCCTAGGACTTCGAAGCAAGTAGCATGAAACTGCAAACCTAAATGAAGTTACTTGTTCCCCCTTATGTGACCATAAACTTATCAATGATACATCCATCATAACCTTCATCCAGTGCAGTGATACAATCTTAAGGAGTTGTTTATTCCTTTCATTACACAATGAACCTAACAATTGCAGATTGTGATGTTATATGTTTAGCCATGGTTCTTGAAAGTCGCCTAGGTGGGGGGGGGGGGTTGAATAGGCGAAATCTGAAATTTATAAACTTAAACACAAACTTCAATCCGGGTTTAGCGTTAGAGCGACTATAAAGTCAATCAGAGTGTGGGAGAGGTGTTCTCTTGCCAAGAGTTGCACTAATGATTGCGGAATTACTTGGGTGCAACTCAAATTGATATGAGATCATGCAAGCAAGAGAACAAGAGAGAGGGGAGACGAATAACCAAATCGCAAAGCAAAGATTAACGCAATGAACACGAGCGATTTGTTTCTTGAGGTTTGGTTCCGAAGAAGCTACTCCCCGTTGAGTCCACATAGGATGGGTCTCTTTCAACCCTTTTCTTCTCTCAAATGGTCACTTAGACCAATTGAGTGCTTCTTCTTAATCACGGGGGTCACTTGGACCCTGCAAGGATCACCATACACTTAGGTGTCTCTTGCTAGCTTTAGAAGTCAATGAGAATTTGACGGGAGAGGAAGAAAGCACGATCAAGAAAACCAAGCAAGAAGAGCAATAAGAAAACACAAGATCACCACTATCTAGAGTCTCTCCAAGACGCTAATCACTGAAGATTACAAATCACAATTATGACACTTGGAGGAGTTTTGAGGCTTTTGAGTGTGGCTTGAATGAGAGTTGTGGAAGTTTGGATACCCTTGAAGGGGGTGGTATTTATAGCCCTCAACCACCACTTAACTGTTGCCACCTTTCTGCCACACGCGGAAAGTCCGCGAGCCTGGTTTGGACGGTTCGCCCCTGCAAGATCAACGGTTGGATCGCAACAGTCAGTTACAATGGCTATATCAACGGCTATAATCACATTAAATGCGTCATCAGATGTCAGATAAAGTCTAACGCAAACGGTCCGATCGTGCCTCCGGACTGTCCGCGTGGACGCTATAATTCATTTTACCGAACCCGGCACCTTCGGGTTGGATTGATTCTCAACGGACGGACGGTCCGCGCATGAGGCTGGACGATCCGCACTTGGTGCCAGACAATATTCACTTATCTTTCGGACGGTCCATAGTAGGAATGTGCATTTGGTATAGTTCCTGTCTGAAGTTCATTGAGGTTTCGCGAACAGTCCGCTAGGAGGGCCCGGATGGTTCGAAGTACATGTGGTATTTTGAAAAAGTTCCTGTCCGGGATACATCCCAGATAGTCCGTACTAGAGCCTCGGACGGTCCGCGATATGCTGTTTTGAGAGATGATCTTTCTTGAAGTATTTTCTGAGTACCTGAATTTATAACTTAGCAAACTAGTGTCTCGAATGGTTGTGATGGTCGTCAATTACCAAAACAAGTGTGGAAATGATTTTAGGCTTATTTCCCTTTCATTTCTGAACAGATTTATGCTTTATTTGGGTAAATAAACCAAACATATAAGGGCCTGTTTGGGAATAATGTATTTTTACAGTTTCTAGGCAATACCATGGTTTTTAGTAATACCATAATATTTTATGCCATAAGGTGTTTGGTTGGCAAACTCAATTCAGCATACATCACTCTGATCCCTAAAAAGGAGGGTGCTGCCCAGGTTAAGGATTTTAGGCCTATTAGTTTGGTTCATAATGTTGCTAAGCTCATCACTAAAATCCTTGCCAATCGATTGGCTGCAAGGCTTCATGAGATGGTCTCTCCCAATCAAAGTGCTTTCATAAAGGGGTGATTTATTCAGGATAACTTCATGTTGGTACAGCAGACCTCATGGCTACTTCATCATCAGAAAAAGGCAGTCTTCTCTTCAAGTTGGATATCACTAACGCTTTTGATTCGGTCTCTTGGCCTTTTCTTATTGATGTCATGAAACACCTCGGTTTTGGTCAAATTTGGAGGGATATATCTGTGGGCTGCTCTTCTCTTCTTCCACTCAAGTGCTTCTTAACGGTTTCCCCGGAAAGTGCATTATCCATCGGAGGGGTCTTAGGCAAGGAGACCCACTTTGTCCCATGCTTTTTATTCTTGCCATGGACATTCTAGGTTTGTTATTTGCTAGAGAAGAAGATGCATGACTTTTACAACCTTTGTCACCATCACAGAGATTGCACCGAGTCTCTATGTATGCTGACGATGTGGCATTATTCCTGCACCCGGTGGCGGATGATATCCTAGCAGCTTTGGAGATTTTGCATTTGTTTGGTGCCTCCTCGGGCCTTCAGAATAATGAAAGCAAGTCCAATGTCTATCCTATCTAATGCTCTGTGGAGGATATTATGGTTACTCAAAATCTGCTGCCTTGTGCGTTGTCAGTGTTTCCCTGCCAGTATCTTGGTCTTCCTCTCTCCCTAGTCGAGCTTACTAAAGACCAAGTACAACCTTTTGTGGATAAAATTGCATGGCAGCTCCCTAACTGGAAGGCGGATCTATTGACAAGAGCAGGTAGAAGGATCCAGGTTCGGCATGTTTTGACTAGAATGATGGTCTATTTAGCAATAGCTATTGATTTCCCTTCCTGGGCCTTGGAAGCCATTGACAAAATCAGAAAAGGATTTCTTTGGAGAGGTCGCAAAGAGGCCAAGGGTGGTCATTATCTTGTGTCCTGGGGGAGAGTTTGTCGCCCTCTCAGGCTTGGTGGCCTGGGCATCTCTAGTCTGCCCGAGATGTGTTGGGCTCTTCGTATGAGATGGCCGTGGTTGCACAAAACTGATCCAACTCGTCTCTGGGCGCAGCTCCCTTTTCATGTGCCGAATAAGGTCCGGGCCTTCTTCTCCACGGGTCTAGTTTCAGAAGTTGGCAATGGTGCCAACACCCTTTTCTGGAATGATAAATGGATCTCAGGGCAGAGAATTTGTGATATTGCTCCAAGGATTTTGCAGTGTATTCCCAAGAGGATCACAAAAAGAAGAACTGTGCAAGAGGCTCTCCTAAATAGAAGATGAATCTCAGATATTAAAGGGGCCCTCTCGGTGGGAGTTTTGGTGGATTACCTTCAGATTTGGAACCTTATGTCTGTGATAGTGTTGCAGCCTACTATTGAAGACAAACATGTTTTCAGTATTGCCCCAGATGTTATCTATTCAGCAAAAGTGGCTTACGAAGGATTCTTCATGGGATCTACCTTTTTCAGCCACTATTCGAGGGTGTGGAGGACTTGGGCCCCGATTTTTTTCTTTGGCTTGTTGCGCACAACAGGTGCTGGACCGCTCATAGATTAGCTAGAAGAGGGCTGGACCACCCTCCGATATGCCTCTGTGTGATCAAGAGAGGAGGAAACCTTAGACCATCTCCTGGTTTCCTGTGTTTTCTCAAGGATTTTCTGGTTTTAGCTTCTGAGGACTTTCGACCTTCATAGGCTCGCCCCTCAGTTTGGTTCGACCTCCTTCATGAGCTGGTGGGCGGAAGCTTCTTCGGTCAGTGGTCTGGTTAGAAAGGGGCTGAATTCTCTGATTGCGTTGGGTGCTTACATTATTTGGAACCACCGCAACAGATGTGTCTTTGATAACTGGATTCCTAATGTGACTTTAGCCATTAGGATGGCTATGGAGGAAAGATGGATGTGGGAAATGGCTGGAGCTAAAGGGCTTTCCTATCTGTCTGCCCCCCTCCTTGAGGTTTAGCCTCGGAGGACGTTTTTTCTTCAGTAGTTTGTTGCTGTCCTCAGATGGACTATTTTGGTTTTTTTGTTTTTCGACCTCCGTAAGGAAGTCGGTCGTTTTGTATTTGGTCTGCTTAGACCTTGTTTTTTATTCTTAATATAATGAGGTGCAGTTCTCCTGCATTTTTCGAAAAAAGATGTTTGGTTGCATTCCTGAAAACTATGTTTTCAAAACCATGTTATTCTAGATGCCATGGTATTTTTGGAGTATTGTAAACTCCACTCCAACCCAAAGTTTTCATGACATGGCTAGCTTTTACCTAATACCATGGTTTAAAATGTTGTATCTAAACAATGTTTTTCAAAAGTCAAAACCATGGTATTTTTCGAGCTGCCCGAAACTACGATATTGTCATGACAATTGCAAACTATAGTACCATAAAACTATGGTTGTGAGAAATATTGTTGCCAAATAGGCCGCAAGTCTCACAATCTTTGGTATACCTGAATTTATTTTGGATTGGTGCTGCAATTTATTCCATATGCTTGTCGACATTGTGTAATCATGCTTTGGTATGCAGCTTCGGCAATTATGCAAGATATCGGGGGTAAAGGTCTGCTTTGATACTGAAAATGCTCGTGATTCTTTCTACAGAGCAGCAGTGAACTTTGTTTTAGATGATTGCAGCAGGTATTTATAGCTTTTGTTCAAAGAATTTGTTTTGGCTTCAGTTACTCTGTTCATCAGCTATTTGTAAATTTCTGCTGTCAGACTTTTTTAAAATTTTATGTATTTCTTTGTACATGCTGTTCTTATTTTACAATTGCCATCCTTGATCTGGACTCGTTGATATTTTGTTCTTAATAAAGAGCAGCAAAAGACATCGGTGCAGCAAAACTTAATGGTGAGGATCCAAGGGATTTTCTTGCCGGTCTTGCTAGCAATATTGGATTAGACAAGTTTCGTGCTGCCACTCTTGTATGTGCATCAGTTGCTACTCGTACACGGACATGCTTCTTGCAATGCTGGGTATGCATTTATCTATACATAGCTGTGGAGAGTCCATGTTCTTGCAATGTTGATTCCATGTTTTTTGTCCCTAGGCTCTAGAGATTCAAGGAAAACGGCCAGAAGCACTGGATGAACTTGTGAAGATTTGTAGAATTCATTACATATTTCCTCCAGAGGACAATTCTGTACGTCATTTCGTTTAAGCTCGAAACTTGTCCTTTGGAATTACATTTGTTCTGCATTTAATTCAATTTTCACCCCTTCACGTACTGTGTGTCTTGATGTGCTGGTTGAACTTTGTGGGTTCAAAATTGCGCATCTGGACCTGCGTAGGAGTATATAACTATTAGGCAATGTTAATTCTTTCTTATTTAAAGCTAGGAAGCAAGTCCAGGTAAGTTGCTTATGTCCTGTGCGCCTGAGCTAGGACGTAGCATGTTTAGACCTGGAGGCCTAGAGCAGCTGGTGATGCCTCATGCCCTCATATAATGCTTAGATTTTTTGTGCAAATTTGATTGATATTATTCTCATGCCTATTTTAAATAGTTTCCCTGGTACATAGCTGAGAGCATATAGTTATAACTTTACTCAAGATGGTTATTTGTCTGAAGAAACCCAACATCATGTATGCATTCGGTTTGTTACTGTATGATTACAAACGTAATCACATTTTATTGTTTCCTACAGGCAGAGATGGAAATGGTGGCTGCTGGACTAGAAAAGAATTTGCATGTTGCGGAGAGGTTTCGCCTTCTATATCTATACAGGAGCGTTTGTACTGCTGGTAACTTAAAAACAGCTGCACAGGCTCTTGGTCTGGTAAGTAGTTTCTGTTAGGAATGCAACTTAGATCTATTGTTATGTGAAGGGCTGGATATAAAGATGTACAAAGTGCAGATACTGCCCTATGCTAGTGACTAAAAGGGTCTGTTTGCTTCCTACCCTGGAAAGCACATTTGGCTAGGCAGCAACTCAAGGCGTTTGATTGGGTCGGATCTGCTTGCCTAGCTGTGACTACTAGGCGAGGGTGCAAACCAAACATGCCCTGAGAGCATCTCTAGTCGTTCCCCAATACAAATCCCCAATAAAGTGGTAATGACTACTGTAATAGTCTCCTATATGTACAAAGTGCAGGAGGTCAAGCACGGACAACGTATCTGGTCCGCTCTGGTTTGCTGAGTTGGAACCCAAGTAGGAGGTCGAGCATGAACAACGATATCTGGTTCTTGAGCATGATCATGCCGATGTGCACAACGTGCATGACTCCGCATATGGTGAAGATGGGGTTGTGCCATGAGTACCCCTAGTCGTCGATGAAGCCCTTCCCACCATCTAGGGTGCCACAGAATAGCTCTGGCATGAAGGTACCATCCAACACAAGATACTCGTACGAGATACTCTGCTTGGTCATTGCTCCCCACTATGGTAGCTTGACCCTCGTAGCAGGAGCGCAACTGATCATCCAGCACACGCACGACGCTGAAGTAGGTGGTGACATCATGGTCCCTGTGCTTGAGCACTTGGTGTAGTGCATGCCACTTGTTGTGGTCGATCTCTCATAGGCGGCGCCTGCCATGGTGGAGTGGACCGATGAGCACTTGCGGCATGTAGGCGCACTCATCACCATCGCAGAAGCACTTGGTACATGGACATGCATGCCTAGGGGCTAGCCGTCACCTTAGCATGCTCTTGCGCTAGCTTCTTGCAGATGGCGATCACCCATGCCGAGTCCTGCACATTGGGGCTATGGCGCTATGTGTCTAGGATTGTCGTGACCTAGCGGGTGATATTGTTCTGACTGGCGCTAGAGAGTAGGACCAATGCTAGTGACAATGTTCATTGTTACTTAGTGAGCCGCACGACAGGTCCCGTGGTCACTATGGCAACGAGGACTTTTTTAGGTGGCATTGACGAGCTTGACCGTGGTGAGGTACCAGCTGAGGACTTTCTTGTTGAAGGCGGTGACCATCGATGGTGGCTATGTGATGACTGTTGCATCTTGTGGCTACCAAGATTGGTCCTGGGCATTGGGGGTGACGCCGAAGAATATTGGAAATGTTATTTTGCCATGGGAAGGGTGGCACTTTCGCTGAAGCCGTATAGTGGTTCTCGGCTTGCTGCAATTGTTGTGGTTGATCCCGTGTGATCAAAGGCATGCAGAAAGATGATATCTGCCTGGCTACTGCTGTTGACTAGGACTTTGTGCATATGCCATCTTGCTATGTTGCATTTGATGACCATGACGTCTACATGTGGGGCACTTCAAAGATTCGTGTCCCTTGTATAGAAGGTTAGGAGGACATGCGACATCTTGTTTGTATCACTGGTCCGGTGACTGCAACATGATTGACCCTTTTGTAAGTCTTTTCGTTGCCTTGTATTTTCAAAGTCTATGCTGGACCCGCCAGATATCATGTTTATTATGCCGTGAACTGTCGGTTGTTGGAAGTGATCTTCATCTTTGGGAGGTGGTGGGGGTGTGTGTATGATTTGAGGGGGAGGGTGGAGTTGGAACCTTTCTTGGTGGGATAACTGGGGTGGTAGTTTGGGGGAAATGAGGGTAAGGCTGTTGTGTGTTTTGGTAGTGAGGGGGGATTGCTGTTGGTATGAAGTGTGGGCGATGGTCTTTGTCGGCTAGTCTGGAATTGATCTGGCCATTCTTTCCTTGGCCTCTTTGGTGACGGGCAATCCCTGGTTGAATGTCGACGTCCTCTCCATGGAAGACACAATATGACCTTCGCTCTTGTTCGGATCCTCTGTCGCGGCCTCTATCGGCCCTCCCCCCCTTGTTGAGTGCTTGGTATGCTCTTGGTTGCAAGGCGTCCCTTAGTTAGGTTGCTGTTGATGAGTGATGCTATTGATTTGTGGTTGTTGGCGGTATTGCGACTGCTGGTTTCTTGTCCAGGATCGCTGTTGGCTTGCGGAGTGTCCTTTGGCTTCCGCGGTGTTTCTAGCTTTCTGTAGTGCAACTCCTCAGAGCATGCAATTCTTTTGAAGAGCTGGTACAACTCTTGGAGTGACGGGTGGGTCCTTGGTGCAGTGACTGTATAAGTGTCCTGCTCGAAGGTCGCTGATGGCGTAATAGATTGCGATGCGGTCTTCGATAGATGGTAGTTCTGACTTGAGCAGGAGGAATTTATTGTAGTAATCTCAAAGACTTTCTTTCTCTTACTACTTCGAGAGAGGCAATTCTGCGAGGGCATTAGTGTCTGGCCGGTAGCCTTGGAAGTTAAGGAGAAACTTATTCTGAAGGGCCCGCCACGAGTCGATGGATAGGGGTGGCAATCTTGAGTACCATGTCAATGCTAGGCCTTCTAGTGCTATGATGAAAGACTTCGTTGTTGCATTATCGTTCCCTCCTGATGAAGCCACTTATGTTGGTTATCTGTTAAGATTCCAAAAGGGAAACAAAACAGGGCAACACAATTAAAATAACATAATCCCTTCCCCCTTTGATTCTCTCGTGGGAAAAAGATAAGTCAGAGGGAGAAGGTAATAAACAAACATAAGTAGATGATAAATCAAAACATAGATTCAATTTCTTCTCATTCCTTTTATTGTACATTTTTACCAAACTTCCTTCGGAATGTCCGAAGGTGAACAAAGAATGAACGTACTTTACAACTTCGGATGTTGAGCAAGTCGAGAAGAAATGTGTGCCTCGAGTTATCCAAAAAGACCCCCCTTGCATGGGCATTGTACTCCTATTTATAAGGGAAACATGGCGTATAACTTTGTATGAAATTACACTTATGACCTCAAGTCCTATATATAAGAGTTCACTAAGGGTGTCACTTTTTTTTCCTCTTAGGTGACGTATAGCACACATTGCTTAATTCTTTCTTCATCTCCTTGCTATCTACTTCAGATGCTCTTAGGTGCTTCAGCTAATCACCGATGTCAAAGCTTCTACCCGCTCCTTTAGCCTGCGGGACAATACTGTGATGAAGGCCACTATCCTAAAATAAACATGAAGATAACTTAGGTTTGTTAATTTGAGGACCTTTGGCAAAGGCACACCTCCAACAACTGCCATCTGGCAACTCATGATGTACTTGGACTTGAGTGCGGTGTCTTTTTTCTTCAATTAGGCATTGTAGTTCTGCTTGGACTTGAGTGCGGTGTCTTTTGGCTGCTAGGGCCTCTTTATGCTTTTGTAGGTGTTCATTTCTCATACGAAGGCTCTGGAGCAGTTGTTTTTCATTGTTGACGTCGAGATCCTCTTCCTCTGGGTAACTTGCGTGGTCCTTCTTGATGTTGGGATGGGAAGGCATTGGCCTCTTGTGTCGATCCTAGACTGAGATCGTGGGCCTAAGGAAAGAAGACATGGATTGGTCCTCGTCTGGCTGAGGATTGGTTGGTTGGCCTCTAGATAGGTCGGGCTAGATTTTGGCTGTGTAAGGGTGGCTTTAGGGGTTGAAAAGAGTGTGACGAGCCCCCCTGAGCTGTTTGTGTGGACACTTCCTTTGGGGATTGGATTGTTTGATGGCTCATTGCGGTCTAGGGAGGGGGGCCTCACTCCTGCTGGTTCATTGTGGACAATGAAGGCTGCCTTCGCCTTTATTGTTTGACTTTGATCGGCGAAGGTAACCTTTGCTTTTGGGGTGTTGTCAAAGAAGACTGCCTTCATCGTCGCGAACTTCGAAGCATGTTGTGATTGGGTGTTCATCTTCTTGGGAGGCACAAATGTTGAATTCTAACAGGTGGGAACCAAACAAGAGGAACAAATAGGGCAAAACAACGAGACAAATTGGGAAACAGTGGCTCACAAATGTCTTGTCAACCGTCCCCTCACCCCGTTCGGATAGGGGTAGTAGGGTAACGAAGGGGTAGCCCCCCTAAAGTACTTGTTTGCCCTTGGTTACTTGCTACATCCTAGGAATATCTATTACAACACTTTAATTCGAGGTTGTTACAGTCCAAGTATTACATGCACCCATTTCTGTACCTTGTTTAGTGTAATAGAGTGCACGATGCTGACTGATGCCCCCCGCAGCAGGTGGCCCACCGCTTACATCTCTTCGACGCTATTTCTAAATGTGGACACTCTTTGCTTGAGATCCAAGCCTAAGGCCTCCCGCAATCCGTATCCAGGCCTTGCCTACCTATCCAGTGAGCGGTGAACTTTCCCATGATGCGATCTTCGTCATGGCCTTCACAACTCACGTTGGAGAGGTGGCGGTCGTAGACGTCGACAACCATCAAAGGGTTTTGCTGTGTTGGGCGAAGTCTGATGGAATAAGCCTTGTGGCCTCTTGTGGAGGACTGCAGTATCAGTCTTTTGCATGTCTTTGCTGCAGCCTTGGGTAGAGGACAACATCTCAGTTAGGACATCATCTCAGTCTTCATTCTTTGCTGCCTTGGTGGAGGACTGTAGTCTTTGGGACGTGGAGGCGATCGCGCTAAGCCTAGGCGAGGAGCAGTAGACGCAGGAGGCCCATGTGCCCCAGATGTGGCCTTGGTTGCACGTGGTTGTGTAGAAGAGTCGCTGGGGAATCATGTTGAAGGAAAAACATGATGCCACTAGAGGAGCTATCATAGGGTTAATGAAGGAGAGTAAGAACTCAAAATTCCATGGTGAGCTCTTCAAGGTGGAGGTTGTTGGGCGCCTGCAAAAAAGAAAGGATGTGGCATCGATGACGAAGATGAAGCACGATAACTTCGAAACAACTGTTGAGACCACAAAGGACATTGAGGACAAGGCTGTGGTTGGAGACTGGCCCGCTGAGGTCACAAAGGGCGTCAACCATGCCTTTGAGCTTATGGCAGTAGTTGGTGATTGTGAGGTCCCCTTGGGTGAAGGTGCGATGGGTGACATTGAGGAAGACGACATGAGTTTTGCGATTGTCCAATTGTTGAATAATTGACTCGAGGCCAAGCGAGGCGGCGTGAGTGGAGGTGCCACGCTCAATGACAGCATTGACAAGCTCATTGGAGATGGTGTTGACGATCCACATCCGCACGACGCAATCCATGTGGACCTAGGGGAGTCGGGTAGAAACGGTCTAGAGGACATGGCCCTCAAGGGACTATCGACCAATGGCGAGGTGGAACGCCTCTTGCCAGCAGGCATAGAACGTCGAGGACGAGAGGCATGAGCACATGAATGTGTGCTGCATGACAATAACCTATATGTACTGTGGAGATTGAGTGCGACGACCTAAGATTGAGGGGTGACGACTTTTCACGAAGAAGGGTGTCGTGGATGTGTGGTGCATCGACGGTGGATGCGTCGTTCTCGAGGTTGTCCTCATCAAGGTTGGTGTCGTTCGGAGGTGGCTCAGACGCGATCGAGGGCGGCGTGGATGCGAGCATCCACATCATCGTGCTTTGCCTAGGCTAGGCGGCCTAGGCCATGCGCTCACGCTCCTTAGAAAGGCGAGCAACTTCACCCTGTTGGAGAGCAGCAACGACGATTGTGTCCATGTTGGCGGCTACGCTAGAAGCAGCAACAGTGGTAGCGCAGGAGGGTTGCTAGCCATAACAGCCGTCGAGAAGCGAAAGGCTAAACCTAGGCGAATGATACCTATATATGTACTGAACTTGTCAGTGGATGTTCTTAGGTTGATCAACTTTGAAAATGCATTTCTAGGTCATTGAACTTGTTAAGTGATGTACACACCCCTAAACTTATACAAATGATGCATCACAGTTCCATTTTTGGGACTATGCCAACCACTGCATTGTGCCACTTAACAAGTTCAGGGACCTAAAAATGAATTTTTAAAGTTCGTGAACCTAAATAGTATTGCTTGACTAGTTTAGGGCTGCTCATACATTTAACTCATGTCACATGCACGCACACATATTTGGCAGCAGGCCTCCCGCGTACGCGTGCATGCATGCAACCCTTGCGCATGCAGGACACGAAAACCAATAATCGTTTTTAGTTTGTTTTTTGTTATATCTTCTAATTAAAAGATTTAATCATCGAACCGATTTCATATTTTTGTTTCTGAGATTTTTATGAACAAAACTAGGCCACTCGTGCTATATATATTTAAATATATTTGTGGGAGCGAATTTTAGGTTGTGGTTAGAAGACCCCTTAGTCTGTCCCGCACGCCAATGCACGGCTCTATTAAAAACTTAGACACCAATTGCACAAGTTCTATTAAAAACTCTAGACACCATTTTATCTTATTATTGTCCTGACTTATGCAGAGTTTGCCAAATGAGAATACAGAAGGATTTGCAATGCCCATTCGTCAACCATAGATGAAGGCTTTGAAGCCCCTGACGCAGTTTTGGTATTCCTACTTTCTTAACATGCATTATGCAGTATGCTACCAAGACAAGAATCAAGCATACTGCAGATTCCCTTCTCAACAGAATCTTAGGAACAGATCTGCACGGGGCCCCAAGACTAATGCTGAACCAATTGTTCCGTTCATGTGCATTTTGATAGAGGGGTGCTCTTTAATATGTGCAATGTCATCAAAACCTCGTATATTTAGATGATCGATTCTGCTCACCAAACGCGCCCACCGCCATGCCTAATATCGTGGCCGTATTGGGAGTATCGTGGCCGTATTGGGAGTCCTCTTCTGCAGCTGTAGTTGGTTAGGACATGTACAACCTCGAGTCTTTGAATTGTTATTTTAAGAGCTACAAAAACTGTGCGATGAGATTATGAGAATTGGTTTTTTAAGAGCTAAAAAAACTGTATGATATAATGAGATGTATTCAAAATTAATCACATCATAAATATAGTTAATAGACAATGTGTAGTGTAGAGATAGACTCTTTGCAAAGAGATCTCTCTTATATTTTTTATTTAACCCTTCTGAAAAGGCTGTATTAAATGTGATTGTAAATGTCATTATTTCGTGGTCGTATTGGGAGTCTGCTGTTGCTGGTTACCATTGATTACAGAAGTAAAGAGAAATGTCCTGAGGGCATGTACAACTTAGATACAGCTGCACGATACTCTAAGTATAAGACACAGCTAAAACACAACATAATACAATGGTTATGTCTAAAACATGTGTCTTACCATATTCATTATACTAATCAGAACATTCAATAAATTAAAGTGACCAATCAGATAGTCTCCTGTCTCGAATATAGAGCTAACTGTCGGCGTTCCGAGACCGGGGGGTCCCCGAGCCGACGAGTGAGAGTGCCGCGTGCCCCAGCCCAGATGGGTCGAGCGCGTGGGCGAGCGCGAAGGGGGGAACAAAGAGAGAGGTCGGTGGCCGGAGCCGGGTCGTGAGGGAGTCGGTGAATTCCCGCGGCCTTCGTGTTCGTCCCGCGCCCAGGTCGGGTGCGCTTGCAGTAGGGGGTTACAAGCGTCCGCGCGAGGTGAGGGGAAGCGAGCGACCCCGAGAGAGCGCCTGCCCCTGCCCTTCGTCCCCGCGAGGCCAACCTTCTCTAAGAAGGCCCTGGTCCTTCCTTTTATAGTCGTAAGGAGAGGATCCAGGTGTACAGAATGGGGGTGTAGCAAGGTGCTACGTGTCTAGCGAGGGAGAGCTAGCGCCTAAGTACATGCCAAGGTGGCAGCCGAAGAGGTCTTGGCACCCTGTTGTTGTGGCGTCGTGGCTGTTGGAGGAGTAACGGAGCCGGACGGGGGGACAGCTGTCGGAGCGGCTGGGCCCTTGCTGACGTTCTCCTGCTTTCGTAAGGGAGCTGAGAGCCGCCGTCGTCATGATCTAGCGGGGCGCCATCATTGCCTATCTGGCGTAGCTGGTCAGATGGGACGCCGGTCTTGTTCTCTGCGACCCAAGTCGGCTCAGGGCAGGGTGATGATGACGCTTCCTGTTGACGTGGCGGTCTCGTGTCCTAGGTCGGGCGTCGTGGAGGCTCCTCCGAAGGCGAGGTCGAGTCCGTCCTGCAAGACAGAGGCAGAGCCCGAGCCCTGGGTCGGGCGAGGCGGAGATCGTTCGGCAGAGGCCGAGGCGGAGTCCGAGCCTTGGGTCGGGCGAGGCGGAGTTCGTCGTCTTCCGGGGCCTTAGCCCGAGTCCGGGCCCTGGGGTCGGGCGGAGCGGAGTTCGCCGTCTTCCGGGGCCTTAGCCCGAGTCCGAGCCCTGGGTCGGGCGGAGCGGAGTTCGCCGTCTTCCGGGGCCTTAGCCCGAGTCCGAGCCCTGGGTCGGGCGGAGCGGAGTTCGCCGTCTTCCGGGGCCTTAGCCCGAGTCCGAGCCCTGGGTCGGGCGGAGCCTCCTATGGCACCTCTGGCGAAGTCTGGTCGCCCGTTGGTCTTACCTTTTGCGTTAAACGCCCCGGTGACTCGGTCGGTTGGCGCGGTGATTTAGTCAGGGTTTCTTCTTATCGAAGGCGGGGCCTAGGGCGAGCCGGAGATGCGTCTGCCGTGAAAGAGGAGGCCTCAGGCGAGACGGAGTCATCTTAGGGTCGGCTGCCCTCGCCCGAGGCTAGGCTCGGGCGTGGCGTGGTCAAGTCACTCGTATGGACTGATCCCTGACTTAATCAAACCCATCAGGCCTCTGCAGCTTTATGCTGATGGGGGTTACCAGCTGAGAATTAGGCGTCTTGAGGGTACCCCTAATTATGGTCCCCGACAGTAGCCCCCGAGCCTCGAAGAGAGTGTTAACACTCGCTTGGAGGCTTGCGTCGCACTTTTTTGCAAGGGGACCAGCCTTTCTCGGTGGTACTTTGTTCCGGTGGGTGCGCGCGAGCGCACCCGCCGGGTGTAGCCCCCGAGGCCTCGGAGGAGTGGTTTCACTCCTTCGAGGTCTTAATGCCTTGCGTAATGCCTCGGCTGGTCTGGCGGTTCCCTCATGCGAGCAGGGCGTAACCCAGGTGCACTGTCGGGGCCCAAGTTCTCGGGCTGGTATGTTGACGCTGTCAACGGTTCGGCCGGAGTCGGGTTTGCGAGAGCAGCCCCCGAGCCTTCGCACGGAGCGAGAGGACGATCAGGGACAGACTCGACTTTTTATATACGCCCCTACGTCGCCTTTCCGCAAGGAGGAGGGGGGGAGTGCGCCATGTTACCCTCGATGGGCACCGAACATGGTGTCTCCGGTGAGCTGCAATCGGGTAATCCGAGTGGACGTCCGTGCCCCGTTCGTTGGGGGTCGGCTAGGGGCCCGGAGGCACGCCCAAAAGTACCTGCGGGTGATCTGCCGGACCCGGTCCCCTAGCGACGGGGTCCGAGGGCTCGTTGCCTCCCTCCGATGGGATTCCGTTACAGAGTCGTTCCCGCTGGTCTCGGAAATGTCCTAGGGTACCTCGGGAGCGCAGCCCGAGCCTTGGTTATGTATCGAACGTACCCCTGGTCATCCCTCGCTCGGCGTCTGAGGCGACTGTGAACCCTTCGACAGGCTAGCCTTCGAACCCCTGATCAGTAGGGGGCACGGAGCCCTAGTAGCCTGAGGCGGTCATGGAACCTTTCGGGAGGCCGACCTTCGAACCCCTGACCAGTAGTGAGTGTCGGGCCCACGCGATCTGAGGCGGCTGTTGAACCCCTCGGGGGGCCAGCCTTCGAACCCCTGATCAGTAGGGAGGCTCGGAGCCTAGTTCCTTCACGGGGAAGGATCCCTTTGGGGTTATCCCCCTTCTCGGTCCCTGTTGCAAGAGATAGAGAAAGAAGGAAAAGGGAAAAAGGGATTCGAAATTGAACGTCGTGGCGTACCTTTTTCGGCGTGGTTGTTTTGGCGAAGGCGAAACGTCACCAGCCGCTCCCGCCCGTAGCGCTGTCCGTCGAGCCGCGGAGTTAATGCGCCGGGGTGAGTAGTTGGCGAGGTTGCCGTTGCGCGTGCGCGAGCCGTTCGAGGTACGGGTCACGGGCGCGTCGTCTTCACGCCGTGAGAGGTGGTTCTCTTGCTGCCTCCGGATGGGACATGAGCTTGGCAGACGGCGTGACCGCTGCTCTCGCGCGCCTGCCACCGTCATCACTGCCGGCCCATTTTTGACCGCTTTTGACCGCTGCGCCAGGCTGGCGCTGCCGGGTCGCGGGCTGGGTCGCCTCGAATCGCGGTATCGGTTCCGCAATCGAGGAGGTGAGGTGGTGGAGCGAGTGGCATAGCGGTTCGCATGCAGCGCCCGGCGCGCCAGTTGCACGACGCGTGAGCTTGAGCCGTCGCGCTGGCCTGTCAGGAGTCGGAGAGGCGCGTCCACTTGGCGCGGTTGCATGCCGCCTGCATGGCCGCCTGCCCCTTTCGCCCGCTGGTCCGGGCAAAAGTGGAGGGTTACTTGTAACCGCTGGGTGGTTGCGTGCGTCGTGCGCGGCGGTTCGGCTTCTTCTGCTTAGAGCCGGTCTGCATGACAGGCGGGCCCCAGCCCCCGCGCCGCAGGGAAGGGCTTTGGAGGCGTGTTGGAGAAGACTCAGCCCGTGACGGTTGAAGGCGCAAGCAGGGGGAGTTGCCTTTAAAAGGAGGGCGACCCCCTTCGTAAGGTGACCATGTTTCCTTCCTCCCCTATGCATTGTGTCTCTCCATCTTCCGAGCCCCCGGATGGGGGGAAACCGCCGTCTTTTCGCTCCATCGCTGGAGGAACGCAACTCCGTGGGAGTTGGTACCTTTCAGCCATCGTTCGGCTTCAAGGATTTTCATCATGCAGCCCGGCTGCACCCCTCCACCGGCGGTCACCCAGGGTGGTGACTTCCGGCTTGATGGTGGGGGAAAGCGAGCCGGGCTGCGGCATCCACCCCTTCCTCAGCCTCAAGGATTTTCATCACCAGGGCTGAGGAGGGGCGTGTGCCGGGTCGGGGTTGGTCCCTGCGCGGGTGGTGACCCGCTCCTTCCCTCAGTGATCGGGGGGAAGGGCGGGAGTCGCCCGTGGCGCCAACAGCTGCAGCGTGCCCGGCTCTCTGAGCCGAGCACTCTCGGAGCCGCCCCCGGTGCCGCCTTCTGCCACGGCAGCTGGAAGAGGTTCTTCCGCCGGCGCGATAGCCGAGGTTGGACACGGACCGACCTCCGACTCTACGGCCTTCTGTCCGTCCTTGCCTCTCGAGTTTGGGCAAGGGCGGGGGACTCCCAGCAGCAGTATCCACCCTGAGGCCATCACTGCTGCTGTTGGGCCCCCCGGGACAGACGTCTTCATCGTCGCCGCTGCCGGGGCGGGGCGGCGACGTGCCGTTCGTCGGTCTTCTGCTGCCCCGCAGGCCCTCCCCCATCGAGTGGGGTTGTTCGTACCTGCGGGGGGGGGGGGGGGGGAACCGGAGTTCCGTTTGTAATGGCACTTTGAGTGCCAGGCTTTTTTGTTCATTTCGGCTTTCGGGGCCTGAACATGTATGTAACTCCGGCACAGAGCCGTGTTTTTTCCTCATTTCTGAGCACTAGGACTCGCCTGTTGTTTGCTTGAACCGCTTCACCAAGCGTGAGTCGCCCCGTGTCAGGGTGACGAGTGAGGTATCCGTATCCCGGAGGCGTAGGAGTCCCTCGGCTCGGTCGGCCCTGTTGTCCGAGGCTCCTCTAGCTTAGTTAAAGAGACCCCTCGGCCGCTCTTCGACGAGCCGAGGCCAGGGGTAGCGATATCAGCACGAGCAGAGGCGGAGTTGGCTCGGAAATGAAACCTGGTTGGCCGGAGCCTAGCCGGGTTGTCTGTTGGCAAGATCGACGTCGGAGCTGATCAGCCGAGGCTTCGAACCGAGCTGGCGCCCTCGGAAGGCGGTCGGCCGAGGCCCCGGAGGTGGCCGGCCGAGCTGTCCGCTCGGGCCGGGCTCTCGGAGAAGTCCCTGGCAGAGATTGCTCGAGCGTGGTGATGACGTCATCCTTCGGAGTGGAGGCTCTCGGACCGCGTCGCCGTCCGAGGCTGGGTCGGGCCTTGCCGAAGGTGCTGTTGATGCCGAGGGTGTCATCGCCCTCTTCCAGCGTCAAGATCCGAGCCTGCAGGGTCAATTCGTCTTGTAGCGTGGGCCTTGCGCGGCCGTTGAGGCCAGAACACATACCCTTGTTGCGTTATAAAGCTGCGTCTCTTTTCCTCTCGTTTCGAGTATCTGGACTTTTTGTCGGTAGCAGGGATGTTAGTGCGAGCAAGAGTTGCTTCTCGCGGAAGGTGATGAGTGAGGTATCCGTATCCCGGAGGCGTGGGAGTCCCTCGGCTCGGTCGGCCTTGCCGCTTACGCGTACTTTTACCCGCCCATGAAGCCCTGTCACCGACTTGGTCGAGAAGGCTCGAAGAATCGCTTCGACAGAAGAGCTTCCGTACGTAAAGACTCGTTCGATCCGCGGATTCGCCTTATCCGAGCGCGAGTTACTTATCGCAGAAGGTGATGAGTGAGGTATCCGTATCCCGGAGGCGTAGGAGTCCCTCGGCTCGGTCAGCCTTGACTGCTTACGTGTACTCCGTCGTTTCCAGGACCCACTTTCCGAAGTAGTCAAAAAGCACGAAAGATGTTCTGGTGAAAGAGATTTTTTGTTCGAGGAAAATTTTGACGCAGAGGGGGTTTCCCCCCTTTTAGCCCCCGAGGGAGGGTCGGGCTTTGCCGAGGCGAGGCCGACCCTTCCTTGTTGACTAAACTTTGCGTGGGTGCGAGGTATATAAACAACTTGGAAACATCTTAAGGGTAGAAGCGACGTAGCTGTTGGATGTTCCAAGCGTTGCCGTAGACCTCGCCTTGACTGTTGGCCAGCTTGTACGTTCCGGGCTTCAGAACTTTGGCGATGATGAACGGCCCCTCCCAGGGGGGCGTGAGCTTGTGCCTCCCTCGGGCGTCTTGCCGCAGCCGAAGCACCAGATCGCCTACCTGGAGATCTCGGGGTCGGACCCCTCGGGCGTGGTAGCGTCGCAGGGACTGCTGATACCGTGCCGAGTGTAGTAAGGCCCTGTCCCGAGCCTCATCCAGCTGGTCCAGCGAGTCTTCTCGGCTAGCTTGGTTGCTTTCTTCGTTGTAGGCCCTCGTCCTCGGGGAGCCGTATTCCAGGTCCGTGGGCAGGATGGCCTCGGCCCCGTAGACCAGGAAGAACGGCGTGAAACCCGTGGCCCGGCTTGGCGTCGTCCTCAGGCTCTAGACCACCGAGGGGAGTTCCTTCATCCATCGCTTGCCGAACTTGTTGAGATCATTGTAAATTCGAGGCTTGAGCCCCTGTAGAATCATGCCATTGGCACGTTCTACCTGCCCGTTCGACATGGGGTGAGCTACGGCGGCCCAGTCTACCCGGATGTTGTGATCATCGCAAAAATCCAAGAATTTTTTGCCGGTGAACTGGGTGCCATTGTTGGTGATGATGGAGTTCGGGACCCCAAAGCGATGGATGATATTGGTGAAGAACGCCACCGCCTGCTCGGACCTGATGCTGTTCAGGGGTCGGACCTCGATCCACTTGGAGAATTTGTCGATGGCGACCAGCAGGTGCGTGTAGCCCCCGGGCGCCTTCTGCAGAGGGCCGACGAGGTCCAGACCCCACACAGCGAAGGGCCAGGTGATGGGTATCGTCTGCAGAGCCTGAGCGGGCAGGTGGGTCTGCTTCGCATAGAATTGGCACCCTTCGCAGGCGTGGACAATTCTAGTGGCGTCAGCCACCGCCGTTGGCCAGTAGAAGCCTTGGCGGAAAGCGTTCCCGACGAGGGTTCGAGGTGCTGCATGATGACCGCAAGCCCCCGAGTGTATTTCCTGCAGGAGTTCCTGGCCCTCGGCGATGGAGATACATCGCTGGAGGATGCCCGAGGGGCTACGGTGGTAGAGCTCCTTCTCATCGCCCAGCAAGACGAACGATTTGGCGCGTCGCGCTACCCGCCGAGCCTCGGCTCGGTCGAGGGGCAGTTCTCCTCGGTGGAGATATTGCAGGTACGGGGTTTGCCAATCTTGATCTGGCACGACCCCGTTCTGCTCCTCCTCGATGCGCAGCGCTTCGCCCTCGGGCTCCGAGGGTTCCTCGGGTTGAGCCGAGGATGGCTCGAGCTGGGCCGAGGTCACCTCGGAGGAGGCCGAGGGTGCTTCGGGCTCGGGCGCGTCGCCTATCTTGACGGAGGGTTGGTGCAGATCCCGGGAGAAGACGTCCGGGGGAACCGTCGTTCGCCCCGAGGCTATCTTCGCCAGCTCGTCCGCAGTCTCGTTGTAGCGCCGGGCGATGTGGTTAAGCTCGAGCCCGTAGAACTTGTCTTCCAGGCGTCGAACCTCCTCACAGTAGGCCTCCATTTTCGGGTCGCGGCAGAGGGAGTTCTTCATGACTTGGTCGATGACGAGCTGCGAGTCGCCGCGTGCATCGAGGCGTCGGACCCCTAGCTTGATGGCGATTCGCAATCCGTTGATCAGAGCCTCGTACTCAGCCACGTTGTTGGACGCCGGGAAATGGAGGCGGAGCACGTAGCGCAGGTGTTTTCCGAGGGGCGAGACGAAAAGCAGGCCCGCGCCAGCTCCCGTCTTCATCAGCGACCCGTCGAAAAACATGGTCCAGAGCTCTGGTTGGATCGGAGCCGTTGGCAACTGGGTATCGACCCATTCGGCTACGAAATCCGCTAGTACCTGGGACTTGATGGCCTTCCGAGGGGCGAACGAAATTGCCTCGCCCATGATTTCCACCGCCCACTTCGCGATCCGCCCCGAGGCTTCTCGGCACTGGATGATCTCCCCCAGGGGGAATGATGACACCACAGTCACCGGATGGGACTCGAAGTAATGTCGCAGCTTTTGCCTCGTCAGGATCACTGCATATAGCAGCTTCTGGACTTGCGGGTAGCGGATCTTGGTCTCGGACAGCACTTCGCTGACGAAGTAAACTGGCCTCTGAATGGGCAAGGCATGCCCCTCTTCCTGCCTTTCGACTACGATCGCGGCGCTGACCACCTGAGTGGTTGCGGCGACGTAGACCAGGAGGGTTTCTCCATCAGCTGGGGGTACCAAGATGGGCGCCTGGGTGAGGAGCGCCTTCAGGTTCCCGAGGGCTTCCTCGGCCTCGGGAGTCCAAGTGAAGCACTCGGCCTTCCTTAAGAGGCGGTACAGGGGCAGGCCTCTTTCGCCGAGGCGCGAGATGAAGCGGCTCAAGGCCGCGAGGCATCCCATGACCCTCTGTACGCCTTTTAAGTCCTTGATGGGCCCCATGTTTGTGATCGCTGCGATCTTCTCCGGGTTGGCTTCGATGCCCCGCTCGGAGACGATGAATCCCAAGAGCATGCCTCGGGGCACCCCGAAGACGCACTTCTCGGGATTGAGCTTGACGCCCTTCGCCTTGAGACACCGGAATGTCAGTTCGAGGTCGGAGAGAAGGTCGGAGGCTTTCCTCGTCTTGACTACGATGTCGTCGACGTAGGCCTCGACCGCGCGACCGATGTGTTCGCCGAACACATGGTTCATGCACCGCTGGTACGTTGCACCCGCGTTCCTCAAACCGAACGGCATTGTGACATAACAGTACATGCCGAAGGGCGTGATGAAAGAAGTAGCGAGCTGGTCGGACTCTTTCATCTTGATTTGATGATACCCTGAGTAGGCATCGAGGAAAGACAGGGTTTCGCACCCTGCAGTGGAGTCCACAATTTGGTCGATGCGAGGTAGAGGGTAGGGGACCTTCGGACATGCTTTGTTGAGACCAGTGTAGTCTACACACATCCGCCACTTCCCCCCTTTTTTCCTCACAAGTACAGGGTTGGCAAGCCATTCGGGATGGAACACCTCTTTAATGAACCCTGCTGCCATCAGCTTGTGGACCTCCTCGCCTATCACCCTGCGCCTTTCCTCGTCGAATCGGCGCAGAGGCTGTCTGACCGGCCGGGCTCCGGCCCGAATATCCAGCGAGTGCTCGGCGACATCCCTCGGTATGCCGGGCATGTCCGAGGGACTCCACGCAAAAACGTCGGCGTTTGCGCGGAGAAAGTCGACGAGCACTGCTTCCTATTTGGGGTCGAGCCCGGAACCGATCCGGATCTGCTTGAAGGTGTCGCCACTGGGGTCGAGAGGGACGGCCTTAACCGTCTCCGCTGGCTCGAAGTTGCCGGCATGCCGCTTCACGTCCGGCACCTCTCGGGAGAGGCTTTCCAGGTCGGCAATGAGGGCCTCGGACTCGGCGAGGGCCTCGGCGTACTCCACGCACTCCACGTCGCATTCGAATGCGTGTTTGTACGTGGGGCCGACGGTGATGACCCCGTTGGGGCCCGGCATCTTGAGCTTCAGGTAGGTGTAGTTGGGGATGGCCATGAACTTCGCGTAGCATGGCCTCCCCAACACTGCGTGGTAGGTTCCTCGGAACCCGACCACCTCGAATGTCAAGGTCTCCCTTCGGAAGTTGGAGGGTGTTCCGAAGCAGACAGGGAGGTCGAGCTGTCCGAGGGGCTGGACGCGCTTCCCGGGAATGATCCCGTGGAAGGGCGCAACGCCTGCTCGGACGGATGACAGGTCGACGCGCAGGAGCCTGAGGGTCTCGGCGTAGATGATGTTGAGGCAGCTGCCTCCATCCATCAGGACCTTGGTGAGCCTGACGTCGCCGATGACGGGGTCGACGACGAGCGGGTACTTCCCCGGGCTCGGCACGTGGTCGGGGTGGTCGTCCCGGTCGAAGGTGATGGGCTTGTCGGACCAGTCTAGGTAGACTGGCGCCGCCACCTTCACCGAGCAGACCTCCCGACGCTCTTGCTTACGATGCCGAGCCGAGGCGTTTGCCGCATGCCCTCCGTAGATCATGAAGCAATCGCGGACCTCTGGGAACTCTCCTGCTTGGCGATCCTCCCTTTTGTCGTCGTCGTGAGCCCTGCCACCCTCTGAGGGTGGCCCGGCCTTGTGGAAGTGGCGCCGAAGCATGACGCACTCTTCGAGGGTATGCTTGACGGGCCCCTGATGGTAGGGGCACGTCTCCTTGAGTGCCTTGTCGAAGAGGTTAGCACCTCCGGGGGGCTTCCGAGGGTTCTTGTGCTCGGCGGCGGCGACAAGGTCTGCATCGGGAACGTCGCGTTTCGCTTGCGACTTCCTCCTGCCTTTCTTCTTGGCGCCGCGCGGAGTAGACGCCTCGGGAGCATCTTCCGACGGGCGGCCCTGGGGCTGCTTGTCCTTTCGGAAGATGGCCTCTACCGCCTCCTGGCCGAAGGCGAACTTGGTGGCGATGTCCATCAGCTCGCTCGCCCTGGCGGGGGTCTTGCGACCCAGCTTGCTCACCAGGTCGCGGCAGGTGGTGCCGGCGAGGAACGCGCCGATGACATCGGAGTCGGTGATGTTGGGCAGCTCGGTGCGCTGCTTCGAGAACCGCCGGATGTAGTCCCGAAGAGACTCTCCCGGCAGTTGCCGACAGCTTCGGAGGTCCCAGGAATTCCCGGGGCGCACGTACGTGCCCTGGAAGTTTCCGGCGAAAGCCTGGACCAGATCCTCCCAGTTGGAAATCTGCCCCGGAGGCAGGTGCTCCAACCAGGCACGAGCGGTGTCGGAGAGAAACAGGGGGAGGTTTCGGATGATGAGGTTGTCATCGTCCGTCCCACCCAGTTGACAGGCCAGGCGGTAGTCCGCAAGCCACAATTCCGGTCTCGTCTCCCCCGAGTACTTCGTGATAGTAGTCGGGGGTCGGAATCGGGGCGGAAACGGCGCCCGCCGAATGGCTCGGCTAAAGACCTGCGGACCGGGTGGTTCGGGCGAGGGACTCCGATCCTCCCCGCTGTCGTAACGTCCCCCACGCCTGGGGTGGTAGCCTCGGCGCACCCTTTCGTCGAGGCGTGCCCGACGGTCACGATGAGGGTGCTCGTTGCCGAGGTGGCCCGGGGCCGCAGGCGCGGTGTTGCGCGTGCGCCCGGTGAAGACCGAGGCTTTCCGCGTGAGTCGGGAAGTCGCGGCACGAGGTTCCGAGGGGTACCCCTGCCTTCGGGAGGCAGAGCTCTCGGCCCGCCGGGCCGCAGCGCCTTCCAGGAGATGCTTGAGTTCTCCCTGGATTCGCCGACCCTCGGTGGTTGATGACTCCGGCATCGCGCGGAGGAGCATCGCTGCGGCGGCCAGGTCCTGACCAGTCCCGCCGGATGCGGGTGGCGGTTTGTCCCTGGCATCGTTGGCGATGCGGTGCTGGAGACCTTGGGGCAGGTGACGTATTCCTCCGGCCGGGGGCTGGCTCGCCCATACCTGCCCGATGTTCTGGCGGATTGCCTCGAGCGCTCCTGCTCCCTCATCGAGCCCGGCCTGCGCCCCGCGGACTTGCTCGAGCTGTGGGTCGTGACCCCCCGCCGGAACGGGGACCACAGCTAGCTCCCGCGGGATGTCGGCGCGAGGCGCTGGCCTAGGGGGATCACCATCCTCCGGCATGCCGAGACAGCCGCCTCCGGAGGGATCCCCTAGCTCGATGTGGAAACATTCGCGGCTCGGGCCGCAGTCCTTGTCGCCAAGGCTGCGGCTGCCGTCGGAACAGTCGGAGAGGCAGTAGTCACATGCGGTCATGAAGTCCCGCATGGCACTAGGGTTGCCAGATCCGGAGGAATCCCAGCAGATGCTGGGGTCGTCATCTTCTTCGGACCCAGAGGGTCCGTAGGTCGAGACACCCGTCAATCGGTCCCAAGGCGACCGCACACGAAACCCCAGAGAGGTTGCACTCGCCTCAATGTGAGCGCCCGCCAAAGCGAGGTCGCCAGGCGGGCTGAGGCCGAGTCGAAATGACGAAAGATGGGTAGCAGTCGGTACCTTTTTGTCGACGAGGGGCGATGAAGTCAAGTCGGGGGCTGACCGCGCCGTCGTCTTGGGTACGAGGGCGACGTCCTGCAGGCCTTTCATGAGCGTGCTGGCGTCGTCCACTTGCTCGGGGTCGACGTATTGCGGGGGGATGGCGCTCGCGTTTGCCTCGAACGCGAGGGCGACGCTTGGCGTGTCCTCCGTTGGGGCGCCGGGGATGTCGATTTGCTCGACAGCCATCGGAGCGCGGCCTCCCGCTCGGCCCTGGTTGCCCCGCCTCCTCCTCCTCCGATGGCGAGGGAGAGGATGGGGCGAGCTCGAAAGTTGTCCTTCCCCCACGCGGGAAAGACGTCGTCGATTCCGCCGCCGGCGGGCGGGCTGTCCGCCACCATTGTCGCTATCGCGCGGCGGTGGAAGGAGTACCATGTCGTAGCCGCTGTCGAGAGACATGAACTCGAGGCTCCCGAAACGGAGCACCGTCCCGGGTTGAAGGGGTCGTTGGAGACTGCCCATCTGGAGCTTGACGGGAAATCGAACGTCAACACGCAGCAGGCCCCTACCTGGCGCGCCAACTGTCGGCGTTCCGAGACCGGGGGGTCCCCGAGCCGACGAGTGAGAGTGCCGCGTGCCCCAGCCTAGATGGGTCGAGCGCGTGGGCGAGCGCGAAGGGGGGAACAGAGAGAGAGGTCGGTGGCCGGAGCCGGGTCGTGAGGGAGTCGGTGAATTCCCGCGGCCTTCGTGTTCGTCCCGCGCCCAGGTCGGGTGCGCTTGCAGTAGGGGGTTACAAGCGTCCGCGCGAGGTGAGGGGAAGCGAGCGGCCCCGAGAGAGCGCCTGCCCCTGCCCTTCGTCCCCGCGAGGCCAACCTTCTCTAAGAAGGCCCTGGTCCTTCCTTTTATAGTCGTAAGGAGAGGATCCAGGTGTACAGAATGGGGGTGTAGCAAGGTGCTACGTGTCTAGCGAGGGAGAGCTAGCGCCTAAGTACATGCCAAGGTGGCAGCCGAAGAGGTCTTGGCACCCTGTTGTTGTGGCGTCGTGGCTGTTGGAGGAGTAACGGAGCCGGACGGGGGGACAGCTGTCGGAGCGGCTGGGCCCTTGCTGACGTTCTCCTGCTTTCGTAAGGGAGCTGAGAGCCGCCGTCGTCATGATCTAGCGGGGCGCCATCATTGCCTATCTGGCGTAGCTGGTCAGATGGGACGCCGGTCTTGTTCTCTGCGACCCAAGTCGGCTCAGGGCAGGGTGATGATGACGCTTCCTGTTGACGTGGTGGTCTCGTGTCCTAGGTCGGGCGTCGTGGAGGCTCCTCCGAAGGCGAGGTCGAGTCCGTCCTGCAAGACAGAGGCAGAGCCCGAGCCCTGGGTCGGGCGAGGCGGAGATCGTTCGGCAGAGGCCGAGGCGGAGTCCGAGCCTTGGGTCGGGCGAGGCGGAGTTCGTCGTCTTCCGGGGCCTTAGCCCGAGTCCGGGCCCTGGGGTCGGGCGGAGCGGAGTTCGCCGTCTTCCGGGGCCTTAGCCCGAGTCCGAGCCCTGGGTCGGGCGGAGCGGAGTTCGCCGTCTTCCGGGGCCTTAGCCCGAGTCCGAGCCTTGGGTCGGGCGGAGCGGAGTTCGCCGTCTTCCGGGGCCTTAGCCCGAGTCCGAGCCCTGGGTCGGGCGGAGCCTCCTATGGCACCTCTGGCGAAGTCTGGTCGCCCGTTGGTCTTACCTTTTGCGTTAAACGCCCCGGTGTCTCGGTCGGTTGGCGCGGTGATTTAGTCAGGGTTTCTTCTTATCGAAGGCGGGGCCTAGGGCGAGCCGGAGATGCGTCTGCTGTGAAAGAGGAGGCCTCAGGCGAGACGGAGTCATCTTAGGGTCGGCTGCCCTCGCCCGAGGCTAGGCTCGGGCGTGGCGTGGTCAAGTCACTCGTATGGACTGATCCCTGACTTAATCAAACCCATCAGGCCTCTGCAGCTTTATGCTGATGGGGGTTACCAGCTGAGAATTAGGCGTCTTGAGGGTACCCCTAATTATGGTCCCCGACACTAAGACACTGTGTCTTCGTCAAGATACATGTCTTGAGAATTTTTACATTCACCCCCTAGACACACTCTAAGACACAACTTAAGACACCCATTATACATGTCCTGATGAGTTGTATGATTTTGTTGAGAAATCGTTGTATAGGCACACAAGTAGACCCTTCGACCAGATCTGACTTGGTCGGAAAAAACCTGATCTGACCTAACCTAGCCAATACAAAGGTAGCTATGTGTCATATTTTTTTGACCCGTAATAATTCAATTCATGAGTTGAGTGTGGACCATGATTGTGGACCATGATTTTTGACCTAAAACCCGACCTAAAGCTAAAAAATCCAATCCAATCTAAAAAAACCAGTCCAACACGTAACACATATCAACGTAACACTAGGCATAAGTCGGGCACGGGCCACACCAGCAAACCCATGATCTGACAAAACATATGCGGATAACTAGACAAGGTAGTACATTTGAGGTTTTGTCTAAATGTTACTATCTTGTAAAATGGAGTTATGCAATCTAAGTTCCAGTCCTACCAACTAGCATATAATCTAAGCTAGAAATGATAAAACATACAACTAAAGAAAGTAATATAAATGTGGAAGTTTAAATAAGATAGAGATATAAACTCCCGTTGTCGTGTTGGTATTTTTATCGAGGTATTACTAATACTCGTTGGTGCCCCTACGCAAGGGAAACACACGCGTGGGCCAAGCACCATGATATACACTACACCAAACCGGTTAACTCTAGAAAGTTAGCCTTAAACTCTTGGAAATTAGCTAAGCCCTTAGAAGTTAAGCGATCTCGTCAGAAGTTAAGCTTTCAGAAAAATTTGGTCGGAAGGTAGCTTAATATCCTAGAGTCCTCTAGGAAGTTAGCTATAGAGCCAACAACCCCTCTTGGAAGTTATTTATTTCCTACGGTTTCCAAAAAACACATAGGAAGTTATTTGCCTCTAGGAAGTTCACCGGTTTGGTGTAGTGAGGTAACTCCATAGATAGCTGTGGGTCTTCTCCATGCGTAAGTGTTGCTCCGCTTCTGGCCTCTCTCGGATGCTCCCCGTCGTCTTTACTATCAAGCTTCCGGCGAAAACATCACGAGACTCGTTCTCTCCGGTAAATAGTGGCGACCACACAACAAACGCGGTTGGTGTGATCTCGCTAGACTCTCGTCCCACTTGGTACAATTACAACGATGCACGCAAGCGTCGGTGGGTTTGAGGGTGTCTAACCTCGCTCTAATCACCGAGGCATAACCTAGAGTAAGCGCAATTAAGCGGTCTAACTAACCTAAGCACTTCGCAAAACACCTACGCTAATCATCTAGTGATTCTATTAGGACTTGGGTGTTTTGAGCTAAAGGATTTGTGTCTCAACACACCACTATGTTTCTTGGTTCTCCACACTTGCAAATAGCCGATTAGGTGGGTATATATATAGCCCCAAGACTGAAAGAGTTGTTGGAAGGAAGTAGACTTTTCTGCATCACACCTGACCAGTCCAGTTGACCATCTGTGTACACTAGACCAGATCTGGTGCCTTCCATATTAGCTACCCATTGGATGCTGCCAGCCTTCTGACAACACATCGAACCCGTCCATTGAGTCAGTAGTGTACACCAGACTTGTCCGGTGCTTCCCATGTCACTTGACCGATGGAGCTATCTATTGTTGACCGTTGAGCCTCTGAGTTTGGTGTGCCACCAGTGTGCATTGGATTGGTTCAGTGTGCAATGAGGCTCGGGTGTGTTTTGGACCCTCTCTGAGTGTCGAGTTCGGTGCCAGGTCTGGTGCACCCAATTTTAGCCCAACTTCTTTTCTTCATGTTCCTTTGTTGGGGCTTTTCCTGTCTTGTGTCTTGGTCTCTTACATGATGTTGGTAAGTCTTCAATGGGTCTTCTAATGTATTATTTAAGGTGTTGCTCTCAAGGTTATTAAAACGATGTTAAAATGACATTCAAACGTCGTTTAAAAGACAAAACGCTATATAGGTGGTGAAATGCTGTAATGTTTTCCAATTTGTCGTAAAACATCGTTTTATGTCATTTGAACTTCACGTTTTGGTGTTTAAACGCTATATGCAGTAATACATGGCGTTTCTAGTATTTTAGTCTACTGCTCACCTGTGCAATCCGGCCCAATCCAGTCTAGTTCAGCCCTACCCGACCTCAGCCCCTCTCTCACGCTCAAGCCGTTAAGGTCAAACGCTCCTCCCCTGTGCGCGACTACGGGTGCTCCAGGTCGACCGTCGCCACTCTAGGCTGATGTCGCCTCTCGCTGTTCGCTAGTGCCCAGCCGCGCCATCGGTTCAGGCTCCCACCGTCACTCGCCCACTCTAGTTGGGCCACCTAACGCTGCTCACCTGCGTCGTCCATGCCGATCGACGCCGCTAGCCACTAATGCTGTTTGCTGCTCCTCTAGTCCTCTGCTCCTTTGTCGGTGCCGTCCACTGCTCCTCTGCCAACGTCGTCCGATATCCTCTATAGTATGCACACACCGACTCCCTGTATTTGCCTCTTGTGTTGGCCTAGACAACACATATAGCAAAATCCTTTGTTGGTTCATTCCTAGACTACTGGTGGTAATCTAGTAATCCTACTGCCTACTAACCTATAACCTCCAAAGGGATCTGTTGCTCGCTTGTTAAAGGATTTTATGTTCTAAGCATATGCATTCCATTATTGCAGAGTAGATTAGAGGGGAGATGACTTATTTTAGCACGGAAGCATCTATAACTGGCTTTTAAATACAAAGTGATGTATATGATCCACTGAAAGATCCAAAAAGAAGTCCAAATCTGATGATCCAGGTTGGATGTATGCCTATTATGTAGAGCCTAGCAAGCGAGAGTTGATCCAATGCACTGTTTGTCTGAGGCAAATTTACGGAGGAATCTTGAGGGTGCAAAAACATCTTGTGGGTGGATACAAAGATATCCTCAAGTGTCCCAATACCACAACTGCAATTGCTAGAGAGTTAAAGGCGACTCTAGATGACTGAAAAAGGGAAAGACCAAAGGGTGGTGCTTTGATGAAACTGAAACAAATGAGAATGAAAATGATGATGTTGTGGAAGTAATTGGGTCATCATCTAGTGGAGGCAACAACACTAGAACAACCGCCAAAAGAAAGGAATTATCAAGCAAGCCATCAACCATTGGGGCAACAAAAAAACCCATTACATCTTTGCTCCGATGTACACCCAAGAGGTTGTAGTAGAAAGGTATGCCAAGGGGGCAACTTAGAGAACCATCAATGTTGCAATGAAGCCCAAAGAAGAAAGAGAAGTTGCTTGTACGGAGATAGCCAAATTTTTCTATGAGTGGCATACCCTTCAATGATGCCAACTCAAGACAATTAAGGTAGCTATAGAGGCCATTACACATTATGGTACAAGGTTCAAACCCGCTAGTTTCCATGAGCTATGAGAACCATTGCTTGCGAAGGTTGTCAAAGAGATAGATGGTGCGAAGAAAAAGCACGAGGATGCATGGAGTCGATATGGCTTGTTGGTCACCTGCTCTAATTCCTAAAAGGGACCAAAATAGGGCAACACAATTAATGACAAGGGGCCTTCATTCCTTCAATCTATTCATAAGATAGATTAAAGGAAGAAGATTATAAGAATGATGAGATCTTCGAACAAGACGAAGACATCTAGGAAAAAGGTAATTACTACCGCACTCCTTTTAGTGTTTCTTCTTCATCATATACAATTACAAGTATACCTTTTGTAGGTAGAAGAAGTGAAGAAGGTACAACTTCATAGGTGGGGTAAAACAAATCAGAGCCAAAAAAGGTGTTCCCTATGCATGATACTGTACGCCTATTTATAATGGTGGGGTATAACTTTGTGAAAATTACATTTATGTCCTCAGTCCTTTACATGTGAGCTACAAAATCAATCGAGGGCATTGTCGACATTTCCTTCGTAGTTGTGTTGAATAAGCCTTGAAGATTACATCTATGCCTTTGTCAACATGCTCATATTGTAGAGCCAAAGTTTGATGCTTCTCCTTCGTGCTTTTGTGATTATCAGTCGCAATGTTGATTCAGATGAAGGTATCCTTCGTTAATCACCCTGTTAGGCCTGAGATAGACTTAGAAACAATTGTTGAATTAATGTTTTGAGGACCTTCGGCTAAGGGAGGGCCCCAACATGGCTACACCCTCATGCCACATGGATGGACAGACAGGGGGGTCGCCATTTGATCAACTTCCTAGTTAATAGCCCTAAAGGTACATTCTTTTTAGAATTACTGGATGCATCGAGTGAGTCTCATGATGCGATGATGCTTGTAGAACTACTAGATAAAATAATTGAGTAGATTGGCAGGGATAAGGTCATACAGGTTGTAACTAACAATGGTGCCAACTATAAGGTTGTAGGGCGCATTTTGGTTCAGATCACTCCAAGCTTGTTTTGGACCCCGTGTGCTGCTCACCGCTCAGACCTTATGCTGGGGACATAGGAAAATGGAAGTATTTTATGAAGCCTATTGCACATGCTCGTCATGTCACAACATTCATATATAGATATGGGAGGACTCTAAGTGACATGAGGGTGCATACAAAAGGTATGGATCTTATGAGGCCTACTGCTACTGCTATTGCATTCCTCACATTGAGGACTTTACATAAGCACAAGGATCCATTAAGAGCATTATTTTCTGGTGATGTTTTCACTCGCTCCAAAGTAGCTAAAATAGAAGTAGGGAAAAAGCATATAACATTGTTTTCTCAATAGAATTTTGGGATTCAGTTGAGGATTGCCTTAGAGCTTCATTACCACTACTTGTGCTTAGATTGGTTGATGGTGATGATAAGCCAGCCATGCCTGAGGTTGCAACAACTATAAAGATAGCAAAGCAAAAGATTACTTTGCCATTCTCTATTCAAAGCAAGAAAGCTTGTCTCAACCACATCATTAAAATTGTTGACAACTACTGGGTGAAACAAATGAATCCTCCATTGTATGGAGCATCACTTAACTTGACCCTAAAAAATTCTATAGCATGAAGCAAAGTCATGATGAAGGTTATGTTGTAGAGCTAAGGGATTGCTTCAATGATGTACTTGTTAAAATGGTGCTAGATGAAGACCTTAGAGACAAAATTGATGCTTAGGCAGTCCTTTATGAGAACCAAAGAGAAGCATTTGCAAACCCAATGGTATTAAAAATGCTCAAACAAGAAACCACGTGAGTATTCTAAAAGTACCACTTTAATTGTTACTGTCAGCATGCATAACTTCATTTCCATCATTTAAATCCAACATATTTTGCCATTTTAGGTGATTGGTGGCTTGCATATGGTGGTCGAACCATTGAGTTATATAAGTTTTCAAGACAGATTGTTAGTCTTTATGTTTCATCATCTGATTGTGAGCGGATTTGGATCAAGTTTGAATTTGTAAGTTAACTAACATGATCATATTACACTATTAAATGTGTATTTATTATCCATTTATTTATTGTTTCTAGCAACTTGTAGATGCATACCAAGAAAAGGAACGGGCTATAGCACAAAAGATTGAATGATTTGGTGTATGTTTCATACAATAGAAAGATGGCCACTAGGTTCCAAAAAATGTGTGAAGAAGGGAAGGACTTTGATACTTTGGTTCTTGAAGATTTTGATTGGGACAATGAGTGGGTTGATCCATTTACTAATTCGTATGTTGTTGGGGATAACCCTCTTTTCACAAGGGAGCATGTTTATCATGTCGTCGGTGCATCTACACAACTTCAAGGCTGCAACTTTCGTAGAAGAGCTCATGGTACTCAAGTGCCAATTCTTGAGGATGATGAAGATGGGCTTGATGTGGGTGAAGAGAATGAAGACGATGAAAATTTTGTGCTTGATGACTTTTACATGGATGAAGAAGAAGCAACAAACAACAATGGTGGATGTGGTGATGAGCAAGACAAGGACGGTGTTGGTTTAGATGATTTGGATGATGGCTATTGAGTGCTTGAGTAACACTTGTGTGCTTGTGGTTGTGGACATTGCATTCCACTTTAGTTGCTTTTGTGCTATGTCTGTAATTGTGGACTACTAGACGTCCCATTCCACTTTGTTTGCAGCTGTCGACATGCTATTAGTTGAACTTGTGTTATTGTGGTAATGTGGTTGTGGACATGTCATTTTGCACAATATTATTATATTAACTTATGTTGGTTGTTTAGTATTTAACTTTATGTATTGTCTGAAATTATCATTTTTTCAAAGTTTCCTATGTTGTTTAAAACTACATTTAAACTTTGTTTAAAATGTTTAAAAGTCAAAACTCCACCCATGAGCGTTTCAGCGTTTCGTCGTTTTAATAACCTTGGTTGCTCTCCTCATTGCCTCAGTACAAGCCCCACATTGCATCCTTTGAACTATGACCATAAACACTAGCAAACACATTAGTAAATTGTTATATTGATCATCAAACACCAAAATCACTAAACAAATGGACCGAGGTCCATTTTCCTTACAATTATCTAGATGTACATACAATTTTATTGATAGGTATAATTGTATTAGAGACTATAGTGTGCATCAAGTCTATATATATTCAAATATAAAATATTCTTTTATTGTGAAAAAATTTGATCAACTAACTATTATAATAGCTATAATCTTATCATGTCATGTTCCTCTATTTTTATTTTAAAGAAAAATGATAAGTCATAAGAAGACGTGTAATCTTGATTACTAGCTACAAGAGTCCTCCAATTAAGTTCGAATAAGGAGAGTTGATTGTTAAGTAGAGAAGGATGATCATAACATGGCACCTTCGGCTATACCATTGATTATAAGGTGAAATTGTTTCTTTGTTTATATATGATAAAACTAATAATTGGTTGCTATTGGTGTTTGGTATCGACGGCGCACTACGGGACATACCACATAATACTTTTGGGAGGACGACAACATCGATCGTAGCTCGATGGTTCGTGCGGAGCACGTCAGAACACAGAGAATTATACAGGTTCGGGTCGCTCGAGCATGTAATACCCTACGTCCTGTGAGTTTCTGGTGGATGTATTGCTTGGAGGTTGATGATTACAAATAAATACAGAGGATAAAGACGATTGCGGCATGTGAGTCTACCCTTTTCGTAGGGGTTCCCTCTCAGCCTTATATCCGACTAAGGAAAGATCATCCCACACAATCTCAGAGCACCATTCCTATCCACCGACTTCCGCTAGAAGCGCGCCACATCTTCTGGTGTTCAATTGGTCTTTGTGAGGCCTGCACATATGCTGCATGTGTAGGGCATGATCTTGGGAATCTTTGCGCCCACACGTACGTCTCCTTCGGTTGTTTTCGGTTGCACCCGTTTGAGGCCCACTGGGCGCCTTACGGTTGGCCCATTGGAGGCCTTGTAGGCAGCCCACTAAGCATAAAAGTGCCATGATGACCCAGGGGATATCTATCCCCTATAAGCCCCTGAGGCACAAGTCGATTTTTGAGTATAATTGGCTCGAGACTCTCAAAAGTGAATCCTAGTTCTAATGAAGTATATCTGCCAAGTTGGTTGATTGCTTTTCTTTAGTATAATTTCCTTCTAATATTCTGATCCAAGGTGCACCCAATGGGTGTAGCCCCCAAGCTTTGAGCCAAATTAGGTAGCAATCAACTCGAAGGTCCCATAAAACTTCGGTGGATCGTCTTGTTGACTTGGTATTGGGTTGATTGAGATTCTGACTGACTAAAATCTGGCTGACTGAACTCTACTCAAGTGAGGTCCGGCCAACTAATGCTTGTTTGGTTGAGGACCGTTAAGTTCACTTGACTGAAATTCAACCAATTGAGGTACGACTGACTGAATTTTGTTCGACTAAACTCTAACCGATTGAGATTTGACTGACTTAAGTCTGACCGACCGACATTTGATGAGTTCGTACTGACTGGTGGCGAATTGGATTGGAAATCTCTAGCTTTTATCCAAGAGTCAGATTTTTTAGAAAAATCTAATGTGGTGCATCCAATGGGTGTGCCCAATGGGTGTGCTTGCTGTCTTTTCCATAAAACAGTTCTCTTAAGTTGACATAAAGTAATGATGCGTGTTAGTGGCCTCTGATGCCATGTTTGCTATGTTCGCCAGAGATATGTCATTTCTTGGAAATCAAAGCAACTCTTGATTACTTGTGACTGTTCATCGTACGGATGGGAGACGAAGGGACACCCATTCACCTTAATAAATGAGGGACTCCCTAGTGTTGCCTTCATCACTCGCTCCGCTCCCACTTCTTTGAGGTCTTCTCCCTCTATTCCAAACCAGAGAAAACCCCACTCTTGCAGCACCATGGCTAGCGATGGGAAGCATAAGAAGGTGCCTACACCATTCTCTGAGTACTTCGAAGGTTCAGATACTTTGAAGAGGAGTACACCGGCTCTAAGGGGGACCTCCTCATCTCCTCCACGCTCACCATCGAGTTCCTTATTAGTTAATATCGACAACTTGATGGGCGTCACCCCAAGTGAGTGAGCCTTCCTTAAGGCCGTGGAGCACCAGGGCCTTGCCAGCTCTGATGAGTTGGACGAGGACAAGCAGGAGACGAAGGAGGAGGAGGCAACAAGGGTGACATCGGCAAAGGCGGTGACAATAGCAAGGACAAGGGTGGTGGCAGCGACAAGGGTGGTGGCAACGACGATGACAATGGCAAGGGCGATAGAGGCAGCATATATGGGTGGCAGCGGCTGTAGCGCCGGTGGCAAAGTGCCACCGGCTTAAGTAGTGTAGTATAGTTTAGTGGTGATAGTAGTAGTAGTGTAGTAAGGATGATGGAGGTCTTCTGTGGGGGTCGTTCATGATGAATTGATCCTTTGTGTAATATATATAGTCGTCTCCTCGCCTGTTTTTCTCTGAGTTTTGATTCCCTAATCACGCTTGATATCTTGTGCACTAAGAATAGGAACAGTTGTATTTCTTGGCTAACTGAATTCCGAGTGCTGATGTTACCATAAAACTTGGAGTTGGGGTTATATTTGTTTCGGCTATCTACTTCCGCTAGAAACTTTAACTTTGCTTCTGCCTTGATTTCAACCTTCAATCTCATCCCAACCATTGCTATTCCTAGTTCGTGAGAGGCACGATGGTTCCAAAGAGGAAGAAGATCACCAACAAGTATAAGAATTTGGTAGACATCTATCGTGGTTTCGGAAAACTAGGGACAATAAAATTTTGTTCGGTGGGGGATGCAAGAGCGGACTCACTCCAAATGGTGAGTCACTGGGACTCGGTGAGAAATCTGAGACACGAGTTTATACTGGTTCAGGTTGGGGTCGTAGTCTAGTGTAGTGCTGATCATGGAATTGCAGTAGATTGTGTGCTTATGTGTAGGAAAATAAAAGGGTTTCCATTTTATACTTCAAGGGATGAACCTTACATCCGAGAGAGAGAGAGAGAGAGAGATTTGGTTGCCATGGTGGGCCCTTCATGGGCCCTATGTGCGGTCGTACTCCTGACATGGCACCGCTCGCCTTTCATGTCCATGTAGCGAGTCCGCAGCTGACGCCTCGTGCAGTAGTGCACGACGGGTTCCCTAGGGCAATCTTGGGGCATCTTCGTACATGGCATGGCTCCTCCTATCGTCATGGACCTTGCGTCACTCCCCATCATGATGTTGTCCAGCTTTCGGTATGGGCATTATCCCGTCCCTTTCGGTATACGAGTCACTGACTTCTGGCACCACAGTGCTACCTTGACCAGTATCGACTAGCCCCACAGGGTAGTGTGAGTATCCCTACGACCATATATGAAGACATGTGGTCGTGCCTAATGAAGACTTCCCGACATGCCCTCGGTGCGCCGTACACACCTCCCGACGTGGCTTGGGGATGGTGCGCCTTATCGTCGCGGACATGGGCCAGCGATGTGGGGGTTTGGGTCCATGCCTCATAGGATTAGTTGTCAATGGTTTGGCCATCTGCTCCCCCTCGCGGTCTTGCTTGTCAAAGACTTGGTCGTTCGCTCCGCCTCGCGGACTTGCTCGACGAGGACTTGGTCGTCTAGCTCGCCTCACAGACTTACTCAGCGGGGACTTGGTCGTTCGTCTTGCCTCACATACTTGCTCGGTTGGGACCTAGTCATCCGTCTCACCTCGTAAACTTGCTCGATGAGGACTTGGTCATCCGTCTCACCTCGTAGACTTGCTCAGTAGGGACTTAGTCGTCCGTCTCACCTCGCAGACTTGCTCGACAGGGACCTGGTCATCCGTCTCACCTCACAGACTTGCTCCATGGGGACTTGGTCGTCCATCTCGCCTCACAGACTTTCTCGGCAAATGGGTCAGAAAGAGGTTATGGGCCTTACCTTGGGTACCCCGTTCCTAGGTACCCGACAACAACACCCACGCCTTCGAGTGACTCCTTAGAGTCGCATAGAGGCTTATGCTCAGTGCCCTATATGCTTAGGTGCACGCAAGCACATCTGCTAGATGCAGCCCCAGTAATCCATGTGGATTGCTTTGGTTCACTTGGCAATAATGCAGTTTAGGGATGAAGTCTTCCTGCGATTGACGCCATGCGCTAGGCGCGAGTCCATTTCCCTTTGGTGAGGGAAGGACGCTCGGGCGCGCGCAAGCACATATGCTAGATGTAGCCCTTAAGCCCCTGAGTAATCCATGTGAATTGCTTGGGGTTTACTTGGTGATAATGCACTGAGCGTGAGTCCACGGTTCCCTTTTATTTATCTGGGGGCGACCCCTTTGAGCAGGCAATCGCATCATTTTTGTCCCTCGTCGGACGTGTCCATTCATCGTCTGATGCACACATCTGAAAGCTTCATTGTGGGTTTTGGTGGTTTGGATGACAACCCAATTAAAGGACTGGTAGGTGTGTTATGTGTTGGACAGGTGCTTAGTATAAAGCTTGTAATGTTCAACACAAGTGTTCAAGAGTGATGGTCTAAAGGCTGAGTTGATTAGGGTAGTGTACATCATTAGTGAAGGAGAACATTGCTTATGTGAGACTTGGTGTGCATATCTTGGAGACAACTGGTCAAGCCAAGGATGGAGGCAAGAAGAATTCAAGGTACCAAGTGCACGGGGGAAGGTCATGGAGGCTGAGGAACCCAAAGCCAGGGGTGAAGAGGAAGACTTGCAAAGTCAAGGTTGATCGAGTTGAGAAGAGATATGGTGCATAGAGGATCACGACTTAAGAACATGACTTACAACCAATGAGGTAACATCTATGGTTATGTGGTATAAGTCATAAGTCTTAAGATCAAGACATAGAGCAAGGTCACTAGAAGGTGGAGTAGTGTCAAAACCAGAACCTGAAAGCAACCCAAAAGAGCTAAGTTTATCTTGACCCTGAGTTTGGGTTGTTTGTGTGTTTGGATATGTTCTGTGTGACCTATGCAGAGTGTTGGAGCTCATAGATGGCAATCCAAATCAAGTCTTGGAAACTTGGAGGTTTGGAGTCTAACATCGACCTCAAACAGGCCAAAAGGAGAAAAACAGTGAAGAAGGTTAAGTATGCAGGTTTGAGTGTTGAAACATGTTGCATACACCTTCTACTATGCATATGGCACTTTGGTTTTGTTCTCTAACCATGTTTATAGAGAAAGTGTCATGTGGAGCTCTATTTGAGGTTAAACAAAAAAGAAGTGATGGAGGTATGAACCCATCACTTAGTCAATTGGGTTATGCTGTAATTATGTTTTTCTAAGTGCTAGGGAACCTCTTAAGAATAGTCAAGGAGACTTGGAGAAGTTTGGCTAAGTTTGGCCAAACTTGGGCCAGTCTGGGCCTCGTCGGGCAGTCACCCGAGATGCCCTCGGGTGAGTTGGAGATGCGCTCATGCAAGCCGTGACTACGCTCAGGCAAGTCGGGTTTGCATCTCCCGTCCGAGGATGGTCTCAGGCGAGCCATGACTGTGGGAGGCCTCGGGCGAACCTGAGAGCATCTAGAGGGGGGTGAATAGGTGATCCGGTAAAAATCAAACACTAATAGCCACAAAACTTAGCTATAAGTGTTAGAACGACTTAGTAGCTTGAAGCGAGTTCTTGTGAACACAAACAATCACAGAGAGAGCAACACAAGACACGCGATTTTTATCCTGTGGTTCGGCCAAGTAACACTTGCCTACTTCCATGTTGTGGCGTTCCAATGGATGAGGGTTGCACTCAACCCCTTTCAAGTGATCCGATGATCAACTTGAATACCACGGTTTTTCCTTTAGATGATTGTTCCCGTTTGCAAGGAATCTCCACAAATTGGAGTCTCTCGCCCTTACAACAAAGATCACAATGAAGGCACAGAGTAAGGTTGGGAGAAGCAACACACACAAGACTCGAATACGCAGCACACCCACGCACACAAGTGAAGACTCGAGCTCAAATGACAACACAGGGAGTCCTTGACTCGAATAGAGCTCAAATCTCTAACACAACAAAGCGAATGCGCGGGAGCAGAGTCTGGATGCCTTACAATACTTAGTGAATGCTTGGTTGACTCCTCCATGCGCCTAGGGGTCCCTTTTATAACCCCAAGGCAGCTAGGAGCCGTTGGAGGCCAACTTGGAAGGCCAAACTTGCCTTCTGTCGGGTGGTGCACCGGACAGTCCCTGTAACTGTTCGGTGCACGATCTCCTTCCATTTCCGGCGCATCCGACCGTTGGTCCTCGGTGTCGGTTGGCGCACCAGACACTGTCCGGTGCACACTGGACAGTCCGGTGTGCCCAACCGACCGTTGGGCGCGACCACGTGTCACGTGAAGATTGCGCGGCCGACCGTTGGTGCAGGCGACTGTTGGCTCACCGGACAGTCCGGTGCACCACCGGACAGTCCGGTGAATTATAGCCGTACGCCGTCGTCGAGTCCCGAGAGCGGCCTTTTCACGTGGACCAGCCTGGCGCACCGGACACTATCCGGTGCACCACCGGACAGTCCGGTGTGCCAAGCCAAGCTGAAGTTGGCTGCACACAGCCACCTCTTTTTCCAATTCTTTTCTCACTGATTCTAGCACTTTAGACAAAACACATTAGTACTCAAAACAATGTACTAAGTCTAGAAACGTACCTTTCTCTTTGATTTACACTTTTCTCTTTACTTGGCACATGAGAACTTAATTAAACGTGTTGGGCACTTAATCACCAAAACATTATTGAAATTGCCCAAAGGCACATTTCCCTTTCAGAACCGTGAATGCATCTCCCGTTCGAGGATGGGCTCGGGCGAGCCAAGACTGTGTCACACCCGGGTTTAGGGGTCCAAAACCCGGGCGCGAAATAAACACCAGGTATGCTAGGACCAAGTCTCACACATATGATGAATAGTGGTATAGAAACGAATGTCACATCTTTACTGTACAATAGGAGTTCTGTACAAAATAAATAAATAATTACACCATATGAAGACAACGATCCAGCAACCTAGAGTTGACTGGGAGACGATGGCCTAGACCTCTCACGAACTCGTCACAGCATCCTCCATGCGCCTCATCCTGCGGTACCTGTTCTTGACCTATGGGGGGTGTGAGACAGCAAGAGTGAGCTCACATACGTTCATCGCTCAACAAATTGTGGGGAATAATGTGCATGAACTCGCCAAAGGTGGGAGCTCACGTGAAGTGTAAGGCTTACCAAAGAGGATGGTTGAAGCTGAGCATTGCTTTTAAACTTGGTCAAAATTTTATTAGCAATTACTAAGTATAAGTAAATACCAACCCAATTAAGTAGTAGAACAAAAGTAATAACAACACCTGTGATGCAATGTATATGACAAATTGAATTTAGTTCCATAAGTTAATCATGTGAGGGTCCAAGCTGCTCATGACCGTGAGCACGGCTGATATATCAGTTTTACACTCTGCAGAGGTTGCACATCTTTACCCACAAGTCATGTTACCCATCTGCCACGGGGTTGTATGGGCCCCATACACCTCTACCAAGGAAGCGAGGCAGGGTAACACTACGAGGCCTTTACAAAGTTCGACTAGCTTCAGAAAACCCGCTACAGTTTATAGGATGCTCCAATCTAGGGATCCCTCGCCTGACCGCCATCGCAGCAAAATCAACCCAAGGACCTCCCTACACTGACCACTCCCCTACTGCCCTTGCCCCTTTCGAGTAAGGTAGTCATCCACTAGCTTTCCTAATTAATCAGCCAAGGGGTCCCATTCCTCCCTTGTGATAGCACTGTTTTCCTAGGTGGTCGCACCATGTTCCAATTAACATAATGATCTTAACATAAACAATAAATAACAACTGATAATAGAAGTGCGATCATGATTAATGTGTATCTCTATACCCAAAACCACATAAAGCAATAGCAGGTACTACCCAGAAATTTAGTGGTAAACAAGGTATAAAGATAGTGAAACTAGGGTAACCTATTGGGTCCCATCAAAATTAACCTATCCAAATCATTATGATTAATCAGAACATGACTGGGTAAAAATAAGTGATCATGGGCACAACTTGCCTGGGACTTGAGATTCCAGGTACCAACTTGCTCTTCAGATGACACGTGTCCTCACTGCTAAACGTAGCAATATGGACAAACATGGTATAGGCAAAATTAGCATCACATCAAACATAAGAATAAACTGCGTAATAATTATCTACGCGTTGCTACGAGATCGTAGAAACAAGAACCACTAAATTCGGAGCTACGGTTATTAAGTTATGAATTTTCGAAATTATTTAGTGCTTAGAATAGATTAATCCCAATGAACAATTTTAATTCAAGTTTCATGGCTAAACAGTGTTACTAGTTGATAGACAATATTAATAAAAAATTATTGCAACTGGAATTGATCAATTTGAAGCTAAAATGGATTTTCTAAGAATTACACAAGTTCTAGAATTATTTTTGTGCTAGAAAAGTATATTCTATATCTAGGAACAAATGAATTTTAGTTATGACAGTTGTCGGGGACCATAGTTAGGGGTACCCTCAAGGCTCTTAATTCTTAGCTGGTAACCCCCATCAGCATAAAGCTGCAAAGGCCTGATGGATGCGAATAAGTCAGGGATCAGTCCATTCGAGGGACCCGATCACGCCTCGCCCGAGCCTAGCCTCGGACAAGGGCAGCTGACCCTGGAGGATCTCCGCCTCGCCCGAGGCCCCCCTCCATCGGCGAACATATTTCCGGCTCGCCCGAGGCCCTGTCTTCGCCAAGAAGCAACCCTGACCAAATCGCCGCACCGACCGACCAAATCGCAGGAGCATTTAATGCAAAGGTGGCCTGACACCTTTATCCTGACGAGCGCCCCTCAGCCGACAGAGCCGAAGTGACCGCCGTCACTTCGCCGCTCCACTGACCGGTCTGACAGAAAGACAGCGCCGCCTGTGCCGCTCTGACTGCGGTGCCACTTGACAGAGTGAGGCTGACAGGCAGTCAGGCCCGGCCGCAGGCACCATAGGAAGCTCCGCTTCGCCCGACCCAGGGCTCGGACTCGGGCTAAGCCCCGGAAGACGGCGAACTCTGCTCCGCCCGACCCAGGGCTCGGACTCGGGCTAAGCCCCGGAAGACGGCGAACTCCGCTCCGCCCGACCCAGGGCTCGGACTTGGGCTAAGCCCCGGAAGACGGCGAACTCCGCTCCGCCCGACCCAGGGCTCGGACTCGGGCTAAGCCCCGGAAGACGGTGAACTCTGCTCCGCCCGACCCAGGGCTCGGACTCGGGCTAAGTCCTGGAAGACGGCGAACTCCGCTCCGCCCGACCCAGGGCTCGGACTCGGGCTAAGCCCCGGAAGACGGCGAACTCCGTTCCGCCCGACCCAGGGCTCGGACTTGGGCTCAGCCCCAGAAGACGGCGAACTCCGCTCCGCCCGACCCAGGGCTCGGACTCGGGCTAAGCCCTGGAAGACGGTGAACTCCGTTCCGCCCGACCTAGGGCTCGGACTTGGGCTCAGCCCCAGAAGACGACGAACTCCGCCTCGCCCGACCTAGGGGCTCGGACTCGACCTCGGCCACGGAAGACGGACTCGACCTCGACCTCGGAGGAGCCTCCACATCGCCCCAACCTAGGGCGCAGGCCGGCCATGTCAACAGGAGGCGCCATCATTACCCTACTCTGAGCTGACTCAGGCTACGGGGAACAAGATCGGCGTCCCATCTGGCTCGCTCCGCCAGATAGGCAATGATGGCGCCCCGCACGCTCCCTGACGATGGCGACTCTCGGCCCCCTTATGGAAGCAAGAGGACGTCAGCAAGGACTCGACGGCCCCGACAGCTGTCCCTCCGCCAGGCTCCAACGCTCCTCCGACGGCCACGACATCACACAAACCGGGCGCCAAAATCTCTCCAGCCGCCACGATGGCGTGTACTTAGGGCGCTAGCTCTCCTCCGCTAGACACGTAGCACTCTGCTACACCCCCCATTGTACACCTGGATCCTCTCCTTACGCCTATAAAAGGAAGGACCAGGGCCCTCTTAGAGGGGGTTGGCCGCGCGGGGACGAGGACGAGACAGGCGCTCGCGTGAGGCCGCTCGCTCCCTCCCCCGTGTGGACGCTTGTAACCCCCTACTGCAAGCGCACCCGACCTGGGCGCGGGACGAACACGAAGGCCGCGGGATTTCCACCTCTCTCTCACCCATCTCCGGCCACCTCACTTTCCCCCCTTCGCGTTCCGCCTCGCGTCGACCCATCTGGGCTGGGGCACGCGGCGACATTTCACTCGTCGGCTTAGGGACCCCCCGGTCTCGAAACGCCGACAGTTGGCGCGCCAGGTAGGGGCCTGCTGCGTGTTGACGAACAGCTTCCCGTCAAGCTCCAGATGGGTAGTCTCCAGCAACCTCTCCGGCCCGGGACGGTGCTCCGTTTCGGGAGCCTTGAGTTCATGTCCCTCGACGGCAGCTACGACATGATACTCTTTCCGCCGCCGGGCGACAGCGACAATGGTGGCCGACAGTCCGCCCGCCGGCGGCGGGATCGACGACGTCTTCCCCGCGTGGTGGAAGAACAACCTTCGAGCTCACCCCGTCCTCTTCCCCGTCGACGGAGGAGGAGGCGGAGCAACCAAGGCCAAGCAGGAGGCGGCGCCTCGTCGGCCGTCGAGCGAGTCGACAATGCCAGCACTCCAACGTAGGGCACGCCGGGCATCGACCTCGCGCTTGAGACGAAGACAAGCGCTGTCTCCCCGCGACACGCCAGTCCCGAGCAAACGGACGACGCCAGCACGCTCGCGAAAGGCTTGCTGGGTGTCGCCCTCGTACCTGAGACGACGGTGCAGTCAGTCCCCGACGTGGCTTCATCACCGCCCATCGACCAAGAGGTACCGAACGATTCCCATCCCACGCCTTTCGGATTCAGCCTCGACCCGCCTAGCGGCTTCGCTTTGGCGGACGCTCCCGCAGAGGCGAATCCGAACCCTCTGGGGTTTCCTATGCGGTCACCTTGGGACCGGCTGACGGACGTCTCGACCTACGGGCCCTCTAGGTCCGAGGAAGACGACGAGCCCAGCTTCTGTTGGGATTTCTCCGGACTTGGTAACCCCGGTGCCATGCGGGACTTCATGACCGCATGCGACTACTGCCTTTTCGACTGCTCCGACGGTAGCCGTAGCCTCGGCGACGAGGACTGCGGCCCGAGCCGCGAATGTTTCCACGTCGATCTAGGGGGTCCCTCCGAAGGCAACCATCTTGGCATGCCGGGGGACGGTGATCTCCCTAGGCCGGTGCCTCACGTTGACATCCCACAGGAGCTAGCTGTGGTCCCCGTTCCGGCGGGGGGTCACGACCCACAACTCGAGCAAATCCGCGGGGTGCAGGCCAGGCTCGACGAGGGAGCAGGAGCGCTTGAGCCGATCCGCCGGGACGTCGGGCAGGCATGGGCGGGCCAACCTCCGGCCGGAGAAATGCGTCATCTACCCCAGGGCTTCCAGCACCGCATCGCCGACGATGTCAGGGTCAGGCCGCCACACGCATCCAGTGGGGTCGGCCAGAACCTGGCTGCAGCAGCAATGCTCCTCCGCGCGATGCCGGAGCCATCAACCACCGAGGGGCGGCGAATCCAGGGAGAGCTCAAGGATCTCCTAGAAGGCGCCGCGGTCCGGCGGACCGAGAGCTCCGCCTCCCGAAGGCAGGGGTACCCCTCGGAACATCATGCCGCGACTTCCCGATTCATGCGGGAAGCCTCGGTCTACACCGGGCGCACGCGCAATACAGCGCCTGCGGCCCCAGGTCGCCTCGGCAACGAGCACCATCACCGCGACCGTCGGGCCCACCTCGACGAGAGGGTGCGTCGAGGCTACCACCCCAGGCGTGGGGGACGCTACGAGAGCGGGGAGGATCGGAGTCCCTCGCCCGAACCACCCGGTCCGTAGGCCTTCTGCCGGGCCATACGACGGGCGCCGTTCCCAACCCGGTTCCGACCCCCGACTACTATCACAAAGTACTCGGGGGAGACGAGACCGGAACTGTGGCTTGCGGACTACCGTCTGGCCTGCCAACTGGGTGGAACGGACGATGACAACCTCATCATCCGCAACCTCCCCCTGTTCCTCTCCGACACCGCTCGCGCCTGGTTGGAGCACCTGCCTCCGGGGCAGATCTCCAACTGGGACGACCTATTCCAAGCTTTCGCCGGCAATTTCCAGGGCACGTACGTGCGCCCCGGGAATTCCTGGGACCTCCGAAGCTGCCAACAGCAGCCGGGAGAGTCTCTCCGGGACTACATCCGGCGATTCTCGAAGCAGCGCACCGAGCTGCCCAACATCACCGACTCGGATGTAATCGGCGCGTTCCTCGCCGGCACCACCTGCCGCGACCTTGTGAGCAAGCTGGGTCGCAAGACCCCCACCAGGGCGAGCGAGCTGATGGACATCGCCACCAAGTTCGCCTCCGGCCTGGAGGCGGTCGAGGCTATCTTCCGGAAGGACAAGCAGCCCCAGGGCCGCCCATCGGAAGATGCCCCCGAGGCGTCAACTCAGCGCGGCGCCAAGAAGAAGGGCAAGAAGAAGTCGCAAGCGAAACGCGCCGCCGCTGACACGGACCTTGTCGCCGCCGCCGCCGACACGGACCTTGTCGCCGCCGCCGAGTACAAGAACCCTCGGAAACCCCCCGGAGGTCCCAACCTCTTCGACAAAATGCTCAAGGAGCCGTGCCCCTATCACCAGGGGCCCGTCAAGCACACCCTTGAGGAGTGCGTCATGCTTCGGCGCCACTTCCATAGGGCCGGGCCACCCGCGGAGGGTGGCAGGGCCCGCGATGACGACAAGAAGGAAGATCACCAGGCAGGAGAGTTCCCCGAGGTCCGCGACTGCTTCATGATCTACGGCGAGCAAGCGGCGAACGCCTTGGCTCGGCACCGCAAGCAAGAGCGCCGGGAGGTCTGTACGGTGAAGGTGGCGGCGCCAGTCTACCTAGACTGGTCCGACAAGACCATCACCTTCGACCAAGCCGACCACCCCGACCATGTGCCGAGCCCGGGGAAATACCCGCTCGTCGTCGACCCCGTCATCGGCGACGTCAGGCTCACCAAGGTCCTCATGGACGGAGGCAGCAGCCTCAACATCATCTACGCCGAGACCCTCGGGCTTCTGCGTATTGATCTATCCTCGGTCCGGGCGGGCGCTGCGCCTTTCCATGGGATCATCCCGGGAAGCGCGTCCAGCCCCTCGGACAACTCGATCTTCCCGTCTGCTTCGAAACACCCTCCAACTTCCGAAGGGAGACCCTGACGTTCGAGGTGGTCGGGTTCCGAGGAACCTACCACGCAGTTTTACGGAGGCCCTGCTACGCGAAGTTCATGGCCGTCCCCAACTACACCTACCTCAAGCTCAAGATGCCGGGCCCCAACGGGGTCATCACCGTCGGCCCCACGTACAAACACGCGTTCGAATGCAACGTGGAGTGCGTGGAGTACGCCAAGGCCCTCGCCGAGTCCGAGGCCCTCATCACCGACCTGGAGAGCCTCTCTAAGGAGGTGCCAGACGTGAAGCGTCATGCCGGCAACTTCGAGCCAGTGGAGACAGTTAAGTCCGTCCCCCTCGACCCCAGCAGCGACGCCTCCAAGCAAGTCCGGATCGGCTCCGGGCTCGATCCCAAATAGGAAGCAGTGCTCGTCGACTTTCTCCACGCGAACGCCGACGTCTTCACGTGGAGTCCCTCGGACATGCCCGGCATACCGAGGGATGTCGCCGAGCACTCGCTGGACATCCGAGCCGGAGCCCGACCCGTCAAGCAGCCTCTGCGCCGATTCGACGAAGAAAAGCGCAGAGCTATAGGCGAGGAGATCCACAAGCTAATGGCGGCAGGGTTCATCAAAGAGGTATTCCATCCCGAATGGCTCGCCAACCCTGTGCTTGTGAGAAAGAAAGGGGGGAAATGGCGGATGTGTGTAGACTACACTGGTCTGAACAAAGCATGTCCGAAGGTTCCCTACCCCCTGCCTCGCATCGATCAAATCGTGGATTCCACTGCTGGGTGCGAAACCCTGTCTTTCCTCGATGCCTACTCAGGGTATCACCAAATCAGGATGAAAGAGTCCGACCAGCTCGCGACTTCTTTCATCACACCCTTCGGCATGTACTGCTATGTCACCATGCCGTTCGGCCTGAGGAATGCGGGCGCGATGTACCAACGGTGCATGAACCATGTGTTCGGCGAACACATTGGCCGCACGGTCGAGGCCTACGTCGATGACATCGTAGTCAAGACGAGGAAAGCCTCCGACCTCCTTTCCGACCTTGAAGTGACATTCCGATGTCTCAAGGCGAAAGGCGTCAAGCTCAATCCCGAAAAGTGTGTCTTCGGGGTGCCCCGAGGCATGCTCTTGGGGTTCATGGTCTCCAAGCGGGGCATCGAAGCCAACCCGGAGAAGACCGCAGCCGTCACCAGCATGGGGCCCATCACGGACTTAAAGGCGTACAGAGAGTCATGGGATGTCTTGCGGCCCTCAGCCTTTTCATCCCGCACCTCGGCAAAAGGGGCCTGCCTCTGCACCGCCTCGGGGCGAATAACGTTTCCCCCGGAAGCCTGCTCCCGAGACCTGCATCAACCCTCCGTCAAAATCGACGACACGCCCAAGCCCGAGGCACCCTCGGCCCAGTCCGAGGCACCCTCAGCTCGGCCCGGGGCACCCTCGGCACCCGAGGGCGGGGCACTGCGTGTCGAGGAGGAGCGAAGCGGGGTCACGCCTAATCAAAGCTGGCAGACCCCGTACCTGCAATATCTCCACCGAGGAGAGCTACCCATCGACCGAGCCAGAGCTCGGCGGTTGGCGCGGCGCCCCAAGTCGTTCGTCTTGCTGGGGGATGGGAAGGAGCTCCACCACCGCACCCCGAGCCCTTGTTGGAGACACTCGGGGGCTACACGCTCCCCTGGGAAGGGCCGCTTGTCATCGCCAAAGTTCCGAAGCCCGGAACAAACGAACTGGCCGACAGTCAAGGCGAGGTCTGCACCAACATTTCGAACGTCTAACCGCTACGTCACCTCTACCCTTAAGATGCTTTCAAGTTGTTCGCTTACCTTGCCCCCACGCAAGTTTTAGTCATCAAGGAAGGGTCAGCCTTGCCTTGGCAGAGCCTGACCCTCCCTCGGGGGCTAAAAAGGGGGGAACCCCTCTGCGTCAAAATTTTCAATCGAAAAGGCTTTTGCATTCCCCCGGCTATGTCGGAAGCAGGACCCCAAGGAGCAAACACGGGTGCATGTAAGTGGCAAGGCCGACTGAGCCGAGGGACTCCTACGCCTCTGGGTTACGGACACCTCACTCGTCACCCACCACGAAAAGTGACCCCTACTTGGGGAAGCCATCCTGCTACTAACAGGCGGGGCCGGACACGCAAAACGAAAGGGAAAGGAGCACGACTTTATGCAACGGTAATAAAGTGTTCAGGCCTCAGCGGCCGCAGAAAGACACACGTGCATCCTACAGAAACTGCTCCGACAGAGTTAGGCGTCGCCACGGGAAGGAGTCGCGCCTTCGGCTTCGACCCCGCCCTCGGCAAAGTCCATCCCGGCTTCGGACGACGGCGCGGGCGGGAGGATCTCTGCCTCGAAGGTGGTCGCCAGCACTGCGCTCGGACCCACGGCGGCCGCATCGAGCCTCTGGACTTCTGCCAGGGCGGCTTCATCTTCGTCAGGAAGGCAATACCCCTCGCTGACCCGCTCTAGGTCCATGACGTAGTGGGAAGCGAGCACGACGAAGGCCCGCCTGACGCCGTGGTGAAGCGCCTGGCGGAGTCTGCCGCGCACATGATCGCCCAAGGCCTGCAGGCGACTTTGAGGGGAGCCTCCTGAGGGGACGTCGCCGGAGCCAAGGACCCGGCAGAAGTCCGAGACGGCCTCAGACATGGCCGCGTGGTCGGCCTCCCTCTGCTCAGCCGCCCCGGCAAGCGCCTCGGCAAGTGCCTTGGCAGACTCATTAAGGGCGGACTCGAGCTCTGCGAACAGCCAAAACGAAAGATCTCAAACACAAGCGGAGGAAACAAGCTGAAACGAAAACCGAAAATGGCCAAGGCGTACCACCGGCTCGGGTACGCTGCTCCGAGGCTGCGACCTGGGCTACGGCTAGGTCGGCTGCAAGGGCTCCAGCCCGGCTTTCGGCCTCGGCAGCCCGGCCCCGAGATTGGTCCCGCTCATCGACGATCCGGTCAAACTCCGACTGCTGTCGTTGCACTTCTGCGCGCGCCGCTGCCGCCTCCGCGCATGCCGCTGCCGCCTCGGCTCTCAGATCAGTGCAGAGCAGCCGAAGGTCCGCCGCCTCGGCGCCCTGCTGAGAGAGGCGTGCAGTAGCCCCGGCGAGCGAAGTCCTCAGGGATCGCAGCGAGCCCCAGACGTCAACCTCGTGGCGGATGAACGACGACTTGGCGGCGCTCAGATCCGTCAGATCCTGAGGAATGGACGCGGGGCGTCACGAAAGACGCCTTGGCCACAAAAAAAGAAAAGGTATGCCTGAAACCGTTACCTGAAGGATTTTGGGGACGTCCCTGCAGAAAACCTCCAGCGACGACCGTAGCGACCCCACCGTTGCTTCGGCACACTCGCGGAGCTCGTCCCAGGACTGCTCCTCCCGCTCATCGTCGAGAACGAAGAAGGGATCCGAGGCACCGCGGGTCCGGAACCGGAGCAACTGACGCCGACCCTCAGAGCTCTGCCGCACAGCGACAAGGCTGCCGCTCGGCGGGATGGATCGTGTCTCCACGCCCCCCTCCTCCGAGGCACCAAGCGCCGAAGCCTCGGCCGTCTAAGCGTCGGCAGCGACAGGTCGCTCCCCGACTGGGACGGCAGCGGCTTCAGTAGCAACAGGTGCCAGCACCACCGGCACGTCCGGTGGGGCCGGGGCCACGCCCGCGTCAGCCGCCTCCCCTAGCACGATGGCCGCCTCGGCAGAAGAGCCGGCCTCGGGAACTCGCTCCACAGCGACTGGTGCCGCCTGAGCCCCCTGCTGTGGAGCGCCTTGCGAGAAGGTTAGCTGAACGGCAAGGCCCGGAGTGGCGCCGGCTGCGAAAGCCGACGCCGTCTTAAGGGCCTTTCGGGGAGCCAGATCGGTCAGGCCATGGCTTCGCTTGCTGAGGAGGAAAGAAAAATCACGGTCGGGACATATGAATGAAAAGCCAGGACGAAGACGTTTCAGGATACTTACCTGCTCCGGGCCATGATCAACCGTGCCTGAGGGGAGGTCTCCCGGATCTCGACCCCCGAAGCCGCCGCCGAGGTCCGCTTCGCCGGCAGCTTCGGCACCACCATTGCTTTGGGCGCTTTGGACGCCCGGGAGGCGGACTGCCCAGGCACCGCCACGGCGACCTGAGGGTCGCTCTCCTGTGTTGCCGGCGTGGGCGACGGCTCTCGGGGAACAGACGCCTCGGCCTGGCTCCCCGGGGTCGCCTCAACTCCCCCAGCCGAGGGGTCAGGTACCCTCTCGGTCTGCCCCCGCTCTTCGGGCCGGGACCTTGGCGTCCCGACTCCGGGTACTGACAGCATCAGCCCGCCCGGGGGCTGGCTTGACGGCTCCTGGCCTAACCTCAAGCCAGGGCTGAAGCCGAGGCGGGCAGCCATGTTGTCTTCCTCGTCATCATCTTCATCATCGTCGTCGTCATCAGGCGTTTCCGGCGACGGCTCCCTCGGGAGCCCCTCCCTCTCCTGCCGACGACGGAGCTTTTCCAAGGCGTCCCGAGCCCGCATCCGCTCGCGGGCCCGGGTCTTCTCCGCGTCCTTCTTTTTCTTCTTCTCCTCCGCGGCAACCCGCCGCGCTGCTCGGTCCACCGCATCCTGCGGGACCCGTGGCAGGGAAGGCTTGTGCCACCCCACCTCCTGAAGACGGATGGAAATCCCGATCGTAAGAACCAGGGGCAACCCAATGCAAGAGGGAGGAAGGAGCGGACACTCACCAGAGTCACGCACCCTTGGTCAGGGCGCATCAAAGGCTGGGAGAAGGCGCTGGGGTCCGGTTTCCCCAACGCGACGGCCACCCGCCCGTGGAGAACATCGAAGGGAAGAGGATCCGAGGACATCCGCGAGCCCTCCAAGTCAGCCTCCGGTGTCATCTCCTAGAGCGGCAACCGTCGCTCCGCCAAGGGAAGCACCCTCCGGCGGTGGATGGAGGCAATCACTCCCGCGGCGGTGAGTCCCCCTTTTCACAACGCCTCCAAAGCCTTGAGAAGGGGTTCGAGGTTTTTCTGTCTTTCATGCGGGGTCCCGTGGCGCCAAGCATCGGCGGCGACGGTGACTACTCGCTGGGAAAACGGCGGGAGCGACTCGCCGTCATTTCGGAGGTAGAACCACCGGCGCTGCCACCCTTTGTTCGAGGACGCAAGGGTGGCAGGAATATACAGCGACGCCCACGACTGCCTCAGCTGAAGGATGCAGCCGCCGGCCCGCACTACCGCGCTGACCTTTCTCTCCCCCGTCGGCGAAGCGAAAAGCTCCGCGAAAAAGAGATGAGTCCACAAGTCCCAGTGGGGGGCGATCCCCAAGTACCCCTCGCACACCGCTATGAAGATGGCGGCCTGCGAGATGGAGTTGGGGCTGAGGTTGTGCAACTCCACCCCGTAGTGGTGCAGGATGGCCCGCATAAAGCGGCTCGCCGGCACACCAAATCCCCGCTCGTGGAAGGAGACGAAGCTCACGATGTACCCCGGCGGTGGGGACGGAGCGGCTCCGCTCACGGGGGGAATCCATTCCGGCCGCCTCTCATCAGAGAGAGGGCGAAGTAAACCCTCAGCAACAAGATCCTCCAGATCACCCACCGTCACTGTGGAGAAAGGCCATGGGTCGCGCGGCGAGACGATGGTCACCCGGTCGGCCATCACCGAGCAGAAGGGGTGGCGGCGCAAAGGACAGGGTGGGTGGTTTCCTTTTCTCTGGCTAAGTCTCTCGGGTTGCGAAAACCTAAGAGGAAGGCAGGAAGCGGAGCAAAGAACCATCGCCAGACCCTCCCCCGAGTATATAAAGGCCAAGGCGAGACCGGTTCAACGTTCCGCTCGGACCGGCCGCGGGATTCAAAAACACGAAGCGAAACAGCCATTCCTCGAACGGCTCGCGCACGCGCAACGGCCGCCCCGCGAACCACTCGCCCCATCGCATTAACTCCGCGGCGGGACAGGCGGCGCCTCTGGCAGGAGAAGCGAGCGACGCTTCGCCTTCGCCATAATGACCGCGTCAAAAAAGGTACGCCGCGTCGTTCGATTTCGTATCCTTTTCCTTTTTTCCTCTTTCTCTCTCTTGCAACAGGGACCGGGAAAGGGGGATACCCCGAAAAGGACCCTTCCCCATGAAGGAACCAGGCTCTGAGCCTCCCTACTGATCAGAGGTTCGAAGGCTGGCCCCTCGGAAGGGTTCAACAGCCGCCTCAGAGCACGTGGGCCCCACACCCACTACTGGTCAGAGGTTCGAAGGCCGGCCCCTCGAAAGGGTTCAACGGCCGCCTCAGGCTACTCGGGCTCCGCGCCCACTACTGATCAGGGGTTCGAAGGCTGGCCCCCGAAGGGTTCACAGCCGCCTCAGACACAGAGCGAGGGATGACCATGGGTACGTTCGATACATAACCAAGGCTCGGGCTGCGCTCCCGAGGTACCCTAGGACATTTCCGAGACCAGCGGGAACGATCTTGTAACGGAATCCCATCAGAGGGAGGCATCGAGCCCTCGGACCCCGTTGCCAGGGGACCGGGTCCGGCAGATCACCCGCAGGTACTTTTGGGCGCGCCTCTGGGCCTCTAGCCGACCCCTAACGAATGGGGCACGGACGTCCGCTCGGATCACCCGCCTGCAGCTCACCGGAGACACCATGTTCGGCACCCACCGAGGGCAACATGGCGCTCTCCCCCCTCCTCCTTGCGGAAAGGCGACGCAGGGACGTATGTAAAAAAGTCGAGTCTGTCCCTGATCGCCCTCTCGTCCTGTGCAGAGGCTCAGGGGCTGCTCTCACAAACCCGGCTCCGGCCAAACCGTTGACAGCGTCAACATACCAGCCCGAGAACTTGGGACCCGACCGTACACCGGGGCTACGGCCAGCTCGCATGAGGGAACGACTGTAACACCCCTGGTGTTACTATAACTAAAACTTGAGCATGGCATCATAAGCATTGTCATTGCATATGTTTGACACACCTAGAGTGCATTCACTAGGTAAAAATTTCAAACAAGTTGTATTGTTTTAATGTTTTTGCAAATAGAACCCTGGTTAAGGAACTTGACCCTAAATAGTGGTTAAAGGGGTAAAACTTAACCCAAGTTAAGAAAACCTAAGGATTTTAGGGTAAAAGTCATAAAATGACTCTAAGAACAAACTTGAATCCCTTTTATACCCCTGGGATACCAGAAACCCCAATTGGAACCCTGGAAAACCCTAAAACCAAACCCTAGGGGCTTATGTGCAAAATTAGTCCACTTTTGGACTAAAGTGCAAAAACCAAGCCAAATAAGTATTTTAAGTCAATTGGTTCACAAATATGTGGATTTGAAAGCCAAACCCTAAGTTTTGGACTTAAATGCAAAATGGACCTCATTTGAGTTTTATTCTAAGTCTGAAAATCAGAGAATGGGCTCAACTTTGGGGCTTTGAAACTTACAAAGTATAGGGTTTTTGCCCTAGGTCACCACATCAAAGTTGAAGACCAATTATAGGAGAACAACTTTGCTAAAGAGTGTGAGCTTAGTTGTTATGAGAAATTTGGAGAAAAACCCAATCAAAGTTTGACTGTCAGGCTGGTTCAGTCTGAAGTTCAGAGTTTCAGTGTAATGGAGCCAACTTTGAGCACGAGTTCAACCTTGATTTTGTACTCAAATGTGTTCAAGTCCTATAGTTGAATTGTAGCTGGTTTGTAACTCTACAACTTTGGTACAGAGTGTTGACAAAGTTGCAGTGTAAAATTTGGAGAAATACTGCTCTGAACTTGCTCTGTCAGGCTAACTGATGGGGTCTTCCCATGGTACAGTACCAGGACTGGATTAGATCGCCAGCGGGACTATCCTCGCCGCCGACGACTCCCTCCGCCGCGATTCGTGCTGTGGTCACCGTGATTTGTGCCCAAGCTAATCTGGTAGCGTTCAAGCCACGTCGCCATGGATAAGTCCGGCCGGTAAAGCAATTCCGACCACTGTACTAGCTCGTCGCGGTGGAAACCGATAGGCTCGCCGGTGAACCGTCGTGCCTCGGCCCTGCGCCGCGTGTCCTAACCGCGCCACCGCATCGCCGTGACTCCCTCTAAACTCCCTGTCGACCATCGGAGCTGCTGCCACGGTGAAAGCCACGTTTCCCCGTATTGAACTCGTCTTCCTCATCTCCGGCCGCCACCGCGCCATCCAAAATTCACAGGCCACCGCCCCCGGCGCCTATAAATTGAGTGTGCCATTGGGTCCGTAAGGTAGTCAAGCACTCAATCCACCAAGCCGTGCTCCTAATTACTTACTGGAACCCCCGAATTGCTCACTTCCCCTAAATTGGTTTTCTGCGGGCATAAGTAGGACATCACTGCGGCCAGTACACCTCAGGTCCGTTCATGCCCTCTGTTCATTTGTTTCGATGCTCTGGTATGCTCTTGATACTCACTGACCTGGCCAATTAGTCTAGAACCCATTAAATCACTGGGAACACTTTGTGTTGTCCCCAGATTGCACGGTCGTCGTGAGCAGAAAGGTTGAGAGCCCGAACTGTGCAATTGATCGGGGGGAAATACTCCTTAGGGGTAGAATCAGGTATGAACCAAAGATTAGCGTCAGTCTTTGCCCTCTCCAGCCGGTAGTGCTCACCGGATTTCGGCTTCCCGTGGGGAGTTTCGGCGAGGACCGGACGCGGTGAAGAAATAGAAGATGGAGGACCTTTCTGTGATTTGTCAGCGACACATCAAAAACAGTAGAAAAACCTGTTCACAGATAATGAAAACCCCGAGGTCTTTCCTGCAAAGTCGCCAGAGCGCGGGCGCACGCGCGCGTTTTCCCTCTGAACCTAGGCCTCTGGGCTAGAACCGGCCCATTACTGTGTAGAGTTTTTCCTTTTTCTTTTTATGCTGAGCTTTAGAAATATGTAGAAAATTGTAGAAAAATGATAAAATTGTGAAACCAATTTTCCTAGACTCCTTATTTTCTCTAGAATTTTATAAAAATAGTTTTATGATTTTTAGTTTAAACAAAGAATTTTAGGGTATTTAAAGTGGTTAAAAGTAATAGTTATGGATTTTTAGAAAATAAGTAATAAGCCCAAAAATGTCCAAACTTTTTATGGGCACTTAAACCAATATTTAGAAGCCTTGGGTAGAATTTGGGTTGATTTGGACCTTGTTTGATCACTAAACCCAAAACCAACCCCCCTGCCCTATGAACTCCTTTACTGACTCCGGAAACCCTAGGTTCTCGGAGTACCGTGAAGGAAAGTTGTACTCAAGACTTAGATAATAAGTTTATATTATCTTCGCATCCTCATGAGCATCCCATGGCATCCATTCTTATGCTTGTATATGGTTATGTTAGAACACGAAGAAGAAGAAGAAGTCACTGAAGTGGGAACTCCACCATCCTCAGATCCTCAAACCGGCAACTGCTTTTATTTCGATATTTGTGGATCCGAGCAGGACTCACCTGATAACAAAGGCAAGCCCCGGTGCATTTGCCACCTCCTTTGATGTTTTTAAAAAATCTTTCTCACTTGCTTGCTGCATTAGGTGATAAGAGTTGATTGATTAAACAATTCCTGCATTATCTTCCTTGATCTTGATTACCCTCCTTGAAACCCTGTTTTACAAAGAGGTTTTACTATGCTTAGTATTGCTTAGAAAAACACAAGGATTTGTTTTACAAAAGATGTTTGGCAAAGTGGGAGGGATGTTTTCAAAAATAAAACATGATGGTGAATCCATCATGGCCATGATGGGTTCAACATCGGAAAAGATGTACCTCTGTCAGGTACCAAGTTTTTGGGTTAAAAAGATTAAGCTGAGACCGGGCGGGTGACTTGCACGAGAAAGAGAGTCTCGGTGTAGTGTCTCCGTCTGAGTCGATTAAGGACCTTGTCGATGTAGGCCTGCTGACCGAGGACCCTTTAACTGGTCACATGCCTCGTCATGGGTAAGCCTTGCCTCGGGCAGACTAAGGCCAGAATAAGATAACACGAAATGGGCGTGGAGCGGTGGCGAGAGTAGCGTGTACCCTCCATGGCAAGAGGCTGGACGGTGGTGTATCTGTGCTCTCGGTTTGCGTGAACCTGATCTGGTCTTAAGAAACCCGGTGGCGGGTTGACATATGCAAGGGTTAAGTGCTACATATGTCGTGTGATTGGTCCTCAGCTGAGTATAATCGATTTGGATCGCCGTACCTCCGCGGTTATGGAGACTTGGCCACTGACTTACACGTAGCATTCCACTAAAGATGATGGGTTTTTGTTAAGAAACTGGCTAGTACAGGACCAGTGATTGAACTAGGGTAGAAAGAACTCTAGTGCAGGTAATTTTACTTAACTCGACAAATAAAATTGGATTTTAAGGATCCACTTTAGTAAGCATTTCTGCAAAACAGAGTCTTTGATTATTGAAAAGCCTTACCTTGACTCCCATATAACCAGCATACCCTTGAGAGTCTTTTCTTTAGTCGGGTAAGACTTGCTGAGTAATTCCATACTCAGGGTTTATCCCTTCGTTGTTTTTAGGTGAGGAAGTAGCAGACTTTTGCTGCTTCTGTGCCAAGGTGGTTCCCAGAGAAGAAAAACAAGACTGAAGTGCGGGAGGACTCGGTCCTCCACATAGGATCTTTTGTTTATAGCCTTTCGGGAGAAGTTTATGTCTCCCTTGGTTTGTATAATATTACTACTCTGCACTCACTTTTAGACTGGTCTGTAATAAAATAACTCGAGCTTGCTTTTGAAATAAATGTAAGTTTATGTAATTCGCTTCCGCATGTCTTTATCTCCGATGATCTGTAATGTCTGCAAGACGGGTGAAACGTTCCTGGTAACGTCGGGAAAGATACCGAGCTTGTCAAGTGACTTAGGAACATCTACAGGGTGTCTGATGTCTGTTAGACAAGGACAACTATAGGTGGGCCTAATTACTTGGGAGGTTCCGTCACAGCTGGTATCGGAGCGTAGCCCTTCTTTGCAGATATTATGAGGCATCTTCAAAAGGATTTTCGAAAATCTTACCTAAAAACTCTTTTCTCTTCTTACCTAAGTACTCTGAAGAGTTTATCTTAAAGACCAGATAGGAAGAGTGCAATGTATAGAAGGTTGAATCGACTAAGGTTGATTCTGTACTTATTCATGCATCATGCTAAGAATTTTACTAATAACATTTTCCCCCTTAGAAAGATGCCGCCACGTACAAGGCTAACAGCACGTAAGTCAACGGGACCAATTGGAGTACCCCGGCATCAACTAGCCCCTCGACACGAAAGCAGTAGCAGCGGAAGTAATGATCCTATAGGAGACTTGGAAGCCGAAGTGAGTCGACTTCAAGCAACGCTGCAACACAGGACCAATGCTTGGATTGCAGACGGAGATAGAATCAATGAACTAAGAAGGGATATCCGTCACCTGCAGGATCAGCTGGCTGATCGGGACTTAGCACTTGACTGGGCAGTACAGTCTCGTATGTTGGCATGTGCTAAGGAAGCGAGGGCTCAGGCCCGAATTAAAGAACTTAGCTCAGCTGTCGACAACCTGCAGGTCTACTGCAATACTTTGCATGAGGAAGTCCATGTGTTATACTCACAATTACACCCTAGTGAGCCTGCACACTCTGCTGAGTCGGAAGCCGGACCCTCTCACGTTGCGGGACGCGCGCTGGGTGGGGAGTTAGACCTTTTTGAACCCCCTCCTTCTTTAAGGTTGGTTGACGTCTGGACTCCCACACCTGACGATGAGGCCGCCAAAAGTGATGGAAAGCAGGACTAATGGTGTAATAAAAGTAGAGTAGTGTATTGTAGGGTGTACTGTTGTATAATAAGTTGAACTTTTGTAAAATGGGTAATGTATCCTGTTATGTAGTATCGAGTCTGTATCATTACTCTTTATAGTATTGTAAAATGGAAGGTTTTCTTTGGCACATTATGTTTATTCAAATGTTTTTGCCTCAGATGCCGACCAGGACTCGCGGACAGGACGCAGCCGGAACTTCTGGGGGTCGGGATGTCACCCCAAATCCACCTCCGGTTCCACCCACGCTAGCCGAGGCGATTGCTGCCTTGGTGAATGCCACCGCTGACAATACCCGCTTCCTTAGGGAAATGGTGGGTCAGCAGCAGTTCCAGCAGCAGGCAGGAAGAGGTTTCCAGCAAGGTCCCCGTGAAACTACTTATCTGGACTTCTCAGAAACTCGTCCACCTCTATTCACCAAAGCAGAAGACCCGCTAGAAGCCGACGAGTGGATACGAGTTATTGAACAAAAGTTTGGCCTTCTTCGTTGTTCGGAAACACAGAAGCCATTGTTCGCGGCACAGCAACTACGTGGCCCTGCCAGTACTTGGTGGGGAAACTTTGTGGCTATTCAACCTGACAACCATCAAATCACTTGGGATGAATTTAAAGCAGCCTTCTGTGAGCACTACATACCAGAAGGGGTGCTGCATATGAAACAAGAGGAATTTATGAAGCTGAAACAAGGAGGAGACACCATCAATCAGTATCTTAACAAGTTTAACCACCTGTCACAGTATGCCATTGATCAGGTGAATACTGATTTGAAGAAAAAAAACTGTTTTATGAGAGGTCTAAATGACCGGTTGCAGCGAAAAATGGCCACATGTATTGATCTCACATATGGAAAGGCTGTCAGTACAGCCTTATCTGTGGAAGCGAAATACGCAAGTTCTGGGAAGAATAAGGGATTCAGTGGTGAGAGGCCTAATCAGGGCCAGGCGAAGAGGCAACGGTTCGTCATCCGGCCTTCTAGCCAAAACCAAACTTTTTCTCGTCCACCAGCATTCCCTTTCAAACAACCCATTATTATCCGCCCCAACAATACCTCCACTTCCCCAAATCAGCCGGGTGCCCCAGGCACTCGATTCCCTGCCTTGCCCAGCTCTTCAACTGGGTGTTTCAACTACGGCAAGTCGGGACATTTTATCAAAGACTGCCCGCACCCCAAGCAAAATCAATCCAATTCTCAGCAAGGAACTGGGAAGTCCACTCAGCCCAAGGGAAATGCTGTGGGGAGGAATACCAAGAAGACGGGGCGTGTATATTACACCCAAGTGGCCACTACACCGGAGGGAGAGCCGGTGATGATGGGTATGTTTCCCGTGGCCAGTCACCCTGCAATTATTCTTTTTGATTCTGGTGCTTCGCATACCTTCATTAGCAAGACATTTGTGGAGCAATATCACCTTGCATGTCATGAATCAAAAGAGGGATTTAAAATTCATTCACCTGGGGGACACATTTTTACTAGAGAAGTGGCCTATGAAGTGCCAGTAACAATGGCCGGACGGAACTTTCCTGCTAACATGATTGTTCTGAAAGGCCAGGATATAGATGTAATTTTGGGTATGAATTGGTTAACTCAACACAAGGCAATTCTCAACACTGAACTCAGAACCGTCAGGTTGAGCTATAATCAAGAAGAAATTCTTTTGTCTCTCCCCAAAACCAATCCAGCCAAAGCTTCTGGTAGAATATTTGAAGCCATTGTACCGGAGATCAAGAACATTCCGGTAGTATGTGAATTTCCAGATGTATTTCCGGAAGATTTGCCTGGACTGCCCCCTGAAAGAGATGTAGAATTCGTAATTGAGCTAAAACCCGGTACGGCTCCCATCTCCCGAAGATCGTACCGTATGCCCCCTAATGAGTTAGCGGAATTGAAGATTCAATTACAAGATCTACTGAATAAGGGATTTATCCTGCCAAGCTCGTCCTCATGGGGTTGCCCCGCCATTTTTGTTAAGAAGAAGGATCAAACTCTGCGAATGTGCGTGGATTATCGACCCCTGAATGAGGTCACCATTAAGAATAAGTACCCTCTTCCAAGGATCGACATCTTATTTGATCAACTAACTGGGGCGAGGGTATTTTCCAAAATTGATCTCAGGTCGGGCTATCATCAAATCCGTATTCGGCCCGAGGATATACCGAAGACCGCATTTACTACGCGGTATGGATTGTTTGAATACCTGGTAATGTCTTTCGGGCTCACAAATGCTCCTGCCCACTTCACCTATTTGATGAACTCGGTGTTCATGCCCGAGTTAGACAAGTTCGTGGTGGTCTTCATTGACGATATCTTGATCTATTCTAAAAATGAAGAAGAGCATGCTCAGCATCTACGGATTGTATTGACGCGCCTGAGGGAACATCAGCTATATGCCAAGTTCAGCAAGTGCGCATTCTGGCTGGAGGAAATTCAATTTTTGGGGCACGTGTTATCAGCTAAAGGAATTGCGGTAGATCCTAGCAAGGTCAAAGATATTCTGGAGTGGAAACCCCCAACCACTGTTCACCAAGTCCGGAGTTTTCTTGGACTGGCTGGGTATTATCGCAGATTCATACCCGATTTTTCTAAGCTTGTGAAGCCAATCACAAGTTTGTTGAAGAATGACATTAAGTTCAAATGGTCTTCTAAGTGTAATGAAGCCTTTGAGCAATTGAAGACATTATTAACCACTGCTCCGGTATTGGCTCAACCAGACATCACTAAGCCTTTTGATGTATATTGTGATGCATGTGGCAGTGGGCTCGGCTGTGTACTGATGCAAGAAGGCCGAGTAATTGCATATGCTTCTAGGCAGCTGCGCCGACATGAGGAGCATTATCCAACTCATGATCTGGAGTTAGCTGCTGTGGTTCATGCCCTGAAAATATGGCGTCACTATCTGCTGGGAAATGTCTGTCACATATATACAGATCATAAAAGTTTGAAGTACATCTTCACCCAGTCAGAGTTAAATATGAGGCAAAGACGATGGCTTGAGCTCATTAAAGACTATGATCTGGAGATCCATTATCACCCAGGCAAGGCCAATGTGGTGGCAGATGCATTGAGTCGTAAGACTTCCTGCCACTATCTTATGGTGAAGGCCTCTGAGAACACTTTATGTCAAGAAATGGAGAAGCTAAACCTGGGGATAATCCAGCACAGGACTCTAAATCAGCTAAAGCTTGAGTCAATCGTTCTGCAAAAGATAATTGATGCTCAAAAGGATAATTTGGGTATGAAACACATACGAGAGAAGATAAGGGCTGGAACAGCCAAATGTTTCAAGGAAGACGATCAAGGTGTGTTATGGTTTAACAACTGCATAGTAGTGCCAAAAAATGAAGAGCTCCGCCAGCAAATCTTAGATGAAGCACATCTTAGTCGCTATTCTATTCATCCGGGAAGCACTAAGATGTATCATGATTTAAAGCAGCACTACTGGTGGACGAAGATGAAAATTGAAATTGCACGCTATGTGGCTAAGTGTGACACTTGCAGACGTGTCAAGGCCATACACATGAAAACTGCCGGTCCATTGCAGTCATTACCAATACCAACATGGAAATGGGAAGACATCAGTATGGACTTTATTGTAGGACTGCCCAGGACGATAAAGGGGTATGACTCAATTTGGGTTATAATTGATCGGCTTACAAAAATTGCTCACTTTCTGCCGGTCAAGACAAATTCCCCGGTTACTGTCTACGCCTAATTGTACATTGCTCGTATTCTTAGTCTGCATGGTGTTCCAAAGACCATAGTGTCGGATCGTGGACCTCAATTTGTAGCCAAGTTTTGGGAAGCACTTCACAAATATTTGGGTACTAAGTTACTCCACAGTTCGGCCTATCATCCTCAAACCAGTGGACAGACTGAGAGAGTGAACCAAATACTTGAAGATATGCTACGAGCATGTGTCCTGGATTTCTCACCAAAATGGGATGAATGTTTACCTTTGGTAGAGTTTTCATATAATAACAGTTATCAAGAAAGTATCAAGATGGCACCTTTTGAAGCTTTATACGGATGTCGGTGTCGTACTCCGCTAAATTGGTCTGAACCTGGTGAAAGGTATTTCTTTAGGCCTGATATGGTAAAGGAAACCGAAGAAAAGGTTCAGAAAATAATTCATAATATGAAGAAAGCCCAAACTCGTCAGAAGAGTTATGCAGACAAACGGCGAAGGCCCTTATATTTCCTGGAGGGAGACTATGTTTACCTGAAGGTCTCACCAATGAAGGGTGTATCGCGTTTCGGGGTTAAAGGAAAACTTGCACCTAGGTACATTGGTCCATTCCTGATACTTGAGCAATGTGGACCAGTGGCATACCGACTTCAGCTCCCCGAAACATTGTCTGCTGTACATAATGTGTTCCATGTATCGCAATTGAAGAAGTGTCTACGGGTTCCCGATCGAACCATTAAAGTAACAGATGTTGTCCTGGAACCAGACTTAACGTACTCGGAATATCCTATTCGAGTTCTGGATCAAAAGGACAGGGTTACCCGAAGAAAGACTCTCAAGTTCTACAAAATACAATGGAACCAGCATTCTGAAGAAGAGGCTACGTGGGAAACTCAAGACTTCTTGAATAAGAATTTCCCAGGCTTTCTAGCCTCATGTAATTTGTAAAATGTATATAGTTATTGCAATAAAGGAATGAACCCCCACACCACCCTGCCTTGTACCAGAAATAAGGAAATAAAAACATGACACATTTCCTTTTCCATTACTTACCCTAGGACTTTAAATCTCGGGACGAGATTCTTTTATGGGGGGAAGGATGTAACACCCCTGGTGTTACTATAACTAAAACTTGAGCATGGCATCATAAGCATTGTCATTGCATATGTTTGACACACCTAGAGTGCATTCACTAGGTAAAAATTTCAAACAAGTTGTATTGTTTTAATGTTTTTGCAAATAGAACCCTGGTTAAGGAACTTGACCCTAAATAGTGGTTAAAGGGGTAAAACTTAACCCAAGTTAAGAAAACCTAAGGATTTTAGGGTAAAAGTCATAAAATGACTCTAAGAACAAACTTGAATCCCTTTTATACCCCTGGGATACCAGAAACCCCAATTGGAACCCTGGAAAACCCTAAAACCAAACCCTAGGGGCTTATGTGCAAAATTAGTCCACTTTTGGACTAAAGTGCAAAAACCAAGCCAAATAAGTATTTTAAGTCAATTGGTTCACAAATATGTGGATTTGAAAGCCAAACCCTAAGTTTTGGACTTAAATGCAAAATGGACCTCATTTGAGTTTTATTCTAAGTCTGAAAATCAGAGAATGGGCTCAACTTTGGGGCTTTGAAACTTACAAAGTATAGGGTTTTTGCCCTAGGTCACCACATCAAAGTTGAAGACCAATTATAGGAGAACAACTTTGCTAAAGAGTGTGAGCTTAGTTGTTATGAGAAATTTGGAGAAAAACCCAATCAAAGTTTGACTGTCAGGCTGGTTCAGTCTGAAGTTCAGAGTTTCAGTGTAATGGAGCCAACTTTGAGCACGAGTTCAACCTTGATTTTGTACTCAAATGTGTTCAAGTCCTATAGTTGAATTGTAGCTGGTTTGTAACTCTACAACTTTGGTACAGAGTGTTGACAAAGTTGCAGTGTAAAATTTGGAGAAATACTGCTCTGAACTTGCTCTGTCAGGCTAACTGATGGGGTCTTCCCATGGTACAGTACCAGGACTGGATTAGATCGCCAGCAGGACTATCCTCGCCGCCGACGACTCCCTCCGTCGCGATTCGTGCTGTGGTCACCGTGATTTGTGCCCAAGCTAATCTGGTAGCGTTCAAGCCACGTCGCCGTGGATAAGTCCGGCCGGTAAAGCAATTCCGACCACTGTACTAGCTCGTCGCGGTGGAAACTGATAGGCTCACCGGTGAACCGTCGTGCCTCGGCCCTGCGCCGCGTGTCCTAACCGCGCCACCGCATCGCCGTGACTCCCTCTAAACTCCCTGTCGACCATCGGAGCTGCTGCCACGGTGAAAGCCACGTTTCCCCGTACTGAACTCGTCTTCCTCATCTCCGGCCGCCACCGCGCCATCCAAAATTCACAGGCCACCGCCCCCGGCGCCTATAAATTGAGTGTGCCATTGGGTCCGTAAGGTAGTCAAGCACTCAATCCACCAAGCCGTGCTCCTAATTACTTACTGGAACCCCCGAATTGCTCACTTCCCCTAAATTGGTTTTCTGCGGGCATAAGTAGGACATCACTGCGGCCAGTACACCTCAGGTCCGTTCATGCCCTCTGTTCATTTGTTTCGATGCTCTGGTATGCTCTTGATACTCACTGACCTGGCCAATTAGTCTAGAACCCATTAAATCACTGGGAACACTTTGTGTTGTCCCCAGATTGCACGGTCGTCGTGAGCAGAAAGGTTGAGAGCCCGAACTGTGCAATTGATCGGGGGGAAATACTCCTTAGGGGTAGAATCAGGTATGAACCAAAGATTAGCGTCAGTCTTTGCCCTCTCCAGCCGGTAGTGCTCACCGGATTTCGGCTTCCCGTGGGGAGTTTCGGCGAGGACCGGACGCGGTGAAGAAATAGAAGATGGAGGACCTTTCTGTGATTTGTCAGCGACACATCAAAAACAGTAGAAAAACCTGTTCACAGATAATGAAAACCCCGAGGTCTTTCCTGCAAAGTCGCCAGAGCGCGGGCGCACGCGCGCGTTTTCCCTCTGAACCTAGGCCTCTGGGCTAGAACCGGCCCATTACTGTGTAGAGTTTTTCCTTTTTCTTTTTATGCTGAGCTTTAGAAATATGTAGAAAATTATAGAAAAATGATAAAATTGTGAAACCAATTTTCCTAGACTCCTTATTTTCTCTAGAATTTTATAAAAATAGTTTTATGATTTTTAGTTTAAACAAAGAATTTTAGGGTATTTAAAGTGGTTAAAAGTAATAGTTATGGATTTTTAGAAAATAAGTAATAAGCCCAAAAATGTCCAAACTTTTTATGGGCACTTAAACCAATATTTAGAAGCCTTGGGTAGAATTTGGGTTGATTTGGACCTTGTTTGATCACTAAACCCAAAACCAACCCCCCCTGCCCTATGAACTCCTTTACTGACTCCGGAAACCCTAGGTTCTCGGAGTACCGTGAAGGAAAGTTGTACTCAAGACTTAGATAATAAGTTTATATTATCTTCGCATCCTCATGAGCATCCCATGGCATCCATTCTTATGCTTGTATATGGTTATGTTAGAACACGAAGAAGAAGAAGAAGTCACTGAAGTGGGAACTCCACCATCCTCAGATCCTCAAACCGGCAACTGCTTTTATTTCGATATTTGTGGATCCGAGCAGGACTCACCTGATAACAAAGGCAAGCCCCGGTGCATTTGCCACCTCCTTTGATGTTTTTAAAAATCTTTCTCACTTGCTTGCTGCATTAGGTGATAAGAGTTGATTGATTAAACAATTCCTGCATTATCTTCCTTGATCTTGATTACCCTCCTTGAAACCCTGTTTTACAAAGAGGTTTTACTATGCTTAGTATTGCTTAGAAAAACACAAGGATTTGTTTTACAAAAGATGTTTGGCAAAGTGGGAGGGATGTTTTCAAAAATAAAACTTGATGGTGAATCCATCATGGCCATGATGGGTTCAACATCGGAAAAGATGTACCTCTGTCAGGTACCAAGTTTTTGGGTTAAAAAGATTAAGCTGAGACCGGGCGGGTGACTTGCACGAGAAAGAGAGTCTCGGTGTAGTGTCTCCGTCTGAGTCGATTAAGGACCTTGTCGATGTAGGCCTGCTGACCGAGGACCCTTTAACTGGTCACATGCCTCGTCATGGGTAAGCCTTGCCTCGGGCAGACTAAGGCCAGAATAAGATAACACGAAATGGGCGTGGAGCGGTGGCGAGAGTAGCGTGTACCCTCCGTGGCAAGAGGCTGGACGGTGGTGTATCTGTGCTCTCGGTTTGCGTGAACCTGATCTGGTCTTAAGAAACCCAGTGGCGGGTTGACATATGCAAGGGTTAAGTGCTACATATGTCGTGTGATTGGAGATCCTCAGCTGAGTATAATCGATTCGGATCGCCGTACCTCCGCGGTTATGGAGACTTGGCCACTGACTTACACGTAGCATTCCACTAAAGATGATGGGTTTTTGTTAAGAAACTTGCTAGTACAGGACCAGTGATTGAACTAGGGTAGAAAGAACTCTAGTGCAGGTAATTTTACTTAACTCGACAAATAAAATTGGATTTTTAAGGATCCACTTTAGTAAGCATTTCTGCAAAACAGAGTCTTTGATTATTGAAAAGCCTTACCTTGACTCCCATATAACCAGCATACCCTTGAGAGTCTTTTCTTTAGTCGGGTAAGACTTGCTGAGTAATTCCATACTCAGGGTTTATCCCTTCGTTGTTTTTAGGTGAGGAAGTAGCAGACTTTTGCTGCTTCTGTGCCAAGGTGGTTCCCAAAGAAGAAAAACAAGACTGAAGTGCGGGAGGACTCGGTCCTCCACATAGGATCTTTTGTTTATAGCCTTTCGGGAGAAGTTTGTGTCTCCCTTGGTTTGTATAATATTACTACTCTGCACTCACTTTTAGACTGGTCTGTAATAAAATAACTCGAGCTTGCTTTTGAAATAAATGTAAGTTTATGTAATTCGCTTCCGCATGTCTTTATCTCCGATGATCTGTAATGTCTGCAAGACGGGTGAAACGTTCCTGGTAACGTCGGGAAAGATACCGAGCTTGTCAAGTGACTTAGGAACATCTACAGGGTGTCTGATGTCTGTTAGACAAGGACAACTATAGGTGGGCCTAATTACTTGGGAGGTTCCGTCACAACGACCAGACCAGCCGAAGCATTGCGCGAGGCGTTAAGACCTCGGAGGAGTCAAACCACTCCTCCGAGGCCTCGGGGGCTACACCCGGTGGGTGCGCTCGCGCGCACCCACCGGAACAAAACGCAACCGAGAAAGGCTGGTCCCCTTGCAAAAAAGTGCGACGAAAGCCTCCAAGCGAGTGCTAACACTCCCTTCGAGGCTCAGGGGCTATTGTCGGGGACCATAATTAGGGGTACCCTCAAGGCTCCTAATTCTTAGCTGGTAACCCCCATCAGCATAAAGCTGCAAAGGCCTGATGGGTGCGAATAAGTCAGGGATCAGTCCATTCGAGGGACCCGATCACGCCTCGCCCGAGCCTAGCCTCGGACAAGGGCAGCCGACCCCGGAGGATCTCCGCCTCGCCCGAGGCCCCCCTCCAGCGGCGAACATATTTCTGGCTCGCCCGAGGCCCTGTCTTCGCTAAGAAGCAACCCTGACCAAATCGCCGCACCGACCGACCAAATCGCAGGAGCATTTAATGCAAAGGTGGCCTGACACCTTTATCCTGACGAGAGCCCCTCAGCCGACAGAGCCGAAGTGACCGCCATCACTTCGCCGCTCCACTGACCGGTCTGACAGAAAGACAGCGCCGCCTGCGCCGCTTCGACTGCGATGCCACTTGACAGAGTGAGGCTGACAGGCAGTCAGGCCCGGCCGCAGGCACCATAGGAAGCTCCGCTTCGCCCGACCCAAGGCTCGGACTCGGGCTAAGCCCCGGAAGACGGCAAACTCCGCTCCGCCCGACCCAGGGCTCGGACTCGGGCTAAGCCCCGGAAGACGGCGAACTCCGCTCCGCCCGACCCAAGGCTCGGACTCGGGCTAAGCCCCGGAAGACGGCGAACTCCGCTCCGCCCGACCCAGGGCTCGGACTCGGGCTAAGTCCCGGAAGACAGCGAACTCCGCTCTGCCCGACCCAGGGCTCAGACTCGGGCTAAGCCCCGAAAGACGGCGAACTCCGTTCCGCCCGACCCAGGGCTCGGACTTGGGCTCAGCCCCAGAAGACGGCGAACTCCGCTCCGCCCGACCCAGGGCTCGGACTCGGGCTAAGCCCCGGAAGACGGCGAACTCCGTTCCGCCCGACCCAGGGCTCGGACTTGGGCTCAGCCCCAGAAGACGACGAACTCCGCCTCGCCCGACCTAGGGGCTCGGACTCGACCTCGGCCACGGAAGACGGACGCGACCTTGACCTCGGAGGAGCCTCCACATCGCCCCAACCTAGGGCGCAGGCCGGCCACGTCAACAGGAGGCGCCATCATTACCCTACTCCGAGCTGACTCAGGCTACGGGGAACAAGACCGACATCCCATCTTGCTCGCTCCGCCAGATAGGCAATGATGGCGCCCCGCACGCTCCCTGACGATGGCGGCTCTCGGCCCCCTTACGGAAGCAAGAGGACGTCAGCAAGGACTCGACGGCCCCGACAGCTGTCCCTCCGCCAGGCTCCAACGCTCCTCCGACGGCCACGACATCACACAAACCGGGCGCCAAAATCTCTCCGGCCGCCACGATGGCGTGTACTTAGGGCGCTAGCTCTCCTCCGCTAGACACATAGCACTCTGCTACACCCCCCCATTGTACACCCGGATCCTCTCCTTACGCCTATAAAAGGAAGGACCAGGGCCCTCTTAGAGGGGGTTGGCCGCACGGGGACGAGGACGAGACAGGCGCTCGCGTGAGGCCGCTCGCTCCCTCCCCCTTGTGGACGCTTGTAACCCCCTACTGCAAGCGCACCCGACCTGGGCGCGGGACGAACACGAAGGCCGCGGGATTTCCACCTCTCTCTCGCCCATCTCCGGCCACCTCACTTTCCCCCTTCGCGTTCCGCCTCGCGTCGACCCATCTGGGCTGGGGCACGCGGCGACATTTCACTCGTCGGCTTAGGGACCCCCCGGTCTCGAAACGCCGACAACAGTGTGTGCACTTAATTACGCTATTTTATAAAATTCTATTCTTTCTGTTTTCTCCTTTCTTTTCTAAATAGAAATTATACATATAACTAAAAAATTGTTTATTTATAATTCTTCTAACATTAATATTCTAAGAATTAATTGTAAATTACTAATTGGACTTTTAATAAATTCTAAAATTCATCATAAACAAAATTAACTAAGATATTACTTATCTAGTGTTTTCATTACTAACACATGGTCTACCAAATTCTGTCATTCCTCTTTCCAAACCCAAATTCTAAAGAAATCGTAAACCAATATCGCATCTAAAAACCATTCACTAATTCATCGCACAAATACTCAAAATCAATCGTCTACACACATGAATTCCAAATCACAACGAATAGATACCAAATTCATGAATTAATTCAAAACATGATTTTGGAATTATAAAAATATTTGGGTTGTCTTCAACCTTGTCGTGAATGGAGGGATTTGGTTGCGGTGAGGCGAGGCACGACCAAGGACGAGCGAAGACGGTGCGGACGAGGCTCGGCGTTGGGCGCGGATGGTCCAGTTGGTGTGCTGCGCGGTCGCGTCGACGACAGACGGCGTAACTCCAGCGATGCGTTCGGATGGCGGGGCGCGGATTCCGATGAGGCTCCATGGATGGCGGACGATTGACGAACGGCGTGGGCACGGTTGCCGGGGTGCTGCACGGGCAAGCTTCGGCGTGGGCACGACGGTAATGGGCACGACGGACGGCTGCGAGGGCGAGCTTCACGGTGGTGAGCTGGGCACGGTGCGAGCAGGGGCTCGATCGAGGTGGTGTTCCTAGCGCGGTGGTTCGCCGGGATGTGGACGACGAAGCTCGCCGAGACGGGTGGGGCTCCGGCGAGGCGGTCCGGCGACGAGCTTCACGGCGGTGAGCTTGGGATGGCTTGGAGAGCGAGCTTGGGGATGGAGAGGGAGAAGGGCTCGGCTGCCCTTTTATAGAGGAGGAGAGTGAGTGAAAACGCTGGGAGGAGGAAATGGTGGCCGACGGTTTTTACTCCATGAATGCCATTGATGTGTCGGTTTCATCACTAATGGAGAGAGGTAATGGGGGGAAGAGTAAGTGGGGCGGCGGTTATGAGCTTGGGGACGGCGAGGGGGCTCAACCGGCGTCGGGCACGGGGCTGCTCGGCTGCGCGACGGCCTGGGCGCGTGAGGTGCGGTCGGGCGTCGGGGTCACGGTGCTCTAGCGGCCTAGGCGCGGGTGTTGCGCGGAACGCGGCGGCCTGGCGCGGCGGGGCTGGGCGCGGGGCTACGCGGCGCGCGCCCTGGCTTCCTGGCGGCGGCGTGGGAAGGAAGAGGGGAGGGAGAAGAGAGAGGGCGCGCGTGGGGCCCACCTAGCGGTGAGGGAGGAAAGGGAGGGGGTGGCTGGATGGGCCAAATGGGCCATAGGGCTGGTAGTTAGGGTTTCATTTTTTGTATAGAAAGAATAATATATAATTAAAAATACAGAATAAATATAATTTTATTATTAACTCAATAAAACTTATTTCATATAAATTATTTCAAGAATTAAATAAATGGCTCTTCTCATAATAAAATAAAATCAACCAATTAGAATTTTGTATTTACTTACAAACTAAAATTTATTTATATACATATTTTCCAAAAATATTATTTTAGCACTCCATTATCGTTTTGTAAAAATGAGATTTTTCTTCACAAGATCAAATCCATAAATTGGATTTGCAAATCAATTCAAACAAAATATATGCTTCGGCATGAGTGCAACAAACACTTAGTAAAATTTTATCTATTCAAGAATTGTTCAATTTATTTATATTACCATTTTACTATTAGAAATCATAAGTATTTTTTCTTTTTATTGAAAATAATAATATAAACTAAGTTATCTTTAATTGATGGATTTAGGGTGTTACAAAATCTACCCCCTTAAAAAGAATCTCGTCCTCGAGATTAGGGAAGGCTAGCAAGAAAACAATAGTGATATATGGTTTCTCGTAGGTTCTTGGTTCACACTTTAACTCTTCGAAATCTATAGAACTTATTGTTTCTTCGCTCCGCAACATATACTAATCAGGTGATCTCCATCATCATACTTTTAAATCGGTTGGTCTTCTGGGTTATAGCTTGGGTCTTGTTCTGTAGTCTTCTTCGCTAGTCAGTCAAGTCGCGTCTTAGGGCATTGACGAATAATATGTCCTTCGTTCTTGCAGTAGAAGCAAGCACCTCTTGCTTTGAGTTCTTTGCGAGTCAACTTTTCTTGGCCAACAGGTGATGAGGGATGATTGGGTGTCTGTATCTCATATAGCTGAGTCTGGCTTGATTCTTCTGTTTGGGTATCCATGTGTTTCGTGGCTTTTGCTTGTGGTTGAGGTGGACTACTCATATATCCAAACAATTTTCTATTCCTTTTGTTATTCTTCATGATGTTGATAGAAGTTTCTGTGCATTTTTGTTCATATTCCATGTTTGGAGACTGAGATAGCTTAATCTCGGAGGTGTTCGGTAGTGAACTCTTCTTAGGACAGTTACAAAGGTAATGATCTTCACGTCCACATAGATAGCAAGCTTTTCTTGAAGTTATTTCTTGACTTTTCCATGTTTCCATTTTTGTTTCTTGGACCTAATGCAACGATAGGGTTGAAACTGTGTGCAGGTGATAGTCCATCCATCAATGTAACACTCATGTGCTTCTTTTTGGAGCTAGGCATCCTTGTGATGTTTCCTTTTTGGAATACCTGACAATTCATCGACTGACAGTGCATTAGGTATTCGAGAATCTGCTATTAGTTGTTCTTGGGGAGACCATTGTCTTTTTATGCCAGAAAACAAAATCTGGTTCTTCTGTTTTGTAGTTTCACTTTCGTTTCTACTAATCTGGCGACAAGGAATTCGATAGTACTCACAACAACAACATGTTCCAAGATCATTTGTTTGTTGTAACACCCGGTTTTAAAGAACAAAGCCGGGTGCATCTCATACATGCGCCAAGAAGACAACACATATAATAACAGAGTGTATAGAGATAAATGTCATTAACATCAGAGTATTTATTACATAGCGGAAGACTTATTACAAAATAAAGTAATAAAGATAAAACAAACTAAGGATCGACGGCGCAGATGTCGACTGGGAAACGCCACCTAGATCAGATCGAACTCCTCAGTGTTAGGCGGCTCCTCCTGAACCACCTGATCATCTCCTGTGGGGGGGGTGTGAGATAGCAAGGGTGAGCTCACACATGATCATAGCTCAACAAGTTGTGGGGAACCAGTGGACATAAACTCACAAAGGTGTGAGTTCATGTGATGTGTAAGGCTTAATCAAAGACAGGGGTTAAAGCTGAGCATTGCTTTTAAGTAGTTGGTCAAAATTTTATTAGCAATTACTAAGTGTAAGTAAATACCAAACCATAAGTAAAGTAATAGAACAAAATTAATAATAAACCCATGCAATGCAAATGACAAATTGAATTTAAGTTCCATAGTTAAACATCAGAGAGTCCTGAGCTGCTCATGACCGCGAGCTCGGCTAGTATACCAGTTTTACACTCTGCAGAGGTTGTACCCTTTACCCACAAGTCATGTTACCCATCTGCCAAGGGGTCATGAATCCCATATACCTCTACCTAGGAAGCACGGCAGGGCAACACTACGAGGCCTTTACAAAGTTCCACTAGCTTCCGAAAACCCGCTACAGTTTATGGGAAGATCCAGTAAAGGGTTCCTGGCTGATAGCCATCGCAGCAAAATCAACCAGGGACCTCCCCGCACTGACCTCTCCCCTACTGCCCTTGCCCCTTTCGGGTAAGGTAGTCTTCCACTAGCTTTCCTAATTAGTCAGCCAAGGGCGTCCCATTCCACCCTTGTGGTGGCACGTGGTTCTCAAGTTAAGCTCTATGTTCCAATTAACATTAATGATAACAACATGAACATAAACAGAATAACAACAAGAATTGGAACATAGAGGTAATAAATGATTATCCCAAAACCATATAAAGCAATAGCAAACTACCCAAGTGATTCAGGGGTGAACAAGGTAATGAGATAAACAATCTAGGGAGTCCTATTGGGTCCCATCAAAATTAACCTATGCATGAATAAGTGATATTAAAGAACATTATTGGGTAAAAAGTGGTCAAGGGCACAACTTGCCTTCAATGAGCTCCTGCTCAGCTACTTCAACTTGCTGCTCACCAGTATCCTCAGCAACGGGCTCTTCTACTCGCCACAATACAAACAAGCACAGTGCATATAGAGAAATTAACATTACACCAAACATATAAACAAAATGCACAGAGATATTCTACATATTAAAATAAAATCCTAGGAACAGAAATCATATTTTTCTGAGTTATAGATTTTAAGTTATACATTTTCAAAGGCTTTATGTGTTTTAAATAGGATTAAGTGATAAATAAATTTCCTTACTGTTTTTATGCCAAAACAGAGACACTAAATGAAAGAGGATAAAATTACAAAATTTTAGGAACTGGAATGAATTAATTTGGAGTTAGTATGAATTTTCTATGAATTTATAAAGTTCTAGCAATTATTTTTCTATTAAAAATCTATTTAATAATCATTTATTCTGGTTTTATTATGCTCTGGACTGGGCCTCAATTAATGGAAATGCCAGGGGCTACGGGATAAGAATCCAGAGACCCAGCGCATAGTTACAAATGGACTGCGGGTTAATTCACTTATTTCCCGAGGACTCTTTAACAAAATGCACCCACGAAGGGGTACCAACTAATCTGGACCATCCGATCCGAAACGAACGCGTAGGATTAGATTCGCGAGTTATGAACCGGTACGCGCCCAGAGCCGTGGGATCCACGATCGACGGCACGGATTTAATGAACCCGAGATTAACTCTGCACCGCTGGATCACGCATCGACGGACGCCGTGCGATCGAGCGAAGGGGTATCCCCAATCTAATCGGGACCGTCCACGCGCCATCCGACGGCGCGCGTAAAGTCTTCCTCCCCCAACCCGGCTGAGCGACGGCGAGCAGCATCCGCGGCGGCTGGCTCGCCGGTGAGGGCAAAATCCAGCCACCAGCACTCCCCCGAGTCCAAAATTAACTAGTGCTAGACGTTGAGAAGGGCATGGCGAGGAGAATGAGGGCTGGATTTACCGTGATTGAGGGCCGGAGAGGGGCTGACCACGCGGTGGCGCGGATCCGCGGCGGTGACAAAGTGCGACGAGCAATTCCACGCACCCAGGACGAAGACGAGCCCGGGCAACCTCCGCACCGGCTTCAAGGGGTCCCGGAGATGGATTCCGCACACCAAATCGAGGATGAGTCGACGGTGAGCGAGTCCGAGCGTGCGGCGGCTTGAGCTCTAACCTGGCGGCGGCGCTCTTGAGTTCTACGGCTCCGGCGGCTGGGTGAGGTGGACACCGGGTGCCACGGACGGGTTGGTATTTGTATCCGTGGGACACGTCAACGCACGACGCCGCCCGCCCGGGATCTCCGGCGAGGTCGACGCGGAGCGCGCGGAAGCCGTTGACACGCGAAGGCTGACGCGCCTGGCCCACGCGCCAGTGGAGGGAAGGAGATCGAGCGCGCGGGCGGAGAGGCTGACGGCGGGCCCCGCGAAGCAGCCTCACGGATAAGCGCTCGCGCCTGCCAGAGGGCCCCGCCCGTCAGAGTGCCCACGCGCGCGGGGAGCAGAGCCTGACAAGGGGGCCCCGGGTGTCGGCGCCCTCACGCGTGGAGGTGGGCCGCGCGGAGAGCACCCCTTGGTGGGCCGAAATGCCCTACCGAAGCCCAGGTAAGGTTTATTTCTTTTTTCCTTTTTATTTTTCTGTTTTCTTTCTTCATTTTCAAACCAAATTTGACTTAATTCAAACTTTTGTGGATTCTCTTCTAAAAACTCTATTTTTGCATCTAAAAATAGTAAGCCTGAAGATATTTATGTATACATTTTATTTATATTTCCATATCTCTTCTCTTTTCCTTATTTTCAAAACCCTAATTTCAAATTTTTGGGTTAAATCAAGTTTCAAATAATTAATACCTCATTATTTTTATCCTCATGGTTTATTTAATGCACAACACATAAAACTCCAACAATGCACTTTTTCTTTATTTTATCATAATTGTTTTATTTGGTCACTCTCAATTACATAGGTGCTCTTTTTATGATGCAAATGAAACACACAAAATGAGAAGCTTTCTCTCTATTACTCTTGATATACAACTTGAGTATTACAAATCCTACCCCCCTTAAAAATAATCTCGTCCTCGAGATTTAAGAAGAACTAGAGAAAAGGTTGGGAAAATCTATGCGAAGCTCTTCTTCTCTTTCCCAAGTTGCTTCATCTTCACTGTGGTGACTCCATTGGACTTTGCACATCTTTATAACCTTATTCCTTGTAACTCGAGTCAATGTATCCAAAATCTTGATGGGGTACTCCGTGTAAGTCAAATCACCTTGAACACTGAGCTCTTCCATTGGTAACTGTTCCTCGGGAACACGGAGACACTTCTTCAGTTGAGATACGTGAAACACATTATGCACATCTGATAGACTAGCAGGTAACTCGAGTTGGTATGCCATCTCCCCAACTCTTCTAAAGATCAAGAATGGTCCAATGTAGCGAGGGGACAATTTGCCCTTGACTTTGAATCTCCTCATTCCGCGCAGTGGTGACACCTTGAGATACACATAATCTCCTTCTTCAAATTCCAGTGGCCTCCTTCTATTATCAGCATAACTCTTCTGCCTGGTTTGTGCCACTCTCAAATTCTCTCGAATTATACGAACTTGTTCTTCTGCTTCTTGAATCAATTCAGGACCAAAGAACTGTCTCTCTCCAGTCTGATCCCAATATAGAGGAGTCCTGCACTTTCTCCCATATAAAGCTTCAAAAGGTGACATCTTCAGACTGGCCTGGTAACTATTATTGTACGAGAACTCAGCATACGGTAGACTTTTATCCCAACTTCCTCCATGTTGAAGGGCACATGCTCTCAACATATCCTCCAAAACTTGATTAGTCCTTTCGGTCTGTCCATCCGTCTGAGGGTGATAGGCTGTGCTGAAATTCAACTTCGTACTCATGTTCTCATGAAAGCTTCTCCAAAATCTTGAGGTAAACTGCGAACCTCGATCAGACACGATCTTCTTTGGCACTCCATGCAAACACACAATCCGGGCCATATATAACTCTGCCAGCTGAGAACCTTTATGAGTAGTCTTCACAGGAATAAAGTGAGCCACTTTAGTCAATCTATCCACAATCACCCATATTGCATCATATCCTTTCTGGGTGCGAGGCAATCCAGTAATGAAATCCATACCAATCTCTTCCCATTTCCACTCGGGTATCTTCAGTGGATGCAGTAATCCAGCTGGCCTCTGGTGTTCAGCCTTAACTCTTTGACATACATCGCACATAGCCACATGTGCAGCTACATCTCTTTTCAATCCATACCACCAATACTTCCGCTTCAAATCCTGATACATCTTGGTACTACCAGGATGAATAGAATAATCCGAGTCATGGGCCTCCTTTAAAATAGTCTCTCGAAGGCTTTTAATATCAGGGACACACATCCTGTCCTTGAACCATACAGTGCCCTGCTCATCTTCCGTGAACTCCGGAACTCGACCTTCAGTAATCAGATCCTTAATTTCTTTTATCTTATCATCACCAATTTGTCCCTTGCGGATCTCTTGCTCTAAAGTAGGTTCCACATCAATTGTAACTCCTTCAGTATGAGCAACTATCCCCAGGTTAAGTCTCCTGAAATCCTCAACAATCTCATCGGGTAGCTGGGCAACAACAGCTGAATGAACATGCTCCTTGCGACTCAAGGCATCTGCAACCAAGTTTGCCTTGCCCGGGTGATAGTGAATCTCCAAATCATAATCCTTAATAAGCTCCAACCAACGGCGTTGCCTAAGGTTGAGGTCCTTCTGAGTGAATATATACTTCAAACTCTTATGATCCGTATACACTTGGCACTTGGTCCCCATGATATAATGTCTCCAAATCTTAAGTGCATGCACAACGGCTGCCAATTCCAAGTCATGAGTGGGGTAGTTCAATTCATGTCTCCGCAACTGACGAGAAGCATAAGCAATCACATGTCCTTCTTGCATGAGCACACATCCTAAACCTTGGCCACATGCATCGCAATAGATGTCAAATCCTTTTTGTAAGTCCGGCATAACCAATACTGGTGGCGACATCAACCTCTTCTTCAATAGATCAAAGCTGTCTTGACACTTCTCGTCCCACTTAAATTCTTTTCCTTTCTCCAAAAGCGAAGTCATCGGCTTAGCAATCTTAGAAAATCCTTCAATAAATCTCCGATAATAGCCTGCTAATCCCAAGAAACTCCGAATCTCAGTAACTGTAGTGGGTACTTTCCACTCCATTATCTCCTTAACCTTAGCAGGATCCACTGCTATTCCTCCATTAGAAATAATATGACCAAGAAATGGCACTTCGCCAATCCAAAACTCGCACTTGCTGAACTTGGCATATAGCTGGTTATCTCGTAGCTTCTGTAGCACCATCCTCAGATGTTCCTCGTGATCACTATCACTCTGAGAATAAATAAGAATATCGTCGATGAATACCACGACGAATCTGTCCAAATACTCCATAAACACCTTGTTCATTAAGTTCATAAAATAGGCTGGTGCATTAGTCAATCCAAACGACATAACTGTGAACTCATATAATCCATATCTAGTCGAGAAAGCCGTCTTGGGGATGTCCGATGGTCTAATCCTCATCTGATGGTAACCGGATCGGAGATCAATCTTCGAAAATACTCTAGCACCTCTCATTTGATCAAACAGGTCCTCAATGCGGGGCAACGGATACTTGTTCTTCACTGTAACATCATTAAGAGATCTGTAATCCACACACATCCGTTGCGATCCATCCTTCTTCTGTACAAACAAGACCGGTGCTCCCCAAGGTGAGGAACTCGGACGAATGTACCCAGCCTCTTGTAACTCAGTTAACTGCTTCTTCAGTTCCTTCAACTCTTCTACGGACATTCTATATGGCCGTTTAGAAATAGGGGCGGTTCCAGGTAAGAGATCAATAACAAACTCAACTTCTCTATCAGGTGGCATCCCTGGTAACTCCTCTGGAAAGACATCCGGAAAATCTCTAACCACCCGGATATTGTCACCGACAAACTCCTCAGGCATGAAGAACATTGCACGCATAGATGAGGAGGTTACTGCAATGTTAACTTGAAACCTTTCTCCTTTAGTAGTAGTGAGTTCTACGGTACCTCTACCACATGCTATAACGGCCTTTGCCTTTCTTAGCCATGACATACCAAGGATTAAATCTATACTGCTTGACTCCAATATTATAGCAGTAGCTCCAAATTCTCTACCCATAATAGTTAATGTCAATCTACGTGTCATTTGATTTGCCTCAACATGCCCTTTAGGTGTAATTACTATCAGGGGTTTTCTCATATTTAGCAGTGGTATTTCATTTGTGTTGGCATATCTAGCAGACATGAATGAATGTGTAGCACCAGAATCAAATAATATGGTTGCAGGAATTGCATTAACATAAAACATACCAATTACGAGGTCCCCTCCGTCTGGAGTAGCATCAACGCTGACTTGATTAACCTTGGCAATAGAATATCCCTTGCCAGTTCCTGGAGTTTGCTGCCTGTTCTGTACTGGAGTAGTAGCAATCCTCTGTGGGCAGACATTTGCATAATGACCAATCTTCCCACACTTGTAACATTGAGTGCCCGGACTCTGTCCTGAAAACTTCGTCGGGGTGCCAGTAGGGGTAGCCTGTCGAGGAGGTGGAGTCCTCAGTGGTGACTGCTGAACTGGGCGTGGTCCTCCTGGTCGAGTCGGTGTACCCTGGGGTGAACTGTAGCGAGGACGAACGCTGCTGCTTCCTTGTCCTTGAGATATTGCCTTCCTCTTCAAATCTCCCAGCTGAACACGCTTGTGTTCAATAGCCAGTGCCTTATCAAGCAGCCTCTGAAATGATGGAAATGTGTGTGCCACTAGAGCATACTGCAAGGGTCCATTAAGTCCTTCAATAAAATGCTCCTGCTTCCTCTCGTCTTCAGCAACTTCTTCAGGGGCATATCTGGATAACTGAATAAACTTGTCTCTGTACTCGCTGACGGACATACTCCCTTGCTTCAGCGACAGAAATTCCTTCTTCTTAATCTTTATCATCCCAGCTGGAATATGATAGTTCCTGAACTGCGTACTGAACTCTGCCCAAGTAATAGTATCCGCAGCATCGTGGGCAGCAGTATAAGAATCCCACCAGTCAGCAGCAGGACCAATCAGACGTCCCGAAGCATATAAAACCTTCTCACGGTCCGTGCATTGTGCAATATTCAGCATCTTCTCAATTGCTTTCAGCCAATCATCTGCATCAAGTGGATCTGGTGAGCTTGCAAATGTGGGTGGCTTATGGCTCATGAACTCCCTATGCTTGTCTCGGGGTGGAACTGGTGGTGGTGGTGGAGGCAGTGGTACTTGTTGCTGCTGTTGCTGTTGTTGCATTTGCTGTTGCAGCTGCTGTTGTTGCGCCCTCCTTTCCTGACGTATCTCATCTCGCTCCTGGCGCAACTCCTGTCGTATATCCTCTCTTTCTTGTCGCATCTCCTGGCGTTCTTGCTGCATCTGAGCACGCATATCAGCCATAGTATCTGCCATCTGCTGCATCATTGCCATCTGAGCAGCAACCAGTGGGTCAACTCCGCCTGGTGGAGGATTAGGAGGATTCATCCCAGCAGGCTGTGGCTGAGGTTGTCTTCGAGTGTGTTGGTTAGGAGGCAAGTCAATTCCACCACCCCGCCTGGTATTGACCATCTGAGTTAGATACATATGGTAAGAAAATAGTAGACAAGGCAGGTATTTACAAATCAGGTTACTTTGGGGGATTTATCAGCTAAGCAGATTAATATTTTACATATCCTAGCTAATTCAATACCTTATGGTGGTACATACTGAGATGTCCATAGTTCAATCAATCAAAGAAGCAAATCAGGCATTTAGCATCAGCACAATCAAACAACATTTTAATAGAGAAAATAATTTTTTTTTTAATTTGGTCTTAGGCCTCCTATCTCTTAAAAATGTCATATGGGTAGGATTCCAAGGTTTGAAATCCATCTTGTCTCAGAGTAGAAAAGGTAAGAATGATCAGAGTAGGACAGTAGAAGGTGAGACAGGATTAAGATAAGTGTAGAAAGAATCAGAGTAAGGTGAGTGTAGAATGAATCAGAATGAGATAAGTAGGTAAGGGTTGTCCAGTCTATCTAGGTTTCGTCCTACAGTCAACATTTGCTCCGATACCACTTCTGTAACACCCGGTTTTAAAGAACAAAGCCGGGTGCATCTCATACATGCGCCAAGAAGACAACACATATAATAACAGAGTGTATAGAGATAAATGTCATTAACATCAGAGTATTTATTACATAGCGGAAGACTTATTACAAAATAAAGTAATAAAGATAAAACAAACTAAGGATCGACGGCGCAGATGTCGACTGGGAAACGCCACCTAGATCAGATCGAACTCCTCAGTGTTAGGCGGCTCCTCCTGAACCACCTGATCATCTCCTGTGGGGGGGGTGTGAGATAGCAAGGGTGAGCTCACACATGATCATAGCTCAACAAGTTGTGGGGAACCAGTGGACATAAACTCACAAAGGTGTGAGTTCATGTGATGTGTAAGGCTTAATCAAAGACAGGGGTTAAAGCTGAGCATTGCTTTTAAGTAGTTGGTCAAAATTTTATTAGCAATTACTAAGTGTAAGTAAATACCAAACCATAAGTAAAGTAATAGAACAAAATTAATAATAAACCCATGCAATGCAAATGACAAATTGAATTTAAGTTCCATAGTTAAACATCAGAGAGTCCTGAGCTGCTCATGACCGCGAGCTCGGCTAGTATACCAGTTTTACACTCTGCAGAGGTTGTACCCTTTACCCACAAGTCATGTTACCCATCTGCCAAGGGGTCATGAATCCCATATACCTCTACCTAGGAAGCACGGCAGGGCAACACTACGAGGCCTTTACAAAGTTCCACTAGCTTCCGAAAACCCGCTACAGTTTATGGGAAGATCCAGTAAAGGGTTCCTGGCTGATAGCCATCGCAGCAAAATCAACCAGGGACCTCCCCGCACTGACCTCTCCCCTACTGCCCTTGCCCCTTTCGGGTAAGGTAGTCTTCCACTAGCTTTCCTAATTAGTCAGCCAAGGGCGTCCCATTCCACCCTTGTGGTGGCACGTGGTTCTCAAGTTAAGCTCTATGTTCCAATTAACATTAATGATAACAACATGAACATAAACAGAATAACAACAAGAATTGGAACATAGAGGTAATAAATGATTATCCCAAAACCATATAAAGCAATAGCAAACTACCCAAGTGATTCAGGGGTGAACAAGGTAATGAGATAAACAATCTAGGGAGTCCTATTGGGTCCCATCAAAATTAACCTATGCATGAATAAGTGATATTAAAGAACATTATTGGGTAAAAAGTGGTCAAGGGCACAACTTGCCTTCAATGAGCTCCTGCTCAGCTACTTCAACTTGCTGCTCACCAGTATCCTCAGCAACGGGCTCTTCTACTCGCCACAATACAAACAAGCACAGTGCATATAGAGAAATTAACATTACACCAAACATATAAACAAAATGCACAGAGATATTCTACATATTAAAATAAAATCCTAGGAACAGAAATCATATTTTTCTGAGTTATAGATTTTAAGTTATACATTTTCAAAGGCTTTATGTGTTTTAAATAGGATTAAGTGATAAATAAATTTCCTTACTGTTTTTATGCCAAAACAGAGACACTAAATGAAAGAGGATAAAATTACAAAATTTTAGGAACTGGAATGAATTAATTTGGAGTTAGTATGAATTTTCTATGAATTTATAAAGTTCTAGCAATTATTTTTCTATTAAAAATCTATTTAATAATCATTTATTCTGGTTTTATTATGCTCTGGACTGGGCCTCAATTAATGGAAATGCCAGGGGCTACGGGATAAGAATCCAGAGACCCAGCGCATAGTTACAAATGGACTGCGGGTTAATTCACTTATTTCCCGAGGACTCTTTAACAAAATGCACCCACGAAGGGGTACCAACTAATCTGGACCATCCGATCCGAAACGAACGCGTAGGATTAGATTCGCGAGTTATGAACCGGTACGCGCCCAGAGCCGTGGGATCCACGATCGACGGCACGGATTTAATGAACCCGAGATTAACTCTGCACCGCTGGATCACGCATCGACGGACGCCGTGCGATCGAGCGAAGGGGTATCCCCAATCTAATCGGGACCGTCCACGCGCCATCCGACGGCGCGCGTAAAGTCTTCCTCCCCCAACCCGGCTGAGCGACGGCGAGCAGCATCCGCGGCGGCTGGCTCGCCGGTGAGGGCAAAATCCAGCCACCAGCACTCCCCCGAGTCCAAAATTAACTAGTGCTAGACGTTGAGAAGGGCATGGCGAGGAGAATGAGGGCTGGATTTACCGTGATTGAGGGCCGGAGAGGGGCTGACCACGCGGTGGCGCGGATCCGCGGCGGTGACAAAGTGCGACGAGCAATTCCACGCACCCAGGACGAAGACGAGCCCGGGCAACCTCCGCACCGGCTTCAAGGGGTCCCGGAGATGGATTCCGCACACCAAATCGAGGATGAGTCGACGGTGAGCGAGTCCGAGCGTGCGGCGGCTTGAGCTCTAACCTGGCGGCGGCGCTCTTGAGTTCTACGGCTCCGGCGGCTGGGTGAGGTGGACACCGGGTGCCACGGACGGGTTGGTATTTGTATCCGTGGGACACGTCAACGCACGACGCCGCCCGCCCGGGATCTCCGGCGAGGTCGACGCGGAGCGCGCGGAAGCCGTTGACACGCGAAGGCTGACGCGCCTGGCCCACGCGCCAGTGGAGGGAAGGAGATCGAGCGCGCGGGCGGAGAGGCTGACGGCGGGCCCCGCGAAGCAGCCTCACGGATAAGCGCTCGCGCCTGCCAGAGGGCCCCGCCCGTCAGAGTGCCCACGCGCGCGGGGAGCAGAGCCTGACAAGGGGGCCCCGGGTGTCGGCGCCCTCACGCGTGGAGGTGGGCCGCGCGGAGAGCACCCCTTGGTGGGCCGAAATGCCCTACCGAAGCCCAGGTAAGGTTTATTTCTTTTTTCCTTTTTATTTTTCTGTTTTCTTTCTTCATTTTCAAACCAAATTTGACTTAATTCAAACTTTTGTGGATTCTCTTCTAAAAACTCTATTTTTGCATCTAAAAATAGTAAGCCTGAAGATATTTATGTATACATTTTATTTATATTTCCATATCTCTTCTCTTTTCCTTATTTTCAAAACCCTAATTTCAAATTTTTGGGTTAAATCAAGTTTCAAATAATTAATACCTCATTATTTTTATCCTCATGGTTTATTTAATGCACAACACATAAAACTCCAACAATGCACTTTTTCTTTATTTTATCATAATTGTTTTATTTGGTCACTCTCAATTACATAGGTGCTCTTTTTATGATGCAAATGAAACACACAAAATGAGAAGCTTTCTCTCTATTACTCTTGATATACAACTTGAGTATTACATTTGTTGGTGTGCATCCTTTTGTGTCTATTCATCAGTTGCTTCATTTCTAGTGATGTTTCGACTTACCAACACTTGCTGGTATGAGGAGGTGAGTTGAGATGCTTTTTGTATTATCAGAGCTTGTGCATGTAACAACTTTTCTAAGTCAACTTTTGAGGGTGATGTTGTGGTTGATGTCATATGGTTATTGGTAGTCTGCTCATGTGCTATAAATACTACTAAATCAACTTGTTGGAGTCTAGCTACCACTTGAGATATTGCTTGCAGAAACTATGCATGCGCCTTCTTGAACTGTTCCATCTGAGACTTAGCTGGAAAAGTTGCCAACACAATGCATTCTTTGTACTTAGTGACATCACTTGTGGTTGACATTCCAATGTCTGACATCTGTATGGATATAGTAAGGGAAGAAGGGACGAAAAAAACTGAGCTAAGGCAGATTATAAAGAGTAGAGAGAACCCAACTATCTAAGGTTTAACCTAGCTAACTGTTGTCATTGTGGACAAAAGTCACACTACAACAACAATCATTGCAAAGAAGCAAATCAAATATAGTCACAAAGATAACTAACATGAACTCAAACATATCAGCATAACATAACTCGATGTTATTCATTCAATCAAAAGGCAATCTTCCCTAAGGAAAACAATTTCTTATAGTTTTTTTAAAGGCGGGGCAAGGTTAGGAATAAGAAAAAGATTATAAAATCCAGGAATCAGATCAGAAATAACAAGGAGGTAGACAAGATTCAAAACATTATTGTTAATGACCAAGAGTGAAATAAGATAACCACTAACTGATGAAGCGAGGATAAATTATACAACCAAGGATATGAGAAAGTTTTTTTTGTTTTTGTTTTTTTAAGGATACAAAATACAAAGGCATTATCAAGGAGAGAAGTAGAGAGACAAAGGGTTCAATATATCGAGGTAGATATTGTCCAAGGATGACAATACAATGGCAAGAAAACAAGAGTAGAAGAAACCAAGGGTTATATAGCAAGTATTATGGATTAGAAAACCACTATAAAATAATATAACATTATCCTTGCCGATCTAGTCAAAAAACCTACTACTATAGAGCTATCCTAACAACCTAACCAAGAAGTCTGGTAATAGATCCAAGGGATCCATAACGAAACTTCTTGCAGGGTGGGGATAAGACAGAGAATGGGGCATCTTCAATAGCTTCAAAAGGGTTCCTTCAGGCAAACTTCACTTCAAATTCTACAACCTAAATTAATCATCTTGTAGTGCTTCTGAGCAGAGTCTTCCGATAGACCAGAAATTAGACTAGAAGAGTTGAAAATAAAAGAGACAAGTTTTGATATAAAGTAAGTTATTATGGAGGAAATATATTAAGCTTTGAAAGACTGACTGGGCTTTCCATTTCTAACTAATCTAGCGACCTACGGTCACATTGCTTTGATACCACTTCTGTCACACCCGGTTTTAAAGGGGCAAAACCGAATGCATAGCATATGTGTGCCAGGATCTATTTCCACACATATGTTGACGTCACAAGTGTAATATATCAAAAGAACAATGCATAAAAGCGTAAATAAAGATTATGTTAACATATTACACTTCGAGGATACGTAATGTCTTAACCTTTATTCATCAAAGTATAGCGAAACATGGACATCCTTCCACAGGAAGATAACCGGGGGTATCGCTAGACTAGCATCCATGGAGTTCATCATCATAATCTTCATCTGCAAACTTCTAATCAAAATTTAAGCAATGGTGAGCTCACTTATGGTCGAGGCTCAGCAAGTGGGGGAAAATGCAAGGTAACAAGGTAAGGCTAAAGTTTAATGCGATTGGCATTTTAGTTGGTCAACATTTTATTATCAACACCTGATTACTAAGTATAAGTAAATCCAAACCCAATTAAGCATGAACAATATTCATCAGCATATATACCATCAGCATAAATATATCACCAGCATAAGCTCAGAACCACTTGGACCAAAAAGGACCACGATTTATTTTCATCTTCAAGTTCAATTGTCATGTGAGGGTCCAGGCTGCTCTTAACCATGAGGACGCCTGATATATCAGTTTTACACTCTGCAGAGGTGGTACAACTTTACCCACAAGCCGTGTATCCCCTCTAGCCTGGGTCGGCCAAACCCATAAACACTTCCAAGGTGAATGGCTAGGGATCCACTATGAGGCTTTCACATAATACACTTAATACAAAGCAACCTGCTAAGGTTTCTAAGTCGGTGTGGAGGCCCTCTGGGTGAGGTACCTTAGCCAAGAATACGTCCCCATGTTAACGTGAGCTACCACCACTGCCACTCCCCCTCTTGCCCATATTTCAGGTAAGGTTGCTAGGCACTAAGCATATAAAGCTAATTACCAAAGCCAGAGCCATGATAGCACTCGTGGTTGCACTATTTTCCTGGGTGGTCACTCCATGTTCCAATTATCACAATATGATCTTGCTTAATCATCAGATTAACAACAGTAATGTAAACTTACCATTTGGAACATTGATATCATCAGTAGGAGTACCAACATAAAGTTAAAGTTGTAGCAATAGCATAGCTACTAGATTAAATCATAAACCCAGGTTAAACAAGGAATAAGGTTGGAATGGTTAGGTGTATCTGAATAGGTAACCCATCAAATTATGCATATATATCCAAGACTAAACTTTATTAAATGAATTGTTTGGGATCAAACAGAGTATGCAGAGGGAGAAGTCCACTTGCCTTGCTTATAGAAAACTTGAGATTCTTCCACGGATCGGAATAGATCTTGATCCTTAAATACTAGATCAATCACTGAATATCACACAAACAAACAAGGAGAAACAAACACCACTCAATAACATACAACATTCACCATATGCAAAGCTAAAAGAAAGCGTAACGAAAAGAGCATTCGTTTTTCAAAAACATTACACGCAAGGGTTATAATAAAAAGGTATTCCTTTAAAAAATGTGTGATCTATACTTTATAAAACAAGACATGAGCTTAAAAGTATCTTAATTAAAATATACAAATATTAGGTTCACCAATTTAATCTTTTATAAAATGTCATATGTGATATGTCTAAGATTAAGGGTTTATAGGATGATAAAACATGTTATAATAATATTAAACCTTTTTAACTTTTAGAGAAGATATATGTTATATATTTAAGATTAACGCGTTATGAAATACATTATTATTTTATGAAGCATTATGGAACATATAATAAAACATCTATTTGAAAAGACCTTAAAATATAAGCCTAAACTGGTTTTATGTGAAAAGATCATTAAACAAATAGTTATATTTATTTTCATTAAGAAAATACATGGTCTAATAGATTTTTATGAGAGATAATGAAACAATTAATTATCTTTACTTTTGCTTAAGAAAACACTAGCCTCTATTTTTATTAAGAAAGTTATATACAAAACAACATATAAATTAATATTTTAAATATAGAAGAACATGAACACTAATTTAGTTATTTTATCCTTTAAGAAAAACTAAGTGATATATATAAATAATATGGACTAATTTGATGGATAATATTAATCATGTCTAGAAAACCAATTGATATATATATATATATATATATATGACATGGACTAAGTTTGATTAAATGATTAATTAAGCCTATATAAACAGTTGTGAACAATTTGAAATATAAATCTAATTAACTAGATTATGAGAAAACATAATTAATTTATTACTTATCTTTATCTTTAGTTTAGGAACAAATGACCTATATATTTAGAATTTAATACTATATTCATTGATATATTATTAATTATTATTTTAGTTATGACGGTGTGAGCACTTAATTATGCCATTTTATAAAATTCTATTCTTTCTGTTTTCTCCTTTCTTTTCTAAATAGAAATTATACGTATAACTAAAAAATTATTTATTTATAATTTTTCTAACATTAATATTCTAAGAACTAATTGTAAATTACTAATTAGACTTTTAATAACATATTCATGGTTATTATGACATAATCAAGTATTTTACTAATTCTAAGTAATTAAGTGTTATACTTACATTTATCATGACTAGTAAAATCTATATTTTTATCTGACTAAACTTACGTGGCCTAGGTGTAATGACTTAACCAATTCTATAGAAATAAACTAATTATTACCTAATTATTTATACTATGAATAGTGATCTCATTTTAGTTTTATCTTTTCTTTCTAAAAGAAAAATGTCATTAATGATCAGAGATCAAAACATCTAATAATATATTAAACCACTGTTTATACTATAATATTTGTATTGTTATGAATTCTATACCACTTACTAATTATATGTTAAGAGAAGCTTTTATTATCTAATTAGTGGGTTTAAATGAACTTAAAACTTTTATATAGATTCTAGAATTCGTCATAAACAAAATTAACTAAGATATTACTTATCTAGTGTTTTCATTACTAACACATGGTCTACCAAATTTTGTCATTCCTCTTTCCAATCCTAAATTCTAAAAAAATCGTAAACCTATATCACGTCTAAAAACCATTCAATAATTCATCGCACAAATACTCAAAATCAATCGTTTACACACATGAATTCCAAATCACAACGAATAATTACCAAATTCATGAATTAATTCAAAACATGATTTTGGAGTTATAAAAATATTTGGGTTGTCTTCAACCTTGTGGTGAATGGAGGCATTTGGTCGCGGTGAGGCGAGGCACGGCCAAGGACGAGCGAAGACGGTGCGGACAAGGCTCGGCGTTGGGCGCGGATGGTCCAGTTGGTGTGCTGCGCGGTCGCGTCGACGGCGGACGGTGTAACTTCGGCGATGCGTTCGGATGGTGGGGCGCGAGTTTCGGTGAGGCTTCACGGATGGCGGATGATTGACGAACGACGTGGGCACGGTTGCTGGGGTGCTGCATGGGCGAGCTCTAGCGTGGGCAACGACGGTGATGGGCACGACGGACGGCTGCGAGGGCGAGCTTCACGGTGGTGAGCTGGGCACGGCGCAAGCAGGGGCTCGATCGAGGTGGTGTTCCTAGCGCGGTGGTTCACCGCTATGTGGACAACGAAGCTCGCCAGGACGGGTGGGGCTCCGGCGAGGCGGTCTGGCGACGAGCTTCACGGCGGCGCGGTCTGGCGATGAGCTTGACGGCGGCGAGCTCAGAATGGCTTGGAGAGCGAGCTTGGGGATGGAGAGGGAGAAGGCCTCGGCTGCCCTTTTATAGAGGAGGAGAGGGAGTGCAAACACCGGGGAGGAGGAAATGGTGGCTAGCGGTTTTTACTCCAGGAATGCCATTGATGCGTCGATTTCATCACTAATGGAGAGAGGTAATGGGGGGAAGAGTAAGTGGGGCAGCGGTTATGAGCTTGTGGAAGGCGAGGGGGCTCGACCGGTGTCGGGCGCGGGGCTGCTCGGTTGCGCGGCAGCCTAGGCACGTGAGGCGCGGTCGGGCGTCGGGGTCGTGATGCTCTGGCGGCCTAGGCGCGGGTGTTGCGCGGAACGCGATGGCCTCGCGCGACGGTGTTGGGCGTGGGACGGCTAGGGGCGCAGGGCTGCGTGGCGCGCGCCCTGGCTTGCTGGCGGCAGCGTGGGAAGGAAGAGGGTAGCTAGAAGAGAGAGGGCTCACGTGGGGCCCGCCTGGCGGTGAGGGAGGAAAGGGAGGGGGCGGCCGGATGGGCCAAATGGGCCATAGGGCCGGTAGTTACGGTTTCGTTTTTTTGTATAGAAAGAATTATATATAATTATATATAATTAAAAATCTAGAATAAATATAATTTTATTACTAACTCAATAAAACTTATTTCGTATAAATTATTTCATTAATTAAAAAATGGCTCTTCTCATAATGGAATAAAATCAACCAATTAGAATTTTGTATTTACTTACAAACTAAAATTTATTTATATACATATTTTCCAAAAATATTATTTTAGCACTCCATTATTGTTTTGTAAAAATGAGATTTTTCTTCACAAGATCAAATCTATAAATTGGATTTGCAAATCAATTCAAACAAAATATATGCTTCGGCAACCCAGAGTTGACTGGGAGACGACGACCTAGACCTCTCACGAACTCGTCACAGCATCCTCCATGCGCCTCATCCTGCGGTACCTGTTCTTGACCTGTGGGGATGTGAGACAGCAAGAGTGAGCTCACATACGTTCATCGCTCAACAAGTTGTGGGGAATAATGTGCATGAACTCGCTAAAGATGGGAGCTCACGTGAAGTGTAAGGCTTACCAAAGAGGATGGTTGAAGCTGAGCATTGCTTTTAAAGTTGGTCAAAATTTTATTAGAAATTACTAAGTATAAGTAAATACCAACCCAATTAAGTAGTAGAATAAAAGTAATAACAACACCTGCGATGCAATGCATATGACAAATTGAATTTAGTTCCACAAATTAATCATGTGAGGGTCCGAGCTGCTCATGACCGTGAGCACGGCTGATATACCAGTTTTACACTCTGCAGAGGTTGCACATCTTTACCCACAAGTCATGTTACCCATCTGCCACGGGGTTGTATGGGCCCCATACACCTCTACCAAAGAAGCGAGGTAGAGTAACACTACGAGGCCTTTACAAAGTTCTACTAGCTTCAGAAAATTCGCTATAGTTTATAGGAAGCTCCAATACAGGGATCCCTCGCCTGACCGCCATCGCAGCAAAATCAACCCAAGGACCTCCCTACACTAACCACTCCCCTACTGCCCTTGCCCCTTTCGGGTAAGGTAGTCATCCACTAGCTTTCCTAATTAATTAGCCAAGGGGTCCCATTCCTTCCTTGTGGTAGCACTGTGTTCCTAGGTGGTCGCTCCATATTCCAATTAACATAATGATCTTAACATGAACAGTAAATAACAACTGATAATAGAAGTGTGATCATGATTAATGTGTATCTCTATACCCAAAACCACATAAAGCAATAGCAGGTACTACCCAGAAATTCAGTGGTAAACAAGGTATAAAGATAGTGAAACTAGGGTAACCTATTGGGTCCCATCAAAATTAACCTATGTAGATCATTATGATTAATCAGAACATGACTGGGTAAAAATAAGTGATCAAGGGCACAACTTGCCTGGGACTTGAGATTCCAGGTACCAACTTGCTCTTCAGATGACACGTGTCCTCACTGCTAAACGTAGCAATATGGACAAACATGGTATAGGCAAAATTAGCATCATATCAAACATAAGAATAAACTGCGTAATAATTATCTACGCGTTGCTACGAGATCGTAGAAACAAGAACCACTAAATTCGGAGCTACGGTTATTAAGTTATGAATTTTCGAAATTATTTAGTGCTTAGAATAGATTAATCCCAATGAACAATTTTAATTCAAGTTTCATGGCTAAACAGTGTTACTAGTTGATAGACAATATTAATACAAAATTATTGCAACTGGAATGGATCAATTTGGAGCTAAAATAGATTTTCTAGGAATTACACAAGTTCTAGAATTATTTTTGTGCTAAAAAAGTATATTCTATATCTAGGAACAAATGACTTTTAGTTATGACAGTGTGAGCACTTAATTACGCTATTTTATAAAATTCTATTCTTTCTGTTTTCTCCTTTCTTTTCTAAATAGAAATTATACGTATAACTAAAAATTGTTTATTTATAATTCTTCTAACATTAATATTCTAAGAATTAATTGTAAATTACTAATTGGACTTTTAATAACATATTCATGGTTATTATGACATAAACAAGTATTTTGCTAATTCTAAGTAATTAAGTGTTATACTTACATTTATCATGACTAGTAAAATCTATATTTTTATCTGACTAAACATACGTGGCCTAGGTGTAATGACTTAACCAATTCTATAGAAATAAACTAATTATTACCTAATTATTTATACTATGAATAGTGATTTCATTTTAGTTTTATCTTTTCTTTCTAAAATAAAAATGTCATTAATGATCTGAGATCAAAACATCTAAATTCAGAGCTACAGTTATTATTTTTTGAATTTCCAAAATTACTTAGTGCTTAGAATAGATTAATCCCAATGAACAATTTTAATTCAAGTTTCATGGCTAAACAGTGTTACTAGTTGATAGACATTATTAATACAAAATTATTGCAACTGGAATGGGCAATTTGTAGCTAAAATGGATTTTCTAGGAATTACACAAGTTCTAGAATTATTTTTGTGCTAGAAAAGTATTTTCTATATTGTTTTTCCTATTTTCTTAAGTCACTGGACTAAGCACACTAATTCAGAGAAGCCCGGGGTTAAACTTGCAAAAGTCTACCAGACGCAGTCACAACTGAGGGGTACTGCAGGTTGATTCTTAAATACTACGGGGGCTCTTTTATAAATTCACAAAGGCCGAAGGGTTATGGAGAAACCCCAATCGTCCGATCCCCAATCGACGCTCCGGATTAGATCTTCTATTCCCCGAACGGTACGCGCTATGGGCCACTGGATCGAGATCTGATGGCCCAGATCGATCCCGAGCCCATAATCAGTGCAGACCGTACGATTGACGATTGATGGCACAGATTCAAATAATCCGAAAGGGTAAATGCATTCTAATCATAGCCGTTGGCAACCTGATCTACGGACATAGTTCTTTCCCCAGATCTGAGCCATATATCATCACACCGACGACCAAAACATTACAAGGCAAATTGTTACCCAAGGTTTTAATCTCAGCCCTACATTTAGATTTAAGTGACTAGGAGCTTTCTTCTTCCTTACGCCGCTGCCCACATCTACCTACGTACTCGACGCCGGTGCAAGGAGACAACACACCGGCACTGGCGGCTTGGGAGAGGGCGAGGTACTCACCGTCGATGGAGGAGTGCCGACCGACCTCGGAGCGCAGGTCACGGCTGGGCGCCGAACTCCGACATCTTCACCATCATCCGGTGGTCGCGTCCGTCCACTGCGCGGCTGGGCGGTGGTTGAGTCCGACAGTACGACATTCGCCAGCGTAAGGTAGAGACGAGGAGCCTCCCGCCAGTAGAGTCCCTCAACGACGGCAATAGGGTAGGCCGCACACCAAAGGAGGCGTGGTGTCATGGTCACGGCGTCTCTACCCGCTTTCTCTCTCTCCCCAGGGATCTACCGATTTCTCTGTATGGCGCCCGATAGTTTGATGCATTGCTCACGACGAGGCACGACGGGGATTCGATTTTTATACCCAAGAATGGATATAGTCCAAGCGCGGATCAAGGAATTGGATCCGCAGTCCTCGCGGTGAATTCGTTGATTCAGTTACAGAGCTCGTGTGGGGGATAATGCTGATAGTTTGGACCCACACGTAAGTGAGGCGCTGGTGAGCTGGACAGGGGCCCCGGATGTCAGCGCGAGGGGGATCACGGCGCTGTTGCGGTCGGAGATGGCCAACAGGAGAGTCTAACGAGGGGGCCCACTGTCAGCCCAAAGGTGCTCTCAACCCCGCACGGATGCGGAGAGCAGCGCACGCGAGAGGGAGCCGCTGACCAACGGGGCCCACATGGCAGGGGTGCGTACGCGGGCGGGGATCGCTGGGCCGCGAGTGGGAGAAGGGAGTTGGGCCGCGGAACAGATGGGCCCAAGCAGAGAAGCATTTTCTTTTTCTCTTTTTTTCTGATTTCTATTTCAAATTCTTATTTCAAATCCAATTCAAACCAAGTTTGAATTCTAAAATTCAAATTTATGCATAAGCAAAACTCCAACATGATTCACAATTTCTACAAAGTATTACTTTATTTATTTTATTACTATTTTAATTAGGTAATGTTTTCAACATGAAGTACAACACATTATTTCAATATATTATTATTTTGGGTGTGTACTCAAAATAAAAATTCTCCCTTTGTTTTGATAGGAACATTTTTCAATGTCTAATCTTTATTATGATTTATTTTAACTATCGTTATTTTATTATGATCATTTACCTTTAAAAGGATGAATTATAACGTCCAATTATTTATCAAGGGTAGTTTGCTCATATTTCTTCTACCAATCCCAAGTTCAGAATTTGGGTGTTACAGACTGTGTCTCCTGTCTGGATGGCCTTGAGTGAGCTAGGACTGTGTCTCCTGCCAAGGTTGGCCTCGAGTGAATCGTGACTGTGTCTCCCGCTGAGGTAGGCCTTAGGCAAGACGTGGCCACGGGCGAGTCGTTGTCAGGTGTGTCAGGCGTCCGAAGGCTTCAACGGTCGGCTCGACCATAGAAGGAAATAGACCGCGGACAGAATGAAATTGAGATCTTCTTCACAAGGAAAGGGGCAATGGCTAGAGGCTCATTTGGGGCTATAAAAGGACCCCCTAGGCGCCCATTTGACGCAGAGCAGAGGTGCAGTCAACAAGCATAGACATCAAGTGATCATATTATTTCTCTACCTCTCTTGTGTATCTCTCTAGTTTGTGTAGAGGCTAGGTTATAAGCCTTTAGAGAGGGGAAATGCTACTGAGAGCAAGGGCAGGATCTTGAGCGCATTATTACTCTGCCGGAGTGCTATCGAGAAGATTGTAAGCAGCCATGGCATTGTTGTAACCGACATCAACATAGTCGAAGGCTCTATCTATCGCATTGATAGATCTGAGAAGACGGAGGAAGGAGTTGAAATAGACTCCAAGCCAAGATGTGACTAACTCCAATGAGGACTAGGCAAGCATTTCAGGCTTGGCCGAACCTCGACATAAATCCTTGTGTCTGTGTGCTCTGCTTTATGTTGTGTGCTGTCTCTCTGACTTAATTGCTTTTTATACTTGCACTTCAATACTTATCTGTGGTAGAAGCTATCTTTGAAGTGCAGGGTATTTTGATATAGGAACTTCAATTCCGCTATGATCTACTCGAAGTGTCTTTCATTCCTATGCGATCTAGTCTTTGAGTAGAGTAAGAAACTCTAGTTTTTAAGTGCTATTTTTATTCACCTATTCACCCCCTCTAGGCGACATCTAGATCTTGTTCCTGAGCAAAGGGAACTTTCAACATCTCCTTTTGGAAGGCTCTGTTAGGAGCTCGTCCTTTGAAGGGTGGACCTCGGCCCACCGACTAGGTCGGCGCGGGGAAGGAGGTTGCCGAGCTACAAACGGGTTATTCAAGTGAGATCCGACTAACCCTTAATAGGGCTTGGACTCGGCGAGCAGTCCCGTGGTGATGACTGGTAATGCAAATCTTGCAGTCAGTCATGAGACGACCGAGGTGGTGTCAGGCTGTTTGTTGAGGCAGCGACGAAGTCTGCTCGGCCCATGGCTTCCCACAACAGGATGCCATGGTCTCGATCGTACCTCTCACGATGTCGTCGGGCATGCAATGCCTCGATGCTGGTTCGTGTGTCACATCGGCTGTTGATGTGGTGGCGCATGTCACCATCTGGGTGGGCTAGTGGAAGAAGGTGGTTCGCCGCTCGAGTGAGGATCTATCGATAGCCCTCATTGTCGAGCGTGCGACGTAGATCATTTTCCATTTGAGCCAACGCACCATCGACCTGTCTTGGAGTCTGCATGGCCTAGGCAAACTCAGGTTGCAGGTTGCAGGGAAGAGGTAAATGCTCACTTGGGGGGTCTAGCATTACTCCCGCCCACCTCACGTTCATGCTCTTGGGCGATGTGGCGACTCCAATGATGGACGTTCCCTTGTAGGCTAAAACCCTGCTCATCGGGAGTCTCCCCAACCTCGAATGCCTCATCTCGGGAAACAGGCTAAGTTAGGTCCTGTTCCCAGCGGCGTGGTGACGCTGCATGTTGTGGCAGCAGTTCTGCCGGTGACGTGGCTCATGTTGCGGGGCTCCTCCCCCTACACGGTCGGTTCGTCGTTGGAGATAGAGTCGTTCTCCACTACTGCGTTGATGTAGAGGATGTTAGGGTAGTAGAGCAAGAATTCTAGCATTGCGGGCGCAGCTGCTGTACTCTAGGTCCGGGTGATCAGTGCGGCAATTGGCCGCACTTTGCTGGCACTCGGAGTAGCGGCAACCTTGGTCTAGTTCTTCTTTCGACTGATCCGGGTCTAGACCCAGGTCGACGAGGTAGATAACGGGTTATGTTGCATCGGGACTGTTGTAACAACCAGCCGAGGTGGAAGCGTTGAAGCGACCATGTGCTTGGCCAGCATAGAGGCAGCCTGACACAGCCATGGATAAGTCGGGGCCCTTGGGTCCAGGATGTGCTGGCATGGGTCGAACCGTGAAAACCTAGGTTTATTCACGGTCATCACAGGGATGTCCTGGATCTCAATGAGGGCCTCTTCACTATTGAGGCAATGATGCGAGACCTCAAAGCGTCTTTCTCCACATTCGCTACACGGTGTAGAGCGCCCTTTCGGTCAGAGACACAAGAGAGGGATCTGAAGTGGAAGACCCCCCAATGGCAAAGTTGAAGACGATGGGCATGGAGCTGTCATGGATCAACTTTGCACCCCCTACCTAGCGCGCTAGCTGCTGGTGTTTGGTACCGACGGTGCACTATAGGACGTACCACATAGTGCTTTTTGGTGGACGACAACGTCGATCACAGCTCGATGGTTCGTGCGGAGCACGTCAGAATACTGATAATTCTACATGTTCGGGTCGCTCGAGCGCGTAATACCCTACGACCTATGAGTTTCTGGTGGATGTATTACATGGAAGTTGAGGATTACATAGGATGAAGATGATTGTGGAGTGTGAGTCTACACTTTCTGTAGGAGCATGATTCCAGCGGTTAGTTGGCCTTCGTGAGGCCTATGCGTACGCTGCATGCGCAGGGCATGATCTTGGGAACCTTCGTGCCCATGTGTACGTCTCCTTCGGTTGCACCCGGCTAAGGCCCATTAGGCGCCTTATGGTCGGCCCACGAAGCATAACAGTGCCATGTGACCCGGGGAATACCTTCCCCCTCACAGTTGCTACCTAATATCGTTATTTAAAATATGCTTAGAAACAACAATGATAATCATGGAGTATGGACATGGAATGAACAAGACTTATCTTATAGTGCAAATCCATGAAAGTTAAGCATTTGGTTCGTCGATAGCTCGACACTACTTTATTCATATGTTCATAAGTACAAGACAGAAATGTTATTTGATAATCTTTCAAATGGATCTAGTTTGACCATAAGATCATATGGGCAAAGCATAAAATCATTACGACGGGTTGCCACTATATTTGCCTAGAGCTGCATTGTCGTCATAGGCCTGATATTCACCCTTAGAACCCTGACCCAAGTTGGGGCACACCCCTAAAGAGATAGGGAACACACAAGAAAGCCTTTGAAGATACTCCCTCTTAGACACCTCCTTACGAGGCCAGCAAAGACATCCAAGCTAAGTCGGATACCCAATTCATGTTAAGTTTGAGGCTATCTCGGACTCCAGGAGCTACCTGTAAAAATACAGATACAAAAAACACATGCATGCTCCATGTTGACGATCTAACTATGGATGTAAAATAATTCAATAACCTAACTAATGGCAATGGCTCCATGTCAAAAATCGACCAAGTCAAAGTTAATAATCGAAAGAAGTTTGCATCCAGAATCTATCACAGTGTTGTCCCGCTATCTATTAGGCAACTTGGGTCTTGTAACTTGTCATGAATCCTTAGGGATGCAAATAGGACTTCTTGGGCATACTTTAGACTATATTCAGTAGCCATCACATTGTTTTTTTAGATCAAACTAGTTTTTAACCATTGTTGTTATCAGTTTGTGACGCCCTCGTATTCGATAGTTATCTTCACATTACAAAATGATGTGACACCCTCGCATTCGATAGTTATCTTCACATTACAAAAATGGCAGACCAAATCAAGAGTTATCTTCGCATGATGAAAGATTAGAAACCTCATCCCCATCACATTCTGGCCCTAATTATTTCTGAACCAAATACAACCTACTCCCATCCAAAAACAATATAAATCTTACTCTCCAAAAATGTCAAGCAATCCTAGTTTAAATAAATATTTATAAAAATCCCATTATTTATGTTATGTAATAAGTATCACTAAAGTAATCATGAAACATTTTGAAACCTATTTGAAAATATAAATATTGATATTAATTGGTCAAACATGAAATCATTTTACTTCCATTCTTTTTAACACATTAGTGGCTGACAACAATGCATTCCCATGACTATTTGTCGTGCAATACCACTTCTTAGAGCATGTACAAGTCTAATGACTATTTGTCGTGCAATACCACTTCTTAGAGCAGGTACAAGTCTAAGCCCTTGCATCATTTTTCCAAATATAAGAGAATTAAGAGACTGTATAATATAACCATGAGTCCCTGACGATAAATACGGTTAAGAGACAATATATATAGAAAGTCAGAAGCTACTGTTCATTCATATTTGGCCACAGCTCAGTCGCGACAACAAGCAGGCATAACAACAGTGAATCCTTGGTTACATTGAACAGTGTAGCAGCATAAACTATGTGGTCCCGTCACAACCAAACAACCACCTTACTCTTCCGTGAAGGTTGGAGGTGGGCGCTTTGATCTATTGCTCAGAGATGACCGCGAAAAAGTGTATTTGGAGAAGCTTGTACGACAGGGCAAGATTATGTTGACGTCGGAGCAGATTTCGGTGTAGCTGCAGTGGCTGCACGACTGACGCTCGACCCAGTGCGAGGTAGTACTTGTGTAGGGTATACCTCGGTGACCTCTTCGATGCCTTCGTCTACATATATGACATCCTGCATAGTGAGCTGGTGATACTCAACTATTTCCCGCAGGAATCTGTTTTCTCGTGCATATACTGAGTTCTCATGCGCAAGCCGTGCTTTCTCGGCTAGTAGTGTTTCCAACTGGAGGCGGATCTGCAAAAGAAATGAATGATAAGTAGCCAAACCAGTAGCAGGTACAACCAGCACTTTGTTAATTCAGCTAGCCATACTATGGAGTAAGTGAACTTCACAAAAGAACTACTCTTATTAAAATTATCACACTCCAAAAACAATTTCGAAGAACCTCACTATCTTGTGCAATAATTCCACAACCATTGCTATGCACTTGGTTAATTAGTGCCAGTGCAAAGTAGTTGTTTTAGCATCTTTTTTATTAATAAAGCTTTGTTCGCTCTAGTAGGATAATTTTATAGGCTATTTAACTCCCTCTAGACATCTAGATCCTTTCAAGTGGTATCAAAGCTCAGGCCACTGTCAACAAACGGTATAAAAGATTGCAACTAATTATGTTGGCAAGTCACCTCATTTTGATAGGACAAATAATGATTAATAGAAGAGGATGCGTTTGCATTTGAAGGCTATGTGCCGAAAAATTTGGAGTGTTGCGTTTGCGCATGAGTTATTTGTGGTGCTTGATATAAAAGGTCCAAAACCAAAAAAGGAAGAAAACATACAATTAAATGATCGAGCTCTCAATATGATCTATGAGGCTCTTGATCCAAAAGTCTTCGAATCAATCAAATACTAGGAATTTGCACATGAGATTTGGAAAAGGCTTGAGAATTCATATGAGGGCATACCAACAGGAAAAACTCAAAGATCTATATCTTCAAAGATAAGTACGCAAAATTTAAGAGGCTAGAAGATGAGTGTAACAAAGATGTTCCATAAGGTCAATATTATTGTGAATGAGCAAAGGAACTTGGGTCACAAGATGGACGATGAGGACTTCTCCCATCGGTTCTTAAGATGCTTGCCTCCAAGATTTGACACTTAGTCATAATCATTGTGAGAGGTGAATTCAAAGGTAACCCCTATTTAAGTACTAGATGATGTGATCACACAAGACAAATACCATGTAGAAAGGGATGGAAAAGATAAGGATGATGATAAAAAGGAAGAGTGGCATTCAAAGCCACCACATTATCCAAGAGTAAGAGCAAGAAGAAGGATGAATCTAGTAAAGATGAAGGCTAAAGATCAAATGAAGAAGATAAAGAAATGGCTCTCCTTGTGCACCAATTTAGAAGGTTCATGAAAAAAGGGAAATGGTGCAAGAAAAAAGTTTTCACCAAAGAGAAAAGAAGAAAAAAGTGCTACAAGTGTGGTATGCAAGATCATTTTATTGATAATTGCCTTCATAATACAAGCAAAAAGCCTTTTAGCCCCAAGCAAGTTGGGTAAGCTAGAGTTAAAAACCAAACCGAACCCATAAGTCGAGGTTCAGGCACATGGATAGCTCATAGTTGTTTTCCATGGACTCCTGCCCAGTGGCGAATCTAGCTAAGAATATTGTTGGGGTCATTTCATCTTCATCACATGATACAATATTTGTTTAACTTGAACAGTGTTTTACGAAAGGATTTACAAATTTTATCAGTGTCAGCTAACCCTGATAAACCCCCTAGATTTGCCCCTGCTCCTGCCCGACTTTTATCAACTAGCACTACATCGTCCACAAAAAAGCATATACCAAGGGATATCACCAAGGCAAAAAGGTAAGAGCTCAAAATTAATCCTTGATGCAGTCCTATTCTAATCAAAAAGTCATTTATGTCTCCATCACTAGCTACAACATTGTCATACATGTCCTTAACAAGTTCAACATACTTCGCTACAACTTTATGTTTGTCCAAAGCCCACCATATAACATTCCTTGGTATTTTGTCTTTAAGCCTTCAGCCTTATGTCAATGAAAACCATGAGTAGATCCTTCTTTTGTTTCTGTTAGACATATATGGACAGTACAGCCATATATGGACAGCACAGCCGTGTGCAGCCATATATGGACAGCACTGCCGTATATAGACTAGTATAGACTGATTATAGTCTTCCTTGTATAGGCATATAGCTTTCCCTGTTTAGGAGATTGTATACTTGTACTCCAAGTTACCTTGGCTATATATATGAGAGATCACCCCCCCTCATTGGGTGTGGTGTCTTCCCAATTCTATCTCTCTACAGTTTCTATACTGCTCTATCACTTGTCTTATTAAAAAAATGGTTTCCATGGTTGACCTTCCAAGCATGAAACCAAATTTGTTCAATGAGATCCTCGTTACCTCTTAAACGATGCTCGATAACTCTCCCATAGCTTCATAATGTGGCTCAGTTGCTCATCAACTTAATTCCACAGTAATTAGTACAACTTTAAATATCTCCCTTATTCTTATAGATCAACACCAATATACTTCTTCACTCATCATGCATCTTGTTTGACCGAAAGATATGGTTGAATAACTTGGTTAGCCACACTATAGCTATGTACCCAAGGCATCCGCATACCTCAATTGGGATACCATTAGGAGCCATTGTCTTACTCCCTTTCATCCTTTTCAATGCCTCCCTAACCTCAGATTCTTGGATCCTACACACAAAGCTCTATTGGTGCCATCAAAAGAGTCATCCAACTGAAAGGTCATGTCTACATTCTCCTTATTGAACAATTTGTCAAAATACTCTAGCCATTTATGCCTGATCCATTCTTCCTTCACCAAGAGGAGCTCTGTTTCATCCTTAATGCACTTAACTTCGTTAAAGTAATAAAGTCTCTTGTCCTCTTACGAATCCAGATATCCTATATATGTCCTTCTCTCCTTACTTTATACTTAAGCGTTGGTAAAGATCCTCATATGCCCTACCCTTTACCACACTTACAACTCGTTTTGCAGTCTTCTTTGCTACCTTATACTTCTTTATGTTGTTTACGCTCCTGACATAGTACAAGCGTCTATAGCATTCTTTCTTCTCCTTAATAGTTGGACTTCCTCACTCCACCATCAAGCATCTTTAGGTTCGCCTCCACTCCCTTTAGTTACTCCACACACCGCTGAGGCCACCTTCCAAATGCAGGTTGCCATCTTCTCCAACATGTTGTTTGTATCATCTTCCTTCCATGTGCCCTCTTTGACAGTCCGTTTCTTGAAGACTTTTGCCTTCTCCCTTTTCAATTTCCACCACTTTGTTCTCGCAATCTTGGTTTGTTTATCCCTAGGGGCACACACTTGAAAACGAAAGACCGCCTCCATAAGCTTATGTTGAGAGACAACACACTCCCTAGGTATCAACTTACAATCCATGCATGCTCGTTTATCCTCTCTTTTTATGAGGACAAAGTCAATCTAGCTAGAATGTTGGCCACTATTATAGGTCACTAAATGAGAGTTTCTCTTTCTATAAGTTTAACATTGGATCGCCAAGCAATCCTCTTCCTTTAGCAGTGCTTGGGACCTGCTATATTGAGGTAACATAGGTAGAGTTTCGATTGTCCTCACAATGATGACAACAAATAGGACGAGAAAGAAAGCGAGAAGACAACGAAGGCAATAAGATGGTATTCAAAAAGAAAGAAAGCCTACATTCATGATGTTTTCCATATGGCGTTGCTCAAGAAGTATGGAGAGGCTCCTAAGGTAATCAGTCCTTTACACGAGATATTACATGGGTGTGTCATCCCTGCCACTGAAAAAGTGATTAAAGCTCAACTGGATCATGGAGTATGGGATGTTTTGGTGCATTGGATAAGTAGGTCAGCTATAGATTCCTCATGTGAACAATTGGAAGAATTTAAGTGAAGATTTCCAAATGTACAGCTCACGAACGAATTGTTTGTTGAGAAGGCGGAAAATGTTATAGACTCTTTCTATGGCCACCAACACCAGAGAAGGCACAACCAGGCAGGGCAGCCAAATCGAGAAGGAAATAGGAACAGAAGTGGCTAAGATTTGGCAACCAGATAGATTTTGAAACAGAAATATCCTCAAATAGTTTGTTTAAGAGTAGGTTTGCTGCTACCTGTTGTGAGTTGGTCTGTTGTTTCCTAGTTTGCTTAGATTGTGTTAATTAGCTTTCCATTCGAGTCAAGGGCACATGCCTCTATATAAGCGTCGTAAGATGTAATACGAAGAACACCGAAGAAATATGAATCTCCCAGAGGGGCGATTCCTTCGGCACCATAGCGAAGTCTCACGCTAGAGCGGCTGACAAAGGGATCCAACCCTCTGTTCGGCCACCTTATTCTCTACGTTCTCTCACACAATCATCTAAGTTGCTCTATTCTTCCCTGTACACACCTCCTAGAAGGACCAAAATACACCATAAGATGTCTCTCTTATAGCACGCTAGCCCCTTCTTATATATAGACCTCTGCAAGTAGACTTTACCCTAAAGGCCCATTAGCATTCTCATGAATCATAATTGCCCTTTAGACATATGTTCGACTGATTCAGGATCAAATTCGTTCATAACTTTGGATTGGTTTGATCTTCATATGGTTTACAGTTTGGGGTTCCCTCGAAGGAGAAGGCTAACAGAAGAAGACATAATTGGAGGAGGCTAACAGATGAGACAGAATAGGAAGCACATGTTAGACGAATTAAAACTAAACAAACCCAATCCTTTTACCGGCATGTGGCATATGCGGCGGCATATGGACTTGCGAGTGCACACAGGAGTAAGAAACGACGAACGAAAAAAAAATGGGGTGGAGAGAAATTTTGGCTCTTTGATATTAGGTATAGATATAGATATAGATTTGTAAGTATTTCTAAAAAAAACAAACCATTACTACTTAAAAGGATTGATCTGATTGTATAATTTAATAAAAATATTTGTTTAAAAACTGGCTCAACAAAATGCAAGCCACATGCACAATTAGGCAGGTGGCAAGCTGAAGGCCATAACGTATCTGTAGCACATAACTGGAGGAAAGATAGGCCCAGCAGGAGCTCTGAAAGGAGTTATAACAGAGCTAACGGGATGCCACTGGCACAAGACTGCCGACTGTGTACTGCGACTGAGCTTCAACAGTTTAGAGTAAAACAAGTTTTAAACTGTAGCAAAGTATGAGTCATCGAATAGTTAAAGACTGTTTTAATTTCCCAGATGTTGAGTTAAAGAGAAAACGTCCCTCTCTGGCTGGGAACTCTTGAGAAATAGCCAGAGAATTCCACTGGCACCTTACAAGATAAAGAATAAGCTGCGCATGTAACTAAAGCTAACTTCTCAACTCAAGGCATTCAATAACTCACACTCAGATTTGATGTTGGTTTCCTTGTGTGTGGCAGTGGTCGGGTTGTTTTAGTTTCTCTAAGAGGAGTTGTGTTAGTGTGTTGCGAGTTTCAGGGAGGTCTTTCCTCCCTGTGTATTTCATTCTCTTTCCTTCCTTAATGAAATGACATGCAGCTCTCCTGCATTGGTCGGAAAAAAAAATATACCAGCAATAAAACTGGACAACATTGTCAAAAAAGGTAGGCTACTCCAATAGAACCTGAATGTGGATATAGTATCCAAAAGAAATTTATGGAGATAATTTCACCATCAACAGTCTAAACAATATATTTAGTATCTTGTTTTTTTCAAAGAAAAAAAATATTTACCAGATCATCATCTTCTGGATTATCACCCTTGTCATAACTCTCACGCAACATTTTATTCTCTTCTTCAAGCTGAGCACATCGTTCTTTTGCAAAAGCTAAATCTGCCTTCACAGTTTTCAGCTCCCGCAATAGCAACTTTGCTTTTGCAGCCATGGCATTTGCAACCTGTATGAGATATATGGAGACATTAGTTCAGTCATACCATAGAAGATGGTAAAAAGAGAGCCAAAAGCATCACTATTGTTGAGGAAAGAAAAAAACGAAACAGAGGTGATCCTTATCCCAGTCAATCAAAATAAATTAGACATTGTTTCATACTATGGATTCAAACATTCAAAATGGAGCACTGAAGCAACATATCTAGTGACACATGTTTGCCACCTTACGTCGCGAGATGCCTTCAACTGAGTTTCATGGTCAAGTGGATTTTGAGGAAGGTGTCTTTGAGCAATTTTGTGGCCAGCTTCTCCTTGTGTATTTAGACCAGCTCCTTTTCTTCTTATGTTCAGTTTACGTGTCTCCTGAATAATGTCAGCCGTTTTATTCTCTACAATGGTCCGACCTTCCTGACAAAAATACCATATATGACGTGTCAACAAAGAGATCTGACATAACCAAAGGATATATCAATTGTATATCATCAAGAAGTCATAAATACCAAAACATTGCAAAGATACATATATCTTTTTTCCAACTCTTAATAAAGATAGCATGCATTAAAGAAAATGATGTGTGGCACTTGCTGTAGTAGAATATAGATCAACATGGTGAATGCTTCAATTTTTTCTAGCTTAATGCAGGAACAAAGAAATTTCTGTTTACACATATCTATACTCGATGCACAATATTTACCAATACTCAACACAGAACAACATTGAAAGTGAACTTAAACTAAAAGATCCAGTCATTCAAGTAAAAAAAAAGAACTTATCAGCAACTTACTTCAAGTGCATTTTTTATTGTGCCTCCAATATAGGTAAGGGAGGAAGTTATAGACTCAGATCTCTTCTGAGATGGAGGTGTCTCAGGTTTCCACGTCTCTCCTGGCAATTGTTTTGAATGTGGAAGCTGCAGCATCGTGAAAAATGTCAGTGTTATACATGAAAACATTTGAAACCGAATTAAGCATACTATTGATGGCAATTCCAGTGAGTCGGAGGCAAAGATTTTCAGAGTGGACCATTGTATCTACAAGATAACAATTCTTCACCATAGTGATAGGACAAAAACAAAGATGATGAATGATACCAGTCTCAAGCTTCAAGCAGAAAATGAAAGCTCGGAATGCATGTTTCTATCTAAGTACAGATATTAAGGAGTTTAATTAACTTAAATTCAGCACCCAAGAGTTCAATTAAGGAAGAAGATAATGGCAGGAGGATTGCAGATCTCACCTGGACACCAACATGCACATCATCTCTTGGCGATTTGTACTGCTCCGGGGAGCAGTCCTCATCAAGAAATGACTTTGCCTTCCGCGCAAGTGTGCCCCAGAATCCATACTTGGCCTCGTTGAGGTTCTTCATGGACGTGTATTCATAGCCTGAACTATCCTATACCAGGACCAATATCATTACTTCTTGAACACTAGCTAGATAAGAAGTTTACCCACAGCGAGCACGAAGTGGGGAAATTGAGCAACAGTAGTTCAGCAGAAACTGATAATCGTAATGATTACAACGCCTATACACGTAATGATCCCTCGCCTGACCCAAATACCAATCAAGAATTACGAGGATCCCCTTTCGTTGCGTTGGTCGCTGACCGGGCCAGATCCGACCCCGAAGCATCTAGAAGCGAAATCGCATAGGGAAGAAGCGAGAGAGAGGCACGGCGAGGCATACCAGGGACGGTGTGGACACGGAGGGCTCGTGGTGGCTCCGGCGAGAGGCCGCCAGCGAGGCTGAGGCGGAGTAGGCGGAGGTGAGGGAGGAGGCATCGCGGTGTGCGGCGGAGGCGCGCATGGCCTGCGCGGCGAGGGAGTCGGGTGAGGCGGGGCCCACGGACGACGGGTAGTGGTGCTCCAACGAGGGCGTGGGCTGGGGCTGGGGCTGGGGATGGGGCTGAGGCTTCCGGCGGTAGGCCATTGTGACGCCCCGGCGGCGAGGCGCGCTAGGGATCAGGATCGGCTGACTTGCAGCTGTTTACTGCACGCGCGTGCAGTACATATGTACATACGCTGACCAGCCAGGCAAGCCTCCTACGACTACGACTGCGATAGCTGCCTGAATGATAAGAAGATACCGGACCAGCACAACACTACACTGATGCTCATATGAATAGAACAAACAGAGCACTCATACTGCTTGAGGGCGCGTTTGTTTGATCGAGGAGTGTAGTCGAAGCTGCTCTATTTTTATTTTTTAGATTTTTTAGATTTTTATTTATTTATTGCTTGGTATGGATATTTTTAGTTGTGCCTTTAGTTTATATATTGGTACCATTTTTATATAACAACAATTTGATAGACCTCTATTTTAAATTTGTTCCGGACCTCTAAAACCTCCGGCCCGTCACTGGGAGCCAAGCAGCTTTTAGAGTCTTCATATGAAAAAAAATTAACATAAATAGAATGTTCCCGTTTCACTAAAACAATTGGACGTGAGCGCTCTCGAAAACGCGATATGGAATATAAATGACAACTTTCCATATTGCTTCAAGTCATTTATAAATCCATCATTGATTCAATGAAAACTTTCCATATTGCTTCAAGTCTATTTTTGTATATTGCATTTATATATCCATCATTGATACTAATATTAGGATTGCTAACTCATTGTTTTTGTTTTGCAGAGTTGAAGTGTAGATCTTAATGCTTAAGATAATGCATTCTAGAGTATCACATTATAGGTCATGTGTTCTGAGTTTTGATGTTTTTCTTTTGTCAGCTTAATGCTTAATGTTAAATATTGCTTATGTTTTAACATTATGGATATAGATAACGACAACTTGATTAAACGACTGTTGTAATTTCATTTAATTTTACTGTGACTTTTCACTAGACGACTTCACAGCCTTGCCCAGCAAACCTTTATCCACATAGATTTGAAGCCATCAAACATACTGACATGAAGGCCAAGGTGACAGATGTTAGATTAGTCAGTCTTGCACCAGATGACGGGAAGTGCATAGACACAAGACTTGCTGGCACTATTAGAGTCGTGATGATTATATTGTAGAAATCAGATAACTTACTCTGGCATCGCTCCTATGTGTAAGTATGTACTATTGGTGCTTCGTTCTTTAACCTTGAAAATAAGTTTGGTCTTCTCTAAGACTAGAATTTTATTGATCCTGCGCATGTATACACCAACTCAGCCCCTACATACCACATCAATGTGATATAACATTTAGACTGCTCATTCTATATATTTTCAGTCTAAACTATCCTGATATTATAAACAATTATATATTTAGAAATTTTAGCGCTTCTATGTGTATATATGTACATATACATGTCTGAAACTATAAAATTCTATATCTTTTATAAACACATCAAGCAACGCCTCACGCGGAGTGCGAGCAATTTACTAGTTAGCCGGAAATGTGGACAAAATGGCGCAAAGGGCAAAAAAGTTTGGACCAGCGATACATATTCCCGTTGAACCTTTTAAATGACACAAAAGGAATTGCAAATTTTTATAATGACATAAAGGGAAAGGAATTTATATTTAAACTAGGTCTATTTTGAATCGTTTCTATCTTTTTTTATATATTGAAACACATGTAGCTCTCCTGCGTTTTCGAAAAAAAAAACTGCTTATGCTCTCAAATAGGTGGTGAGATCTAAGAATAGTTGTTGTTTTAGCTTATTTACTCTTTATCTTCTCAACTAAAATTAGGAATCATTATGTGCATTCAAAATTATGCCTTACTTATTTTTTTCATGCTACTTTGACTTCTGCATTGTATTTTTTATTTATCTCAATTCTCAAAAAACAAACTTCATCCTTCAGAATTGTTGATATGATATTATTTCTCTTTTCTCTTTTCTACTATATAAAGCATTAGTTTCAACGGTCATCCTACGTCACCCTTTCCGTTTAATGCAAAAAAGTAAAACTATACACAAATAGGGTTTGAACTTTGAACCTTAGTTGTTAGCTCCACATTTACATCCACCTAACTATTAGATTATACATTTTTTATGTTTTATTAAAATAGAGTCTACTTATACAATATATAGAAATCGTGGCAACGAAGGGCAACTGACTAGTTGTATTATATTTGTATATAATATTTTTTTATTTCACTAAATTTGTTGGGCACGTAAAGCATGGGGAACACAAACTGTAGTATGGCTTAATCACATAATAATCATGAAATAATCTATTATTAGCAACATCAACTGAAAAATGTTAACATATGACATATTCAAATTGATTCAACTAGAAACATAACTGTATAAATACTATTAAATGCACCCAGTAACATATAGGAATAGCAAATAATCACAATGTCAAGCATATATATGTCCACATCAATACAAAATCAAATAGACTATCTGACATGAAGAAGCAACTACTTTATATGATGGTTGACACAGTTCTAGGACTCGGAAGAGTCAACACTAAGAATCCATACAATATCTATGTTGTCATCTTAAAGAATGTGAAGTGTTAATATAGCAAAGCTAATCAAACTATTTCCATATATTGGTAATGTGCTGAACTAGACCTCTGTAGCGCAGTTTCAATGTTGTTTCTTCTCAGACAACATTGGGATCTTAGAGATAAGCTTCGCATCAATCACTTTGTACTGCTTTTTTATCTCAATAAGGGCCTTCTCACCCACAACATCAACTTGATCTTCGTATTTTTCATACAACATTGGCAGAGTGTATGCCATCAGGAAAACTGCAAAATAACTATCACTTTCAACATTTCCCAATGGCAATGAGCTATAGAAGTACAAAGACGATTGTTTGTATGCACAACACAAAGCTTGGACATGTACATTTATTGTAACATACGAAATTTGATATTTTGGATGTAACACATGTAGTCTATAAGTAAAAACTTCATGTTGGTGGGTCACCTAATTCCAATATTTTAGATGGTTCCAAAAGAGGAGGTAAAAAAGCATGCATTCTAATTTGATTGTTTCACACTGGTTTCAAATTTTAAAACTTAGTATGGTGCGTCACAACGTTTGATATGATCAAAATTGTTTCTTGATTTAAGAGACCTTTTTATTTAGAAGTAGTACCACCTACCTCTTACGGTTTTAATTATTTATCAACAAAATAAGGGAGAGAGCACACATAAATGGGATGCTACATCGGACGAAGAAGAAAATAATGAAACAATTTGCAGCCTCCTCGTGTTTTATTGTTAATTATGATCAATAAATTTAGAATAACTTATATGCACTTAGGCCTTAACATGCTGTTGTTTTACTCTTAAAAGTACATACACAGATATTCATAAACCAAGTGGCACAATCGTAAAACTAACATTTCAAACTTAATCACATTTCTTACTTTATTTTTGTATATATACGAAATTCATTATTTTGATTAAAATAAAAGTAACTGAATTCATAAAAAAAAATCGTTTTTTACCTTTAGTGTATTATTTAGATAATGTATACAATCAAAGTAATTTATATAAAGTACCATGCAGTATAGATTTTAAGAAGGTATTAATGTATCATGATGTAGACAAGAAATTTACTAGTGTAAGACACAGTCAAGAAGCTGAAGCAGCTTCCAATTATCGAAATGAACCAAAGCACTGCAATTGACTGCCAAAAAAAGAAGAAAAAATTAAAAGCTCATCATCATCTTAATTAAAACACAACAAAAGAGGTTGTAGAAGTCAGGTTAATTACCATCAGATACGTTTTCAAATCTTTTCCAGAAGCGACATTGCGCAATGTATAGAAAGCCTCGTTGATTTCTTTCCTTGCAATATGAGCTACCTTCAGGCATTGGGCTTCAGATAGAATCACCTCTGGAAACTTTGGAGGAGACCTGAAAAAGCTTGGAGGCGTCATATCATCACAAAGATGTAACTACAGAAATCCTCTGTGCAATGTGCACTCTATTGGCCAACAGTTATTAGGCAATTCTTTGCATTTGGGATAACAAAGAATCTTGCTTAAATTAAACACAGTACGACTTGAATAACTACGATCTAATATACTGACAAAATATGTTTGACTCTTTGACAAATAAAAAAGCAAAGTAGTGGATTTTTTTTTGTTCCAAGCAAGATTAAGGACCAAATTAAGATGCTACGAATACTAGGAGGAACATAAGTGATTACCTGTTGACAAAGGACGCAACATTAGACCAGACGAACCAGACGGTGAGAAACACAATCAGTGCGTGGCAGAGGAAGGTGAGGAGGTGGTAGCCGATGCCCTCAAACAGCAGCCAGATCACAGTCACCCCCGCCAAGATACTCCCGGATGCCTGTTTGTTCCTCCACAGCACAAGATCGGCGGCTAAATCAAAAGGAATATTAGATGCCATTATTGTCATCCGTGGCTGTTACACGCCTTATAGATTAACAAAAATTAAGGAAACAAAAGGAGCTCATAAACTACCCAAAACAATATATGGTTTATTTTGTCAATCCATGCATGTTTCAAAAGACTTAGTGTTCCTCGTTTTTTTTTCTGTAAAGAAAATAGATGTGACAGCAAAAATTCTCGAATTTCTCCATTCCTAACTCATGTGTACCTTTGCCTCCTCCAAGAACGTGATGCAATGGATGTTTCCTCCCAAAGAGCTTCTTCTTCTTCTTAGACTTTTTGGACTTCTTGTCATCATCTGAGTCTGACGAGGAAGACGACGATGAGTGCTTGTACTCGTGGATCTTCTCGTTGATCTTGTCTAGGAGCGAGCCGTGCTCGTCACTTTCAGACATCATTTCCTATCCTAATCACTTCCCTCACAAAACACAAAAACGCAGTCGATCAAAAATCTAAACACGCCCATCTACCAATTAATACCACAATTGCGACCATACACTACTACAAATCGAGGCATAAATTACCATGATATTTAGATTTTAACACCTACAAAAGTGACAAAATCATGGAGAAGGAGATAAACATCGAGACAATGGAAGAACTAATAAATAACCTATTTGTATGAGGATCAAGATCAAGATCACTTACGACAACAAGTGGATTTACTTGATGGCTCTCCTGTCGCCCCTTCCCTCTCTTCCTGTAGTTTATTTTGGATTTAAGTTCTGGGTCTCTATGCCTTCACCTTCGTCTCTATCATTGGGATGGGATATAAACCGAAATTGAAGGAGACCGCATGGTAGATATAACGGTGAGGAGCCAAACACGGGGACAATCACAAATAGCAATCGATCCCACGTTACTCTTGCTAATATCTAGACATGCAAAAGCTCACCTCCTGCGTACGTATCCATTTTAACAATATTCGTATTATTAGTCATGCTCTAATATACGTACTTCACAACTCCTATTGTGCTACCGGGTTGCCAGAACTTTTTCCCTTCCGCTCATGTCTGAGCTCAAATGCTCGGTAAATACAAACCATGTCTACATGCGACCACACAGTTTATTCACATGCTGTCATTAGTCACATGCATATCGGGTGTGTTCCCGACCCAACCTGTACATTTGTGGATATATTTAGAGCATGGTTTACAATGGGAACATATCTTATGCAATGCATATTGCTGCAACCGTGTAATGAAGCGATCTGATGCATCAAATCAAAATCCAACGGTACCTGCTATTAGGTGAAAGGGGTTAAATGTAAAATATCCACTAGTTTTTAGGTGGAAGAGATTAAATATAAAATAGTAGTCATAAGTTAGATTTTGAGTGGATACACCAGATCACTTAATTGCGCGCTTGCACCAACATAACTGATTGCACACGATATTGTTCCCGTTTATAATATAGTCAGTTAAGGCTTTATACTACTAACATGTCACATAGAGCCAATAATGCATCATATTCATATAATAGGTTGAAGGACCGGTGAGACGACCAGAGGAGGGAATGGAAGTCAATCAAATTTTTGTTGCCCAAAACTAAAATTGACCACTTCACTTCAATTGAGATAAAGTAAGCGTTCAAACCAATAGCACATCAGCAAATCAGTGATCTCATGATTACCAAATGTTCCTAAGGCTACATAAGACCAACAAAGCAAACGGATCGTAAATCAGATATCGAAAAGTTCGAATCAAAACAAAACCCTATTGCTATCAGGTGCTGATTTCAGCAGCTCGAAATTCAGTTCTTGAATGTGAAACTGAATCAAACAAACTCCGATTGTATTGAAACTTTATACACACCTTAACAAATGTGTTTCCAAGGTTTTCATAAATTTTGAACTCAATTGGATCTGTAAATCAATCATAGATTTGAAAAAATAAGAATTGGGGTTTTGTTGGGTTTTTCTAGAACGAGTTCAAACTGAGTTCTTCTCAAATCACGACCAAAATCTGCAACAACAGGGTGTATGCAGTGATCCGAGAAGTATAAATCACCACCAATTAATTCCCAAACCAAATCCTCACATAAGAACTCAATGGTTCTTCAGAAGATCACAAAGAGAGGAGAGAGAAGAACACAAGAGCAAAGAGACTCAAAATTTCAGCAAGAATGAAAACTGAGATTGAGAGCCAACCAGGAATGATTAAAAAACACAAACATGAAGGTTCAAAGTATCTATAGATCTCGGGCCCAACTAGGAATGAAAGCTAGGATTTTCTAAACAAGAGGCTAATGTGTAAGCCAAAGAGATGGCTAAAACAACCAGTCCACCCTTTTATTTATAGAGGGTTATTACTATTTCCTGGTTATTACTAGTTATTACTATTTCCTAAACTACCTCTAGATACATAGAGCTTATCCACTTAGACGGGGCAAAATGGACCAACTCTTGATATTTTGATCTGACGGTCACACGCTTCACACAAAGTTGCTTCGCCTTGACACACCCTTCGTGATGACATCACGTGCTGCCTCCGATTCCCGCCGGAACCTTCACCGTCGAGTTTTGTGTCCAAACTCTATTGAAAACCTGTCATCCGTAGCGCTGGGTGGTTTTGAGGCTCAACCACCAAACCGCCGTGAGTATCGCACCGTGTGCGTGTCTCCCACGTCTTGGACACATGTCCCGCTAGTCCTCGACCGCGCTGGCAACATAGCCCGCTCCACCACGTCCTCGCACGAGTGCGTGTCCCAGGTGTCAGCCACCACGGCTGGTCACTCGACGACTCCGGTCCCTTAGTCAAGTCTTAGCGCCCGTCCTTCACCGCTCCCGATCCATCAGCACGAACCCACATGACCTTCACCTTCATCGTTGACCACTGTAAGGCCCAAAATTTGTATAAGAAAATAATAATAATAATAAAATATATGAAGAAATAAAATAGTAAATTCAGATATCTCAAATTGTACTTGAGTGTTGAAAATTGAGGACTGGATTTTGAAAACCAAGAATTATTTTAGAAAAGGAGTAATAGAAAATTTTTCTATTCAACTAAATGATTATGTATTTCATTAAATGATGCACCATAAGCAATCATTTACATGAATATTTAATTTTGAAGTAACTTCAATTCCTATCCCACAAATCAAAATACTATTTTCCTAAAAAAGAAAGGAACAATATGAGTGTGTTTCATATTTCAAACATCTACCAAACAAATAAAATAATTAAAATAAACATATATCTACTTCATCATGTTGGAGTTTATTTATGTGTGCATTTAATAATAATAATAATAATAATAATAATAATAATAATAATAATAATAATAATAATAGAAATACATTAAGGTCTACATTTGGATTTAAGACCTAGTTTGCAAATTAGAATTTGGAGGAGGAGAAGGAAAATACTATACAAAATAAAGAAAATAAATACATAAATAAATGAAATCCTTCTATACTTGTTTGTTCAATTTGTACATTTGAATCTAGGTACAAAGTTCATAGAAAAATTTGGATTCAAAATAGATATTCAAATAAAAAGGAAAAAGAAAATCAAAAAGAAAAAAGATAAACAGTCGCTTGAGCTGTATTCTTCTGAATCGGCCCACCTCACATTACCTCCGCGCAGCCCATCAGCGGGGACCTTGCACCGACAGGTGGGGCCCGCGAGGCAGGCCCTCTCCCGTGCCATCCGCTAGCTGTTCCTGCGAGTGGGGTCACTGTGGCAGTCATCTACCGCGCGTGCTCGTTCCTTCCCTTGCTGTTGGGTGGGGCCCTCGGCGCAGCCGCTATTTCCTCGGGCGCACGAAATGATTTTGGGTCGCTGCCCTGGGGCCCAGCGTGTGAGCGCTTTCTTCTCCCTGGGCGTTTACCAGCTCGACGCTCCCGTACCCGTCGGTCGAGATCCTCGGTCGTGGCCGCCCTAGCTCTCTGGCCTCGTCCTGGGTATATAACCCGATGCGACCCCCTTTGACCTTACTCGGCCGTCTAAACAACTAGAGCATACTCGCTGTCGTGATTTCATCACCGCCGCGGGGGAAAAGAGAGCAGCACCGTCTAAATCGAGTAGCCGCTGATGTCGAGTCCCCGGAGATCGGTCTAAGAAAGTCCCCAAGTCTACTGGAAGGGTGTCGCGTCGTCCGCGGGTGGAGACGGTCGCTGGGCAAGACGCGATTGCTCGCCGGTCTTCGCGGGAGCTCTGGGATCCGCCCTCGCCGCGGGTAGCCTCCCCGCAACCATCTCTAGCTTCGGTAAGTTATCACCCCTTCAGTCATACTTGCAGTATTTCATAGGATCGATGGGATTTGGGGATTGGAAACTAGGGCTCAAGAATTGACTGGACTCCGGCGATGGCCCGCTGGATTGACGGGGAAGTGAGGGGAATCAATTGGGACCGTTGATCCGTTCAATGATGGCCAAGATTAGGGCTAGCGTACCGATTTGACTAAAGTAGATCTTGGCCGTTGATCGGGTGACGAGTGGATCTGAATTCATTCCGGGTGGACAAACCAGAGCTGTGGATATCTGATCCGGTGGTTGTGGTCGTGCACCGGCTAGGATTTAACAAAATCTAATCGAGAGCGTCAGTTTTAGATCGGACGGCCCACGGGGGATGATACCGCTTCGGTTTGCACACTTTGCGTAAGAGACCCTGCGCTTACCAGAAAATAACCCACAGTCCGTAGTTACTGTGTACTGAGTCTAGGAAATATGGCGCAGAGGCCCCTATTGTTCCCTGGTTTTGTGTACCCAGTCCAGGGAGTTAGAAAATCAGAGAAATGGATTTAGAAAATGATTTTTAATGTAAAAATATTTGCTAGAATTTGTATAATCCTTAGAAAATTTATACTTAGTCCAAATTAATCCATTCTAGTTCCTATAATTATGTAATAATGTTGTTTTATCATATAGTGTCTCTGTTTTGACATGAAAACCATATTAAAATGTATCTCTTAATTAATCTTGTATTAAATACATAAAACCTTCAGAAATTCATAACTCCTTCGTTTTAATTCTGAATTGACTCGTTCCAATCGCGTTAGTTTCGTATAAGTATTTACTACACAGTAACAACATTAATTATACCATGCCGCATACTTTTATGATTAAATAATTATTTACCCTATATTTACTACATTAACTCTTCTAAAATCAAAGCTAACATGTCCATAATTATAATTTGGTTAAAGTATGATCCTTGATCAAGTAAGGACTTAGATTAAAGTTGAGTTAATTATTCATAGAATATTCTCTCATATGGTATATACTAACCAATTTATTATATAGTTTCATATTTAAATCACATAGATCTTCTATAAATCATAACTCCTTAATCGTAACTCCGAATTTAGTGATTCTCATTCCCACGATCTGGTAGCAACGCATAGATTATTATTATGTAGTTTGTTCTTATGTTTGGTGTGATGTTAATTTTATCTATACCATGTTTGTTTGTATTGTTACAACTAGCGTGAGGTCACGAGTCATCTGAAGAATCATCCTGGTACATGGAATCTCAAGTCCCAGGCAAGTTGTGCCCTTGACCACTTTCATTACCCAATAATGTTCTCTATTATCACTTATTCATGCATAGGTTTAATTTTGATGGGACCCAATATGTCACCCTAGTCTGCTTATCTTATTACCTTGTTTACCCCTGAATCATTTGGGTAGTTATGCTATTGCTCTATGGTTTTGGGTTTAATATTACATTATATCCATGTTCCAATTATTCTGTTATTTTATTTATGTTCATGTCAAGATCATTATCTTTAATTGGAATGTGGAGCTTAACTTGAGAAACACGTGCCACCACAAGGGTGGAATGGGATGCCCTTAGCTGACTAATTAGGAAAGCTAGTGGAAGACTACCTTACCCGAAAGGGGCAAGGGCAGTAGGGGAGTAGGCATGCAGGGAGGTTCTTGGGTTGATTTTGCTGCGATGGCAGTCAGACGAGGGATTCTTGCAAGTGCTCTTCCCAGAAACTGTAGCGGGTTTTCAGAATTTGGTGGAACTTTGTAAAGGCCTCGTAGTGTTACCCTGCCTCGCTTCCTTAGTAGAGGTGTATGGGATTCATGACCCCTTGGCAAATGGGTAACATGACTTGTGGGTAAAGGGTACCACCTCTGCAGAGTGTAAAATTGGTATACTAGCCGAGCTCACGGTCATGAGCAGCTCAGGACTCTCGCATGATTAAATTATGGAACTAAATTCAATTTGTCATATGCATTGCATGGGATTATTATTAATTTTGTTCTATTAATCTTATTATAGTTTGGTATTTACTTACACTTAGTACTGCTAATAAAATTTGACCAACTTATTAAAAGTAATGCTCAGCTTTAACTCCTATTATTGATCAGCCTTACACTTCACATGAACTCCCACCTTTGGTGAGTTCATGCACATTATTCCCCACAACTTGTTGAGCAATGAACATGTGTGAGATCACCCTTGCTGTCTCACACCCCCATAGGAGAAGAACAGGTGGTTCAAGAGGAGCCACACAACTAGGAATTCGACTTGATCTAGGTGGCGTATCCTAGTCGACAGTTATGACGCCAAGGATGGACTTTAGTTTGTTTTATATTTATCTTTTATTTTGTAAGACTTCCGCTATGTAATAAGTACTCTGATGATATTGTGACCTTTATCTCTATACACTCTGTTATTATATATATTGTCTTCTTTGACGCATATATGAGATGCACCCGGCTTTGTCCTTTAAATCCAGGTGTGACAACCACAGTCCCTGTGCTCCACACCTACACACCACAAACCGTCTGACATGGTTACACATACATAATCTCATGCCTCGGTCAGTCCTCGACTTGACCCGAGATGCTACCCATTAATAATCACTCATCATCAACCTAAATCACAAGGGACAAGTCAACCTTGTGTTTGCAATCTTCTCCTTGATGAGTGCATTGTCAACACCACCACATGAGCATATATAAAAAGAAGGAAGAAGAAGAGAAACTCACTCGAATGACTAAAAGCCAGATAAAATCCAAACAAGTCATCCAAAGCGAGCAAAACTTGGTCCCCAAAGAAATGGGCAACGACTCAACATGACCAAGCAGAAAATGGCAGTCCTCAAGAAGAGGCAAAAGCAGGGCTCAACACCACTAGCTAGCAATCAAAATCATATCGGAGCACAAAATCAGCACAATGCTAGTTCCTACAGAAAGAGGCAAATGGCTCAACACAACTAGCAAAAGCTCCAAATGGCTCAAATCTCTCCCCCTATCAAAGCACTCTCCTAAAGCAAAAATCTCCCCCTTTGATGATGGGAACAGTAGAAGCTTGAAATGCACAAAATCTCCCCTCTTGTTAGGAGGCCGAAAATCTCAAAGTCTCTCCCCCTTGTTGACAAGTGGACTCATCAAGCACAAATGAAGGTAGAAATAGAAACTCCCCCTTGACAAGATAACTCCCCCTGATAAAATGCAAAAATGCAAGAGGGAGGAGAAAAATGCCGAAAATGCAGGAGCTTTAGGAGTATACCAGTCAGAGTATAAAAATGCTCTAAGTGATGTTGTGCTATGTGTGCAACAAAGAATGCACATGCTAGCAAATACTCAAACTGATCATATGCACAAGATATGTGAAGTGTAAGCATTTTGCTTTAGTTTTAAGAAGTTCAAAAGTGAAGTTCACCACTAATGACCGCACTAGGCACATAGTAAGCAGAAAATCAGCTAGGTGCCAGTCACAGGTAATGAGGTAAACAAGGTGAACTACCCCAAACAATAATCACTCATCATGCTAATATGTGGAATTGATACCAATTGAAATTTTCAGGATTTATCGAATTTGGCAGCGGATTACAAATTTCAATGAAAAGCATGTGAGTGCAAGAGATTGTAAGCATTGTCATTGTCTAACTTTTCAACCGGGTGTAGCCTATGCAGAAAAGTAATTAGAAGCTAAAGACACCAGTTTCGATCGTCCACTACCCTGCTCAAGTTCATCCAAAAGTGCAACTGAAATATGTCTTGATACAGAGTTGTGGTGACAAATGCAATCCCATCTCGATCTTTCTAAATTGTTCACTTATCTTGATTTTGATTTTAAGCACATAATTTATGATTCAAGACATGAATGACTCTGAGTATGAGACATAGCCACCTAGCATACTAGAGACATCACAAAGGATTTCAAACACATCCTACACATGCTAGGTGCCAATCTCAATGGTGAACATGTTTTTGATTCAACAAGTAATAGTCAAGTTCACAATTATGAAAACAAGCTTAGCTCAACAAAATTGTATCAATTTGAGCAAAAGTAGCCTAAGCCTGCCATAGCATCATCATGTACACACAAAGCATACTACTAGGAGCATAGTTACAATCTAGCAGTTATACAAGTGAAGCTCAAAATGCTACATGAGATGCAGATATAATACAAAAAGCAAGAAATTAGAACTAAAACCTACATAAAAAGTAACAAAAAAGAAGAAAAACCAAAAAGGGAGCCCTCGATCAAAAAGGGAAGCAAACACCCAATTCACCTCGCAAATGTGCAAATGTAGTCTGATCAAGGGGTTTAGTCAAAATGTCAGCAAGCTGTCTGTGGGTATCAACATGGCACAAATCGATGTCACCTTTCTCATAATGATCATGGAGAAACTGAAAGCGAACACCAATGTTCATGGTCTTCAAATGCAGTACAAGATTCTTGGCAACACTTATGGCACTCGTGCTATCGCAAAGCAGAGGCACATGATGAAAATCTAAGCCAAAATCCCGTAAAGTAACCATCATCCAAAGTAACTGCGAGCAAAAGCAAGAAGGATCCATTTGAACTAGGGGGCTGCCTCACATAAACCTCTTCCTTTATATACTTATTCAGAAAAGCAATTTTGACATCCATTTGAAAAAGTTTAAAACCCTTTGAAGCAACAAAAGCAAGAAGGATCCTAATGGCTTCTAAATGGGCAACATGGGCAAAGGTTTCCTCATATTCAATACACTTTTTCTAGCAAAACCCTTCGGTAACCAACCTCGCCTTGTTTCTTACCACCATCCCATCCTCACTTTGTTTGTTTTTGAAAACCCATTTGGTACCAATGGGATGGCAGTCTAAAGGAGGTGGGACCAAAACCAGAACTTGATTTCTCTTAAAATTTCCAAGCTCCTCATGTATAGCATTGACCCAGTTAGGATCAGACAAAGCATGTCCAACATCTCGATGCACAAAAGAGGCAACAAAAGCTATGTGAGAAAAATGAGAAATCTGTTGTGACCTGGAGCGAGTGACTCGCTCGTGAAGCTCCATGATCATCTACTGAGGAGGGTGACGACACTGAATGTGCCACGGAGCCTCCCACGAGGAAGTGGCCTCCCCCTCAATAGCAGCCTAACCGCCTCTAGGCTTAGCAGGCTCAGGCTTGACTGGATCCAAAGTCGTAGAAGAAGTGATGTCTGGTCCATCAGCCAAAGTAGTCAAAGCACGACTAGAGCAGCTGATGGAGATGGCTTGTGGTCACCCCAATAGGCGTCATTGTGCTCATCCTCCACAAAGATGGTCTCATCCATCTGATCTTGACCTACAGGCTCAAAGATAGGGGATGGACTAGGCAATGTCTCATCAAAGGTCACCTCACAAGTCTCCATGATTTCGTTAGTCTCAACGTTAAGAACACGATAAGCACGGGAGTGAAAAGCATAACCAAGAAAACACCATCAGAAGACCGTGACTCAAATTTGTCCAAATTACACTATTTCAAGACAAAACACCTGCTGCTAAACACCCTGAAATGGCTAAGCTTGGATGGCCATCCAAATTGTAGCTCATATGAAGTCTTATTCAAGAAAGCTCGAAGGAAGATGTGGTTCGACACATGCCAGGCAATGTTGATCGCTTCGTCCCAAAACTACCTAGGAGTCCTAAGCTCATCAATCATCATCTTGGCCATCTCAATAAGGGTCTGATTCTTGCGTTCAATAATGCCATTCTGCTGAGGCACATACAGAGAGGAAAACTGATGTTCAAATCCCAAATAAGCACAAAGAGGTCTCAAAATGAGAATTCTATGCCATTGTCACTATGAATCACTCTCATGGCCTTCTTGGGAAACTCATTTTGCAAGCTAAGAATCAAATCTCGAGCATGAATAAAAGCCTCATCCTTCAATTTCATGAAGAACACCCAAAAATAGCGAGAAAAGTCATCAACGGCCACAAGAACATACCACATTCCCCCAAAACAACAAACCCAAGTTGGACTAACAGTGTAAGTATGAAGCAATTCGATGGGTTGTGAAGTCATCACCTTGGTGACCGAGAAATGGGAGATAATCCATGGATGACAGACAAGGGTGATAGACAAGATCTTTCTCAAATTTCAACTTGGGCAATCCATGGATGAGGCCAAGTGAGCTCAGTCTAAGCAAAAAGATCAAAGCTCAAGTGACCTAGCCTCCTATGCCACTTCCAAATTAAAGAGGAAGATCATGCCAAGAGACATCGAGAACGGTCAGAAGAATGTGTAAAATCAGCTTGAAAAAAATCGACCAATAGGGGAAATTTGACAAACAAGATCCCCTGAGCATCCAAAACTCAAGAAAGTCCCTTTTTAAAAGCGCACTTCATTGTCATCCTCAAGGAGTTGCGAAACCGAAAGAAGATTGAAAGACAAATTTGAAACCAAAGCAACATCCTTAAGGACAAAACTCTCGTTCACTCAAACAGAGCCACGAGAGACAATCTTACCTCTCGACTAATCCCCGAGTGTGATGTATTCTTTACCAATCATGGGGTCAAGGCTGGAGAACCATTTGTTGCTTCCGGTCATGTGGTGCGAACAATCGAAATCCTTGAGCCATATGTTCTCCAGACCTCCATCCTGCATCAATAGAAAAACATAGGGTGAGCAAATGGTACAACACTGGGGTGAGGATACTGAGAATAATACCACTGCTACGGCATTTGCCCATGCAAAGTGTTAGGGAAAACACCAAACATCCCCGGTCCCGAAGGGGGAAAGCGATCACCACGAGAAGGAAACAATGGTCTACTGGGGAAGTAAGAACCAAAGCCACTGCCATGGGTGTAACACCCTAAATTTGGGGGTATAAAATTCCTTCCCTAATACCTACCAAATTCAGGTGTTACTCCTTTTCTCACCTCTATAGATTTTCCTTTCCCTTCTTTTTAATAGAATTTTAGTTTCTTATGTGAGAGGTGTATTATTTCTTTAGAATATTAAAACATAGGAGAGATATGAATGTTTGCATCATGCTGAGCTTAAACTTTGTTTTTGGGTGATGCACATGTTTGAAATATTTGAATTTGAATTTGTGGCTTGATTTGATTTGAATTCAAAAGAAAAAAATAAAAAGAAAAGTGAGAGCACCTAGGGGGGTGAATAGGTGATCCTGTAAAAATCAAAAACTAATAGCCACAAAACTTAGTTATAAGTGTTAGTGTGGCTAAGTGGCTTGAAGCGATCTCTTGCGAACACAGACAAACAAAGAGAGAGCAATCACAAGAAACACGCGATTTTTATCCCGTGTTTCGGCCAAGTGAAACTTGCCTACTTCCACATTGTGGCATCTCAATGGACGAGGGTTGCACTCAACCCCTTTCAAGTGATCCAATGATCAAATTGAATACCATGACTTTTCTTCCTTATCTCTTTTTCCCGTTTTGCGAGGAATCTCCACAAGTTGGAGTCTCTCGCCCTTACACAAAGATCACAATGAAAGCACAAGAGTAAGGTTGGGTAGTAACACACACAAATCCACAGCACACACACGCACACAAGCCAAGACTTGAGCTCAAAATAAAGCACAACGAGTTCACAATTAGAATGGAGCTCAAATCACTAACACAATCGATCAAGTGCGTGGAGACGGAGTGTGGGAGACTTAGAATGCTTAGTGAATGCTTGAGTGACTCCATGCACCTAAGGGTCCCTTTTATAGCCCTAAGGCAGCTAGGAGCCGATGGACACCAACAAGGAAGGCCAAGATTGCCTTCTGTCGGGTGGCGCACCGGACAGTCTGGTGCGCCACCGGACAGTCACTGTAGCTGTTCGGTGCACGATCTCCTTCCTTTTCTGGCGCATCCGACCGTTGGTCCTCGGGATCGGTTGACGCACCGGACACTGTCCGGTGCCCCCCGCCGACCGTTGGTGCGGGCCACGCGTCGCGTGAAGATTGCGCGGCCGACCGTTGGCGCAGATGACCGTTGGCTCACCGGACAGTCCAGTGCACCACCGGACAGTCCAGTGAATTATAGCCATACGCCGCCAAACTTTTCCTGAGAGCAGCCTGTTCGCCGAAGTTCAGCCTGGCGCACCGGACACTGTCCGGTGCACCACCGGACAGTCCGATGTGCCAGACCGAACAAGACTTTGGTTGTACCAAGCCAAGTCTTTTGCATTTCTTTTCTTCTTTTCTTTTTTCTGTTTCTAGCACTTAGACAATATATGTTAGTACTCAAAACAATGTACTAAGTCTAGAAACATACCTTGCTCCATGATTTGTACTTCTTTCTTCATTTAGCACATAAGAACCAAATTGAATGTGTTGTGCACTTAATCACCAAAACATAATAGAAATTGCCCAAGGGCACATTTCCCTTTCAATCTCCCCCTTTTTGGTGATTTATGCCAACACCTCCAAAAGCAACCAAAAGAAGTGCAACATCAATGCAAATAAGGACCAAATTGTTTTTGACTCTAATTTGGCATATTTGGATCATTCTTTGCCACCACTTGGTTTGTTTTTGCAAATCAAATTCATTTTCCTATCTCTAAGTCAAACACACTTGTTTGGGCACAAAGAGAGATAATGCAAGAGTGAAATTGATCAAGTGACAAAAACTCTCCCTTTTTCCCATAATGAAAAATTCTCCCCACAAAAGACAAAATTTTGCAATAAGAGCATTTTGGACAAATCAAAAGTTCTAACTCTATTGTTTTCAAAATTCACAAGTGGTAGCTGATCCATTTGCTTTGGCCTTAATTTCTCCCCCTTTGGCATTAAGCACCAAAACGGGATCATTCTTGGCCCTTTAACCCCATTGCCTCACCAAAAATGTCAATTAAGAGCAAAAGGCAATAAAGCATAATGATGAACTTGGAACGAAATACACCAATACCGGAGTGTAGTGGAAGTCTTTGCAACGTCCAAGTCCATTTTCCCTTTCAATGCACCTTTGAGACTACATCAAGAACACTCAAACACGAAGGTTAGTCTCAAAGAGTCAAGTTGTAGCACAACTCCCCCTAAATAAGTGCATCACTTGCAAATGGACTTGTGAGGTCCGGGGATCATGTGTACAACTTGAGCACCACAAATAAACAATAATGAATTGAAATGCATAAAGTAACATGATCAAAGGCATAAAACACATGTATGCTATAGATCAATCCAAGTTACGCGAATCTAAGACATTTAGCTCACTACACAGCCTGCAAAAGGTTTTCTCATCTAATGGCTTGGTAAAGATATCGGCTAGCTAGTTCTCGGTGCTAATATGGAACACCTCGATATCTCCCTTTTGCTGGTGGTCTCTCAGAAAGTGATGCCGGATGTCTATGTGCTTAGTGCGGCTGTGTTCAACAGGATTATCCGCCATGCGGATTGCACTCTCATTGTCACATAGAAGTGGGACTTTGCTCAGATTGTAGCCAAAGTCCCGGAGGGTTTGCCTCATCCAAAGTAGTTACGCGCAACACTGTCCTGCGGTAACATACTTCGGCCTCAGTGGTGGATAGGGCAACGGATGTTTGTTTCTTTGAGCTACACGACACCAGGGACCTTCCTAGAAATTGGCACATCCCCGATGTGCTCTTCCTATCAACCTTGCACCCGACATAATCGGAGTCTGAATATCCAATCAAGTCAAAGGTAGACCGATTTGGATACCAGACCCCGAAGCAAGGCGTAGCAACTAAATATCTAAGAATCTGCTTAACGGCCACAAGGTGACATTCCCTTGGGTCGGATTGAAATCTAGCACACATACATACGCTAAGCATAATATCCGGTCTACTAGCACATAAATAAAGCAAGGAACCTATCATAGACCGGTATGCCTTTTGATCAATGGACTTACCTCCTTTGTTGAGGTCGACATGTCCGTCGGTTCCCATTGGTGTCTTCGCGGGCTTGGCGTCCTTCATCCCGAACCGCTTGAGAAGGTCTTGAGTGTACTTCATTTGGGAGATGAAGGTGCCGTCCTTGAGTTGCTTCACTTGGAACCCAAGGAAGTAGTTCAACTCGCCCATCATCGACATCTCAAACTTTTGAGTCATCACCCTGCTAAACTCCTCACAAGACTTTTGGTTAGTAGAACCAAATATTATGTCATCGACATAAATTTGGCACACAAAAAGATCACCGTCACAAGTCTTAGTGAAAAGAGTGGGATCAGCTTTCCCAACCTTGAAAGCATTAGCAATTAAGAAATCTCTAAGGCATTCATACCATGCTCTTGGGGCTTGCTTAAGTCCATAGAGCGCCTTAGAGAGCTTAAAAATGTGGTCGGGATACCTGTCATCCTCAAAGCCAGGGGGTTGTTCCACGTATACCTCCTCCTTGATTGGCCCGTTGAGGAAAGCGCTCTTCACATCCATTTGAAACAACCTGAAAGAGTGGTGAGCGGCATAGGCTAATAATATTCGAATAGACCCTAGCCTAGCCACAGGAGCAAAAGTCTCCTCGAAATCCAAACCTGTGACTTGGGCATAACCTTTTGCCACAAGTCGAGCCTTGTTTCGTGTCACCACCCTGTGCTCGTCTTTCTTGTTGCGGAACACCCAATTGGTTCCCACAACATTTTGCTTGGGACATGGCACTAGGCTCCAAACTTCGTTCCTCTTGAAGTTGTTGAGCTCTTCCTGCATGGCCAACACCCAGTCCGGATCCTGCAAGGCCTCTTCTACCTTGAAAGGCTCAATAGAAGAGACAAATGAGTAATGCTCACAAAAATTAGCTAAACGTGAGCGAGTTGTTACTCCCTTGCTTATGTCACCTAGTATCTGATCGATGGGGTGATGTACTGATGTCGTTGGATCATCGCTCGGACTTGAGTTGGAGGGGCCCATGGTGCTTCTTCCTCCATAGCTGGTTCTTCTTGTGCTCCCCCTTGATCACGCGCCTCTTCTTGAGGAACCTGTTCATCATCTTGAGTTGGGGGATGCACCATCGTTGAGGAAGAAGGTTGATCTTGCTCTTGTTGTTCCTGTGGTCGCACATCTCCAATCGCGATGGTACGTATTGCGGCCATTGGAACATCATCTTCATCTACATCATCAAGATCAACTTGCTCTCTTGGAGAGCCATTAGTCTCATCAAATACAACGTCGCTAGAGACTTCAACCAAACCCGATGATTTGTTGAAGACTCTATACGCCCTTGTATTTGAGTCATACCCTAGCAAAAACCCTTCTACTGCCTTGGGAGCAAATTTAGAATTTCTACCTTTCTTCACTAGAATGTAACATTTGCTCCCAAATACACGAAAGTATGAGACGTTGGGTTTGTTACCGGTAAGAAGTTCATACGAGGTCTTCTTGAGGAGGCGATGAAGGTAGAGCCGGTTTATGGCGTGGCAAGCTGTGTTCACAGCTTCCGACCAAAACTGCTCAGGTGTCTTGAACTCTCCAAGCATTGTCCTCGCCATGTCGATAAGCATCCTGTTCTTCCTCTCTACCACACCATTTTGTTGTGGTGTGTAGGAAGCGGAGAACTCGTGCTTGATGCCTTCCTCCTCAAGATACTCCTCCACTTGCAGATTCTTGAACTCAAACCTGTTGTCACTTCTTATCTTTTTCACCTTGAGCTCAAATTTGTTTTGAGCCCTCCTTAGAAAGTGCTTTAGGGTCCCTTGGGTTTCTGTTTTATCCTGCAAAAAGAACACCCAAGTGAAGCGGGAAAAATCATCAACAATAACAAGACCATACTTGCTTCCCCTGATGCTAAGGTAGGCAACGGGTCCGAAGAGGTCCATATGTAGTAGCTCCAGTGGTCTTGATGTTGTCATCACATTCTTGTTGTGATGAGTGCTTCCCACCTGTTTCCCTGCCTGACAAGCTGCACAAGGTCTATCTTTTTTGAAGCAGACATTGGTTAGTCCTAACACATGTTCTCCCTTTAGAAGTTTGTGAAGGTTCTTCATCCCAACATGTGCTAGACGGCGATGCCACAACCAGCCCATGCTAGTCTTAGCTATTAAGCATGCATCTAGATTGGCCTCCTCTTTCGAAAAATCAACTAAGTAGAGTTTACCGTCTAATACACCCTTAAATGCTAATGAACCATCACTCCTTCTAAAGACAGAAACATCAACATTTGTAAACAAACAATTGTAGCCCATGTGGCACAATTGACTTACAGACAGGAGATTATATCCAAGCGACTCTACTAGAAATACGTTTGAAATGGAGTGCTCGTTGGAGATGGCTATCTTGCCCAAGCCTTTGACCTTGCCTTGGTTCCCATCTCCAAAAATAATCGTGTCCTGGGAATCTTTGTTCTTGACGTAGGAGGTGAACATCTTCTTCTCCCCTGTCATGTGGTTTGTGCATCTGCTGTTGATAATCCAGCTTGAGCCCCCGGATGCATAAACCTGCAAGGCAATTTACACTTGGGTTTTAGGTATCCAACTCTTGTTGGGTCCTACAAGGTTAGTAACAATAGCCTTTGGAACCCAAATACAAGTCTTATCCCCCTTGCATTTGGATCCCAACTTTCTAGCAACTACTTTTTCCTTCTTACATAAAAGAGCAAATGAAGTATTGCAACCATGGTAAATGATAGTAGATTCATTGCACGTTTTCCTAGGTACATGATGGACAACATTACCTTTTCTAGGCCTACTTCTACCATGCACAAAAGTAGAGCTTGAAGCAAACATAGCATGTGAATCAAAAACATCATGATCATAACTCCTATTATAATTGGAATGCCTAGCAATTTTCCTATCATACATGAAAGCATGATTCCTTTGAATGCTACTAGCCATAGGGGCCTTCCCTTTCCCTGTGTTGGGAATGGGAGCCTTTTGGCTTGTTAAGTTCTTGGCTTCCTTTCGAAAGCCAAGTCCATCCTTAATAGAGGGGTGTCTACCCACGGTGTAGGCAACCCTAGCAAATTTTAATTGATCAAAATTAATTTTGCAAGTCTTAAGTTGAGCATTAAGACTTGCCACCTCATCATTTAATTTGGTAATAGACATAAGGTGTTTATCACAAGCATCAACATCAAAATCCTTACATCTATCACAAATACTAACATGCTCTACGCATGAACTAGATTTATTTGCTTCCTCTAGCTTAGCATTTAAATCATCATTTACACTCTTTAAACTAGACATAGTTTCATGGCAAGCAGATAATTCAGAAGATAGCATTCCATTCCTTTTAATCTCTAAAGCAAGAGATTTTTGCACACTAACAAACTTATCACGGTCCTCATATAATATATCCTCTTGCTTTTCTAACAATCTATCTTTTTCATTTAGAGCATCAATTAACTCATTAATTTTATCTACATTAGCTCTATCTAAACCCTTAAATAAATCAGTATAATCGACTTCATCATCACTAGAATTATCATCGCTTAAAGTAGTATACTTAGGGGTTTCTCGAACACTTACCTTCTTTTCCTTGGCCATGAGGCAAGTGTGGCGTTCCTTGGGGAAGAGAGAAGATTTGTTGAAGGCCGAGGCTGCCAGTCCTTCATCGTTGGAGTCAGATGAAGAGCAGTCCGAGTCCCATTCTTTGCTAAGGCGCGCCTCGCCCTTTGCCTTCTTGTAAACCTTCTTCTTTTCCCTCTTCCCATGCTTTTCTTGTTCCTGGTAATTTTCATTATCGGGGCATTGTGCTATAAAATGACTAGTCTTACCGCATTTGAAGCAGGAGCGCTTCCCCTTTGCTTTGTTCTTGTTGGGGGTACTCCCTGCGTCCTTTTAGTGCGGTCTTGAAGCGCTTGATGATAAGCGCCATTTCATCTTCGTTGAGGCCAACGGCCTCCACTTGTGCCACCTTGCTTGGTAGTGTCTCCCTGCTGCTAGTAGCCTTAAGAGCCACAAGTTGAGGCTTGTAGACGGGTAGTGGACCGTTTAGTGCATCGTCCACATATCGAGCCTCCTTCACCATCATGCACCCGCTCACAAACTTCCCAAGAATCTCCTCGGGCATCATCTTGGTGTACCTGGGATTCTCACGAATAAGGTTAACAAGATGGGGGTCAATTACTGTGAATGACCTTAGCATAAGTCAGACGACGTCGTGGTCCGTCCATCTTGTGCTTCCATAACTTCTAATCTTGTTGACCAGAGTCTTGAGCCTGTTGTATGTTTGTGTTGGCTCCTCTCCCCTAATCATCGTGAACCTTCCTAGCTCGCCTTCCACCAACTCCATTTTGGTGATCATGGTGGCATCGTTCCCCTCATGAGATATCTTGAGGGTATCCCAGATTTGCTTGGCGTTGTCCAAGCCGCTCACCTTGTTGTACTCATCCCTGCACAAAGATGCTAGCAAGACAGTGGTAGCTTGTGCATTCTTATGAATTTGCTCGTTAATAAACACAGGGTTATCGGTACTGTCGAAATGCATTCCATTTTCAACTATCTCCCAAATACTAGGATGGAGAGAAAATAAGTGACTACGCATTTTGTGACTCCAAAAAGAGTAGTCCTCTCCATCAAAGTCTGGAGGTTTACCAAGAGGAATTGAAAGCAAATGAGCATTGGAATTGAAAGGAATGCGAGAATAATCAAATGAAAAGTTTTGATTAACTGGTTTCTTCTTAGACGAGTCGTCGTCGTCTCCTGGTGAAGAAGAGGAGGCGTCGCTGTCGTAGTAAATGATCTTCTTGATTCGCCTCTTCTTCTTCCCGTCCCTCTTCTTGTGACTCGATCCTGAGTCAGTGGGCTTGTCGTCCCTTGGCTCGTTGAAGAGGGACTCCTTCTCCTTGTCGTTGACCACCATCCCCTTTCCCTTAGGATCCATCTCTTCGGGCGATTAGTCCCTTACATGAAGAGAACGGCTCCGATACCAATTGAGAGCACCTCGAGGGGGGGGGGTGAATAGGTGATCCTGTAAAAATAAAAAACTAATAGCCACAAAACTTAGTTATAAGTGTTAGTGTGGCTAAGTGGCTTGAAGCAATCTCTTGCGAACACAGATAAACAAAGAGAGAGCAATCACAAGAGACACGCGATTTTTATCCCATGGTTCGGCCAAGTGAAACTTGCCTACTTCCACGTTGTGGCGTCCCAATGGACGAGGGTTGCACTCAACCCCTTTCAAGTGATCCAATGATCAACTTGAATACCACAACTTTTCTTCCTTATCTCTTTTTCCCGTTTTGCGAGGAATCTCCACAAGTTGGAGTCTCTCGCCCTTACACAAAGATCACAATGAAAGCACAAGAGTAAGGTTGGGGAGTAACACACACAAATCCACAGCACACACACGCACACAAGCCAAGACTTGAGCTCAAAATGAAGCACAACGAGTTCACAACTAGAACGGAGCTCAAATCACTAACACAATCGATCAAGTGCACAGAGACAGAGTGTGGGAGACTTAGAATGCTTAGTGAATGCTAGAGTGACTCCTCCATGCGCCTAGGGGTCCCTTTTATAGCCCCAAGGCAGCTAGGAGCTGTTGGACACCAACAAGGAAGGCCAAGATTGCCTTCTGTTGGGTGGCGCACCGGACAGTCACTGTAGCTATCCGGTGCGCGATCTCCTTCCTTTTCTGGCGCATCCGACCGTTGGTCCTCGAGATCGGTTGGTGCACCGGACACTGTCCGGTGCACACCGGACAGTTCGGTGCCCCCCGCCGACCGTTGGGGCGGGCCACGCGTCGCGCGAAGATTGCGCGGCCGACCGTTGGCACAGACGACCGTTGGCTCACCGGACAGTCCGGTGCACCACCGGACAGTCCGGTGAATTATAGCCGTACGCCGCCAAACTTTTCCCGAGAGCAGCCTGTTCATCGGAGTTCAGCCTGGCGCACCGGACACTGTTCGGTGCACCACCGGATAGTCCGGTGTGCCAGACCGAACAAGACTTTGGCTGTACCAAGCCAAGTCTTTTGCATTTCTTTTCTTCTTTTCTTTTCTCTGTTTCTAGCACTTAGACAATATATGTTAGTACTCAAAACAATGTACTAAGTCTAGAAACGTACCTTACTCCATGATTTGTACTTCTTTCTTCATTTAGCACATAAGAACCAAATTGAATGTGTTGTGCACTTAATCACCAAAACATAATAGAAATTGCCCAAGGGCACATTTCCCTTTCAATCTCCCCCTTTTTGGTGATTTATGCCAACACCTCCAAAAGCAACCAAAAGAAGTGCAACATCAATGCAAATAAGGACCAAATTGTTTTTGACTCTAATTTGGCATATTTGGATCATTCTTTGCCACCACTTGGTTTGTTTTAGCAAATCAAATTCATTTTCCTATCTCTAAGTCAAACACACTTGTTTGGGCACAAAGAGAGATAATGCAAGAGTGAAATTGATCAAGTGCCAAAAACTCTCCCTTTTTCCCATAATGAAAAATTCTCCCCACAAGAGACAAAATTTTGCAATAAGAGCATTTTGGACAAATCAAAAGTTCTAACTCTATTATTTTCAAAATTCACAAGTGGTAGCTGATCCATTTGCTTTGGCCTTAATTTCTCCCCCTTCAGCATTAAGCACCAAAACGGGATCATTCCTGGCCCTTTAACCCCATTGCCTTACCAAAAATGTCAATTAAGAGCAAAAGGCAATAAGAGCATAAAGATGAACTTGGAACGGAATACACCAATACCGGAGTGCTGTGGAAGTCTTTGCAACGTCCAAGTCCATTTTCCCTTTCAATGCACCTTTGAGACTACATCAAGAACACTCAAACATGAAGGTTAGTCTCAAAGAGTCAAGTTGTAGCACAGCTCCCCCTAAATAAGTGCATCACTTGCAAATGGACTTATGAGGTCCGGGGATCATGTGTACAACTTGAGCACCACAAATAAACAATAATGAATTGAAATGCATAAAGTAATATGATCAAAGGCATAAAACACATGTATGCTATAGATCAATCCAAGTTATGCGAATCTAAGACATTTAGCTCACTACGCAGCCTGCAAAAGGTTTTCTCATCTAATGGCTTGGTAAAGATATCGGCTAGATGGTTCTCGGTGCTAATATGGAACACCTCGATATCTCCCTTTTGCTGGTGGTCTCTCAGAAAGTGATGCCAGATGTCTATGTGCTTAGTGCGGCTGTGTTCAACAGGATTATCCACCATGCGGATTGCACTCTCATTGTCACATAGGAGTGGAACTTTGCTCAGATTGTAGCCAAAGTCCCGAAGGGTTTGCCTCATCCAAAGTAGTTGCGCGCAACACTGTCCTGTGGCAACATACTCGGCCTCAGCGGTGGATAGGGCAACAGATGTTTGTTTCTTTGAGCTCCACGACACTAGGGACCTTCCTAGAAATTGGCACGTCCCTGATGTGCTCTTCCTATCAACCTTGCACCCGACATAATCGAAGTCTGAATATCCAATCAAGTCAAAGGTAGACCCCTTTGGATACCAGATCCCAAAGCAAGGCGTAGCAACTAAATATCTAAGAATCCGCTTAACGGCCACAAGGTGACATTCCCTTGGGTCGGATTGAAATCTAGCACACATGCATACGCTAAGCATAATATCCGGTCTACTAGCACATAAATAAAGCAAGGAACCTATCATAGACCGGTATGCCTTTTGATCAACGGACTTACCTCCTTTGTTGAGGTCGACATGTCCGTCGGTTCCCATTGGTGTCTTCGCGGGCTTGGCGTCCTTCATCCCAAACCGCTTGAGAAGGTCTTGATTGTACTTCGTTTGGGAGATGAAGGTGCCGTCCTTGAGTTGCTTCACTTGGAACCCAAGGAAGTAGTTCAACTCGCCCATCATCGACATCTCAAACTTTTGAGTCATCACCCTGCTAAACTCCTCACAAGACTTTTGGTTAGTAGAACCAAATATTATGTCATCGACATAAATTTGGCACACAAAAAGATCACCGTCACAAGTCTTGGTGAAAAGAGTGGGATCGGCTTTCCCAACCTTGAAAGCATTAGCAATTAAGAAATCTCTAAGGCATTCATACCATGCTCTTGGGGCTTGCTTAAGTCCATAGAGCGCCTTAGAGAGCTTAAAAACGTGGTCGGGATATCTGTCTTCCTCAAAGCCAGGGGGTTGTTCCACGTATACCTCCTCCTTGATTGGCCCGTTGAGGAAAGCGCTCTTCACATCCATTTGAAACAATCTGAAAGAGTGGTGAGCGGCATAGGCTAATAATATTCGAATAGACTCTAGCCTAGCCACAGGAGCAAAAGTTTCCTCGAAATCCAAACCTGCGACTTGGGCATAACCTTTTGCCACAAGTCGAGCCTTATTTCGTGTCACCACCCTGTGCTCGTCTTGCTTGTTGTGGAACACCCACTTGGTTCCCACAACATTTTGCTTGGGATGTGGCACCAGGCTCCAAACTTCGTTCCTCTTGAAGTTGTTGAGCTCTTCCTGCATGGCCAACACCCAGTCCGGATCCTGCAAGGCCTCTTCTACCTTGAAAGGCTCAATAGAAGAGACAAATGAGTAATGCTCACAAAAATTAGCTAAACGTGAGCGAGTTGTTACTCCCTTGCTTATGCTACCCATTATCTTGTTAGGAGGCCGAAAATCTCAAAGTCTCTCCCCCTTGTTGACAAGTGGACTCATCAAGCACAAATGAAGGTAGAAATAGAAACTCCCCCTTGACAAGATAACTCCCCCTAATAAAATGCAAAAATGCAAGAGGGAGGAGAAAAATGCCGAAAATACAGGAGCTTCAGGAGTATACTAGTCAGAGTATAAAAATGCTCTAAGTGATGTTGTGCTATGTGTGCAACAAAGAATGCACATGCTAGCAAATACTCAAACTGATCATATGCACAAGATATGTGAAGTGTAAGCATTTTGCTTTAGTTTTAAGAAGTTCAAAAGTGAAGTTCACCACTAATGACCGCACTAGGCATATAGTAAGCAGAAAATCAGCCAGGTGCCAGTCATAGGTAATGAGGTAAACAAGGTGAACTACCCCAAACAATAATCACTCATCATGCTAATATCTGGAATTGATACCAATTGAAATTTTCAAGATTTATCGGATTTGGCAGCGGATTACAAATTTCAATGAAAAGCATGTGAGTGCGAGAGATTGTAAGCATTGTCATTGTCTAACTTTTCAACCGGGTGTAGCCTATGCAGAAAAGTAATTAGAAGCTAAAGACATCAGTTTCGATCGTCCACTACCCTGCTCAAGTTCATCCAAAAGTGCAACTGAAATATGTCTTGATAAAGAGTTGTGGTGACAAATGCAATCCCATCTCGATCTTTCTAAATTGTTCACTTATCTTGATTTTGATTTTAAGCACATAATTTATGATTCAAGACATGAATGACTCTGAGTATGAGACATAGCCACCTAGCATACTAGAGACATCACAAAGGATTTCAAACACATCCTACACATGCTAGGTGCCAATCTCAATGGTGAACATGTTTTTGATTCAACAAGTAATAGTCAAGTTCACAATTATGAAAACAAGCTTAGCTCAACAAAATTGTATCAATTTGAGCAAAAGTAGCCTAAGCCTGCCATAGCATCATCATGTACACACAAAACATACTACTAGGAGCATAGTTACAATCTAGCAGTTATACAAGTGAAGCTCAAAATGCTACATGAGATGCAGATATAATACAAAAAGCAAGAAATAAGAACTAAAAAAACCTACATAAAAAGTAACAGAAAAGAAGAAAAACCAAAAAGGGAGCCCTCGATCAAAAAGGGAAGCAAACACCCAATTCACCTCGCAAATGTGCAAATGTAGTATGATCAAGGGGTTTAGTCAAAATGTCAGCAAGCTGTCTGTGGGTATCAACATGGCACAAATCGATGTCACCTTTCTCATAATGATCATGGAGGAACTGAAAGCGAACACCAATGTTCTTGGTCTTCAAATGCAGTACAAGATTCTTGGCAACACTTATGGCACTCGTGCTATCGCAAAGCAGAGGCACATGATGAAAATCTAAGCCAAAATCCCGTAAAGTAACCATCATCCAAAGTAACTGCGAGCAAAAGCTAGCGACATCGACATACTCAGCCTCTGTGGTAGACAGAACAATGTTAAACTGTTTATGCGAAGACCAAGAAACCAATGAAGTCCCCAAAAACTGACAAGTCACAAAAGTAGACTTGCGCTCCAAGCGACACCCCACAAAATTAGCATCAGAATAACCGTACAAAGACAGAACGAAAGAAGAGTACCACAAACCAAACTCAACAGTGAAGCGCAGGTACCTCATAGTCTGTTTCACAGCTTGTCTATGAGAAGTGCATGGGGAGGCTTAGAAGCGAGCGCATAGACACACTGCAAAGTGTATATCTAGCCTCGCAGTCAGGTACAGGAGGGAACCAATCATGCTCCTTTACTCTTTCTAGCCTATGGGCTCGCTGTCCTCATCAGCATCAAGCGGCATTATGGTGGACATGGGTGCTGAAAGAGATTGGCCTCACCCATGTAGAACTTATTCAGGACGTCTTTTGTATACTTGCCTTGATTCACAAAGGTCCCGTCTTGGGTCTGCTTGATTTACATCCCAGGAAAGAAGTTCAGCTCGCCCATCATGCTCAACTCAAACTCCTTGCTCGTAGTATCTCAAAACATGGAAACAAAAGCATCAGAAGAGCCACCAAAGATAAGACCATCCACATATATCTGGACTAAAAGAGTATCATTGCCATGCTTAAGGAGAAAAAGAGTTTTGTCCATAGAGCCCATTTTAAAACGCTTTGAAAGCAAAAAGAGTTCAAAGGTTCATACCAGGCTCTAAGGACTTGTTTCAAACCATACAAAGCTTTTTGGAGTTTAAAAACATGGTTTGGAAACTTCAAACTCTCAAAACTAGGGGGCTGCCTCACATAAACCTCTTCCTTTATATACTCATTCAGAAAAGCAATTTTGACATCCATTTGAATAAGTTTAAAACCCTTTGAAGCAACAAAAGCAAGAAGGATCCTAATGGCTTCTAAATGGGCAACAGGGGCAAATGTTTCCTCATATTCAATACACTTTTTCTTGCAAAACCCTTCGGTAACCAACCTCACCTTGTTTCTTACCACCATCCCATCCTCACTTTGTTTGTTTTTGAAAACCCATTTGGTACCAATGGGATGGCAGTCTAAAGGAGGTGGGACCAAAACCAGAACCTGATTTCTCTTAAAATTTCCAAGCTCCTCATGTATAGCATTGACCCAGTTAGGATCAGACAAAGCATGTCCAACATCTCGATGCTCAAAAGAGGCAACAAAAGCTATGTAAGAAAAATGAGAAATCTATTGTGACCTGGAGCGAGTGACTCGCTCGTGAAGCTCCATGATCATCTACTGAGGAGGGTGACGACACTGAATGTGCCACAGAGCCTCCCACAAGGAAGTGGCCTCCCCCTCAACAGCAGCCTAACCGCCTCTAGGCTCAGCAGGCTGAGGCTTGACTGGACCCAAAGTCGTAGAAGAAGTGATGTCTGGTCCATCAGCCAAAGTAGTCAAAGCACGACTAGAGCAGCCGATGGAGATGGCTTGGGGTCACCCCAATAGGCGTCATCGTGTTCATCCTCCACAAAGATGGTCTCACCCATCTGATCTTGACCTGCAGGCTCAAAGACAGGGGATGGACTAGGCAATGTCTCATCAAAGGTCACCTCACAAGTCTCCATGATTTCGTTAGTCTCAACGTTAAGAACACGATAAGCACGGGAGTGAAAAGCATAACCAAGAAAACACCATCAGATGACCGTGACTCAAATTTGTCCAAATTACCCTGTTTGAAGACAAAACCCTTGCTGCTAAACACCCTGAAATGGCTAAGCTTGGATGGCCGTCCAAATCGTAGCTCATATGAAGTCTTATTCAAGAAAGCTCGAAGGAAGATGTGGTTCGACACATGCCAGGCAATGTTCATCGCTTCGGCCCAAAACTGCCTAGGAGTCCTAAGCTCATCAATCATCGTCTTGGCCATCTCAACAAGGGTCTGATTCTTGCGTTCAACAATGCCATTCTGCTGAGGCACATACAGAGAGGAAAGCTGATGTTCAAGTCCCAAATAAGCACAAAGAGGTCTCAAAATGAGTATTCTTGAATTCTATGCCACTGTCACTATGAATCGCTCTCATGGCATTCTTGGGAAACTCATTTTGCAAGCTAAGAATCAAATCTCGAGCATGAGTAAAAGCCTCATCCTTCAATTTCATGAAGAACACCCAAGAATAGCGAGAAAAGTCATCAACGACCACAAGAACATACCACATTCCCCCAAAACAACAAACCCAAGTTGGACCAATAGTGTCAGTATGAAGCAATTCGCCGGGTTGTGAAGTCATCACCTTGGTGACCGAGAAATGGGAGACAATCCATGGATGACAGACAAGGGTGACAGACAAGATCTTTCTCAAATTTCAATTTGGGCAATCCATGGATGAGGTCAAGTGAGCTCAGTCTAAGCAAAAGATCAAAGCTCAAGTGACCTAGCCTCCTATGCCACTTCCAAATTAAAGAGGAAGATCATGCCAAGAGACATTGAGAACGGTCAGAAGAATGTGTAAAATCAGCTTGAAAAGTTCGACCAATAGGGGAAATCTGATAAACAAGATCCCCCTGAGCATCCAAAACTCAAGAAAGTCCCTTGTTAAAGCGCACTTCATTGTCATCCTCAAGGAGTTGTGAAACCGAAAGAAGATTGAAAGGCAAATTTGAAACCAAAGCAACATCCTTAAGGACAAATTCTCGTTCACTCAAACAGAGCCACGAGAGACAATCTTACCTCTCGACTAATCCCCGAGTGTGATGTATTCTTTACCAATCATGGGGTCAAGGCTAGAGAACCATTTGTTGCTTCCGGTCATGTGGTGCGAACAACCGAAATCCATGAGCCATCTGAAGAATCATCCTGGTACATGGAATCTCAAGTCCCAGGCAAGTTGTGCCCTTGACCACTTTCATTACCCAATAATGTTCTCTATTATCACTTATTCATGCATAGGTTTAATTTTGATGGGACCCAATATGTCACCCTAGTCTGCTTATCTTATTACCTTGTTTACCCCTGAATCATTTGGGTAGTTATGCTATTGCTCTATGGTTTTGGGTTTAATATTACATTATATCCATGTTCCAATTATTCTGTTATTTTATTTATGTTCATGTCAAGATCATTATCTTTAATTGGAATGTGGAGCTTAACTTGAGAAACACGTGCCACCACAAGGGTGGAATGGGATGCCCTTAGCTGACTAATTAGGAAAGCTAGTGGAAGACTACCTTACCCGAAAGGGGCAAGGGCAGTAGGGGAGTAGGCATGCAGGGAGGTTCTTGGGTTGATTTTGCTGCGATGGCAGTCAGACGAGGGATTCTTGCAAGTGCTCTTCCCAGAAACTGTAGCGGGTTTTCAGAATTTGGTGGAACTTTGTAAAGGCCTCGTAGTGTTACCCTGCCTCGCTTCCTTAGTAGAGGTGTATGGGATTCATGACCCCTTGGCAAATGGGTAACATGACTTGTGGGTAAAGGGTACCACCTCTGCAGAGTGTAAAATTGGTATACTAGCCGAGCTCACGGTCATGAGCAGCTCAGGACTCTCGCATGATTAAATTATGGAACTAAATTCAATTTGTCATATGCATTGCATGGGATTATTATTAATTTTGTTCTATTAATCTTATTATAGTTTGGTATTTACTTACACTTAGTACTGCTAATAAAATTTGACCAACTTATTAAAAGTAATGCTCAGCTTTAACTCCTATTATTGATCAGCCTTACACTTCACATGAACTCCCACCTTTGGTGAGTTCATGCACATTATTCCCCACAACTTGTTGAGCAATGAACATGTGTGAGATCACCCTTGCTGTCTCACACCCCCATAGGAGAAGAACAGGTGGTTCAAGAGGAGCCACACAACTAGGAATTCGACTTGATCTAGGTGGCGTATCCTAGTCGACAGTTATGACGCCAAGGATGGACTTTAGTTTGTTTTATATTTATCTTTTATTTTGTAAGACTTCCGCTATGTAATAAGTACTCTGATGATATTGTGACCTTTATCTCTATACACTCTGTTATTATATATATTGTCTTCTTTGACGCATATATGAGATGCACCCGGCTTTGTCCTTTAAATCCAGGTGTGACAACCACAGTCCCTGTGCTCCACACCTACACACCACAAACCGTCTGACATGGTTACACATACATAATCTCATGCCTCGGTCAGTCCTCGACTTGACCCGAGATGCTACCCATTAATAATCACTCATCATCAACCTAAATCACAAGGGACAAGTCAACCTTGTGTTTGCAATCTTCTCCTTGATGAGTGCATTGTCAACACCACCACATGAGCATATATAAAAAGAAGGAAGAAGAAGAGAAACTCACTCGAATGACTAAAAGCCAGATAAAATCCAAACAAGTCATCCAAAGCGAGCAAAACTTGGTCCCCAAAGAAATGGGCAACGACTCAACATGACCAAGCAGAAAATGGCAGTCCTCAAGAAGAGGCAAAAGCAGGGCTCAACACCACTAGCTAGCAATCAAAATCATATCGGAGCACAAAATCAGCACAATGCTAGTTCCTACAGAAAGAGGCAAATGGCTCAACACAACTAGCAAAAGCTCCAAATGGCTCAAATCTCTCCCCCTATCAAAGCACTCTCCTAAAGCAAAAATCTCCCCCTTTGATGATGGGAACAGTAGAAGCTTGAAATGCACAAAATCTCCCCTCTTGTTAGGAGGCCGAAAATCTCAAAGTCTCTCCCCCTTGTTGACAAGTGGACTCATCAAGCACAAATGAAGGTAGAAATAGAAACTCCCCCTTGACAAGATAACTCCCCCTGATAAAATGCAAAAATGCAAGAGGGAGGAGAAAAATGCCGAAAATGCAGGAGCTTTAGGAGTATACCAGTCAGAGTATAAAAATGCTCTAAGTGATGTTGTGCTATGTGTGCAACAAAGAATGCACATGCTAGCAAATACTCAAACTGATCATATGCACAAGATATGTGAAGTGTAAGCATTTTGCTTTAGTTTTAAGAAGTTCAAAAGTGAAGTTCACCACTAATGACCGCACTAGGCACATAGTAAGCAGAAAATCAGCTAGGTGCCAGTCACAGGTAATGAGGTAAACAAGGTGAACTACCCCAAACAATAATCACTCATCATGCTAATATGTGGAATTGATACCAATTGAAATTTTCAGGATTTATCGAATTTGGCAGCGGATTACAAATTTCAATGAAAAGCATGTGAGTGCAAGAGATTGTAAGCATTGTCATTGTCTAACTTTTCAACCGGGTGTAGCCTATGCAGAAAAGTAATTAGAAGCTAAAGACACCAGTTTCGATCGTCCACTACCCTGCTCAAGTTCATCCAAAAGTGCAACTGAAATATGTCTTGATACAGAGTTGTGGTGACAAATGCAATCCCATCTCGATCTTTCTAAATTGTTCACTTATCTTGATTTTGATTTTAAGCACATAATTTATGATTCAAGACATGAATGACTCTGAGTATGAGACATACCCACCTAGCATACTAGAGACATCACAAAGGATTTCAAACACATCCTACACATGCTAGGTGCCAATCTCAATGGTGAACATGTTTTTGATTCAACAAGTAATAGTCAAGTTCACAATTATGAAAACAAGCTTAGCTCAACAAAATTGTATCAATTTGAGCAAAAGTAGCCTAAGCCTGCCATAGCATCATCATGTACACACAAAGCATACTACTAGGAGCATAGTTACAATCTAGCAGTTATACAAGTGAAGCTCAAAATGCTACATGAGATGCAGATATAATACAAAAAGCAAGAAATTAGAACTAAAACCTACATAAAAAGTAACAAAAAAGAAGAAAAACCAAAAAGGGAGCCCTCGATCAAAAAGGGAAGCAAACACCCAATTCACCTCGCAAATGTGCAAATGTAGTCTGATCAAGGGGTTTAGTCAAAATGTCAGCAAGCTGTCTGTGGGTATCAACATGGCACAAATCGATGTCACCTTTCTCATAATGATCATGGAGAAACTGAAAGCGAACACCAATGTTCATGGTCTTCAAATGCAGTACAAGATTCTTGGCAACACTTATGGCACTCGTGCTATCGCAAAGCAGAGGCACATGATGAAAATCTAAGCCAAAATCCCGTAAAGTAACCATCATCCAAAGTAACTGCGAGCAAAAGCAAGAAGGATCCATTTGAACTAGGGGGCTGCCTCACATAAACCTCTTCCTTTATATACTTATTCAGAAAAGCAATTTTGACATCCATTTGAAAAAGTTTAAAACCCTTTGAAGCAACAAAAGCAAGAAGGATCCTAATGGCTTCTAAATGGGCAACATGGGCAAAGGTTTCCTCATATTCAATACACTTTTTCTAGCAAAACCCTTCGGTAACCAACCTCGCCTTGTTTCTTACCACCATCCCATCCTCACTTTGTTTGTTTTTGAAAACCCATTTGGTACCAATGGGATGGCAGTCTAAAGGAGGTGGGACCAAAACCAGAACTTGATTTCTCTTAAAATTTCCAAGCTCCTCATGTATAGCATTGACCCAGTTAGGATCAGACAAAGCATGTCCAACATCTCGATGCACAAAAGAGGCAACAAAAGCTATGTGAGAAAAATGAGAAATCTGTTGTGACCTGGAGCGAGTGACTCGCTCGTGAAGCTCCATGATCATCTACTGAGGAGGGTGACGACACTGAATGTGCCACGGAGCCTCCCACGAGGAAGTGGCCTCCCCCTCAATAGCAGCCTAACCGCCTCTAGGCTTAGCAGGCTCAGGCTTGACTGGATCCAAAGTCGTAGAAGAAGTGATGTCTGGTCCATCAGCCAAAGTAGTCAAAGCACGACTAGAGCAGCTGATGGAGATGGCTTGTGGTCACCCCAATAGGCGTCATTGTGCTCATCCTCCACAAAGATGGTCTCATCCATCTGATCTTGACCTACAGGCTCAAAGATAGGGGATGGACTAGGCAATGTCTCATCAAAGGTCACCTCACAAGTCTCCATGATTTCGTTAGTCTCAACGTTAAGAACACGATAAGCACGGGAGTGAAAAGCATAACCAAGAAAACACCATCAGAAGACCGTGACTCAAATTTGTCCAAATTACACTATTTCAAGACAAAACACCTGCTGCTAAACACCCTGAAATGGCTAAGCTTGGATGGCCATCCAAATTGTAGCTCATATGAAGTCTTATTCAAGAAAGCTCGAAGGAAGATGTGGTTCGACACATGCCAGGCAATGTTGATCGCTTCGTCCCAAAACTACCTAGGAGTCCTAAGCTCATCAATCATCATCTTGGCCATCTCAATAAGGGTCTGATTCTTGCGTTCAATAATGCCATTCTGCTGAGGCACATACAGAGAGGAAAACTGATGTTCAAATCCCAAATAAGCACAAAGAGGTCTCAAAATGAGAATTCTATGCCATTGTCACTATGAATCACTCTCATGGCCTTCTTGGGAAACTCATTTTGCAAGCTAAGAATCAAATCTCGAGCATGAATAAAAGCCTCATCCTTCAATTTCATGAAGAACACCCAAAAATAGCGAGAAAAGTCATCAACGGCCACAAGAACATACCACATTCCCCCAAAACAACAAACCCAAGTTGGACTAACAGTGTAAGTATGAAGCAATTCGATGGGTTGTGAAGTCATCACCTTGGTGACCGAGAAATGGGAGATAATCCATGGATGACAGACAAGGGTGATAGACAAGATCTTTCTCAAATTTCAACTTGGGCAATCCATGGATGAGGCCAAGTGAGCTCAGTCTAAGCAAAAAGATCAAAGCTCAAGTGACCTAGCCTCCTATGCCACTTCCAAATTAAAGAGGAAGATCATGCCAAGAGACATCGAGAACGGTCAGAAGAATGTGTAAAATCAGCTTGAAAAAAATCGACCAATAGGGGAAATTTGACAAACAAGATCCCCTGAGCATCCAAAACTCAAGAAAGTCCCTTTTTAAAAGCGCACTTCATTGTCATCCTCAAGGAGTTGCGAAACCGAAAGAAGATTGAAAGACAAATTTGAAACCAAAGCAACATCCTTAAGGACAAAACTCTCGTTCACTCAAACAGAGCCACGAGAGACAATCTTACCTCTCGACTAATCCCCGAGTGTGATGTATTCTTTACCAATCATGGGGTCAAGGCTGGAGAACCATTTGTTGCTTCCGGTCATGTGGTGCGAACAATCGAAATCCTTGAGCCATATGTTCTCCAGACCTCCATCCTGCATCAATAGAAAAACATAGGGTGAGCAAATGGTACAACACTGGGGTGAGGATACTGAGAATAATACCACTGCTACGGCATTTGCCCATGCAAAGTGTTAGGGAAAACACCAAACATCCCCGGTCCCGAAGGGGGAAAGCGATCACCACGAGAAGGAAACAATGGTCTACTGGGGAAGTAAGAACCAAAGCCACTGCCATGGGTGTAACACCCTAAATTTGGGGGTATAAAATTCCTTCCCTAATACCTACCAAATTCAGGTGTTACTCCTTTTCTCACCTCTATAGATTTTCCTTTCCCTTCTTTTTAATAGAATTTTAGTTTCTTATGTGAGAGGTGTATTATTTCTTTAGAATATTAAAACATAGGAGAGATATGAATGTTTGCATCATGCTGAGCTTAAACTTTGTTTTTGGGTGATGCACATGTTTGAAATATTTGAATTTGAATTTGTGGCTTGATTTGATTTGAATTCAAAAGAAAAAAATAAAAAGAAAAGTGAGAGCACCTAGGGGGGTGAATAGGTGATCCTGTAAAAATCAAAAACTAATAGCCACAAAACTTAGTTATAAGTGTTAGTGTGGCTAAGTGGCTTGAAGCGATCTCTTGCGAACACAGACAAACAAAGAGAGAGCAATCACAAGAAACACGCGATTTTTATCCCGTGTTTCGGCCAAGTGAAACTTGCCTACTTCCACATTGTGGCATCTCAATGGACGAGGGTTGCACTCAACCCCTTTCAAGTGATCCAATGATCAAATTGAATACCATGACTTTTCTTCCTTATCTCTTTTTCCCGTTTTGCGAGGAATCTCCACAAGTTGGAGTCTCTCGCCCTTACACAAAGATCACAATGAAAGCACAAGAGTAAGGTTGGGTAGTAACACACACAAATCCACAGCACACACACGCACACAAGCCAAGACTTGAGCTCAAAATAAAGCACAACGAGTTCACAATTAGAATGGAGCTCAAATCACTAACACAATCGATCAAGTGCGTGGAGACGGAGTGTGGGAGACTTAGAATGCTTAGTGAATGCTTGAGTGACTCCATGCACCTAAGGGTCCCTTTTATAGCCCTAAGGCAGCTAGGAGCCGATGGACACCAACAAGGAAGGCCAAGATTGCCTTCTGTCGGGTGGCGCACCGGACAGTCTGGTGCGCCACCGGACAGTCACTGTAGCTGTTCGGTGCACGATCTCCTTCCTTTTCTGGCGCATCCGACCGTTGGTCCTCGGGATCGGTTGACGCACCGGACACTGTCCGGTGCCCCCCGCCGACCGTTGGTGCGGGCCACGCGTCGCGTGAAGATTGCGCGGCCGACCGTTGGCGCAGATGACCGTTGGCTCACCGGACAGTCCAGTGCACCACCGGACAGTCCAGTGAATTATAGCCATACGCCGCCAAACTTTTCCTGAGAGCAGCCTGTTCGCCGAAGTTCAGCCTGGCGCACCGGACACTGTCCGGTGCACCACCGGACAGTCCGATGTGCCAGACCGAACAAGACTTTGGTTGTACCAAGCCAAGTCTTTTGCATTTCTTTTCTTCTTTTCTTTTTTCTGTTTCTAGCACTTAGACAATATATGTTAGTACTCAAAACAATGTACTAAGTCTAGAAACATACCTTGCTCCATGATTTGTACTTCTTTCTTCATTTAGCACATAAGAACCAAATTGAATGTGTTGTGCACTTAATCACCAAAACATAATAGAAATTGCCCAAGGGCACATTTCCCTTTCAATCTCCCCCTTTTTGGTGATTTATGCCAACACCTCCAAAAGCAACCAAAAGAAGTGCAACATCAATGCAAATAAGGACCAAATTGTTTTTGACTCTAATTTGGCATATTTGGATCATTCTTTGCCACCACTTGGTTTGTTTTTGCAAATCAAATTCATTTTCCTATCTCTAAGTCAAACACACTTGTTTGGGCACAAAGAGAGATAATGCAAGAGTGAAATTGATCAAGTGACAAAAACTCTCCCTTTTTCCCATAATGAAAAATTCTCCCCACAAAAGACAAAATTTTGCAATAAGAGCATTTTGGACAAATCAAAAGTTCTAACTCTATTGTTTTCAAAATTCACAAGTGGTAGCTGATCCATTTGCTTTGGCCTTAATTTCTCCCCCTTTGGCATTAAGCACCAAAACGGGATCATTCTTGGCCCTTTAACCCCATTGCCTCACCAAAAATGTCAATTAAGAGCAAAAGGCAATAAAGCATAATGATGAACTTGGAACGAAATACACCAATACCGGAGTGTAGTGGAAGTCTTTGCAACGTCCAAGTCCATTTTCCCTTTCAATGCACCTTTGAGACTACATCAAGAACACTCAAACACGAAGGTTAGTCTCAAAGAGTCAAGTTGTAGCACAACTCCCCCTAAATAAGTGCATCACTTGCAAATGGACTTGTGAGGTCCGGGGATCATGTGTACAACTTGAGCACCACAAATAAACAATAATGAATTGAAATGCATAAAGTAACATGATCAAAGGCATAAAACACATGTATGCTATAGATCAATCCAAGTTACGCGAATCTAAGACATTTAGCTCACTACACAGCCTGCAAAAGGTTTTCTCATCTAATGGCTTGGTAAAGATATCGGCTAGCTAGTTCTCGGTGCTAATATGGAACACCTCGATATCTCCCTTTTGCTGGTGGTCTCTCAGAAAGTGATGCCGGATGTCTATGTGCTTAGTGCGGCTGTGTTCAACAGGATTATCCGCCATGCGGATTGCACTCTCATTGTCACATAGAAGTGGGACTTTGCTCAGATTGTAGCCAAAGTCCCGGAGGGTTTGCCTCATCCAAAGTAGTTACGCGCAACACTGTCCTGCGGTAACATACTTCGGCCTCAGTGGTGGATAGGGCAACGGATGTTTGTTTCTTTGAGCTACACGACACCAGGGACCTTCCTAGAAATTGGCACATCCCCGATGTGCTCTTCCTATCAACCTTGCACCCGACATAATCGGAGTCTGAATATCCAATCAAGTCAAAGGTAGACCGATTTGGATACCAGACCCCGAAGCAAGGCGTAGCAACTAAATATCTAAGAATCTGCTTAACGGCCACAAGGTGACATTCCCTTGGGTCGGATTGAAATCTAGCACACATACATACGCTAAGCATAATATCCGGTCTACTAGCACATAAATAAAGCAAGGAACCTATCATAGACCGGTATGCCTTTTGATCAATGGACTTACCTCCTTTGTTGAGGTCGACATGTCCGTCGGTTCCCATTGGTGTCTTCGCGGGCTTGGCGTCCTTCATCCCGAACCGCTTGAGAAGGTCTTGAGTGTACTTCATTTGGGAGATGAAGGTGCCGTCCTTGAGTTGCTTCACTTGGAACCCAAGGAAGTAGTTCAACTCGCCCATCATCGACATCTCAAACTTTTGAGTCATCACCCTGCTAAACTCCTCACAAGACTTTTGGTTAGTAGAACCAAATATTATGTCATCGACATAAATTTGGCACACAAAAAGATCACCGTCACAAGTCTTAGTGAAAAGAGTGGGATCAGCTTTCCCAACCTTGAAAGCATTAGCAATTAAGAAATCTCTAAGGCATTCATACCATGCTCTTGGGGCTTGCTTAAGTCCATAGAGCGCCTTAGAGAGCTTAAAAATGTGGTCGGGATACCTGTCATCCTCAAAGCCAGGGGGTTGTTCCACGTATACCTCCTCCTTGATTGGCCCGTTGAGGAAAGCGCTCTTCACATCCATTTGAAACAACCTGAAAGAGTGGTGAGCGGCATAGGCTAATAATATTCGAATAGACCCTAGCCTAGCCACAGGAGCAAAAGTCTCCTCGAAATCCAAACCTGTGACTTGGGCATAACCTTTTGCCACAAGTCGAGCCTTGTTTCGTGTCACCACCCTGTGCTCGTCTTTCTTGTTGCGGAACACCCAATTGGTTCCCACAACATTTTGCTTGGGACATGGCACTAGGCTCCAAACTTCGTTCCTCTTGAAGTTGTTGAGCTCTTCCTGCATGGCCAACACCCAGTCCGGATCCTGCAAGGCCTCTTCTACCTTGAAAGGCTCAATAGAAGAGACAAATGAGTAATGCTCACAAAAATTAGCTAAACGTGAGCGAGTTGTTACTCCCTTGCTTATGTCACCTAGTATCTGATCGATGGGGTGATGTACTGATGTCGTTGGATCATCGCTCGGACTTGAGTTGGAGGGGCCCATGGTGCTTCTTCCTCCATAGCTGGTTCTTCTTGTGCTCCCCCTTGATCACGCGCCTCTTCTTGAGGAACCTGTTCATCATCTTGAGTTGGGGGATGCACCATCGTTGAGGAAGAAGGTTGATCTTGCTCTTGTTGTTCCTGTGGTCGCACATCTCCAATCGCGATGGTACGTATTGCGGCCATTGGAACATCATCTTCATCTACATCATCAAGATCAACTTGCTCTCTTGGAGAGCCATTAGTCTCATCAAATACAACGTCGCTAGAGACTTCAACCAAACCCGATGATTTGTTGAAGACTCTATACGCCCTTGTATTTGAGTCATACCCTAGCAAAAACCCTTCTACTGCCTTGGGAGCAAATTTAGAATTTCTACCTTTCTTCACTAGAATGTAACATTTGCTCCCAAATACACGAAAGTATGAGACGTTGGGTTTGTTACCGGTAAGAAGTTCATACGAGGTCTTCTTGAGGAGGCGATGAAGGTAGAGCCGGTTTATGGCGTGGCAAGCTGTGTTCACAGCTTCCGACCAAAACTGCTCAGGTGTCTTGAACTCTCCAAGCATTGTCCTCGCCATGTCGATAAGCATCCTGTTCTTCCTCTCTACCACACCATTTTGTTGTGGTGTGTAGGAAGCGGAGAACTCGTGCTTGATGCCTTCCTCCTCAAGATACTCCTCCACTTGCAGATTCTTGAACTCAAACCTGTTGTCACTTCTTATCTTTTTCACCTTGAGCTCAAATTTGTTTTGAGCCCTCCTTAGAAAGTGCTTTAGGGTCCCTTGGGTTTCTGTTTTATCCTGCAAAAAGAACACCCAAGTGAAGCGGGAAAAATCATCAACAATAACAAGACCATACTTGCTTCCCCTGATGCTAAGGTAGGCAACGGGTCCGAAGAGGTCCATATGTAGTAGCTCCAGTGGTCTTGATGTTGTCATCACATTCTTGTTGTGATGAGTGCTTCCCACCTGTTTCCCTGCCTGACAAGCTGCACAAGGTCTATCTTTTTTGAAGCAGACATTGGTTAGTCCTAACACATGTTCTCCCTTTAGAAGTTTGTGAAGGTTCTTCATCCCAACATGTGCTAGACGGCGATGCCACAACCAGCCCATGCTAGTCTTAGCTATTAAGCATGCATCTAGATTGGCCTCCTCTTTCGAAAAATCAACTAAGTAGAGTTTACCGTCTAATACACCCTTAAATGCTAATGAACCATCACTCCTTCTAAAGACAGAAACATCAACATTTGTAAACAAACAATTGTAGCCCATGTGGCACAATTGACTTACAGACAGGAGATTATATCCAAGCGACTCTACTAGAAATACGTTTGAAATGGAGTGCTCGTTGGAGATGGCTATCTTGCCCAAGCCTTTGACCTTGCCTTGGTTCCCATCTCCAAAAATAATCGTGTCCTGGGAATCTTTGTTCTTGACGTAGGAGGTGAACATCTTCTTCTCCCCTGTCATGTGGTTTGTGCATCTGCTGTTGATAATCCAGCTTGAGCCCCCGGATGCATAAACCTGCAAGGCAATTTACACTTGGGTTTTAGGTATCCAACTCTTGTTGGGTCCTACAAGGTTAGTAACAATAGCCTTTGGAACCCAAATACAAGTCTTATCCCCCTTGCATTTGGATCCCAACTTTCTAGCAACTACTTTTTCCTTCTTACATAAAAGAGCAAATGAAGTATTGCAACCATGGTAAATGATAGTAGATTCATTGCACGTTTTCCTAGGTACATGATGGACAACATTACCTTTTCTAGGCCTACTTCTACCATGCACAAAAGTAGAGCTTGAAGCAAACATAGCATGTGAATCAAAAACATCATGATCATAACTCCTATTATAATTGGAATGCCTAGCAATTTTCCTATCATACATGAAAGCATGATTCCTTTGAATGCTACTAGCCATAGGGGCCTTCCCTTTCCCTGTGTTGGGAATGGGAGCCTTTTGGCTTGTTAAGTTCTTGGCTTCCTTTCGAAAGCCAAGTCCATCCTTAATAGAGGGGTGTCTACCCACGGTGTAGGCAACCCTAGCAAATTTTAATTGATCAAAATTAATTTTGCAAGTCTTAAGTTGAGCATTAAGACTTGCCACCTCATCATTTAATTTGGTAATAGACATAAGGTGTTTATCACAAGCATCAACATCAAAATCCTTACATCTATCACAAATACTAACATGCTCTACGCATGAACTAGATTTATTTGCTTCCTCTAGCTTAGCATTTAAATCATCATTTACACTCTTTAAACTAGACATAGTTTCATGGCAAGCAGATAATTCAGAAGATAGCATTCCATTCCTTTTAATCTCTAAAGCAAGAGATTTTTGCACACTAACAAACTTATCACGGTCCTCATATAATATATCCTCTTGCTTTTCTAACAATCTATCTTTTTCATTTAGAGCATCAATTAACTCATTAATTTTATCTACATTAGCTCTATCTAAACCCTTAAATAAATCAGTATAATCGACTTCATCATCACTAGAATTATCATCGCTTAAAGTAGTATACTTAGGGGTTTCTCGAACACTTACCTTCTTTTCCTTGGCCATGAGGCAAGTGTGGCGTTCCTTGGGGAAGAGAGAAGATTTGTTGAAGGCCGAGGCTGCCAGTCCTTCATCGTTGGAGTCAGATGAAGAGCAGTCCGAGTCCCATTCTTTGCTAAGGCGCGCCTCGCCCTTTGCCTTCTTGTAAACCTTCTTCTTTTCCCTCTTCCCATGCTTTTCTTGTTCCTGGTAATTTTCATTATCGGGGCATTGTGCTATAAAATGACTAGTCTTACCGCATTTGAAGCAGGAGCGCTTCCCCTTTGCTTTGTTCTTGTTGGGGGTACTCCCTGCGTCCTTTTAGTGCGGTCTTGAAGCGCTTGATGATAAGCGCCATTTCATCTTCGTTGAGGCCAACGGCCTCCACTTGTGCCACCTTGCTTGGTAGTGTCTCCCTGCTGCTAGTAGCCTTAAGAGCCACAAGTTGAGGCTTGTAGACGGGTAGTGGACCGTTTAGTGCATCGTCCACATATCGAGCCTCCTTCACCATCATGCACCCGCTCACAAACTTCCCAAGAATCTCCTCGGGCATCATCTTGGTGTACCTGGGATTCTCACGAATAAGGTTAACAAGATGGGGGTCAATTACTGTGAATGACCTTAGCATAAGTCAGACGACGTCGTGGTCCGTCCATCTTGTGCTTCCATAACTTCTAATCTTGTTGACCAGAGTCTTGAGCCTGTTGTATGTTTGTGTTGGCTCCTCTCCCCTAATCATCGTGAACCTTCCTAGCTCGCCTTCCACCAACTCCATTTTGGTGATCATGGTGGCATCGTTCCCCTCATGAGATATCTTGAGGGTATCCCAGATTTGCTTGGCGTTGTCCAAGCCGCTCACCTTGTTGTACTCATCCCTGCACAAAGATGCTAGCAAGACAGTGGTAGCTTGTGCATTCTTATGAATTTTCTCGTTAATAAACACAGGGTTATCGGTACTGTCGAAATGCATTCCATTTTCAACTATCTCCCAAATACTAGGATGGAGAGAAAATAAGTGACTACGCATTTTGTGACTCCAAAAAGAGTAGTCCTCTCCATCAAAGTCTGGAGGTTTACCAAGAGGAATTGAAAGCAAATGAGCATTGGAATTGAAAGGAATGCGAGAATAATCAAATGAAAAGTTTTGATTAACTGGTTTCTTCTTAGACGAGTCGTCGTCGTCTCCTGGTGAAGAAGAGGAGGCGTCGCTGTCGTAGTAAATGATCTTCTTGATTCGCCTCTTCTTCTTCCCGTCCCTCTTCTTGTGACTCGATCCTGAGTCAGTGGGCTTGTCGTCCCTTGGCTCGTTGAAGAGGGACTCCTTCTCCTTGTCGTTGACCACCATCCCCTTTCCCTTAGGATCCATCTCTTCGGGCGATTAGTCCCTTACATGAAGAGAACGGCTCCGATACCAATTGAGAGCACCTCGAGGGGGGGGGGGTGAATAGGTGATCCTGTAAAAATAAAAAACTAATAGCCACAAAACTTAGTTATAAGTGTTAGTGTGGCTAAGTGGCTTGAAGCAATCTCTTGCGAACACAGATAAACAAAGAGAGAGCAATCACAAGAGACACGCGATTTTTATCCCATGGTTCGGCCAAGTGAAACTTGCCTACTTCCACGTTGTGGCGTCCCAATGGACGAGGGTTGCACTCAACCCCTTTCAAGTGATCCAATGATCAACTTGAATACCACAACTTTTCTTCCTTATCTCTTTTTCCCGTTTTGCGAGGAATCTCCACAAGTTGGAGTCTCTCGCCCTTACACAAAGATCACAATGAAAGCACAAGAGTAAGGTTGGGGAGTAACACACACAAATCCACAGCACACACACGCACACAAGCCAAGACTTGAGCTCAAAATGAAGCACAACGAGTTCACAACTAGAACGGAGCTCAAATCACTAACACAATCGATCAAGTGCACAGAGACAGAGTGTGGGAGACTTAGAATGCTTAGTGAATGCTAGAGTGACTCCTCCATGCGCCTAGGGGTCCCTTTTATAGCCCCAAGGCAGCTAGGAGCTGTTGGACACCAACAAGGAAGGCCAAGATTGCCTTCTGTTGGGTGGCGCACCGGACAGTCACTGTAGCTATCCGGTGCGCGATCTCCTTCCTTTTCTGGCGCATCCGACCGTTGGTCCTCGAGATCGGTTGGTGCACCGGACACTGTCCGGTGCACACCGGACAGTTCGGTGCCCCCCGCCGACCGTTGGGGCGGGCCACGCGTCGCGCGAAGATTGCGCGGCCGACCGTTGGCACAGACGACCGTTGGCTCACCGGACAGTCCGGTGCACCACCGGACAGTCCGGTGAATTATAGCCGTACGCCGCCAAACTTTTCCCGAGAGCAGCCTGTTCATCGGAGTTCAGCCTGGCGCACCGGACACTGTTCGGTGCACCACCGGATAGTCCGGTGTGCCAGACCGAACAAGACTTTGGCTGTACCAAGCCAAGTCTTTTGCATTTCTTTTCTTCTTTTCTTTTCTCTGTTTCTAGCACTTAGACAATATATGTTAGTACTCAAAACAATGTACTAAGTCTAGAAACGTACCTTACTCCATGATTTGTACTTCTTTCTTCATTTAGCACATAAGAACCAAATTGAATGTGTTGTGCACTTAATCACCAAAACATAATAGAAATTGCCCAAGGGCACATTTCCCTTTCAATCTCCCCCTTTTTGGTGATTTATGCCAACACCTCCAAAAGCAACCAAAAGAAGTGCAACATCAATGCAAATAAGGACCAAATTGTTTTTGACTCTAATTTGGCATATTTGGATCATTCTTTGCCACCACTTGGTTTGTTTTAGCAAATCAAATTCATTTTCCTATCTCTAAGTCAAACACACTTGTTTGGGCACAAAGAGAGATAATGCAAGAGTGAAATTGATCAAGTGCCAAAAACTCTCCCTTTTTCCCATAATGAAAAATTCTCCCCACAAGAGACAAAATTTTGCAATAAGAGCATTTTGGACAAATCAAAAGTTCTAACTCTATTATTTTCAAAATTCACAAGTGGTAGCTGATCCATTTGCTTTGGCCTTAATTTCTCCCCCTTCAGCATTAAGCACCAAAACGGGATCATTCCTGGCCCTTTAACCCCATTGCCTTACCAAAAATGTCAATTAAGAGCAAAAGGCAATAAGAGCATAAAGATGAACTTGGAACGGAATACACCAATACCGGAGTGCTGTGGAAGTCTTTGCAACGTCCAAGTCCATTTTCCCTTTCAATGCACCTTTGAGACTACATCAAGAACACTCAAACATGAAGGTTAGTCTCAAAGAGTCAAGTTGTAGCACAGCTCCCCCTAAATAAGTGCATCACTTGCAAATGGACTTATGAGGTCCGGGGATCATGTGTACAACTTGAGCACCACAAATAAACAATAATGAATTGAAATGCATAAAGTAATATGATCAAAGGCATAAAACACATGTATGCTATAGATCAATCCAAGTTATGCGAATCTAAGACATTTAGCTCACTACGCAGCCTGCAAAAGGTTTTCTCATCTAATGGCTTGGTAAAGATATCGGCTAGATGGTTCTCGGTGCTAATATGGAACACCTCGATATCTCCCTTTTGCTGGTGGTCTCTCAGAAAGTGATGCCAGATGTCTATGTGCTTAGTGCGGCTGTGTTCAACAGGATTATCCGCCATGCGGATTGCACTCTCATTGTCACATAGGAGTGGAACTTTGCTCAGATTGTAGCCAAAGTCCCGAAGGGTTTGCCTCATCCAAAGTAGTTGCGCGCAACACTGTCCTGTGGCAACATACTCGGCCTCAGCGGTGGATAGGGCAACAGATGTTTGTTTCTTTGAGCTCCACGACACTAGGGACCTTCCTAGAAATTGGCACGTCCCTGATGTGCTCTTCCTATCAACCTTGCACCCGACATAATCGAAGTCTGAATATCCAATCAAGTCAAAGGTAGACCCCTTTGGATACCAGATCCCAAAGCAAGGCGTAGCAACTAAATATCTAAGAATCCGCTTAACGGCCACAAGGTGACATTCCCTTGGGTCGGATTGAAATCTAGCACACATGCATACGCTAAGCATAATATCCGGTCTACTAGCACATAAATAAAGCAAGGAACCTATCATAGACCGGTATGCCTTTTGATCAACGGACTTACCTCCTTTGTTGAGGTCGACATGTCCGTCGGTTCCCATTGGTGTCTTCGCGGGCTTGGCGTCCTTCATCCCAAACCGCTTGAGAAGGTCTTGATTGTACTTCGTTTGGGAGATGAAGGTGCCGTCCTTGAGTTGCTTCACTTGGAACCCAAGGAAGTAGTTCAACTCGCCCATCATCGACATCTCAAACTTTTGAGTCATCACCCTGCTAAACTCCTCACAAGACTTTTGGTTAGTAGAACCAAATATTATGTCATCGACATAAATTTGGCACACAAAAAGATCACCGTCACAAGTCTTGGTGAAAAGAGTGGGATCGGCTTTCCCAACCTTGAAAGCATTAGCAATTAAGAAATCTCTAAGGCATTCATACCATGCTCTTGGGGCTTGCTTAAGTCCATAGAGCGCCTTAGAGAGCTTAAAAACGTGGTCGGGATATCTGTCTTCCTCAAAGCCAGGGGGTTGTTCCACGTATACCTCCTCCTTGATTGGCCCGTTGAGGAAAGCGCTCTTCACATCCATTTGAAACAATCTGAAAGAGTGGTGAGCGGCATAGGCTAATAATATTCGAATAGACTCTAGCCTAGCCACAGGAGCAAAAGTTTCCTCGAAATCCAAACCTGCGACTTGGGCATAACCTTTTGCCACAAGTCGAGCCTTATTTCGTGTCACCACCCTGTGCTCGTCTTGCTTGTTGTGGAACACCCACTTGGTTCCCACAACATTTTGCTTGGGATGTGGCACCAGGCTCCAAACTTCGTTCCTCTTGAAGTTGTTGAGCTCTTCCTGCATGGCCAACACCCAGTCCGGATCCTGCAAGGCCTCTTCTACCTTGAAAGGCTCAATAGAAGAGACAAATGAGTAATGCTCACAAAAATTAGCTAAACGTGAGCGAGTTGTTACTCCCTTGCTTATGCTACCCATTATCTTGTTAGGAGGCCGAAAATCTCAAAGTCTCTCCCCCTTGTTGACAAGTGGACTCATCAAGCACAAATGAAGGTAGAAATAGAAACTCCCCCTTGACAAGATAACTCCCCCTAATAAAATGCAAAAATGCAAGAGGGAGGAGAAAAATGCCGAAAATACAGGAGCTTCAGGAGTATACTAGTCAGAGTATAAAAATGCTCTAAGTGATGTTGTGCTATGTGTGCAACAAAGAATGCACATGCTAGCAAATACTCAAACTGATCATATGCACAAGATATGTGAAGTGTAAGCATTTTGCTTTAGTTTTAAGAAGTTCAAAAGTGAAGTTCACCACTAATGACCGCACTAGGCATATAGTAAGCAGAAAATCAGCCAGGTGCCAGTCATAGGTAATGAGGTAAACAAGGTGAACTACCCCAAACAATAATCACTCATCATGCTAATATCTGGAATTGATACCAATTGAAATTTTCAAGATTTATCGGATTTGGCAGCGGATTACAAATTTCAATGAAAAGCATGTGAGTGCGAGAGATTGTAAGCATTGTCATTGTCTAACTTTTCAACCGGGTGTAGCCTATGCAGAAAAGTAATTAGAAGCTAAAGACATCAGTTTCGATCGTCCACTACCCTGCTCAAGTTCATCCAAAAGTGCAACTGAAATATGTCTTGATAAAGAGTTGTGGTGACAAATGCAATCCCATCTCGATCTTTCTAAATTGTTCACTTATCTTGATTTTGATTTTAAGCACATAATTTATGATTCAAGACATGAATGACTCTGAGTATGAGACATAGCCACCTAGCATACTAGAGACATCACAAAGGATTTCAAACACATCCTACACATGCTAGGTGCCAATCTCAATGGTGAACATGTTTTTGATTCAACAAGTAATAGTCAAGTTCACAATTATGAAAACAAGCTTAGCTCAACAAAATTGTATCAATTTGAGCAAAAGTAGCCTAAGCCTGCCATAGCATCATCATGTACACACAAAACATACTACTAGGAGCATAGTTACAATCTAGCAGTTATACAAGTGAAGCTCAAAATGCTACATGAGATGCAGATATAATACAAAAAGCAAGAAATAAGAACTAAAAAAACCTACATAAAAAGTAACAGAAAAGAAGAAAAACCAAAAAGGGAGCCCTCGATCAAAAAGGGAAGCAAACACCCAATTCACCTCGCAAATGTGCAAATGTAGTATGATCAAGGGGTTTAGTCAAAATGTCAGCAAGCTGTCTGTGGGTATCAACATGGCACAAATCGATGTCACCTTTCTCATAATGATCATGGAGGAACTGAAAGCGAACACCAATGTTCTTGGTCTTCAAATGCAGTACAAGATTCTTGGCAACACTTATGGCACTCGTGCTATCGCAAAGCAGAGGCACATGATGAAAATCTAAGCCAAAATCCCGTAAAGTAACCATCATCCAAAGTAACTGCGAGCAAAAGCTAGCGACATCGACATACTCAGCCTCTGTGGTAGACAGAACAATGTTAAACTGTTTATGCGAAGACCAAGAAACCAATGAAGTCCCCAAAAACTGACAAGTCACAAAAGTAGACTTGCGCTCCAAGCGACACCCCACAAAATTAGCATCAGAATAACCGTACAAAGACAGAACGAAAGAAGAGTACCACAAACCAAACTCAACAGTGAAGCGCAGGTACCTCATAGTCTGTTTCACAGCTTGTCTATGAGAAGTGCATGGGGAGGCTTAGAAGCGAGCGCATAGACACACTGCAAAGTGTATATCTAGCCTCGCAGTCAGGTACAGGAGGGAACCAATCATGCTCCTTTACTCTTTCTAGCCTATGGGCTCGCTGTCCTCATCAGCATCAAGCGGCATTATGGTGGACATGGGTGCTGAAAGAGATTGGCCTCACCCATGTAGAACTTATTCAGGACGTCTTTTGTATACTTGCCTTGATTCACAAAGGTCCCGTCTTGGGTCTGCTTGATTTACATCCCAGGAAAGAAGTTCAGCTCGCCCATCATGCTCAACTCAAACTCCTTGCTCGTAGTATCTCAAAACATGGAAACAAAAGCATCAGAAGAGCCACCAAAGATAAGACCATCCACATATATCTGGACTAAAAGAGTATCATTGCCATGCTTAAGGAGAAAAAGAGTTTTGTCCATAGAGCCCATTTTAAAACGCTTTGAAAGCAAAAAGAGTTCAAAGGTTCATACCAGGCTCTAAGGACTTGTTTCAAACCATACAAAGCTTTTTGGAGTTTAAAAACATGGTTTGGAAACTTCAAACTCTCAAAACTAGGGGGCTGCCTCACATAAACCTCTTCCTTTATATACTCATTCAGAAAAGCAATTTTGACATCCATTTGAATAAGTTTAAAACCCTTTGAAGCAACAAAAGCAAGAAGGATCCTAATGGCTTCTAAATGGGCAACAGGGGCAAATGTTTCCTCATATTCAATACACTTTTTCTTGCAAAACCCTTCGGTAACCAACCTCACCTTGTTTCTTACCACCATCCCATCCTCACTTTGTTTGTTTTTGAAAACCCATTTGGTACCAATGGGATGGCAGTCTAAAGGAGGTGGGACCAAAACCAGAACCTGATTTCTCTTAAAATTTCCAAGCTCCTCATGTATAGCATTGACCCAGTTAGGATCAGACAAAGCATGTCCAACATCTCGATGCTCAAAAGAGGCAACAAAAGCTATGTAAGAAAAATGAGAAATCTATTGTGACCTGGAGCGAGTGACTCGCTCGTGAAGCTCCATGATCATCTACTGAGGAGGGTGACGACACTGAATGTGCCACAGAGCCTCCCACAAGGAAGTGGCCTCCCCCTCAACAGCAGCCTAACCGCCTCTAGGCTCAGCAGGCTGAGGCTTGACTGGACCCAAAGTCGTAGAAGAAGTGATGTCTGGTCCATCAGCCAAAGTAGTCAAAGCACGACTAGAGCAGCCGATGGAGATGGCTTGGGGTCACCCCAATAGGCGTCATCGTGTTCATCCTCCACAAAGATGGTCTCACCCATCTGATCTTGACCTGCAGGCTCAAAGACAGGGGATGGACTAGGCAATGTCTCATCAAAGGTCACCTCACAAGTCTCCATGATTTCGTTAGTCTCAACGTTAAGAACACGATAAGCACGGGAGTGAAAAGCATAACCAAGAAAACACCATCAGATGACCGTGACTCAAATTTGTCCAAATTACCCTGTTTGAAGACAAAACCCTTGCTGCTAAACACCCTGAAATGGCTAAGCTTGGATGGCCGTCCAAATCGTAGCTCATATGAAGTCTTATTCAAGAAAGCTCGAAGGAAGATGTGGTTCGACACATGCCAGGCAATGTTCATCGCTTCGGCCCAAAACTGCCTAGGAGTCCTAAGCTCATCAATCATCGTCTTGGCCATCTCAACAAGGGTCTGATTCTTGCGTTCAACAATGCCATTCTGCTGAGGCACATACAGAGAGGAAAGCTGATGTTCAAGTCCCAAATAAGCACAAAGAGGTCTCAAAATGAGTATTCTTGAATTCTATGCCACTGTCACTATGAATCGCTCTCATGGCATTCTTGGGAAACTCATTTTGCAAGCTAAGAATCAAATCTCGAGCATGAGTAAAAGCCTCATCCTTCAATTTCATGAAGAACACCCAAGAATAGCGAGAAAAGTCATCAACGACCACAAGAACATACCACATTCCCCCAAAACAACAAACCCAAGTTGGACCAATAGTGTCAGTATGAAGCAATTCGCCGGGTTGTGAAGTCATCACCTTGGTGACCGAGAAATGGGAGACAATCCATGGATGACAGACAAGGGTGACAGACAAGATCTTTCTCAAATTTCAATTTGGGCAATCCATGGATGAGGTCAAGTGAGCTCAGTCTAAGCAAAAGATCAAAGCTCAAGTGACCTAGCCTCCTATGCCACTTCCAAATTAAAGAGGAAGATCATGCCAAGAGACATTGAGAACGGTCAGAAGAATGTGTAAAATCAGCTTGAAAAGTTCGACCAATAGGGGAAATCTGATAAACAAGATCCCCCTGAGCATCCAAAACTCAAGAAAGTCCCTTGTTAAAGCGCACTTCATTGTCATCCTCAAGGAGTTGTGAAACCGAAAGAAGATTGAAAGGCAAATTTGAAACCAAAGCAACATCCTTAAGGACAAATTCTCGTTCACTCAAACAGAGCCACGAGAGACAATCTTACCTCTCGACTAATCCCCGAGTGTGATGTATTCTTTACCAATCATGGGGTCAAGGCTAGAGAACCATTTGTTGCTTCCGGTCATGTGGTGCGAACAACCGAAATCCATGAGCCATCTGAAGAATCATCCTGGTACATGGAATCTCAAGTCCCAGGCAAGTTGTGCCCTTGACCACTTTCATTACCCAATAATGTTCTCTATTATCACTTATTCATGCATAGGTTTAATTTTGATGGGACCCAATATGTCACCCTAGTCTGCTTATCTTATTACCTTGTTTACCCCTGAATCATTTGGGTAGTTATGCTATTGCTCTATGGTTTTGGGTTTAATATTACATTATATCCATGTTCCAATTATTCTGTTATTTTATTTATGTTCATGTCAAGATCATTATCTTTAATTGGAATGTGGAGCTTAACTTGAGAAACACGTGCCACCACAAGGGTGGAATGGGATGCCCTTAGCTGACTAATTAGGAAAGCTAGTGGAAGACTACCTTACCCGAAAGGGGCAAGGGCAGTAGGGGAGTAGGCATGCAGGGAGGTTCTTGGGTTGATTTTGCTGCGATGGCAGTCAGACGAGGGATTCTTGCAAGTGCTCTTCCCAGAAACTGTAGCGGGTTTTCAGAATTTGGTGGAACTTTGTAAAGGCCTCGTAGTGTTACCCTGCCTCGCTTCCTTAGTAGAGGTGTATGGGATTCATGACCCCTTGGCAAATGGGTAACATGACTTGTGGGTAAAGGGTACCACCTCTGCAGAGTGTAAAATTGGTATACTAGCCGAGCTCACGGTCATGAGCAGCTCAGGACTCTCGCATGATTAAATTATGGAACTAAATTCAATTTGTCATATGCATTGCATGGGATTATTATTAATTTTGTTCTATTAATCTTATTATAGTTTGGTATTTACTTACACTTAGTACTGCTAATAAAATTTGACCAACTTATTAAAAGTAATGCTCAGCTTTAACTCCTATTATTGATCAGCCTTACACTTCACATGAACTCCCACCTTTGGTGAGTTCATGCACATTATTCCCCACAACTTGTTGAGCAATGAACATGTGTGAGATCACCCTTGCTGTCTCACACCCCCATAGGAGAAGAACAGGTGGTTCAAGAGGAGCCACACAACTAGGAATTCGACTTGATCTAGGTGGCGTATCCTAGTCGACAGTTATGACGCCAAGGATGGACTTTAGTTTGTTTTATATTTATCTTTTATTTTGTAAGACTTCCGCTATGTAATAAGTACTCTGATGATATTGTGACCTTTATCTCTATACACTCTGTTATTATATATATTGTCTTCTTTGACGCATATATGAGATGCACCCGGCTTTGTCCTTTAAATCCAGGTGTGACAACCACAGTCCCTGTGCTCCACACCTACACACCACAAACCGTCTGACATGGTTACACATACATAATCTCATGCCTCGGTCAGTCCTCGACTTGACCCGAGATGCTACCCATTAATAATCACTCATCATCAACCTAAATCACAAGGGACAAGTCAACCTTGTGTTTGCAATCTTCTCCTTGATGAGTGCATTGTCAACACCACCACATGAGCATATATAAAAAGAAGGAAGAAGAAGAGAAACTCACTCGAATGACTAAAAGCCAGATAAAATCCAAACAAGTCATCCAAAGCGAGCAAAACTTGGTCCCCAAAGAAATGGGCAACGACTCAACATGACCAAGCAGAAAATGGCAGTCCTCAAGAAGAGGCAAAAGCAGGGCTCAACACCACTAGCTAGCAATCAAAATCATATCGGAGCACAAAATCAGCACAATGCTAGTTCCTACAGAAAGAGGCAAATGGCTCAACACAACTAGCAAAAGCTCCAAATGGCTCAAATCTCTCCCCCTATCAAAGCACTCTCCTAAAGCAAAAATCTCCCCCTTTGATGATGGGAACAGTAGAAGCTTGAAATGCACAAAATCTCCCCTCTTGTTAGGAGGCCGAAAATCTCAAAGTCTCTCCCCCTTGTTGACAAGTGGACTCATCAAGCACAAATGAAGGTAGAAATAGAAACTCCCCCTTGACAAGATAACTCCCCCTGATAAAATGCAAAAATGCAAGAGGGAGGAGAAAAATGCCGAAAATGCAGGAGCTTTAGGAGTATACCAGTCAGAGTATAAAAATGCTCTAAGTGATGTTGTGCTATGTGTGCAACAAAGAATGCACATGCTAGCAAATACTCAAACTGATCATATGCACAAGATATGTGAAGTGTAAGCATTTTGCTTTAGTTTTAAGAAGTTCAAAAGTGAAGTTCACCACTAATGACCGCACTAGGCACATAGTAAGCAGAAAATTAGCTAGGTGCCAGTCACAGGTAATGAGGTAAACAAGGTGAACTACCCCAAACAATAATCACTCATCATGCTAATATGTGGAATTGATACCAATTGAAATTTTCAGGATTTATCGAATTTGGCAGCGGATTACAAATTTCAATGAAAAGCATGTGAGTGCAAGAGATTGTAAGCATTGTCATTGTCTAACTTTTCAACCGGGTGTAGCCTATGCAGAAAAGTAATTAGAAGCTAAAGACACCAGTTTCGATCGTCCACTACCCTGCTCAAGTTCATCCAAAAGTGCAACTGAAATATGTCTTGATACAGAGTTGTGGTGACAAATGCAATCCCATCTCGATCTTTCTAAATTGTTCACTTATCTTGATTTTGATTTTAAGCACATAATTTATGATTCAAGACATGAATGACTCTGAGTATGAGACATACCCACCTAGCATACTAGAGACATCACAAAGGATTTCAAACACATCCTACACATGCTAGGTGCCAATCTCAATGGTGAACATGTTTTTGATTCAACAAGTAATAGTCAAGTTCACAATTATGAAAACAAGCTTAGCTCAACAAAATTGTATCAATTTGAGCAAAAGTAGCCTAAGCCTGCCATAGCATCATCATGTACACACAAAGCATACTACTAGGAGCATAGTTACAATCTAGCAGTTATACAAGTGAAGCTCAAAATGCTACATGAGATGCAGATATAATACAAAAAGCAAGAAATTAGAACTAAAACCTACATAAAAAGTAACAAAAAAGAAGAAAAACCAAAAAGGGAGCCCTCGATCAAAAAGGGAAGCAAACACCCAATTCACCTCGCAAATGTGCAAATGTAGTCTGATCAAGGGGTTTAGTCAAAATGTCAGCAAGCTGTCTGTGGGTATCAACATGGCACAAATCGATGTCACCTTTCTCATAATGATCATGGAGAAACTGAAAGCGAACACCAATGTTCATGGTCTTCAAATGCAGTACAAGATTCTTGGCAACACTTATGGCACTCGTGCTATCGCAAAGCAGAGGCACATGATGAAAATCTAAGCCAAAATCCCGTAAAGTAACCATCATCCAAAGTAACTGCGAGCAAAAGCAAGAAGGATCCATTTGAACTAGGGGGCTGCCTCACATAAACCTCTTCCTTTATATACTTATTCAGAAAAGCAATTTTGACATCCATTTGAAAAAGTTTAAAACCCTTTGAAGCAACAAAAGCAAGAAGGATCCTAATGGCTTCTAAATGGGCAACATGGGCAAAGGTTTCCTCATATTCAATACACTTTTTCTAGCAAAACCCTTCGGTAACCAACCTCGCCTTGTTTCTTACCACCATCCCATCCTCACTTTGTTTGTTTTTGAAAACCCATTTGGTACCAATGGGATGGCAGTCTAAAGGAGGTGGGACCAAAACCAGAACTTGATTTCTCTTAAAATTTCCAAGCTCCTCATGTATAGCATTGACCCAGTTAGGATCAGACAAAGCATGTCCAACATCTCGATGCACAAAAGAGGCAACAAAAGCTATGTGAGAAAAATGAGAAATCTGTTGTGACCTGGAGCGAGTGACTCGCTCGTGAAGCTCCATGATCATCTACTGAGGAGGGTGACGACACTGAATGTGCCACGGAGCCTCCCACGAGGAAGTGGCCTCCCCCTCAATAGCAGCCTAACCGCCTCTAGGCTTAGCAGGCTCAGGCTTGACTGGATCCAAAGTCGTAGAAGAAGTGATGTCTGGTCCATCAGCCAAAGTAGTCAAAGCACGACTAGAGCAGCTGATGGAGATGGCTTGTGGTCACCCCAATAGGCGTCATTGTGCTCATCCTCCACAAAGATGGTCTCATCCATCTGATCTTGACCTACAGGCTCAAAGATAGGGGATGGACTAGGCAATGTCTCATCAAAGGTCACCTCACAAGTCTCCATGATTTCGTTAGTCTCAACGTTAAGAACACGATAAGCACGGGAGTGAAAAGCATAACCAAGAAAACACCATCAGAAGACCGTGACTCAAATTTGTCCAAATTACACTATTTCAAGACAAAACACCTGCTGCTAAACACCCTGAAATGGCTAAGCTTGGATGGCCATCCAAATTGTAGCTCATATGAAGTCTTATTCAAGAAAGCTCGAAGGAAGATGTGGTTCGACACATGCCAGGCAATGTTGATCGCTTCGTCCCAAAACTACCTAGGAGTCCTAAGCTCATCAATCATCATCTTGGCCATCTCAATAAGGGTCTGATTCTTGCGTTCAATAATGCCATTCTGCTGAGGCACATACAGAGAGGAAAACTGATGTTCAAATCCCAAATAAGCACAAAGAGGTCTCAAAATGAGAATTCTATGCCATTGTCACTATGAATCACTCTCATGGCCTTCTTGGGAAACTCATTTTGCAAGCTAAGAATCAAATCTCGAGCATGAATAAAAGCCTCATCCTTCAATTTCATGAAGAACACCCAAAAATAGCGAGAAAAGTCATCAACGGCCACAAGAACATACCACATTCCCCCAAAACAACAAACCCAAGTTGGACTAACAGTGTAAGTATGAAGCAATTCGATGGGTTGTGAAGTCATCACCTTGGTGACCGAGAAATGGGAGATAATCCATGGATGACAGACAAGGGTGATAGACAAGATCTTTCTCAAATTTCAACTTGGGCAATCCATGGATGAGGCCAAGTGAGCTCAGTCTAAGCAAAAAGATCAAAGCTCAAGTGACCTAGCCTCCTATGCCACTTCCAAATTAAAGAGGAAGATCATGCCAAGAGACATCGAGAACGGTCAGAAGAATGTGTAAAATCAGCTTGAAAAAAATCGACCAATAGGGGAAATTTGACAAACAAGATCCCCTGAGCATCCAAAACTCAAGAAAGTCCCTTTTTAAAAGCGCACTTCATTGTCATCCTCAAGGAGTTGCGAAACCGAAAGAAGATTGAAAGACAAATTTGAAACCAAAGCAACATCCTTAAGGACAAAACTCTCGTTCACTCAAACAGAGCCACGAGAGACAATCTTACCTCTCGACTAATCCCCGAGTGTGATGTATTCTTTACCAATCATGGGGTCAAGGCTGGAGAACCATTTGTTGCTTCCGGTCATGTGGTGCGAACAATCGAAATCCTTGAGCCATATGTTCTCCAGACCTCCATCCTGCATCAATAGAAAAACATAGGGTGAGCAAATGGTACAACACTGGGGTGAGGATACTGAGAATAATACCACTGCTACGGCATTTGCCCATGCAAAGTGTTAGGGAAAACACCAAACATCCCCGGTCCCGAAGGGGGAAAGCGATCACCACGAGAAGGAAACAATGGTCTACTGGGGAAGTAAGAACCAAAGCCACTGCCATGGGTGTAACACCCTAAATTTGGGGGTATAAAATTCCTTCCCTAATACCTACCAAATTCAGGTGTTACTCCTTTTCTCACCTCTATAGATTTTCCTTTCCCTTCTTTTTAATAGAATTTTAGTTTCTTATGTGAGAGGTGTATTATTTCTTTAGAATATTAAAACATAGGAGAGATATGAATGTTTGCATCATGCTGAGCTTAAACTTTGTTTTTGGGTGATGCACATGTTTGAAATATTTGAATTTGAATTTGTGGCTTGATTTGATTTGAATTCAAAAGAAAAAAATAAAAAGAAAAGTGAGAGCACCTAGGGGGGTGAATAGGTGATCCTGTAAAAATCAAAAACTAATAGCCACAAAACTTAGGTATAAGTGTTAGTGTGGCTAAGTGGCTTGAAGCGATCTCTTGCGAACACAGACAAACAAAGAGAGAGCAATCACAAGAAACACGCGATTTTTATCCCGTGTTTCGGCCAAGTGAAACTTGCCTACTTCCACATTGTGGCATCTCAATGGACGAGGGTTGCACTCAACCCCTTTCAAGTGATCCAATGATCAAATTGAATACCATGACTTTTCTTCCTTATCTCTTTTTCCCGTTTTGCGAGGAATCTCCACAAGTTGGAGTCTCTCGCCCTTACACAAAGATCACAATGAAAGCACAAGAGTAAGGTTGGGTAGTAACACACACAAATCCACAGCACACACACGCACACAAGCCAAGACTTGAGCTCAAAATAAAGCACAACGAGTTCACAATTAGAATGGAGCTCAAATCACTAACACAATCGATCAAGTGCGTGGAGACGGAGTGTGGGAGACTTAGAATGCTTAGTGAATGCTTGAGTGACTCCATGCACCTAAGGGTCCCTTTTATAGCCCTAAGGCAGCTAGGAGCCGATGGACACCAACAAGGAAGGCCAAGATTGCCTTCTGTCGGGTGGCGCACCGGACAGTCTGGTGCGCCACCGGACAGTCACTGTAGCTGTTCGGTGCACGATCTCCTTCCTTTTCTGGCGCATCCGACCGTTGGTCCTCGGGATCGGTTGACGCACCGGACACTGTCCGGTGCCCCCCGCCGACCGTTGGTGCGGGCCACGCGTCGCGTGAAGATTGCGCGGCCGACCGTTGGCGCAGATGACCGTTGGCTCACCGGACAGTCCAGTGCACCACCGGACAGTCCAGTGCACCACCGGACAGTCCGGTGAATTATAGCCATACGCCGCCAAACTTTTCCTGAGAGCAGCCTGTTCGCCGAAGTTCAGCCTGGCGCACCGGACACTGTCCGGTGCACCACCGGACAGTCCGATGTGCCAGACCGAACAAGACTTTGGTTGTACCAAGCCAAGTCTTTTGCATTTCTTTTCTTCTTTTCTTTTTTCTGTTTCTAGCACTTAGACAATATATGTTAGTACTCAAAACAATGTACTAAGTCTAGAAACATACCTTGCTCCATGATTTGTACTTCTTTCTTCATTTAGCACATAAGAACCAAATTGAATGTGTTGTGCACTTAATCACCAAAACATAATAGAAATTGCCCAAGGGCACATTTCCCTTTCAATCTCCCCCTTTTTGGTGATTTATGCCAACACCTCCAAAAGCAACCAAAAGAAGTGCAACATCAATGCAAATAAGGACCAAATTGTTTTTGACTCTAATTTGGCATATTTGGATCATTCTTTGCCACCACTTGGTTTGTTTTTGCAAATCAAATTCATTTTCCTATCTCTAAGTCAAACACACTTGTTTGGGCACAAAGAGAGATAATGCAAGAGTGAAATTGATCAAGTGACAAAAACTCTCCCTTTTTCCCATAATGAAAAATTCTCCCCACAAAAGACAAAATTTTGCAATAAGAGCATTTTGGACAAATCAAAAGTTCTAACTCTATTGTTTTCAAAATTCACAAGTGGTAGCTGATCCATTTGCTTTGGCCTTAATTTCTCCCCCTTTGGCATTAAGCACCAAAACGGGATCATTCTTGGCCCTTTAACCCCATTGCCTCACCAAAAATGTCAATTAAGAGCAAAAGGCAATAAGAGCATAAAGATGAACTTGGAACGAAATACACCAATACCGGAGTGTAGTGGAAGTCTTTGCAACGTCCAAGTCCATTTTCCCTTTCAATGCACCTTTGAGACTACATCAAGAACACTCAAACACGAAGGTTAGTCTCAAAGAGTCAAGTTGTAGCACAACTCCCCCTAAATAAGTGCATCACTTGCAAATGGACTTGTGAGGTCCGGGGATCATGTGTACAACTTGAGCACCACAAATAAACAATAATGAATTGAAATGCATAAAGTAACATGATCAAAGGCATAAAACACATGTATGCTATAGATCAATCCAAGTTACGCGAATCTAAGACATTTAGCTCACTACACAGCCTGCAAAAGGTTTTCTCATCTAATGGCTTGGTAAAGATATCGGCTAGCTAGTTCTCGGTGCTAATATGGAACACCTCGATATCTCCCTTTTGCTGGTGGTCTCTCAGAAAGTGATGCCGGATGTCTATGTGCTTAGTGCGGCTGTGTTCAACAGGATTATCCGCCATGCGGATTGCACTCTCATTGTCACATAGAAGTGGGACTTTGCTCAGATTGTAGCCAAAGTCCCGGAGGGTTTGCCTCATCCAAAGTAGTTACGCGCAACACTGTCCTGCGGTAACATACTTCGGCCTCAGTGGTGGATAGGGCAACGGATGTTTGTTTCTTTGAGCTACACGACACCAGGGACCTTCCTAGAAATTGGCACATCCCCGATGTGCTCTTCCTATCAACCTTGCACCCGACATAATCGGAGTCTGAATATCCAATCAAGTCAAAGGTAGACCGATTTGGATACCAGACCCCGAAGCAAGGCGTAGCAACTAAATATCTAAGAATCTGCTTAACGGCCACAAGGTGACATTCCCTTGGGTCGGATTGAAATCTAGCACACATACATACGCTAAGCATAATATCCGGTCTACTAGCACATAAATAAAGCAAGGAACCTATCATAGACCGGTATGCCTTTTGATCAATGGACTTACCTCCTTTGTTGAGGTCGACATGTCCGTCGGTTCCCATTGGTGTCTTCGCGGGCTTGGCGTCCTTCATCCCGAACCGCTTGAGAAGGTCTTGAGTGTACTTCATTTGGGAGATGAAGGTGCCGTCCTTGAGTTGCTTCACTTGGAACCCAAGGAAGTAGTTCAACTCGCCCATCATCGACATCTCAAACTTTTGAGTCATCACCCTGCTAAACTCCTCACAAGACTTTTGGTTAGTAGAACCAAATATTATGTCATCGACATAAATTTGGCACACAAAAAGATCACCGTCACAAGTCTTAGTGAAAAGAGTGGGATCAGCTTTCCCAACCTTGAAAGCATTAGCAATTAAGAAATCTCTAAGGCATTCATACCATGCTCTTGGGGCTTGCTTAAGTCCATAGAGCGCCTTAGAGAGCTTAAAAATGTGGTCGGGATACCTGTCATCCTCAAAGCCAGGGGGTTGTTCCACGTATACCTCCTCCTTGATTGGCCCGTTGAGGAAAGCGCTCTTCACATCCATTTGAAACAACCTGAAAGAGTGGTGAGCGGCATAGGCTAATAATATTCGAATAGACCCTAGCCTAGCCACAGGAGCAAAAGTCTCCTCGAAATCCAAACCTGTGACTTGGGCATAACCTTTTGCCACAAGTCGAGCCTTGTTTCGTGTCACCACCCTGTGCTCGTCTTTCTTGTTGCGGAACACCCAATTGGTTCCCACAACATTTTGCTTGGGACATGGCACTAGGCTCCAAACTTCGTTCCTCTTGAAGTTGTTGAGCTCTTCCTGCATGGCCAACACCCAGTCCGGATCCTGCAAGGCCTCTTCTACCTTGAAAGGCTCAATAGAAGAGACAAATGAGTAATGCTCACAAAAATTAGCTAAACGTGAGCGAGTTGTTACTCCCTTGCTTATGTCACCTAGTATCTGATCGATGGGGTGATGTACTGATGTCGTTGGATCATCGCTCGGACTTGAGTTGGAGGGGCCCATGGTGCTTCTTCCTCCATAGCTGGTTCTTCTTGTGCTCCCCCTTGATCACGCGCCTCTTCTTGAGGAACCTGTTCATCATCTTGAGTTGGGGGATGCACCATCGTTGAGGAAGAAGGTTGATCTTGCTCTTGTTGTTCCTGTGGTCGCACATCTCCAATCGCGATGGTACGTATTGCGGCCATTGGAACATCATCTTCATCTACATCATCAAGATCAACTTGCTCTCTTGGAGAGCCATTAGTCTCATCAAATACAACGTCGCTAGAGACTTCAACCAAACCCGATGATTTGTTGAAGACTCTATACGCCCTTGTATTTGAGTCATACCCTAGCAAAAACCCTTCTACTGCCTTGGGAGCAAATTTAGAATTTCTACCTTTCTTCACTAGAATGTAACATTTGCTCCCAAATACACGAAAGTATGAGACGTTGGGTTTGTTACCGGTAAGAAGTTCATACGAGGTCTTCTTGAGGAGGCGATGAAGGTAGAGCCGGTTTATGGCGTGGCAAGCTGTGTTCACAGCTTCCGACCAAAACTGCTCAGGTGTCTTGAACTCTCCAAGCATTGTCCTCGCCATGTCGATAAGCATCCTGTTCTTCCTCTCTACCACACCATTTTGTTGTGGTGTGTAGGAAGCGGAGAACTCGTGCTTGATGCCTTCCTCCTCAAGATACTCCTCCACTTGCAGATTCTTGAACTCAAACCTGTTGTCACTTCTTATCTTTTTCACCTTGAGCTCAAATTTGTTTTGAGCCCTCCTTAGAAAGTGCTTTAGGGTCCCTTGGGTTTCTGTTTTATCCTGCAAAAAGAACACCCAAGTGAAGCGGGAAAAATCATCAACAATAACAAGACCATACTTGCTTCCCCTGATGCTAAGGTAGGCAACGGGTCCGAAGAGGTCCATATGTAGTAGCTCCAGTGGTCTTGATGTTGTCATCACATTCTTGTTGTGATGAGTGCTTCCCACCTGTTTCCCTGCCTGACAAGCTGCACAAGGTCTATCTTTTTTGAAGCAGACATTGGTTAGTCCTAACACATGTTCTCCCTTTAGAAGTTTGTGAAGGTTCTTCATCCCAACATGTGCTAGACGGCGATGCCACAACCAGCCCATGCTAGTCTTAGCTATTAAGCATGCATCTAGATTGGCCTCCTCTTTCGAAAAATCAACTAAGTAGAGTTTACCGTCTAATACACCCTTAAATGCTAATGAACCATCACTCCTTCTAAAGACAGAAACATCAACATTTGTAAACAAACAATTGTAGCCCATGTGGCACAATTGACTTACAGACAGGAGATTATATCCAAGCGACTCTACTAGAAATACGTTTGAAATGGAGTGCTCGTTGGAGATGGCTATCTTGCCCAAGCCTTTGACCTTGCCTTGGTTCCCATCTCCAAAAATAATCGTGTCCTGGGAATCTTTGTTCTTGACGTAGGAGGTGAACATCTTCTTCTCCCCTGTCATGTGGTTTGTGCATCTGCTGTTGATAATCCAGCTTGAGCCCCCGGATGCATAAACCTGCAAGGCAATTTACACTTGGGTTTTAGGTATCCAACTCTTGTTGGGTCCTACAAGGTTAGTAACAATAGCCTTTGGAACCCAAATACAAGTCTTATCCCCCTTGCATTTGGATCCCAACTTTCTAGCAACTACTTTTTCCTTCTTACATAAAAGAGCAAATGAAGTATTGCAACCATGGTAAATGATAGTAGATTCATTGCACGTTTTCCTAGGTACATGATGGACAACATTACCTTTTCTAGGCCTACTTCTACCATGCACAAAAGTAGAGCTTGAAGCAAACATAGCATGTGAATCAAAAACATCATGATCATAACTCCTATTATAATTGGAATGCCTAGCAATTTTCCTATCATACATGAAAGCATGATTCCTTTGAATGCTACTAGCCATAGGGGCCTTCCCTTTCCCTGTGTTGGGAATGGGAGCCTTTTGGCTTGTTAAGTTCTTGGCTTCCTTTCGAAAGCCAAGTCCATCCTTAATAGAGGGGTGTCTACCCACGGTGTAGGCAACCCTAGCAAATTTTAATTGATCAAAATTAATTTTGCAAGTCTTAAGTTGAGCATTAAGACTTGCCACCTCATCATTTAATTTGGTAATAGACATAAGGTGTTTATCACAAGCATCAACATCAAAATCCTTACATCTATCACAAATACTAACATGCTCTACGCATGAACTAGATTTATTTGCTTCCTCTAGCTTAGCATTTAAATCATCATTTACACTCTTTAAACTAGACATAGTTTCATGGCAAGCAGATAATTCAGAAGATAGCATTCCATTCCTTTTAATCTCTAAAGCAAGAGATTTTTGCACACTAACAAACTTATCACGGTCCTCATATAATATATCCTCTTGCTTTTCTAACAATCTATCTTTTTCATTTAGAGCATCAATTAACTCATTAATTTTATCTACATTAGCTCTATCTAAACCCTTAAATAAATCAGTATAATCGACTTCATCATCACTAGAATTATCATCGCTTAAAGTAGTATACTTAGGGGTTTCTCGAACACTTACCTTCTTTTCCTTGGCCATGAGGCAAGTGTGGCGTTCCTTGGGGAAGAGAGAAGATTTGTTGAAGGCCGAGGCTGCCAGTCCTTCATCGTTGGAGTCAGATGAAGAGCAGTCCGAGTCCCATTCTTTGCTAAGGCGCGCCTCGCCCTTTGCCTTCTTGTAAACCTTCTTCTTTTCCCTCTTCCCATGCTTTTCTTGTTCCTGGTAATTTTCATTATCGGGGCATTGTGCTATAAAATGACTAGTCTTACCGCATTTGAAGCAGGAGCGCTTCCCCTTTGCTTTGTTCTTGTTGGGGGTACTCCCTGCGTCCTTTTAGTGCGGTCTTGAAGCGCTTGATGATAAGCGCCATTTCATCTTCGTTGAGGCCAACGGCCTCCACTTGTGCCACCTTGCTTGGTAGTGTCTCCCTGCTGCTAGTAGCCTTAAGAGCCACAGGTTGAGGCTTGTAGACGGGTAGTGGACCGTTTAGTGCATCGTCCACATATCGAGCCTCCTTCACCATCATGCACCCGCTCACAAACTTCCCAAGAATCTCCTCGGGCATCATCTTGGTGTACCTGGGATTCTCACGAATAAGGTTAACAAGATGGGGGTCAATTACTGTGAATGACCTTAGCATAAGTCAGACGACGTCGTGGTCCGTCCATCTTGTGCTTCCATAACTTCTAATCTTGTTGACCAGAGTCTTGAGCCTGTTGTATGTTTGTGTTGGCTCCTCTCCCCTAATCATCGTGAACCTTCCTAGCTCGCCTTCCACCAACTCCATTTTGGTGATCATGGTGGCATCGTTCCCCTCATGAGATATCTTGAGGGTATCCCAGATTTGCTTGGCGTTGTCCAAGCCGCTCACCTTGTTGTACTCATCCCTGCACAAAGATGCTAGCAAGACAGTGGTAGCTTGTGCATTCTTATGAATTTGCTCGTTAATAAACACAGGGTTATCGGTACTGTCGAAATGCATTCCATTTTCAACTATCTCCCAAATACTAGGATGGAGAGAAAATAAGTGACTACGCATTTTGTGACTCCAAAAAGAGTAGTCCTCTCCATCAAAGTCTGGAGGTTTACCAAGAGGAATTGAAAGCAAATGAGCATTGGAATTGAAAGGAATGCGAGAATAATCAAATGAAAAGTTTTGATTAACTGGTTTCTTCTTAGACGAGTCGTCGTCGTCTCCTGGTGAAGAAGAGGAGGCGTCGCTGTCGTAGTAAATGATCTTCTTGATTCGCCTCTTCTTCTTCCCGTCCCTCTTCTTGTGACTCGATCCTGAGTCAGTGGGCTTGTCGTCCCTTGGCTCGTTGAAGAGGGACTCCTTCTCCTTGTCGTTGACCACCATCCCCTTTCCCTTAGGATCCATCTCTTCGGGCGATTAGTCCCTTACATGAAGAGAACGGCTCCGATACCAATTGAGAGCACCTCGAGGGGGGGGGGGTGAATAGGTGATCCTGTAAAAATAAAAAACTAATAGCCACAAAACTTAGTTATAAGTGTTAGTGTGGCTAAGTGGCTTGAAGCAATCTCTTGCGAACACAGATAAACAAAGAGAGAGCAATCACAAGAGACACGCGATTTTTATCCCATGGTTCGGCCAAGTGAAACTTGCCTACTTCCACGTTGTGGCGTCCCAATGGACGAGGGTTGCACTCAACCCCTTTCAAGTGATCCAATGATCAACTTGAATACCACAACTTTTCTTCCTTATCTCTTTTTCCCGTTTTGCGAGGAATCTCCACAAGTTGGAGTCTCTCGCCCTTACACAAAGATCACAATGAAAGCACAAGAGTAAGGTTGGGGAGTAACACACACAAATCCACAGCACACACACGCACACAAGCCAAGACTTGAGCTCAAAATGAAGCACAACGAGTTCACAACTAGAACGGAGCTCAAATCACTAACACAATCGATCAAGTGCACAGAGACAGAGTGTGGGAGACTTAGAATGCTTAGTGAATGCTAGAGTGACTCCTCCATGCGCCTAGGGGTCCCTTTTATAGCCCCAAGGCAGCTAGGAGCTGTTGGACACCAACAAGGAAGGCCAAGATTGCCTTCTGTTGGGTGGCGCACCGGACAGTCACTGTAGCTATCCGGTGCGCGATCTCCTTCCTTTTCTGGCGCATCCGACCGTTGGTCCTCGAGATCGGTTGGTGCACCGGACACTGTCCGGTGCACACCGGACAGTTCGGTGCCCCCCGCCGACCGTTGGGGCGGGCCACGCGTCGCGCGAAGATTGCGCGGCCGACCGTTGGCACAGACGACCGTTGGCTCACCGGACAGTCCGGTGCACCACCGGACAGTCCGGTGAATTATAGCCGTACGCCGCCAAACTTTTCCCGAGAGCAGCCTGTTCATCGGAGTTCAGCCTGGCGCACCGGACACTGTTCGGTGCACCACCGGATAGTCCGGTGTGCCAGACCGAACAAGACTTTGGCTGTACCAAGCCAAGTCTTTTGCATTTCTTTTCTTCTTTTCTTTTCTCTGTTTCTAGCACTTAGACAATATATGTTAGTACTCAAAACAATGTACTAAGTCTAGAAACGTACCTTACTCCATGATTTGTACTTCTTTCTTCATTTAGCACATAAGAACCAAATTGAATGTGTTGTGCACTTAATCACCAAAACATAATAGAAATTGCCCAAGGGCACATTTCCCTTTCAATCTCCCCCTTTTTGGTGATTTATGCCAACACCTCCAAAAGCAACCAAAAGAAGTGCAACATCAATGCAAATAAGGACCAAATTGTTTTTGACTCTAATTTGGCATATTTGGATCATTCTTTGCCACCACTTGGTTTGTTTTAGCAAATCAAATTCATTTTCCTATCTCTAAGTCAAACACACTTGTTTGGGCACAAAGAGAGATAATGCAAGAGTGAAATTGATCAAGTGCCAAAAACTCTCCCTTTTTCCCATAATGAAAAATTCTCCCCACAAGAGACAAAATTTTGCAATAAGAGCATTTTGGACAAATCAAAAGTTCTAACTCTATTATTTTCAAAATTCACAAGTGGTAGCTGATCCATTTGCTTTGGCCTTAATTTCTCCCCCTTCAGCATTAAGCACCAAAACGGGATCATTCCTGGCCCTTTAACCCCATTGCCTTACCAAAAATGTCAATTAAGAGCAAAAGGCAATAAGAGCATAAAGATGAACTTGGAACGGAATACACCAATACCGGAGTGCTGTGGAAGTCTTTGCAACGTCCAAGTCCATTTTCCCTTTCAATGCACCTTTGAGACTACATCAAGAACACTCAAACATGAAGGTTAGTCTCAAAGAGTCAAGTTGTAGCACAGCTCCCCCTAAATAAGTGCATCACTTGCAAATGGACTTATGAGGTCCGGGGATCATGTGTACAACTTGAGCACCACAAATAAACAATAATGAATTGAAATGCATAAAGTAATATGATCAAAGGCATAAAACACATGTATGCTATAGATCAATCCAAGTTATGCGAATCTAAGACATTTAGCTCACTACGCAGCCTGCAAAAGGTTTTCTCATCTAATGGCTTGGTAAAGATATCGGCTAGATGGTTCTCGGTGCTAATATGGAACACCTCGATATCTCCCTTTTGCTGGTGGTCTCTCAGAAAGTGATGCCAGATGTCTATGTGCTTAGTGCGGCTGTGTTCAACAGGATTATCCGCCATGCGGATTGCACTCTCATTGTCACATAGGAGTGGAACTTTGCTCAGATTGTAGCCAAAGTCCCGAAGGGTTTGCCTCATCCAAAGTAGTTGCGCGCAACACTGTCCTGTGGCAACATACTCGGCCTCAGCGGTGGATAGGGCAACAGATGTTTGTTTCTTTGAGCTCCACGACACTAGGGACCTTCCTAGAAATTGGCACGTCCCTGATGTGCTCTTCCTATCAACCTTGCACCCGACATAATCGAAGTCTGAATATCCAATCAAGTCAAAGGTAGACCCCTTTGGATACCAGATCCCAAAGCAAGGCGTAGCAACTAAATATCTAAGAATCCGCTTAACGGCCACAAGGTGACATTCCCTTGGGTCGGATTGAAATCTAGCACACATGCATACGCTAAGCATAATATCCGGTCTACTAGCACATAAATAAAGCAAGGAACCTATCATAGACCGGTATGCCTTTTGATCAACGGACTTACCTCCTTTGTTGAGGTCGACATGTCCGTCGGTTCCCATTGGTGTCTTCGCGGGCTTGGCGTCCTTCATCCCAAACCGCTTGAGAAGGTCTTGATTGTACTTCGTTTGGGAGATGAAGGTGCCGTCCTTGAGTTGCTTCACTTGGAACCCAAGGAAGTAGTTCAACTCGCCCATCATCGACATCTCAAACTTTTGAGTCATCACCCTGCTAAACTCCTCACAAGACTTTTGGTTAGTAGAACCAAATATTATGTCATCGACATAAATTTGGCACACAAAAAGATCACCGTCACAAGTCTTGGTGAAAAGAGTGGGATCGGCTTTCCCAACCTTGAAAGCATTAGCAATTAAGAAATCTCTAAGGCATTCATACCATGCTCTTGGGGCTTGCTTAAGTCCATAGAGCGCCTTAGAGAGCTTAAAAACGTGGTCGGGATATCTGTCTTCCTCAAAGCCAGGGGGTTGTTCCACGTATACCTCCTCCTTGATTGGCCCGTTGAGGAAAGCGCTCTTCACATCCATTTGAAACAATCTGAAAGAGTGGTGAGCGGCATAGGCTAATAATATTCGAATAGACTCTAGCCTAGCCACAGGAGCAAAAGTTTCCTCGAAATCCAAACCTGCGACTTGGGCATAACCTTTTGCCACAAGTCGAGCCTTATTTCGTGTCACCACCCTGTGCTCGTCTTGCTTGTTGTGGAACACCCACTTGGTTCCCACAACATTTTGCTTGGGATGTGGCACCAGGCTCCAAACTTCGTTCCTCTTGAAGTTGTTGAGCTCTTCCTGCATGGCCAACACCCAGTCCGGATCCTGCAAGGCCTCTTCTACCTTGAAAGGCTCAATAGAAGAGACAAATGAGTAATGCTCACAAAAATTAGCTAAACGTGAGCGAGTTGTTACTCCCTTGCTTATGCTACCCATTATCTTGTTAGGAGGCCGAAAATCTCAAAGTCTCTCCCCCTTGTTGACAAGTGGACTCATCAAGCACAAATGAAGGTAGAAATAGAAACTCCCCCTTGACAAGATAACTCCCCCTAATAAAATGCAAAAATGCAAGAGGGAGGAGAAAAATGCCGAAAATACAGGAGCTTCAGGAGTATACTAGTCAGAGTATAAAAATGCTCTAAGTGATGTTGTGCTATGTGTGCAACAAAGAATGCACATGCTAGCAAATACTCAAACTGATCATATGCACAAGATATGTGAAGTGTAAGCATTTTGCTTTAGTTTTAAGAAGTTCAAAAGTGAAGTTCACCACTAATGACCGCACTAGGCATATAGTAAGCAGAAAATCAGCCAGGTGCCAGTCATAGGTAATGAGGTAAACAAGGTGAACTACCCCAAACAATAATCACTCATCATGCTAATATCTGGAATTGATACCAATTGAAATTTTCAAGATTTATCGGATTTGGCAGCGGATTACAAATTTCAATGAAAAGCATGTGAGTGCGAGAGATTGTAAGCATTGTCATTGTCTAACTTTTCAACCGGGTGTAGCCTATGCAGAAAAGTAATTAGAAGCTAAAGACATCAGTTTCGATCGTCCACTACCCTGCTCAAGTTCATCCAAAAGTGCAACTGAAATATGTCTTGATAAAGAGTTGTGGTGACAAATGCAATCCCATCTCGATCTTTCTAAATTGTTCACTTATCTTGATTTTGATTTTAAGCACATAATTTATGATTCAAGACATGAATGACTCTGAGTATGAGACATAGCCACCTAGCATACTAGAGACATCACAAAGGATTTCAAACACATCCTACACATGCTAGGTGCCAATCTCAATGGTGAACATGTTTTTGATTCAACAAGTAATAGTCAAGTTCACAATTATGAAAACAAGCTTAGCTCAACAAAATTGTATCAATTTGAGCAAAAGTAGCCTAAGCCTGCCATAGCATCATCATGTACACACAAAACATACTACTAGGAGCATAGTTACAATCTAGCAGTTATACAAGTGAAGCTCAAAATGCTACATGAGATGCAGATATAATACAAAAAGCAAGAAATAAGAACTAAAAAAACCTACATAAAAAGTAACAGAAAAGAAGAAAAACCAAAAAGGGAGCCCTCGATCAAAAAGGGAAGCAAACACCCAATTCACCTCGCAAATGTGCAAATGTAGTATGATCAAGGGGTTTAGTCAAAATGTCAGCAAGCTGTCTGTGGGTATCAACATGGCACAAATCGATGTCACCTTTCTCATAATGATCATGGAGGAACTGAAAGCGAACACCAATGTTCTTGGTCTTCAAATGCAGTACAAGATTCTTGGCAACACTTATGGCACTCGTGCTATCGCAAAGCAGAGGCACATGATGAAAATCTAAGCCAAAATCCCGTAAAGTAACCATCATCCAAAGTAACTGCGAGCAAAAGCTAGCGACATCGACATACTCAGCCTCTGTGGTAGACAGAACAATGTTAAACTGTTTATGCGAAGACCAAGAAACCAATGAAGTCCCCAAAAACTGACAAGTCACAAAAGTAGACTTGCGCTCCAAGCGACACCCCACAAAATTAGCATCAGAATAACCGTACAAAGACAGAACGAAAGAAGAGTACCACAAACCAAACTCAACAGTGAAGCGCAGGTACCTCATAGTCTGTTTCACAGCTTGTCTATGAGAAGTGCATGGGGAGGCTTAGAAGCGAGCGCATAGACACACTGCAAAGTGTATATCTAGCCTCGCAGTCAGGTACAGGAGGGAACCAATCATGCTCCTTTACTCTTTCTAGCCTATGGGCTCGCTGTCCTCATCAGCATCAAGCGGCATTATGGTGGACATGGGTGCTGAAAGAGATTGGCCTCACCCATGTAGAACTTATTCAGGACGTCTTTTGTATACTTGCCTTGATTCACAAAGGTCCCGTCTTGGGTCTGCTTGATTTACATCCCAGGAAAGAAGTTCAGCTCGCCCATCATGCTCAACTCAAACTCCTTGCTCGTAGTATCTCAAAACATGGAAACAAAAGCATCAGAAGAGCCACCAAAGATAAGACCATCCACATATATCTGGACTAAAAGAGTATCATTGCCATGCTTAAGGAGAAAAAGAGTTTTGTCCATAGAGCCCATTTTAAAACGCTTTGAAAGCAAAAAGAGTTCAAAGGTTCATACCAGGCTCTAAGGACTTGTTTCAAACCATACAAAGCTTTTTGGAGTTTAAAAACATGGTTTGGAAACTTCAAACTCTCAAAACTAGGGGGCTGCCTCACATAAACCTCTTCCTTTATATACTCATTCAGAAAAGCAATTTTGACATCCATTTGAATAAGTTTAAAACCCTTTGAAGCAACAAAAGCAAGAAGGATCCTAATGGCTTCTAAATGGGCAACAGGGGCAAATGTTTCCTCATATTCAATACACTTTTTCTTGCAAAACCCTTCGGTAACCAACCTCACCTTGTTTCTTACCACCATCCCATCCTCACTTTGTTTGTTTTTGAAAACCCATTTGGTACCAATGGGATGGCAGTCTAAAGGAGGTGGGACCAAAACCAGAACCTGATTTCTCTTAAAATTTCCAAGCTCCTCATGTATAGCATTGACCCAGTTAGGATCAGACAAAGCATGTCCAACATCTCGATGCTCAAAAGAGGCAACAAAAGCTATGTAAGAAAAATGAGAAATCTATTGTGACCTGGAGCGAGTGACTCGCTCGTGAAGCTCCATGATCATCTACTGAGGAGGGTGACGACACTGAATGTGCCACAGAGCCTCCCACAAGGAAGTGGCCTCCCCCTCAACAGCAGCCTAACCGCCTCTAGGCTCAGCAGGCTGAGGCTTGACTGGACCCAAAGTCGTAGAAGAAGTGATGTCTGGTCCATCAGCCAAAGTAGTCAAAGCACGACTAGAGCAGCCGATGGAGATGGCTTGGGGTCACCCCAATAGGCGTCATCGTGTTCATCCTCCACAAAGATGGTCTCACCCATCTGATCTTGACCTGCAGGCTCAAAGACAGGGGATGGACTAGGCAATGTCTCATCAAAGGTCACCTCACAAGTCTCCATGATTTCGTTAGTCTCAACGTTAAGAACACGATAAGCACGGGAGTGAAAAGCATAACCAAGAAAACACCATCAGATGACCGTGACTCAAATTTGTCCAAATTACCCTGTTTGAAGACAAAACCCTTGCTGCTAAACACCCTGAAATGGCTAAGCTTGGATGGCCGTCCAAATCGTAGCTCATATGAAGTCTTATTCAAGAAAGCTCGAAGGAAGATGTGGTTCGACACATGCCAGGCAATGTTCATCGCTTCGGCCCAAAACTGCCTAGGAGTCCTAAGCTCATCAATCATCGTCTTGGCCATCTCAACAAGGGTCTGATTCTTGCGTTCAACAATGCCATTCTGCTGAGGCACATACAGAGAGGAAAGCTGATGTTCAAGTCCCAAATAAGCACAAAGAGGTCTCAAAATGAGTATTCTTGAATTCTATGCCACTGTCACTATGAATCGCTCTCATGGCATTCTTGGGAAACTCATTTTGCAAGCTAAGAATCAAATCTCGAGCATGAGTAAAAGCCTCATCCTTCAATTTCATGAAGAACACCCAAGAATAGCGAGAAAAGTCATCAACGACCACAAGAACATACCACATTCCCCCAAAACAACAAACCCAAGTTGGACCAATAGTGTCAGTATGAAGCAATTCGCCGGGTTGTGAAGTCATCACCTTGGTGACCGAGAAATGGGAGACAATCCATGGATGACAGACAAGGGTGACAGACAAGATCTTTCTCAAATTTCAATTTGGGCAATCCATGGATGAGGTCAAGTGAGCTCAGTCTAAGCAAAAGATCAAAGCTCAAGTGACCTAGCCTCCTATGCCACTTCCAAATTAAAGAGGAAGATCATGCCAAGAGACATTGAGAACGGTCAGAAGAATGTGTAAAATCAGCTTGAAAAGTTCGACCAATAGGGGAAATCTGATAAACAAGATCCCCCTGAGCATCCAAAACTCAAGAAAGTCCCTTGTTAAAGCGCACTTCATTGTCATCCTCAAGGAGTTGTGAAACCGAAAGAAGATTGAAAGGCAAATTTGAAACCAAAGCAACATCCTTAAGGACAAATTCTCGTTCACTCAAACAGAGCCACGAGAGACAATCTTACCTCTCGACTAATCCCCGAGTGTGATGTATTCTTTACCAATCATGGGGTCAAGGCTAGAGAACCATTTGTTGCTTCCGGTCATGTGGTGCGAACAACCGAAATCCATGAGCCATATGTTCTCCAGGCCTCCGTCCTGCATCAATAGAAAAACACAGGGTGAGCAAATGGTACAACACTGGGTGAGGATACTGAGAATAATACCACCGCTGCGGCATTTGCCCATGCAAAGTGTTAGGGAAAACACCAAACATCCCCGGTCCCGAAGGGGGAAAGCGATCACCACGAGAAGGAAACAATGGTCTACTGGGGAAGTAAGAACCAAAGCCACTGCCATGGGGTGTAACACCCTAAATTTGGGGGTATAAAATTCCTTCTCTAATACCTACCAAATTCAGGTGTTACTCCTTTTCTTACCTCTATAGACTTTCCTTTCCCTTCTTTTTAATAGAATTTTAGTTACTTATGTGAGAGGTGTATTATTTCTTTAGAATATTAAAACATAGGGGAAATATGAATGTTTGCATCATGCTGAGCTTAAACTTTGTTTTTGGGTGATGCACATGTTTGAAATATTTGAATTTGAATTTGTGGCTTGATTTGATTTGAATTCAAAAGAAAAAAATAAAAATAAAAGGAATTAGAAATTCAAAAGAAAAAGGAAAAGCAAAAGCAGCCCAACTCTCTCTCTCTTTATCGGCCATTTGGCCCAACTCGGCCCAGCTTCGCGCGCCCGCGCCCTCCCTCTGCCAGGTGGGCCCCACCTGTCAGCGCCAGATAGTGCTCGCGCACCCGTGCCCCCTCTGTCCCTCTGCTCGATGGGGCCAACTTGTCGGGGCCGCTCTCCTCAGCCTCGTGCGCGCTCCCTCTCTCTGCATCATGGGCCCGGCCCGTCAGCACCGTTACCCGTTCACTTTGCGCCCTCTCTCCCTCGCTGCACCGTGGGACCTCCCTGTCAGAGGAAAACACCCGTCGTGCCAGTCGTCCAGAGCACCAGACGCCGGGCCAAGCCTCCCCGAGCGCCGTCCCGAGGTGAGAAACATGTTACCGTGCTCTGGCTGTCTTGATTCTGCACTACCTTAGCGAATTCATGCTCGTCGGAGCTCTACCGCACCGGTTTGTCGTGCCCACACGACGCATGGTCGATTCAGCCCCTCCCCGCGCTCCTGCTTTGGTCTGTAGTGTTCCCCTTCCTCGCTAGAGCTAGCCCTGGCCTCAGCATGCCCGATTCCCCCTCCCCGCGGCTGGGATTGCTTGTGAAAGTCGCCTAGAGGGGGGTGAATAGGTGAAACCTGAAATTTATAAACTTCAAACACGCACTAAGGCCGGGGTTAGCTTTAGAGTTAAATCGAAGATCAGAAGATTGTTTCTCTTGCTATGAGTTGCTCAAATTGATGCGGATAACTTTGAAAGCAAACTCAAATCAATATTAGCCAGGAAACTTTAGAGAGAGGAAAGAGGGGAAAACAAATCAAGTGAAGATCAACAAGCGAACACGGTGATTTGTTTTACTGAGGTTTGATTCCAAAGAACCTAGTCCCCATTGAGGAGGCCACAAAGGCCGGGTCTATTTCAACCCTTTCCCTCTCTCAATCGGACACTTATATCGGTCGAGGCTTCTCCTAAATCATTAGGTCACTAAGACCCCGCAAGGATCACCACACATTTAGGTGTCTCTTGCTAGCTTTACAAAGCACTTAGAAGAATGAGAATGGGAAGGATAAAGCAATCCAAGCAACAAGAGCAACAAAAGAACACAAAACACCCTCTCTCAAGTCACTAAGCGATTGAGTTGATTTTGAGGCTTGGAGAGGATTTGATATTTGGAATGTGTCTTGGAGTGAATGCTATTGCTCTTGTATTGAATGTGAAGTTCAGAAAACTTGGATGACTTGAATGGTGGTGGTTGGGGGGTATTGATAGCCCTAACCACTATTCTAGTCGTTGCTGTCGATGGCGCACCAAACAAGACACTGTTCAGTGTCTGGTGCGTGCCACGTCAGCTGCCCGTTGGGGTTTGGAGCGATTGACCATTGAAGTACTTTGTCTTGTAGTTGCACCGGACAGTCCGGTGGCACACCGGGTATATCCGGTGCGTTCTGACTTCTCTGCTCTGACTTCTGACTTGCATTGTTCAACTTTTGTAGTTGACCGTTGGCGCAGGTTACCGTTGCTTCGTTGGCTCACCAAAAATGTCCGATAAATTATAGCGGAGCGCGTCCCTGGAAAACACGAGAGTGGCTAGTTGGAGTGGTGCTTGGCCTGGGGCACCGGACACTGTCCGGTGCGCCACTGGCAGCACCAATGCTGGTCTTTGCTCCAACCTTTGTTGATCCCCAACTTAACTTCTTTCTTTGTTTATGTTGAACTTTATGCACCTGAGATAAACGATGACTAGGCAAACTAGCTAGTCCATGTGGTTTGTGAATTGTGATGGACGTCAAACACCAAAATCGATTATAGGAAATGATTAAGCCCATTTCCCTTTTAGTCTCCCCCTTTTTGGTGATTGATGCCAACACAAACCAAAGCAAATATAAAGAGTAGGAATGTAACTAGTTTACAATTTTGATAGATGTGCATAAGTTACTTTGAGTTAAACCAATTGAAAGAATTTCTACACGTGTTTAAGTAAATATGATTGCTTTCTTCTATTTAACATTTTGGACCACATTTGCACCACTTTGCTTATTTTTGCAAATATTTTGGAAAGGTCTTTTCAAATTCTTTTTGCAAAATTGCTAATGGTATGAGAATATGATTTCAAAAAGCATTTTCAAGATTTTGGAAAATTCTCCCCCTGTTTCAAATGCTTTTCCTTTGGCTAAACAAAAGCTTCCCATGAAAAAGTTCTCCCCTTAGCTGTCAAGAGGGTTTTTGAGACTGAAATGATTTCCATCATTGAAGCAGATATGAAATGAAATTATACCAATAGAAAATTTGAACTCAAATGAAATACCAATTGAAATTTTTGAATTTTGAAAATGGTATGGTGGTGCGGTCCTTTTGCTTTGGGCCTAATACTTTCTCCCCCTTTGGCATTAAGCGCCAAAAACAAAGAAACTGGAGAGGCCGCTGGCATTCTCCCCTTTTTGGGGTCTATTTTCTCCCCTTTGGAAAATAATGGATATGAGTGAAAGTTTATACCAAATTGGAAGTTTATGAGTAAGACAAAGGATAAATGATACCGACAGAGATGAGTGGAAGCCTTGCCTTCGTCTAATACTCTATTTCCCTTTCAATTGAAGACTAATCATAGAAATATACTTGAAAACACATTAGTCTTAGCCTTGGCACAAGAAGAATAAGAAATATGTATTTGTACCAAATGAAAGAGACATGATCAAAGATATATAAATGAGCAACATGTGCAATGTTTCAAACAAAGTTCCGAGAATCAAGAATATTTAGCTCATTCCTAAGTTTGCTAAAAGTCTTTTCATCTAGTGGCTTGGTAAAGATATCGGCTAATTGGTTGTGGGTGCTAACATAAGCAATTTCGATATCCCCTTTTGTTGGTGATCTCTCAAAAAGTGATACAGAATGTCTATGTGCTTAGTGTGGCTATGTTCAACGGAATTATTCGCCATGCAGATTGCACTCTCATTATCACATAGGAGAGGGACTTTGCTCAACTTGTAGCCATAGTCCCTAAGGGTTTGCCTCATCCATAGTAATTGTGCACAACAGTGTCCTGCAGCAATATACTCGGCTTCGGCGGTGGATAGAGCTACTGAGTTTTGTTTCTTTGAAGCCCAAGACACTAGGGATCTCCTCAGAAACTGACAAGTCCCTGATGTGCTCTTTCTATCAATTTTACATCCAGCATAATCGGCATCGGAATACCCAATTAAATCAAAGGTAGATCCCTTGGGGTACTAAAGCCCAAACTTAGGAGTGTAAACTAAATATCTCATGATTCTTTTCATGGCCCTAAGGTGAACTTCCTTAGGATTTGCCTGGAACCTTGCACACATGCATACTGAAAGCATAATGTCCGGTCGTGAAGCACATAAATAGAGTAAAGATTCTATCATCGACCTGTATACCTTTTGATCTACGATTTTACCTCCCGTGTCGAGGTCGAGATGCTCATTTGTTCCCATGGGTGTCTTGATGGGTTTAGCATTCTTCATTCCAAACTTCTTAAGAATGTCTTGAATGTACTTAGTTTGGCTGATGAAGGTGCCCTCTTGGAGTTGCTTGATTTAGAATCCAAGAAATACTTCAACTCCCCCATCATAGACATCTCGAATTTTTGTATCATGATCCTACTAAATTCTTCACATGATGACTTGTTAGTAGTCCCAAAAATAATATCATCAACATAAATTTGACATATAAACAAATCTTTAGAAATAGTTTTGGTGAACATAGTAGGATCGACTTTTCCAACTTTGAAGCCATTAGTGATAAGAAAGTCTCGTAGGCATTCATACCATGCTCTTGGGGCTTGCTTGAGCCCATAAAGTGCCTTTGAGAGCTTATAAACATGGGAAGGGTACTCACTATCTTCAAAGCCGGGAGGTTGCTCAACATATACCTCTTCCTTGATAGGGCCATTGAGGAAGGCACTCTTTACATCCATTTGATACAACTTAAAGCCATGGTAAGTAGCATAGGCAAGTAATATACGAATTGACTCAAGCCTAGCTACAGGTGCATAGGTTTCATCAAAATCCAAACCTTCAACTTGTGAATAACCTTTAGCAACAAGTCGAGCTTTGTTCCTTGTCACCACACCATGCTCATCTTGCTTGTTACGGAATAATCACTTGATACCTACAACATTTTGATTAGGACGTGGAACTAAATGCCATACCTCATTCCTCGTGAAGTTGTTGAGCTCCTCTTGCATTGCCACCATCCAATTCAGATCTCTTAGTGCATCCTATATCCTGTATGGCTCAATAGAAGACACAAAAGAATAATGTTCACAAAAATGAGCAACTTGAGATCTAGTGGTTACCCCCTTGTGAATGTCACCGAGTATGGAGTTGATGGGGTGATCTCTTTGAATTGCTTGGTGGACTCTTGGGTGTGGCGGTCTTTGATCCCGAATCTCTTGATCATCTTCCTTGTCCTCATTATCTTCATCTCCCCCTTGATCAATGTCCTCCTCTTGAAGTGGCTCATTGTCTTGATCTTCATCCTCTTCTTCTTGAGCCTCATCCTCATCTTGAGTTGGTGGAGATGCTTGTTTGGAAGATGATGGTTGATCTTGTGTTTGTGGAGGCTCTTCGGATTCCTTTGGACACACAACCCCAATGGACATGTTCCTTAGCGCGACGCACGGAGCCTCTTCATCATCTAATTCATCAAGATCAACTTGCTCTACTTGAGAGCCATTAGTCTCATCAAACACAATGTCACAAGAAACTTCAACTAATCCAGTGGATTTGTTGAAGACTCTATATGCCCTTGTGTTTGAGTCATAACTAAGTAAAAAGCCATCTACTGCTTTAGGAGCAAATTTTGAATTTCTTGCTCTCTTAACAAGAATAAAACATTTGCTCCCAAAAACTCTAAAATAGGAAACATTGGGCTTTTTACCAGTTAGGAGTTCATACGATGGTTTCTTGAGGATTCGATGTAGATATAAACGGTTGATGGAGTAGCAGGCGGTGTTAATCGCCTCCGCCCAAAACTGGTCTGGTGTCTTGTACTCATGAAAGGGAAATGTGCCCTTGGGCCATTGCTAAAGTGTTTTGGTGATTAAGTGCCCAACACATATTCTCTAAGTGTTAATTTGTGCCAAAGATTGAAGAAGTGCAAATCAAGTAACAAGGTATGTTTCTAGACTTAGTACATTGATTTGGGTACTAAAGTATTGTGTCTAAGTGCTAGAAACAGGAAAAAAGCGATTGGAAAAGAGTTGGCCTCCTGCTCGGTCTGGGTGCACCGGACAGTGTCTGGTGCGCCAGGCCAGTCTTGGTGAACAGGCCACTCTCGGGACTCGACGGTGGCGTACGACTATAATTCACCGGACTGTCCGGTGGAGCATTGGACTGTCCAGTGAGCCAACGGTCGACTGCGCCAACGGTCGGCCGTGCAATCTTCTCACGACGCGTGGGTGCGCCAACTGTTGGCAGGGGGCACCGGACTGTCCGGTGTGCACCGGACAATGTCCGGTGCGCCAACTGCTACGAATCTGCAACGGTCAGATGCTCCAAAAAAGGAAGGAGATCGCGCCCCGGACAGCTACAGTGACTGTACGGTGGCGCACCGGACTGTCTGGTGCGCCACCCGACAGAAGGCAAGATTAGCCTTCCAAGATTGCCTCCAACGGCTCCTAGCTGCCTTAGGGCTATAAAAGGGACCCCTAGGCGCATGGAGGAGTCACCCAAGCATACTTTGAGCATTCTAAGTCTTCCACACTCCGTCTCCACGCACTTGATCGACTGTGTTAGTGATTTGAGCCCCGTTCTAGTTGTGAACTCGTTGTGCTTCATTTGAGCTCAAGTCTTGGCTTGTGTGCGTGTGTGTTGCTGTGGATTTGTGTGTGTTTGTTGGGGCGAAGGCGAAGACGCCACCCTTCGCTCGAAGGCCTTCGCCACACCCACCGCAACAACGGAGACAAGATGACTGGCGAGCTCTACCCTTCGCTCCACGCACCGGAAGACGAAGGCCTACGGCGGAGTCGCCTTTTCCCGCGACCTCTTCCAGCACGGAGGCCCATGTGTGATCCGGCCCATTATAATAGGCCCTGCATGGCCGCTGCGCATTACGGGCCTAGTTTGTAAAGGTCTCCCTGTAATTACAGTTTGTAACCCTGCTTTATGGGAATATTCCGGGGATAACCTAGGCGCCTGAGGGCACATGCGTCCTTAACACTAGACGCTGGGCACTCAGATACCTATAAATACCCCCACACAGTGCCCTTGAGAGGCCAGGTTAACAGAGCTATTGCCATCTCGAGTTGTAGCCCCGTTTACACCACTTTTACTCCCCAGTTGGATCAACTCGCTCAGGAGAGCGAGTTCCAACATTTGGTGCCCACCGTTCGTGTTACGAAACACCACCTGCGATGGCCCCCCCAAGAGAACCTCGTCGAAGGCTGACGAAGCTGCGAAGGCGGCACTACTGGCCGAGAAAAAGGGCAAGGCCCTCGTCGACAACACTCTCCAAGAGCCCTGCGATGACGACGCAAACAGCAAGAAGCAGCGCAATGAACAACCCACTACCGAAGGCAGCCTCCGCACCTGTAGCTCCAGGGGACCACAGCAGCCTCCCCCAGGCTTCGCTCCACTAGAGGGCGTGGACGCCACCGAGGACGGCGAAGTCATCGGCGTTTCGGCCGAAGAGCAGCTACAGCTGCGCGCCCTACGCATCAAGAACCGCAACCTCCAAAAGCAAAAAGAGATCCTCGAGGCCAAGCGCCAACGTGTGTCTGCACAAGCCAAGGTGCGATAGATGATACGCGACGAAGAGCAGAAGGCACAGGAGCTTGAACAAGAGATCGCGCTCATGTAGAGCGAAGGCCAACTCGGCCTGCAACACGGCCCACCCCTCCAGCAGCGCGCACAAATCGAAGACCTGTTCGTCCCTCAGCGCGGACACACCACCCCTCACGCCACGGCTTTCCAAGGCGTCAACTACCTTGATGAGCGAAGTCCCCTGGCACCTCACCTGCAAGTGACACCATGGCCCGCCAACTTCAGGGCAGGGACCTATCCCAAGTACAATGGCAGCACTGATCCAGCACAGTACATCATGAGCTATCAAGTCGCCGTTGCATCATCCAGAGGGGATGACGCCACGATGGCCAAGTCATTCATCATTGCCCTCAAAGGCCCAGCCCTCACCTGGTACACCAGGTTGCCCCCATTGTCCATCGACTCCTGGAGAAGTCTCCGGGACAAATTCTTGCTCAACTTCCAAGGGTACCGTCCAGACACCGACGCCTTGGCTGAACTCTCACTCTGCAAGCAGCTGGAACGAGAGACTCTGCGGGAGTATTACCGCAAGTTCCTGACCCTCAAGTCACAACTGCCTTCGGTCGATGACCAGATCGCCATCCACTACGCCATCAGTGGCCTTCGGGTCGGCGTCCTCTACAACCACTGCATCAGGGACCCGCCCAGGAACCTCCAGGAGCTGTATCAGCTGTTTGAGAAATATGCTAGATCCGAAGAGCTCCACCAGCGCAAAGTCGAATCTCAGAGGAAGCCCAAAGACCCTCCGCAGTCTAGCCGCACTTGGACGAGGCCCTCGCAGACAGATTCCGGCCGGGACGGCCGCAATCAGCAGCAGGTGCACAACATCACCAACCAGCCCCCCGCTGGTGAGGCCCCTCGCCGCCAGGAGTATCCCCCCAGGGCCGAGGAAATGGAACTCGCGGTCGAGGACGGGGGCGTGCGCAGCAGCCATGCAGATTTTACTACCTCTTCCACGGCGAAGACTGCGCGCATCCCACAAGGGACTGCCCAGAGACGAAGGCCACCAGGGACAGAATGGCACAGGCACAAATAGCCGACAACCCTAGAATTGTCGCGCACGCATTCCAGCAACCCCCTCAACCACACAACCACGGCCCCCTCCGCCTCCACCGCACCACACATACCAACACCACCAGGAGGTACAAATTGTACCTCCTCCACCCCCACCCCCACACCATCAACAACAAAACATCCACCACCCCAACCACCCCCAAGCCCCAAAGCAAGAGGACTTCGCCGATCAACCGTATCGCGGAGTCATCCATATGATTACCGGGGGGTCCAGCGCCGACTTCGACACAAAGCGGCAAAAGAGGGACCATTACCGCAGCATCAACCACGTCGTCATCACCGGCCCGGTCGTGCAGACAAAGTGGTCCCACGTGCCATTGACCTTCGACGCCCGAGACATCGATCTGCGCAGCGCCCCCCACATCGATGCCATGGTCATCAACTGCAGCGTGGCAGGCTGGGACTTGCACAAAGTCTTGGTCGACAATGGCAGCCAGGCGGACATCATTTTCCTCCATGCCTTCGATCGCATGGGCATAAGCCACAGCCTGCTCAAGCCCTCGGACAACCCCCTGTACGACTTCGGCGGCAAGGGCACCTTTCCCGTCGGCAAAATAGAGTTGCCCCTCTCCTTCGGTGTAGCACCCAATGCCCGAAGTGAGCAAGTCACGTTCGACATCGTCGACATGGTGTACCCGTACAACGCCATAATGGGCCGAGGCTCCATCAATAAGTTTGAGGCAGCTATCCACAGACTTTACCTGTGCATGAAGATCTCAGGTCCGCAAGGCGCCATCACAGTTTACGGCAACCAGCAGGTTGCGCGTAACATAGAAAGAGACTTCGTCCCCGGGCAAAGAAACGTACACTGCCTCACGGCCCAGCGCGAAGTCCCCGGGTGTGCCAATTCAACCGTCAAAGAGCATGAAAAAGCACAGCTGCAGAGCAACGACGGGACCAAGACCGTCCCCCTCGACCAGGCTACGCCCCAGCAGATGGTTACCATCAGCGAAGACCTCACTTCGCACGACGAAGAGCGACTCCTCTGCTGTCTATCAAAGAATAAAAACGTCTTCGCCTGGTCCGCCCTCGACCTAGTCGGAGTCAGTCGCTCCATCATCGAGCACGGCTTAGGAATCAACCCTTCGGTGAGGCCGAAGAAACAACGGCTGCGCAAGATGTCTGACGAGAAGACAGAAGCCACCAAGGCCGAGGTGCATCGCCTGCTCGAAGCCAAGTTCATCAAGCCAATCGCCTACCCCACATGGCTCGCCAATGTGGTGATGGTGCAGAAGAAGAGCGGCAAATGGCGGATGTGCATAGACTTCACCAGTCTTAACATGGCCTGCCCTAAGGACAATTTCCCGCTGCCTCGAATCGACAAAATCGTCAATAGCGCGGCCGGGTGCGAAGTCATGTCACTCCTTGACTGCTTCTCCGGCTACCACCAAATATATATGAAGGAGGAGGACAAGGCAAGCACCAGCTTCATAACACCCTTCGGCACGTATTGTTTCATCAGAATGCCGGAGGGACTCAAGAATGTCGGGTCCACTTTCTCTCGACTCACCAAAATGGTGCTCGAGAGCCAGGTCGGCAGAAACATATTCACATATGTGGACGACATCGTCGTTGCCAGCAGAAGCAAGGAAGACCACCTGGCCGACCTCGCCGAAACGTTCGCGAATATGCGGACCGCACGACTTCGCCTCAACCCTGAAAAGTGCGTCTTCAGAGTCCGCCAGGGGAAAATCTTGGGCTACCTGGTATCACACCGCGGAATTGAGGCCAACCCAACCAAAATCCAGGCTATCATCAATATGACGCCCCCGCAGTCAGCCAGAGAAGTGCAACGACTGATAGGCAGGTTGGCTACCCTCAACAGATTCATCTCCAAGTCCGCGGAGCGGAGTCTCCCCTTCCTCAAAACACTCCGCGGCGCAAAAGACTTCGCATGGGGGCCAAAGCAGGCGGCGGCCTTCGCTTCACTAAAACAGTACTTGTCGGAATTGGCGATTCTTACAAGCCCCGACCCTTCGCTACCCATATTGCTCTATGTCGCGGCTTCGCCACATGCGGTCAGCGCAGCACTGGTTCAAGAGCAGACCAGAGAGGGCACGACCAAGCAATTTCTAGTTTACTACGTCTCTGAAGTGCTCACAACATCAAAATGTAACATGACGGAACTGGAAAAGATCTCTTATGCAGTCGTGATGGCCTCGCGCAAATTGCGCCATTATTTCGAGGCATTCAAAGTCCGGGTCACCTCAGATAGAGGACTCGGCGAGCTGTTTAGAAACCCGAAGGCATCAGTACGGATTGCCAAGTGGGCAGCCGAACTCTCCGGCTACCACATCACATTTGAACCCAGGACAGCCATCAAGTCGCAAGTCCTGGCAGACTTCATCGTAGACTGGACTGGACCAATAACGCAGCCGGAGCCGTCCGCAGAGAAAGTGTGGACAATCCATTGTGACGGCGCATGGTGCCATGCGGGGGCAGGCGCCGCCGCGGTCATTACTTCACCCACCGGGGTCAAGCACAGATACGCAGCCCGCCTCAGCTTCGCTTTGGAGTCTGATAGGTGCACCAACAACATAGCAGAATACGAGGCCGTCATCCTCGGCCTTCGCAAGTTAAGGGCGCTCGGTGTCACCACCTGCATCGTCAGAACAGACTCCAAGGTAGTCGCCGGCCAGGTCGAGAAAGACTATGCAGCAAAAGACCCCGCCCTCATGCAGTACCTCACGACCATCCGCAGCCTCAAAAGACAATTCAAGGGTTTTACGTTGCAACACGTAGACCGAGCCAAGAATGAGGAGGCCAATGCATTAGCCAAGGCAGCCGCCAGGGGCGAGGCCCTGCCCTCGGACGTGTTCTATCACGTCATCGGCATGCCAGCCGTCCGCAGCCCAAATTCTGCGCGAAGTCCACAGCGGGACTTGCGGCTCCCACGCAGGGCCTAGGGCCCTAGCGGCAAAGGTGATTCACCAAGGTTTCTACTGGCCCGCCATGATTTGCGCCACAAATTGGGTCGTGAGGTCCTGCGAAGCCTGTCAGAAATTTTCTCCACGCTCGGGACGCCCTTCGCAATTCACGAAGCTAATCGCCCACACGTGGCCTCTTCAGCGCTGGGGCCTGGACATTGTCGGGCCCCTGCCGACGGCTTAGGGGAACCTCAAGTTCACCTTCGTCGCCGTTGAATATTTCACCAAATGGAATGAGGCGATGGCAGTATCCACCATAACATCAAAGACAACCCAGAAATTCTTCTGGCAAAACATTGTTTGCCGCTTCGGAGTCCCGTCCGAACTCACAGTCGACAACGGCAAGCAATTCGACAGCTAAGACTTCAAGGATTTCTGCTTCTCCATTGGCACCAAGCTTGCCTTCGCCTCAGTGTACCACCCCCAATCCAACGGAGTCGTGGAACGCGCCAACGGAAAAATTTTCACAGCCGTCAAGAAAATGCTCCTCGACGACAGAAAAGGCAAGTGGCCCGACCTGTTACCCGAAGTGGTCTGGGCGCTGAACACGACTGAGTGCAGGGCGACTGGGTTCACCCCCTTTCTGCCTTCTATACGGATCGGAGGCTATGACTCCGCAAGAAATAAAACACGGGTCACCACGGACGGTCGCGTCGGCCGCCCCCGACGTAGACGAGTCTACTTCGAAGGACCTCATCGACGGAGACCGTGTCTTCGCCCTACAGGCTCTAAACAAATACCAAGCTCAGACAAAAGCATGGCGCGACCACACAGTCATCCCGAGGGAATTCAACGAAGGAGACCTCGTACTCGTTCGGACAGCTCGGACAGAGTCCCGGGGCAAGTTGGAGCCGAAATGGGAGGGCCCTTTCATCGTCAAGACGAAGACGTCCCCCAACTCGTACAGGCTCACAACGCCATCCGGCGAAGACTTAGAACATTCTTGGAACATTAATAATCTTCGCAAATTTTTTGTTTAACTCCTCAGGGCCACTTCGCCCTTGTAATCCGCAGAACAGTTTTAAGCCGGCCCACACTCTTTTCCTCCCGGGGGGTGAGGTTTTTAACGAGGCGGAGCCATGTAATATACACACGAAAAATCCCCCGCAAAAACGTCGAAAAAGACCGCATCAACGGTCTTCGACATTCGACTGACACAAAAGTCACCGCGAGGGGCAGCGATGGCTATCCTCGCGTGCGACAGTCCACGCAAAAGTCGCCTAAGGGTGCAGCCGGACTAGCACAAAAAGTGCATAAATTCGAAGTCTTCTCAAAAAGACTATCCGTGCAAAAGTCGCCTAAGGGTGCATCCGGACTAGCACAACAAGTGCATAAATTCGAAGTCTTCTCAAAAAGACTATCCGTGCAAAAGTCGCCTAAGGGTGCAGCCGGACTAGCACAACAAGTGCATAAATTCGAAGTCTTCTCAAAAAGACTATCCGTGCAAAAGTCGCCTAAGGGTGCAGCCGGATTAGCATAACGAATGTAAAAATCGAAGGCGCATTACATCAGTCCGAAAGTCTACAGGCGCAGCCGGACCGACACAACAATGTACCAGACCGGGTGCGCAACGCCTTACGAACACATCCAGCTGCGCGAAGGCAGTCAACCTTATCATACAAACCACAGTTACACGCGTACCGCGAGGGCATCACACCTTACATAGGCTCAACCTTCGGAATGATCCCCATTTCCCTATAGTTAAATAGCATTATCCTCAGCTCCTCACCCTCAAAAAGCCTTCGCAACTCCCCCTCACCCATACTCGCCCCAGCCGGCGAGGACAACAAATCCTGCCTACCAGCCCCACCCACACGGAGCCGACCACCCTCAAACCCGCTCACTCTACGCTTCGCCACCGCCCTTCGCCGCCTACGCCCAACACTCGGACCAGGCAAAACTTCAGCATCCGCAACACGCATAGAAGAATCCGCCTCAGCCACATCCAAGGTCGCAAAATAATCTAAGCCCTCGTCCGAGGACTCTTCCGTCCACAAAACCGAACTCCCAGAGTCATCAAACTCAGAAAACTTAGACGTAGATTCATCCGATTCATTACCAGCAACCACGGTCGAAGCCACCATAAAATTAGCAGTAGCGGTTGCGTGCGCAGGCCCAAAATCCTGAACCTGCGCAGCAACCAAGGTTCAATAACACAGACAAAATTCCCTAACTACCCCATACACACTAAGCCACCTGCGAAGACCCAGCAGCCGCCGCGGGATCTTCCGCTGTTGGCTCCGTCGCTGCCTTCGGGGGATCCTCCGCCATCGGCACAGTGGCTGCCGACGAGTCTCCACCAGACATAGCAGACGCAGGGGCAGCATGGGAACCTTCACCGGTTTTCGGGAGCGGCGCTGGGTCGACCTCAGCTTCGGCCACCACCGGGTTGGCCTCCGCTTCGGCCAGCGCACTGTTCAGACGTCCGAAGTCCTCCACCTCCTCGGCACGCGCCATCTGCAACACAGCGTACCGATTCAGCACACCCGCATACAACCGCATTCAATAACACAAAACGAAACACAAACTTTACCTGATCCCTCGCCCGGTCAGCCCGTTCCCTAACCGCCTCCCGACCGTGAGGGCCCCACATCTGGTCGAAGAGGGCCCCCCGGCGTCCTTCACCACAGGGTCTTCGACCTTAAAAATCTCACGACCAAAATCTTCATCGGATCGGTCGAAGACCTCATATTGATGGCACCCCTCGCGGGCCAGTGCATTCATAGCCCCCTCGCAGGTGACGAGGGAGGCATACGACATGAAGCCCGCCACGATGGTCGGGAGCGCTTGCAACTCCTCTTGCAGCCACTCGAGGCACCGAAGGCCCACCTCTCGGTCGGGCACTTCGAAGTCAGCAGTCCGCGCACCCAGCTCGCGGTACGAATCCACGAGCTGTTTGCGCGTTCGCTCAACTTCCACGCGAGTAGAGGCCTCGGCTTTCTCCACGCGGGCCTATAGAGCGTTGAACCGCGCCTCCCATTCCTCGGCGCGCTGGCTGGCGAGGTTTTCTTCCGCCCTCGCTAATTTGACCTCCGCCTGCGCCATCTGCGCCTTGGTGATGGCCTCATTGGCCTCCTTCCTTTCCTCCACCAGCTGGCGCTGGAGGTTAGTCCTCTCGCTCTCCAGGGCAGCTACCTTCTCCGCCAGCCTGCGGTTTTTGCTCTCCGCAGCCAATTTTTCCCAAACGGCGTCCACGTGTTGCGCCCGAAGTCTCTCGACTTCGGCATCCACGCCCGCCATAAGGGCGCCCGACGCCACGCGATCGGCAAAGTCGGCCGCCTAACAGACACGCATAAGTCCACAATCAAAATGAAAGCAGCACACAACGAAGCCTACTTCAACTTACTTGATTCAGCTGCAGCGACGCTTCCCGCAGCCGGCGGGACACAGTGTCCGCCTCGTCTTTGACGGCAGTGGCCGCCGACACCTCGCCGCCAGCGCTGGAAGCGCCACCCTTCACCCCAAAAACCGCAGCAGGTGCCATGGCCGACACCACGGGCGAGACGGCAACAAGTTGCCCTTCGCCCGACCCTGCAACGTATCACAGTAAAAAAAAACTTACCGACGAGATAATCGTCCACGCAAATATCTGTGCCGAAGTCGGCAATACGCTTCCCCGGTGAAGGCCGCTCCCGGACCTTCGCAGCTCCCTCTGGGACGGACTTGGTCCCGCCAGCGCCGGCCGCCTTCGTGCTTTCCGGCAACTTGCCAAATCCAGGCGCGGCCGCCTTTGTAGCCAGCGAGGGCTGGCTACCGCTGGGGACGGAAGCCTTCGCACTCCCGAGCGCCCTCTTCGGCCTAGCCTCAGGGAGCCTGACGACCGCTCGGCGCTTCTGAGCAGCATCCTATCGATCCTTGTTCATCACTGCCGACACAACAGCAGCAATATTCCGCCCATAAGGAAACACTCTCAAATCACGGGCCATGAGAGAGGTAAAAAAGTCTTCACCAGCCGCGTGGGGGATAGGAACGTTCTTGGGCCATCGACCCCCGGTAATGTGGCAGAACCACCCGAATTATTCCAGCTTAAGTGTCTAAGTCATGCCTCAAGGGTCGTGACACACTTAAATCGGAATAACCCGTCAGTCCTTCAGATCTAGTCTGATAGAGCCACTTAACCAGGATCAAATTCCACAGTCTCACTCGAAGGTGAGTCACAGAAGAAATACAATAAAACAGGAAACCTCAAATTAAGTACTGAATTATTACATAAATCGGAGTTTTTGAGTAGCCAATGAGAGTTCACAAAATAAAGTGCAGCGGATAATCGATGTCGTCGGTATTGAGGAAATGGGCAAGGCCTAGCCCACTACTCCTCATGCTCCTCTCCTGCCGGAGCAACATCCCACTCGACCGTCCAACCCGGTGGTAGGGTGGTTGGCCAAGTCACACCATCAACCAAATCCTGCATGGTACCTGCAAAAAGGGTGCCACAAGCAAGGCTGAGTATACTAATACTCAGCTAGACTTACCCGGTGTGAGGAGTCTACTCCTCTACCTCTAGACTATGCAACTGTTTGGCTGAGGGGTTTGGTTTGCCAAAAGCACTAGCTGTTACTATAATCAATTTTTAGCTTTTCAAATTGTCGGGGACCATAATTAGGGGTACCCTCAAGACGCCTAATTCTCAGCTGGTAACCCCCATCAGCATAAAGCTGCAGAGGCCTGATGGGTCTGATTAAGTCAGGGATCAGTCCATACGAGCGACTCGATCACGCCACGCCCGAGCCTAGCCTCGGGCGAGGGCAGCCGACCCTGAGATGGTTCCGTCTCGCCCGAGGTCTCCTCTTTCACGGCAGACGCATCTCCGGCTCGCCCGAGGCCATGCCTTCGATAAGAAGTAACCCTGACTAAATCACCGCGCCGACCGACCAAATCACTGGGGCCTTCAACGCAAAAGGTAAGACTGACGGGTAGCCAGGCTTGGCCGAAAGCGCCAGAGGAAGCTCCGCCCGACCCAGGGCTCGGACTCGGGCTAAGGCCCCGGAAGACGGCGAACTCCGCTCCGCCCGACCCAGGGCTCGGACTCGGGCTAAGGCCCCGGAAGACGGCAAACTCCGCTCCGCCCGACCCAGGGCTCGGACTCAGGCTAAGGCCCCGGAAGACGGCGAACTCCGCTCCGCCCGACCCAGGGCTCGGACTCGGGCTAAGGCCCCGGAAGACGGCGAACTCCGCTCCGCCCGACCCAGGGCTCGGACTCGGGCTAAGGCCCCGGAAGACGGCGAACTCCGCTCCGCCCGACCCAGGGCTCGGACTCGGGCTAAGGCCCCGGAAGACGGCGAACTCCGCTCCGCCCGACCCAGGGCTCGGACTCGGGCTAAGGCCCCAGAAGACGACGAACTCCGCTTCGCCCGACCCAGGGCTCGGACTCCACCCTGGCCTCTGCCGAACGACCTCCGCCTCGCCCGACCCAGGAGCTCAGGTTCGGTCTCGGCCATGCAGGACGGACTCGACCTCGGCCTCGGAGGAGCCTCCACGTCGTCCGACCTAGGACACGAGCCCGCCACGTCGACAGGAAGCGTCATCATCACCCTACCCCGAGCCGACTCGGGCCGCAGAGAACAGGACCGACGTCCCATCTAGCTAGCCCCGCCAGATAGGCAATGATGGCGCCCCGCTGGACCATGACGACGGCGGCTCTCAGCTCCCTTACGAAAGCAGGGAGACGTCAGTAAGGACCCAGCCACTCCGACAGCTGTCCCTCCGTCCGGCTCCATCGCTTCTCCGACAGCCACGACGCCACACTAGCTGGGTGCCAAGATCTCTCCGGCTGCCACCTTGGCATGTACTCAGGGCACTAGCTCTCCCCCGCTAGACACGTAGCACCTTGCTACACCCCCATTTGTACACCTGGATCCTCTCCTTACGCCTATAAAAGGAAGGACCAGGGCCTTCTTAGAAAAGGTTGGCCTCGCGGGAACGAAGGGCAGGGGCAGGCGCTCTCTCGGGGCCGCTCGCTCCCCTCACCCGCGCGGACGCTTGTAACCCCCTACTGCAAGCGCACCCGACCTGGGTGCGGGACGAACACGAAGGCCGCGGGAATTCTCCGACTCCCTCACGACCCGGCTCCGGCCGCCTCGCTCTCGCTCTCTCTCTCTCTCTCCCCCCTTCGTGCTCGCCCACGCGCTCGACCCATCTGGGCTGGGGCACGCGGCACACTCACTCGTCGGCTCGGGGACCCCCCGGTCTCGGAACGCCGACAGTTGGCGCGCCAGGTAGGGGCCTGCTGCGTGTTGACGAGTAGATTCCCGTCAAGCTCCAGATGGGCAGTCTCCAACGACCTCTTCAACCCGGGACGGTGCTCCGTTTCGGGAGTCTCGAGTTCATGTCTTTCGACGGCAGCTACGACATGATACTCCTTCCACCGCCGCGCGACAGCGACAATGGTGGCGGACAGCCCGCCCGCCGGCGGCGGAATCGACGACGCCTTTCCCGCGTGGGGGAAGGACAACTTTCGAGTTCGCTCTGTCCTCTCCCTCGCCATCGGAGGAGGAGGCGAGGCAACCAAGGCCGAGCGGGAGGCTGCGCTCAGTCGACTGTCGAGCAGGTCGACATCCCTAGCGCCCCAACGGAGGACGTGTCGGGCATCACCCCCGCGTTTGGGGCGAAGGCGAGCGCCGTCCCCCCGCGTCACGCCGATCCTGAGCAAGTGGACGACGCCAGCACGCTCACGGAGGGCCTGCAGGACGTCGCCCTCGCACCCAGGACGACAGCACGATTAGCCCCCGATGCGACTTCATCGATCCTCGTCGACCAAAAGGTACGGGCTGATTCCCATCCTTCGTCATTTCGACTCGGCCTCAACCCGCCTGGCGACCTCGCTTTGGCGGGCGCTCACGTTGAGGCGAGTGCAACCTCTCTGGGGTTTCGTGTGCGGTCGCCTTGGGACCGATTGACGGGTGTCTCGACCTACGGACCCTCTAGGTCCGAGGAAGATGACGACCCCAGCATCTGCTGGGATTTCTCCGGATTTGGCAACCTCAGTGCCATGCGGGACTTCATGGCCGCATGTGACTACTGCCTCTCCGACTGTTCCGACGGCAGCCGCAGCCTTGACGATAAGGACTGCGGCCCGAGCCGCGAATGTTTCCACGTCGAGCTAGGGGATCCCTCCGGAGGCGGCTGTCTCGGCATGCCGGAGGATGGTGATCCCCCTAGGCCGGCGCCTCGCGCCGACATCCCACGGGAGCTAGCTGTGGTCCCCGTTCCGGCGGGGGGTCACGACCCACAGCTCGAGCAAGTCCGCGGGGCGCAGGCCGGGCTCGATGAGGGAGCAGGAGCGCTCGAGGCAATCCGCCAGAACATCGGGCAGGTATGGGCGAGCCAGCCCCCGGCCGGAGGAATACGTCACCTGCCCCAAGGTCTCCAGCACCGCATCGCCAACGATGCCAGGGACAGACCGCCACCCGCATCCGGCGGAACCGGTCAGGACCTGGCCGCCGCAGCGATGCTCCTCCGCGCGATGCCGGAGTCATCAACCACCGAGGGTCGGCGAATCCAGGGAGAACTCAAGCATCTCCTGGAAGGCGCTGCGGCCCGGCGGGCCGAGAGCTCTGCCTCCCGAAGGCAAGGGTACCCCTCGGAACCTCGTGCCACAACTTCCCGACTCACGCGGGAAGCCTCGGTCTACACCGGGCGCACGCGCAACACCGCGCCTGCGGCCCCGGGCCACCTCGGCGACGAGCACCCTCATCGCGACCGTCGGGCCCGCCTCGACGAAAGGGTGCGTCGAGGTTATCACCCCAGGCGTGGGGGACGCTACGACAGCGGGGAGGATCAGAGTCCCTCGCCCGAACCACCCGGTCCGTAGGTCTTTAGCCGAGCCATTCGGCGGGCGCCGTTTCCGCCCCGATTCCGACCCCCGACTACTATCACAAAGTACTCGGGGGAAACGAGACCGGAATTGTGGCTCGCGGACTACCGCCTGGCCTGTCAACTGGGTGGGACGGACGACGACAACCTCATCATCCGCAACCTCCCCCTGTTCCTTTCCGACACCGCTCGCGCTTGGTTGGAACACCTGCCTCCGGGGCAGATTTCCAACTGGGAAGATCTGGTCCAGGCTTTCGCCGGCAACTTCCAGGGCACGTACGTGCGCCCCGGGAATTCCTGGGACCTCCGAAGCTGTCGGCAACAGCCGGGAGAGTCCCTTCGGGACTACATCCGACGATTCTCGAAGCAGCGCACCGAGCTGCCCAACATCACCGACTCCGATGTCATCGGTGCGTTCCTTGCCGGCACCACCTGCCGTGACCTGGTGAGCAAGTTGGGTCGCAAGACCCCCACCAGGGCGAGCGAGCTGATGGACATCGCCGCCAAGTTCGCCTCTGGTCAGGAGGCGGTCGAGGCCATCTTCCGAAAGGACAAGCAGCCCCAGGGCCGCCCGTCGGAAGATGCTCCCGAGGCGTCTACTCCGCCCGGCGCCAAGAAGAAAGGCAGGAGGAAGTCGCAAGCGAAACGCGACGCCGCCAGCACGGACCTTGTCGCCGCCGCCGAGTACAAGAACCCTCGGAAGCCCCCCGGAGGCGCCAACCTCTTCGACAAGGCACTAAAGGAGACGTGCCCCTACCATCAAGGGCCCGTCAAGCACACCCTCGAGGAGTGCGTCATGCTTCGGCGCCACTTCCACAAGGCCGGGCCACCCGCAGAGGGTGGCAGGGCCCGCGACGACGGCAAGAAGGAAGATCACCAAGCAGGAGAGTTCCCCGAGGTCCGCGACTGCTTCATGATCTATGGAGGGCATGCGGCGAACGCCTCGGCTCGGCATCGTAAGCAGGAGCGTCGGGAGGTCTGCTCGGTGAAGGTGGCGGCGCCAGTCTACCTAGACTGGTCCGACAAGCCCATCACCTTCGACCAGGATGACCACCCCGACCATGTGCCGAGCCCAGGAAAGTACCCGCTCGTCGTCGATCCCGTCATCGGCGACGTCAGGCTCACCAAGGTCTTGATGGATGGGGGCAGCTGCCTCAACATCATCTACACTGAGACCCTCAGGCTCCTGCGCGTCGATCTGTCGTCCGTCCGAGCAGGCGCTGCGCCCTTCCACGGGATCATTCCCGGGAAGCGCGTCCAGCCCCTCGAACAGCTCGACCTTCCTGTCTGCTTCGGAACACCCTCCAACTTCCGAAGGGAGACTTTGACGTTCGAGGTGGTCGGGTTCCGAGGAACCTACCACGCAGTATTGGGAAGGCCATGCTACGCGAAGTTCATGGCCATCCCCAACTACACCTACCTGAAGCTCAAGATGCCGGGCCCCAACGGGGTCATCACCGTCGGCCCCACGTACAAGCACGCATTCGAATGCGATGTGGAGTGCATGGAGTACGCCGAGGCCCTCGCCGAGTCCGAGGCCCTCATTGCCGACCTGGAAAGCCTCTCCCGAGAGGTGCCGGACGTGAAGCGACATGCCGGCAACTTCGAGCCAGCGGAGACGGTTAAGGCCGTCCCTCTCGACCCCAGTGACGACACCTCCAAGCAGATCCGGATCAGTTCCGGGCTCGACCCCAAGTAGGAAGCAGTACTCGTCAACTTTCCCCGTGCAAACGCCGACATTTTTGCGCGGGGTCCCTCGGACATGCCCGGCATACCGAGGGATGTCACCGAGTACTCGCCGGATATTCGGGCAAGAGCCCGACTCGTCAAACGGCCTCTGCACGGACAACGCCTGGGGGCTGCGCCCTTCCCCCACTCACACGCGAGAATCAGTCATCAAGGAAGGGTCGGCCTCGCCCCGGCGGAGCCCGACCCTCCCTCGAGGGCTAAAAAGGTGGAACCCCTCTCGTCGAGTTTGGATGCGCCTCTCCGCGTCAAAAAATTCTTTTTTCGATCAGGAAGGGGTTTTTGTGTTCTCCCGGATGTGTCAGAAGCAGGGTCCCGAGGAGCGAACTTGGGTACAAATAAGTGGTGAGACCGACTGAGCCGAGGAACGCCTATGCCTCCGGGCTAGGGACACCTCGCTCATCGCCTGCCACGAAGAAAAGACCCAGCTCGGGAAATCACCCTGTTATTGACAAGTCGGGCCAGGCACGCAAATTGAAACAGAAAAGAGTATGACTTCACGCAAGAGAAGCAAAATGTCCAGGCCTCGGCGGCCGCGGCAAATCACACATCCAACAGAAATTGTTCCAACAAAAGTCAGGCGTCGCCTTGGGAAGGCGCCGCGCCCCCAGCTCCACTCCCGCCGTCGGTAGGGTCCACCTCCGCTTCCGGCGGCGGCACAGGAGGAAGAATCTCCGCCTCGAAGATGGTCGCCAGCGCCGCGCTCGGACCCGCGGCGACCGCGTCGAGCCGCTGAACTTCCGCCAGGGCCGCCTCGTCTTCGTCAGGAAGGCAATACCCCTCACTGACCCGCTCCAGGTCCACGACGTAGTGGGAAGCGAGCACGGCGAAGGCCCGCCTGACGCCGTGGTGTAGCGCCCCGCGGACTTTACCGCGCGCGTAATCACCTAGGGCTTGAAGACGGCTTTGGGGGGAGCTCCCTGAAGGGACGTCGCCGGGACCAAGCGTCCGATAGGCATCCGAGACGGCCTCGGACATGGCCGCGAGATCGGCCTCCCTCTGCTCAGCAGCCCCGTCGAGCGCCTCGGCGAGCGCTTTGGCAGACTCGTCGAGGGCAGACTCGAGCTCTGTGAACAACCAGAAGAAAGACCTCAAACACAAGCGGAAGAAACGGACAAGATCGAGAACCAAGGACGGTCGAGCCATACCTCCGGCTCGGACGCGCTGCTCCGAAGCCGCGACTTGGGCTGCGGCCAGATCGGCCGCGAGGGTCTTGGCCCGGCTTTCGGCCTCGGCAGCCTGGCCCCGAGATTGGTCCCGCTCCTCGGCAACCTGGGCGAGCTCCGACCGCTGCCTCAGCACCTCTGTGCGCGCCGCCGCCGCCTCGGCCCTCAGGTCAGCACAGAGCAACTGGAGGTCCGCTATCTTGGCGTCCTGCTGAGAAAGGCGCGAGGTAGCCCCGGCGAGCGAAGTCCTCAGGGACCGCAGCGAGCCCCAGACGTCGACCTCGCGCGGATGAACGACGACTTGGCGGCGCTCCGGTCCGTCAGATCCTGGAAAGGGAGACAAGGCATCACGGCGAACGCCTCGCTCGCAGAAGGGAGAAGGTATGCCTGAAACCGTTACCTGGAGGATTTTTGGGACGTCCCCGCAGAGAACCTCCAGCGACGATCGGAGCGACCCCACCGCTGCTTCCGCGCGATTGCGGAGCTCGTCCCAGGACCGGTCCTCCTGTTCGTCGTCGAGAACGAAGATAGGGTCCGGAGCCTCGCGGGTCCGGAATCGGAGCAACTGGCCCCGGGCCTCGGGGCTCCGCCGCACAGCAACAAGGCTGCTGCCCGCCTGGATGAACTGCGCGTCCATGCCCACCTCTTCCGAAGCCCCGGGCGCCGACGCTGCGACCGTCTCGACGCCGACAGCAACCATATGCTCTCCGACTGGGGCGATGCCAACTGCGGTGGCGGCAGGCGCCGGCATGGCCGACGCGGCCGTTGGGCTCGGGACCACGTCGGCGCCGGCCGCCTCCCCGATCACGATGGCCGCCTCGGCAGAGGAGCCCGCCTCGGGGACCTGCTCCCCCGGGACATGCGACGCCCGAACCCCATGCGGCAAAGCGCCCTGCGGAAGGGTCGGCTGAGCGGCGGGGCCCGGGACGGCGCCAGGCGCCTGGACCGACGCCGTCTTAAGGGCCTTCCGGGGCGCCAGGTCGGTAGGGCCATGGCTCCGCTTGCTGGAAAGAGGAAGAAAGGGAAAATCACGGCCAAGACGTATGAATGAAGCGCCAGGATGGAGACATTCCAAAGTACTTACCCGCTCCGGGCCATGATCCACTGTGCCTGGGGGGAGGTCTCGTGGCCCCCGCTCCCTGAAACCACCGCCGAGGTCCGCCTCGCCGGCAGCCCTGGCGCCGCCCTCGCCTTGGGCGCCCCTGACGCCCGGGAGGCGGACTGCCCAGGCGCCGCCATGACAACCTGAGGACCGCTCCCCCGCGCTGCCAGCGCGGGGGACGGCTCTCGAGGGACGAACCCCTCGGCCCGGCTCCCTGGAGTCACGTCAGCTCCTCCAGCCGAGGGATCAAGCACCCTCTCAGGTTGCCCCCGCCCCTCAGGTCGGGGATCCGGTGTCTCGGCCCCAGGAACCGACGACATCGGCCCGCTCGGGGGCTGACTCGACAGCTCTCGGCCACACCCCGAGCTGGGGCTGAGGCCGAGACGGGCGGCCATGTCGTCCTCCTCCTCCTCATCATCGTCGTCATCGTCGTCGGATGTCTCCGGCGACAGCTCCCTGGGGAGTCCTTCCCTCTCCTGCTGGCGACGGCGTTTCTCCAGGGCGTCCCGAGCCCGCCTCCGCTTGCGGGCCCGGGCCTTCTCCGCGTCCTTTTTCTTTTTCTCCTCCTCCGCGGCGACCCGCCGCGCTGCCCGACCCACCGCGTCCTCCGGGACCCGCGGCAAGGAGGGTTTGTGCCGCCCCACCTCCTAAAAAGAGGGGGAGGGGAAAGGAAACTCAATCATGAGAACCGGGAGCAACCCGGTATATGAGGAAGGAAGGAACGAACACTTACCAGAACGATGCACCCTTGGTCGGGGCGCATTCGAGGTTGGGAGAAGGCGTGGGGGTCTGGCTTCCCCATCGCGGACGACACCCGCCATTGGAGGGTGTCGCGGGGAAGAGGATCAGGGGACATCTGTGACCCCTCCCAGTCGGCCTCCAGGGTCATCTCCCAGAGCGACAGCCGCCGTTCCGCCAGGGGGAGCACCCTCCGACGGTGGATGGCGGCAACCACTCCCGCGGCGGTGAGTCCTTCCTCCCGCAACGCCTTCAGGGCCTGGAGAAGAGGTTCAAGGTTTTTCTGCCTCTCGTGTGGAGTCCCGTGACGCCAGGCGTCGGGAGCGGCGGTGACAACCCGCTGAGAGAACGGCGGGAGCGACTCTCCGTCATTCCGGAGGTAGAACCACCGGCGCTGCCAACCCTTGTTTGAGGATGCGAGGACGGCAGGGATATACTGCAACGACCGCGACTGCCTCAACAAAAGGGTGCAGCCGCCGGCCCGCACCGCTGCGCGAACCTTCCTCTCCCCCGTCGGCGAGGCAAAAAGCTCGGCGAAGAAGAGATGGGTCCACAAATCCCAGTGGGGGGCGATCCCCAAATACCCCTCGCACACCGCCACGAAGATAGCGGCCTGCGCGATGGAGTTGGGGGTGAGGTTGTGCAACTCCACCCCGTAATGGAACAGGATGGCCCGCATAAAGCGGCTCGTCGGCACACCAAACCCCCGCTCATGGAAGGAGATGAAGCTCACAACGTACCCCGGCGGAGGGGATGGAGTGACTCCGCCCGCGGGAGGAATCCATTCCGGCCGCTGCTCGTCGGTGAGGGGGCGGAGCAAACCCTCGCCGACGAGGTCCTCAAGATCGCCCGCCGTCACCGTGGAGGAGGGCCACGGGTCGCGCGGTGGGATGATGGTCCCCCGGTCAGCCATCACCGGAGCAGAAAGGGTGGCGGCGCGAAGGACAAGGGAGGGCGGTTTTCTTCTCCCTGGCTAGATCTCTCAGACTGTAAAAAACCTAAGAAGGAGACTAGCAGTGGAGTCGAGAACCGTCACCGGACCCTCTCCGGGGTATATAAAGACCAAGGTGAGGCAGTTCCAACGTACCGCCCGAACCGGACGCGGGGTTCAAAAAACGCAAAGCGAAACAGCCGTTCCTCGAACGGCTCGCGCACGCAACGGCAGCCTCGCCGACCGCTCGCCCCGGCGCATTAACTCCGCGGCTCGACGGGCAGCGCTTCTGGCAGGAGCGGCTGGTGACGTTTCGCCTTCACGACCACACCAAAAAAGGTACGCCACGACGTTCAATTTCGAATCCTTTTTCCCTTTTCCTCTTTCTCTATCTCTTGCAACAGGGACCGAGAAGGGGGATAACCCCAAAGGGATCCTTCCCCGTGGAGGAACTAGGCTCCGAGCCTCCTTACTGATCAGGGGTTCGAAGGCTGGCCCCCCGAAGGGTTCAACAGCCGCCTCAGATCGCGTGGGCCCGACACCCACTACTGGTCAGGGGTTCGAAGGTCGGCCCCCGAAAGGTCCCACGACCGCCTCAGGCTACTCGGGCTCCGCGCCCATTACTGATCAGGGGTTCGAAGGCTGGCCCCTCGAAGGGTTCACAGTCGCCTCAGACACCGAGCGAGGGATGACTAGGGGTACGTTCGATACATAACCAAGGCTCGGGCTGCGCTCCCGAGGTACCCTAGGACATTTCCGAGACCAGCGGGAACGACTCTGTAACGGAATCCCATCGGAGGGAGGCAACGAGCCCTCGGACCCCGTCGCCAGGGGACCGGGTCCGGCAGATCACCCGCAGGTACTTTTGGGCGTGCCTCCGGGCCCCTAGCCGACCCCCAACGAACGGGGCACGGACGTCCACTCGGATTACCCGATCGCAGCTCACCGGAGACACCATGTTCGGTGCCCATCGAGGGTAACATGGCGCTCTCCCCCCTCCTCCTTGCGGAAAGGCGACGTAGGGGCGTATGTAAAAAAGCCGAGTCTGTCCCTGATCGTCCTCTCGCTCTGTGCGGAGGCTCGGGGGCTGCTCTCGCAAACCCGGCTCCGGCCAAACCGTTGACAGCGTCAACATACCAGCCCGAGAACTTGGGCCCCGACAGTGCACCTTGGCTACGGCCTGTTCGCATGAGGGAACCGCCAGACCAGCCGAAGCATTACGCAAGGCATTAAGACCTCGAAGGAGTGAAACCACTCCTCCGAGGCCTCGGGGGCTACACCCGGCGGGTGCGCTCGCGCGCACCCACCGGAACAAAGTGCAACCGAGAAAGGCTGGTCCCCTTGCAAAAAAGTGCGACGAAAGCCTCCAAGCGAGTGTTAACACTCCCTTCGAGGCTCGGGGGCTACTGTCGGGGACCATAATTAGGGGTACCCTCAAGACGCCTAATTCTCAGCTGGTAACCCCCATCAGCATAAAGCTGCAGAGGCCTGATGGGTCTGATTAAGTCAGGGATCAGTCCATACGAGCGACTCGATCACGCCACGCCCGAGCCTAGCCTCGGGCGAGGGCAGCCGACCCTGAGATGGTTCCGTCTCGCCCGAGGTCTCCTCTTTCACGGCAGACGCATCTCCGGCTCGCCCGAGGCCATGCCTTCGATAAGAAGTAACCCTGACTAAATCACCGCGCCGACCGACCAAATCACTGGGGCCTTCAACGCAAAAGGTAAGACTGACGGGTAGCCAGGCTTGGCCGAAAGCGCCAGAGGAAGCTCCGCCCGACCCAGGGCTCGGACTCGGGCTAAGGCCCCGGAAGACGGCGAACTCCGCTCCGCCCGACCCAGGGCTCGGACTCGGGCTAAGGCCCCGAAAGACGGCGAACTCCGCTCCGCCCGACCCAGGGCTCGGACTCGGGCTAAGGCCCCGGAAGACGGCGAACTCCGCTCCGCCCGACCCAGGGCTCGGACTCGGGCTAAGGCCCCGGAAGACGGCGAACTCCGCTCCGCCCGACCCAGGGCTCGGACTCGGGCTAAGGCCCCGGAAGACGGCGAACTCCGCTCCGCCCGACCCAGGGCTCGGACTCGGGCTAAGGCCCCAGAAGACGACGAACTCCGCTTCGCCCGACCCAGGGCTCGAACTCCACCCTGGCCTCTGTCGAACGACCTCCGCCTCGCCCGACCCAGGAGCTCAGGTTCGGTCTCGGCCATGCAGGACGGACTCGACCTCGGCCTCGGAGGAGCCTCCACGTCGTCCGACCTAGGACACGAGCCCGCCACGTCGACAGGAAGCGTCATCATCACCCTACCCCGAGCTGACTCGGGCCGCAGAGAACAGGACCGACGTCCCATCTGGCTAGCCCCGCCAGATAGGCAATGATGGCGCCCTGCTGGACCATGACGACGGCGGCTCTCAGCTCCCTTACGAAAGCAGGGAGACGTCAGCAAGGACCCAGCCACTCCGACAGCTGTCCCTCCGTCCGGCTCCATCGCTTCTTCGACAGCCACGACGCCACACTAGCTGGGTGCCAAGATCTCTCCGGCTGCCACCTTGGCATGTACTCAGGGCACTAGCTCTCCCCCGCTAGACACGTAGCACCTTGCTACACCCCCATTTGTACACCTGGATCCTCTCCTTACGCCTATAAAAGGAAGGACCAGGGCTTTCTTAGAAAAGGTTGGCCTCGCGGGAACGAAGGGCAGGGGCAGGCGCTCTCTCGGGGCCGCTCGCTCCCCTCACCCGCGCGGACGCTTGTAACCCCCTACTGCAAGCGCACCCGACCTGGGCGCGGGACGAACACGAAGGCCGCGGGAATTCTCCGACTCCCTCACGACCCGGCTCCGGCCGCCTCGCTCTCGCTCTCTCTCTCTCCCCCCTTCGCACTCGCCCACGCGCTCGACCCATCTGGGCTGGGGCACGCGACACACTCACTCGTCGGCTCGGGGACCCCCCGGTCTCGGAACGCCGACACAAATTTTATCATCATTAGCCTAGCTAGATTTGCTCCTTCTAAGCATACATGGTAACAATCATTTAGTTCAAAAAACAAGTTATCTCATATAACCACATTTCACTTCTTACTCGATGCAGTACAAGGAATCAAGCAGTCTCATTAGCTGCGAGAAGCAGACGATTCGAATCGAGTTTTAACCTTGCAAGGTAAACCTAAACACACGACATGTTAGGGCACTCCGTCCCCACACATGTCAACCGTCCCCATCGATTCCCCGTTCGCGTCCAGGCCTCACCGCCTTGGCATACAATGCTCCACTGACCCCGACTGCCGCCGTGCAGTGGCCGCACTTGTATCCACCATAGCTAGCATGGGAGAACCAGTCTCAGGTCGCATGAGGGATAAAGTCCGCGCCCGGCTTCACTCAGGTACTAGGTTTACCGGTTACCATTTTTCCCGGCATGTGTTTAGTACGTTCAAAAGCTTGACTCAGGTATCCACACATTAATCCTTAATTCATTTTCCCGTCTCATGGACAAGGCATCCTCCCTGGATCCAAGTCCATAGACCAATATATATATATCCCATTGTCAAGATGAATACAATCAATTCCTGTCCTCGCGCGAGTGCTAGAAAAATCACTCGACTTCTACCGAGATCCTGATTAGCAAGCAGCTACTCGACCTAGCATACTAGTATTCATCTCAAAAAGGAGTCCTAAGTTCATGCATCTAGAGGTTTCAAGCAATTCCTACACTTAAGTGCACATTACAAACCTACAAGCATTAAGTGTAGTAAAGTAGCATATAATAATAGGTTATGCATAAAACCGGGGCTTGCCTTCAATTGCTGGGGCTGCGGGGAGATCCTCAATAGCAGCCTCTGAAGCCTGCTCCTGGTCTTCCTCTTGGACAGGTCCTTGCTCAGGGATGAGCACGTACTCTCCGTCGGCAAGATTACAATCTAATGAATGCAATGTGTAAGATATATGCATGACATGATATGTGCTTTTAGAAATCACAACTTAAGAGGTGTATGATCTTTCTTGAGTTAAACAAGTTAGCTTTACTTATGCAAGACCCTTGGGTGGTATACTTGGTAAATTAAGTTAAACTTTAGCTAAGGCAGGTGGTAGGTTTTACTTTTAGGGGTTTCACTGAATTCTTTTTAAGTCTTAGGGATAATGATAAGTACTCAAGTTAGACTTATTGAGGTGGGGTTTTAGCTCTTCTTTCTTTTTTCTTTTATTCTCTTTAATGTTTTAGAGTAGGTTTGAACTACAAGTTGCTTTTATAAAATTCTAAAAATTCTGTAAAAATTACAGTGGCTTGCTACTGGTGTCTGTTTCTCTTTCTTAAAATTTGGGGATCAGAAAGTGAATAGTTTTCTCTGCACAAAATTACCAAATTCTAAGGTAGAAAGGGTGTTTTGAACTACAACTATGATTTAAGAGTGGGTAATTCTTCAGAACTTATTTTTGCTGGCTTTTAGGTGTTATAACATGACTTGATACAAATTTCTAGTCATTAATACCTTTTAATTATTTTTCTATGGTTTTCTCAAGTTTCTAGCCAAAGGGGTGCTTTCTACTACCACTATAATTGAAAATATCAAACAACAGAGTTCTTATTTTTCTTAGTTATTGTTTTGTGCAAGAGCAATCATTCTGAAGTTTGGCATCTTTTTGCTTAGGGGAAGGGGTGGGGTGCATTATTTAGATTAAATGGCCTTTCTCTTAAATCATTAGCAATTGGTATGAGTTTGCTTCTTTTTCTTGGGTTTGCATTTTTCTCTGGTAGTCTTCCTCATTATGGACTTAGTTGATTTTTGGTTGCCCATTATCACATCATTTGAGGTTGTTCATGATTTAGTTGGAAAATGCCTTATTATCACTTTGTATTTATTTCCCCTACTTAAAAAGTTGGACTGAGGTGCTCTATATTTTTGCAGTGGGGCTCTGGTGGTTATAAGTTCACTGGATTTTTGTTAAGCATTTTGGTTATAGTTTTGCCTCTTTAATAATTGATTTCCAGTCTTATTTAGGCTAGACAATTCATTTTAATTTAAAACTGGTCCAAATTAATAGTCTCTGTATTTTTCCTAGGTTCTCTGTTACATAAGTAAACTAGGAAAAATAATATTAGTCACTGTTTATTAATTTCTAATACCTTTCTGATTTTCTCTAAGTTTTGGACAAAACATCATTAAATGAGGAACTACATCATAATTTCTAATGCTGGGGTTCCTACTATTTTTAATCAGTGTCTAAAGGAGGTTTGAATGCCCACAAATTTTCTTAAGTCTAGTACAGAAGAAAAACTAATTTTCCTTGATTAAATAAGGTTTAGGGGGTTTCTGTTTTTAATTTTAAACTCTAAAAGTTTGAACAGAAAGCATAGGGTTTCCTATTTTTAAATGATAGATTGTAATATACAGAGGCTAGCAAAATTGGTTTGACATTTTTTGAGTAAGAATTCATCAAGTTATGAAATTTACAAGTTCTCTGGTTATTTAAAAGAATATCAGAATCAATTTAAATGAAAATCCACTTTGCACTGGGGTCCCTGGCGGTTTTCTAAGTTTTTCCTCGCGAATCAGTCCTCAGGCTACTATTCACCAGGGTCTCTGACATTACAGAAAACCCCTCGGGTTCTTCACCTCCTAACCCGAGGTCCTTAGTTTAACTTACACAGTAGCCGCGGCGGGGAAAAGGGCGGAGGGGCTTACCGGCGGCGAGACTGTTCCGGTGAAGTGGTCGAGGATGAAGGGGAGGTCTTGGGGATCACAACGGTGTGCGGAACGCCGTCGGAGATGGCCGGAGTCGGTCGGTCCACGCGCGCAGGCGGGGATGCTCGTCGGCGGCGAGGGGACCGGCCTGGTCACGGCGAGGTAGTCCAATCAAATGGGTCAGGGAGGTCCACGGGATGCCAGAGAAGACATGAGCGAGAGGAATTGGGCGGAGACTCACCGGATAACTCGGTCCACGCGCGACGGCGGAAGACCGAAGTCCGGCGAAGTCGATCTCGGGCCTCCGGTGAAGTCCGGCTGGGTCCGAGGGCTTGGCGAGCTTCACTGGCTACTGGTGGAGCTGGCCGAAGCACTGGCTTGGCTTGAGGACGGCTAGGGTGGGCTGGCCACGGTGGCCGAAGCGCGGGCGGCAATGGCGGGCGGAAAATCAAGCTCGCCGGAGCTAAGGAAAGTGGTCGGCCGGTGAGGGTGAGTGCGGGGTGAAGTGAGGCGCGCCTGGGGAGGCTTTATAGGCGCGGGCGGGCACGGCCGAGGACGAGGGCGCGCGGCGGACTTGACTGGACGCCGGGGAGCGCGCGCGCGCGGGTTGGGCGAGCTCTGGCGCGCCGGCCAGGGTCGAACACGTGGGAGCGCGCGTTCTGCCCAAGTTCTGGCGCGTGTAGTCGCTCATCCGAGCCTGCTCTCGCCTTGGTCAATGCACAAAACCTCTTCCCCTCCCTACAAGCTACCATTCTTGTGTGGTGGTCACAGGATTTTGCCTACTGGTTGCAGAGATATGGAGCCAGGAAATCTGGTCTGTCTCCCTGCGCAAATCCGAGGCAAATCCAAGGTTTAGTCGTGTCTAGGGCTCGCGTCCCAATGCCATCTTCTGGCACACAACAGAGGGGTTAGTTAGGCACATTTTTGTCAATGGGGCCATTAGGATTCGAGTTAGGGATCAAGGTGAACATCCCTGATCTTTGGTTCAAGGTCTGATTTTCAGAAATCTGAAATTCAGAATTCTTATTAAGTCCACACATGGAAAGCTTGATTTGGGGTTTTATGTGAGCTATTTTGGCTAAGCTTTCTCAACCTTTCTTGTTGCCCATTAAATATACTTCAATTTTTATAATTGGCTCAACTCAAAATTTTAAACTTTTCACTCCCTTTTCCTTACTTTTTGAATTTTTGCTCATGGGGCTCATTTAGGATTTTTAAACTAGGGTTGTATAATCTGATCTTTTAAGGGACTTATTTGCTTTGATTATGACACTTTTAAGTATATACTTGGTGACTTCATTATTACTTAAGTTATTTTGATGCTCATGCTTACTTTGGTTCACATAAAATGATGGCTCTTGGTTTGGCTTTTTGAGAAAAACCCTGAGTGACACTGGGGTGTCACAGCCTTCCCCCCTTAAAGGAATCTCGTCCCGAGATTCGGGCCAGAGTCCTCTCGGGGTAAAGCGAAGGGTGAGACTTATAGGAAATGGGTGATTATTGCCATTATTAGGATAAACTGCTCTTCGAATGTCATTCTCTTTGCAACTTCAGAAGGAAGTCCTTTTAAGTTTTTCTTTATAGTTACTTCTTTCTGAATTAAGATCATATTTTTGGAAATTAGATTCGAAAGGCAGGAGGAGGGGTTTGGGGGTGATTACGTACCAGCTTCCTTAGGTAGGCAATCGGGAAAGTTGGATCTCAGGAATTCCTCGGTTTCCCAAGTAGCTTCCTCCTCTGAGTGATTACTCCACTGGACCTTGAACATCTTGATCGATTTAGCCCGAGTTGATCTTTCCTTGCAATCCAGAATCTTGGAGGGGTACTCTTGGTACGAGAGATCTGGCTCTATCTCCAATTCTGGCTCTGCTAAGATTTCAGTCGGCAATCGAACACACTTCTTCAGCTGAGATACATGGAATACATCGTGGATGGCAGACATCTTTGAAGGTAACTTTAGCTTGTATGCCACGGGTCCACATGCTTCTATGATCTCATAAGGTCCAATGTAGCGAGGGGCTAGCTTGCCTTTGATCCCAAATCTCTGCATTCCCTTGGTGGGTGATACCTTGAGGTATACAAAACTTCCCACCACGAACTGGAGAGGTTTCCTTCTTTTATCATGATAACTCTTCTGCCTGGCCTGAGCAGCTTCTAGATTCTTCCTGATTAGCTTGACCTTCCTTTCGGCTTCAGTCACTAAATCAGGTCCAAAAACTTCTCTTTCACCAGACTGAGACCAATTGAGTGGTGTCCTGCACCTCCTTCCATAGAGAGCTTCAAAAGGTGCCATCTTTAGGCTGGATTGATAACTATTGTTATAAGCAAACTCGGCCAAGGAGAGGTGCTTATCCCAGTTCTTGCCACAATCGATCGCACAAGCTCTCAGCATATCTTCCAGGATTTGGTTTACCCTTTCCGTCTGACCATCAGTCTGTGGGTGGTAAGCTGAACTCCTGATTAGCTTGGTTCCCAAAGACTTTTGCAATTGTTCCCAAAATCTGGCAACAAATTGGGCTCCTCGGTCAGAAACAATGGTTCGAGGTAATCCGTGCAAACACACGATCCGGTCGATATACAATTCTGCATATCTCTGAGCCTTATCAGTGGTGTGCACAGGAAGAAAATGTGCCACTTTCGTCAATCGGTCCACAATAACCCAAATTGAATCATGATGACGAGAGGTGTTGGGCAGACCCACAATGAAGTCCATGCTGATGTCATCCCACTTCCACGAAGGTACGGGTAGTGGTTGCAAAGCTCCAGCTGACTTCAAGTGGCTTGCCTTTACCCTCTGACAGGTGTCACATTCTGATACATACTGGGCTATCTCCCTCTTCATTCTGGTCCACCAGTACAAAGGCTTCAAATCATGGTACATCTTGGTGCTTCCCGGATGCATAGAGAATTTGGAGAGATGAGCTTCATCCAAAATTTTCCTCCTGAGATCCTGGTCTTTAGGAATTACCAATCTGTTTTTGAACCATAACACACCCTTCTCATCCTGGCGGAAACAATTATACTTCTCAACCTTCTGATGGAGATTCTTCTTGATAATCTGCACTCCCTTGTCACTGAGCTGGGCCATGATAATCTGGTCTTGCAAGGCTGGCTCAACAGAAATGTGAGACAAAGAACCAGAAGAAATCACTTCAATTTGCATCTTGCTCAACTCATCACACAAGGTGTTAATGCGAGAATCCATCAGAACACAGTTGCACTGCAACTTCCGACTCAAGGCATCAGCTACCACATTAGCCTTTCCTGGGTGATAATGTACCTCCAGGTCATAATCCTTGATCAGCTCTAGCCATCTTCTCTGCCTCATGTTAAGATCAGCCTAAGTAAAAATGTACTTAAGGCTCTTATGATCAGTGAAGATGTTGCAGTGGGTTCCCATTAGATAGTGCCTCCACATCTTCAATGCATGAACCACTGCTGCTAACTCAAGGTCATGAGTGGGATAATTTTGCTCATGAGGCCTGAGTGCTCTTGAAGCATAAGCAATGACTCGGTTGTCTTGCATCAAGACACAACCTAGCCCGGTGCCCGAGGCATCACAATATACATCAAAAGGTTTGCTGCTGTCGGGTTGCGCCAATACTGGTGCTGTGGTCAGATGCTGCCTTAATGCATGGAAGGCATCTTCGCACTTCTGACTCCACACAAATTTGACCTCTTTCTTCAGCAACTCAGTAATAGGCTTCGCAATTCGAGAGAAGTCCGGAATAAATCTTCGGTAATAACCAGCTAATCCCAGAAAACTCCGAATCTGGCGAACGATTGTTGGTGGCTTCCAGTTCATCTCCTCTTGCACTTTATCAGGATCAACAGCTATTCCAGCCTGGGAGATAGTGTGACCCAAGAATTTGATTTCCTTCAGCCAAAAATCACACTTGGATAACTTGGCATAAAGGTGGTGCTCTCGCAGACGTTGAAGCACTACATGCAAATGCCCGACATGTTCTTCTTCGTTCTTTGAGTACACCAGAATGTCATCGATGAAAACCACCACGAACTTATCCAATTCCGGCATAAAAACAGAATTCATCAGATACATGAAATATGCTGGTGCATTTGTCAGCCCGAATGACATCACCAAGAATTCATATAGCCCATATCTGGTTGAGAATGCCGTCTTCGGAATATCACTTGCTCGTATTTTGATCTGATGGTAGCCAGAGCGAAGGTCTATCTTGGAAAACACTTTGGCTCCGACCAACTGGTCAAAGAGAACATCAATACGAGGCAAAGGATACTTGTTCTTGATGGTTACCGCATTAAGAGGGCGGTAATCTATACACAGCCTCAAGCTTTCATCCTTCTTCTTCACAAACAGTGCTGGACATCCCCAAGGCGAAGTGCTTGGGCGAATGAAACCCTTATCCAGCAACTCTTGCAATTGCTTCTTCAATTCTGCCAACTCAGCGGGTGGCATTCGGTAGGGCCTCTTGGAAATTGGGGCCGTTCCCGGTTGCAACTCGATGGCGAATTCAATATCCCGGTCCGGTGGCATTCCTGGCAATTCATCAGGAAAGACATCTGCATACTCACAAACCACTGGGATCTTCTTCAGGGGTATCTCCGTCATAGAGAAAGCACATGACTGAGAAGAACCCTGACTAGGCAAAATCAAAGTGAAATTCCCGCAGAAAGGAGAATTAACTTCCACGGTACGGTTGGCTACATCAAGCACAACCTGGTGCAAGGTCATCCAATTTGCCCCTAGAATAATGTCCACATTCTCCAATCCCAACACAAGAAGAGTGGTTTTGATAATGTGGCTTCCCAGTTGAATAGGCACACTTTGGTTTAATTGATTAGTTGCAATTTTACCCCCAGGTGTGACTATCATGAATGACCCTTTTGAATGAGAGAATGGCAGTTTGCATTTAGCACTAAACTTTTGGCTAATGAAACTATGAGATGCACCAGAATCAAACAGAATTAAAGCAGGTTGATTATAAACTGAAAAGATACCAGTCATGATAGGAGCTCCTTCTGGCACTTCCTCTAGAGCAGTGAAGTTGAGCTTCCCTTGCCTGACTTGCACCTTCTGCTTTCTTCCCTTGTCTTGATTTGGTGCTGGCATCTGCCTCTGCTGGTTCCTGGGGCAATTCTTGGCATAGTGGCCCACATTGCCACAAGTGAAACACTTGTTCCCATTGCCCTGGCGGAACTGCTGCTGCTGCGGAGGCTGATTGTTCCTTGGGGCGGGAGCTGGGTAGCGGTTGGGTGTCGGCTGCTGCTGCTGCTGCTGAGGTGGCCTGATCACCCATCTGCCTGCCTGCTGCTGAAAACCCCTGCTCTGATTGTGAGATACAATCCGGAACCTCTGAGCTTGAGCGGATGGTGCTGCCATTGGTGCCTTTCTCTTCTTCTCTGCCCGGTGAGCAACAATGCAATCCTCCTGGGAGATGGCCATATTGACCAACTCATTGAAGCTATCAGCCCGGACAGTGTTGAGTCGTTCTCGCAGCTTGGTATTGAGACCCCTGCGGAAGCGATCCCTCTTTTTCTCATCAGAATCAGCATGATACCCTGCATACTGGCATAAGTCATTGAAGGCTTGCGCATACTGCAGTACCGTGCGGGTTCCTTGATTGAGGGCCAGAAACTCATTCAACTTCCGATCAAGAATGCCAGCTGGAATGTGGTGTCCTCTGAAGGCAGTCTTGAATTCCTCCCAAGATACCTCACGATCATCAGGGAGCATAGCACGGAAGTGATCCCACCAAGTCCGAGCAGATCCGCGAAGCTGCTGCGCGGCGAAGCGGGTCTTGGTAGCATCAGGGCAGTCTCCTGTGAGGAGGGGAAACTTGGACTCGACGACGCGAAGCCATACGTCGGCGTCCAATGGATCCTCTGCCTTGGCGAACAAGGGCGGCTGCGTGCTCAGAAACTCCTGGTATGTTGCCATAGCCGGAGGTCGCTGAGGCTGGCCTCCACCTTGCTGCTGGGGGTGGGGCTGGCGCTGCAAGAGCTGTCGCAGAATCTCATTCTGCTGGGCCATCAGCTCCTGCACTGTGGGAGCTGGAGGAGGTGGCGGGGGAACCTACTCGTTCTGCCCGCGACGCTGCCTAGCTGCCATCTGAAAACAGAGATTGTCGCCATTGTTATCCCAACTCACAATTTCGAACGGCAAGATATCATTTCATATAGAAGAAATAGAATGCCATAATCATAATATCAGGTTCGAAATGAAGATAACATGGTGACAAGGATCCCACAGATTCGAAAAGTTTACAGGGTTACATTAATCAGGGGAAGGTACCCACAAGCCTAGTCCAAAATATGATACTACTAAGCTCGCATAGGTTTCTATCCACCTAAAATGTCGAAGTGACTGCTTAACCCTGAGCGGTGGAAGCGACACTGGATGCGGGTGAAGGGGGCATCGCGGAGGTAGTCCCATTGGCACCAGGGGCTGGTCCTAGCTCCTCGGGAGCCTCTTCTCCCTCGCTTCCTGCTTCATTGGCCTCCATCTCCAGGTGGTGCATGTCCAGGTGGTCATTTGCTTCCTCGAGTTCCCTCTGCACATCGTGAAGCTGGTTCTCCAAGACATCAATAGTGTTGTCTCGGATCTCCACTTGCTGCTCCAGGGTAGCGATACGCTGGTTCAGCCTCTCCACCTGCAGATCCTTTTCCACCAACTCTGTGGATAGGTCGACCACAAAATCTTCCCGACTGTCGAGAGTGAGCTTGGCAGTCCGAGCGGTGTTAGCAAGAAGTGTCATAGCATCGCTCTGAAGGGCCTGAAGGCGGTACAGCGCACTCATGCACTGAACAGTGACCCTCCCAACCAAGTCAGGATACATGGCCCACACATCCTTCACATGGCTCACGCGGTTACACCACATGGGATCATCCTTCTTCTCAGCAGGGAAGAGTCCCAAGGGGTGCATCACCATCTCCAGGGGATGGTAGCCACAGAAAGTTGTCAGAGCCTTCATGGCTGCTGCCTCAACGGTGTCGTCCGTCCTGAGTCCGATCGTCTCAGAGTCAAGAGAACGCCAACCCGGCTGAAGGGGATGAGCCTCCAAAGTCAGCCAGACCCGACAACGAGGTACCCGATGCTCCTCATACAACTGCACCGTGTACAAAGGGGGCGTAGGGTAACCGGCGGAGTTAAGTACTTCCCACAAGATGGATGGAAAGCCATCGCGAGAAAGGAAGTCAGAACTGAAATGAGAGTCTCCTCCACTGGCGGGGGTGGGTGAATTCATCTGCGGAGGGGAATCAAAGATAAAGATTATGGTGGAAGGAAAAAGGAAAAGAGAGCCCGAATGGTTTTAAAGAAAAAAGGGTTAGCTCAAATTTTAATTCCTCTTTATTTTTTTAATGCATGCATGCTGGAAGAAACGTTGCCTCTCAAAAAGAAAATAGGGTGCCTTTTTAGGGCATCCTAAAATATAGGTATTGGCCCACTGGGCCTAATTAATTAGCCACCTATTTCCCTCTATGCCTAAGGCCTTTCGTCCTAGGTCTAGCGGTCTAGTCCTGACGATCTATAGCAGTTTCTAGGCAAGTTTTAGATTTTGAAAATTGGTATTCATGGTTTATTGTTCTTCTCTGTGGTGGAATTTGCTCCGATACCAGCTGTGGCAGAACCACCCGAATTATTCCAGCTTAAGTGTCTAAGTCATGCCTCAAGGGTCGTGACACACTTAAATCGGAATAACCCGTCAGTCCTTCAGATCTAGTCTGATAGAGCCACTTAACCAGGATCAAATTCCACAATCTCACTCGAAGGTGAGTCACAGAAGAAATACAATAAAACAGGAATCCTCAAATTAAGTACTGGGTTATTACATAAATCGGAGTTTTTGAGTAGCCAATGAGAGTTCACAAAATAAAGTGCAGCGGATAATCGATGTCGTCGGTATTGAGGAAATGGGCAAGGCCTAGCCCACTACTCCTCATGCTCCTCTCCTGCCGGAGCAACATCCCACTCGACCGTCCAACCCGGTGGCAGGGTGGTTGGCCAAGTCACACCATCAACCAAATCCTGCATGGTACCTGCAAAAAGGGTGCCACAAGCAAGGCTGAGTATACTAATACTCAGCTAGACTCCTCACACCGGGTAAGTCTAGCTGAGTATTAGTATACTCAGCCTTGCTTGTGGCACCCTTTTTGCAGGTACCATGCAGGATTTGGTTGATGGTGTGACTTGGCCAACCACCCTGCCACCGGGTTGGACGGTCGAGTGGGATGTTGCTCCGGCAGGAGAGGAGCATGAGGAGTAGTGGGCTAGGCCTTGCCCATTTCCTCAATACCGACGACATCGATTATCCGCTGCACTTTATTTTGTGAACTCTCATTGGCTACTCAAAAACTCCGATTTATGTAATAACCCAGTACTTAATTTGAGGATTCCTGTTTTATTGTATTTCTTCTGTGACTCACCTTCGAGTGAGATTGTGGAATTTGATCCTGGTTAAGTGGCTCTATCAGACTAGATCTGAAGGACTGACGGGTTATTCCGATTTAAGTGTGTCACGACCCTTGAGGCATGACTTAGACACTTAAGCTGGAATAATTCGGGTGGTTCTGCCACAGGTAACCTCCAGCATCCGCGCCGAAGACTCTCGGAGCTCGGGCGAAGACATCCTTCCCCCGAGGGCCGCGCATGTCCCCATCAACTCCATAGCAAAACTATCGGAGACCCCAGTTTTCCCATCGCAGTACCTAGCTTCCTCTTCTTAGTAGATGGGGCAGCCTCCGGCACGGGGTCGTCTTCAAGCATTGCCGCTGGTTTTTTCCCCCGGCGGTCGGCGACGTCTACTCCGGGATAACCGCCATACGGCAAATCATTCAACTCAAAGACTCGATTCAGGCGGTCGTTGGATCCACGTATGTCCCAGCTCCGCTGGGCCTCAGTCCTCGGCACGTAGCGACCAACAATTCTCACCGCCCCATCCTCCACATCACGCACAACCGCGGCAGGATCCCGCCCTCGCACATCCAAGGCAAAGAGTGGACTTCGCACTTTCCGCCCGCCAAGGGAGGGCATCACGCGAGGGCATACTTCGCCCAGCGTCCATCCATGTGCCAAAGGCCACACCCCATACCCTATGAACTCCTCAACCAGATCGCGCCCGCTACTCCTACGGGCAGCGATCCGAAGGGCCCGTTCATTCTCGTCATCCTCCGCCACTTCAAACGTCGGGTACGCCACATAATAATGCGAACACATGATGGCAGCGGGGAGCCCAGGGTGATTTTCGACTTCAGCCTCCGAAACATAGAACCAATAGTCCCACCAGTTGCCCCACTTATTTCGGGCACAAGGGACCAGCTCCACAACCTCCATCGAAGTCTTCCCAGACTTCGGCGTGAAAGTGCACGATCCGAATTGCGCAATTGCGTCACTAATCCATCTTTTCTGCCAGTGCAAACAGTAGTGCTTGGCGAAGACCTCCACCGAAGGCTGACCGCCATACGACGTTGTTGCCCAAACATACTTCGCCAACGCCACCACGGCGTTCGGTGTCAGCTGATGAACTTGGACCCCAAACTTCTGCAGCACCTCCGACACGAAATGATGCGCAGGCAGACAAAGTCCGGCAACAAAAAATGCCTCAAACACAACCAGTTCACCCTCGGGCTCGGGAATCTCCTCTGCCCCCGGCACACGCCCGACCCCGCCGCCAAAATACCCCAACTGTTGCATATCCTGCACGCGGCCTGACGACATCCGCGAAACACCAAATTCCACCGTATCACCCGGGTGCAATTCCGCCACCGCACCGCCCGAGAGATCCTCAGAAGGCGTCTCGGTCGTCGGCGTGGTCGCAGCAGACGAAGAAGAGGACGACATGGCTACATACCGTCGACGGCGGCGCGCGATCTGCTTCACGCGGGCCAGTTCTCCGGCGAACAGGAGCAAGGAGAGCAGACGAGCAAGCGAGCAGCTTGAACAAGGAAAGTTAGGGTTTTCGCGGCGCGCAGAAAGGTAAATTTCAATCGACGCCGCCCCCACCCCTTTTTATACACAGGACGCGACGCTTCGGGGAACCCGCAATCCAACAGTGCGGCGTCAATCAACGGTCATGTCAAAAACCCCCGCGGAACCACTTCGAGCGAGGGCAGCGTCTCCACCATCTAGCAACGCCTTCAGCACCAGATGACTTAGTCGAACTGGTCCCTCGGAGGGCAAATGTTGGGGCGAAGGCGAAGACGTCACCCTTCGCTCGAAGGCCTTCGCCACACCCACCGCAACAACGGAGACAAGACGACTGGCGAGCTCTACCCTTCGCTCCACGCACCGGAAGACGAAGGCCTACGGCGGAGTCGCCTTTTCCCACGACCTCTTCCAGCAGGAGGTCCACGTGTGATCCGGCCCATTATAATAGGCCCTGCGTGGCCGCTGCACATTACAGGCCTAGTTTGTAAAGGTCTCCCTGTAATTACAGTCTGTAACCCTGCTTTATGGGAATATTCCGGGGATAACCTAGGCGCTTGAGGGCACATGCGTCCTTAACACTGGACGTTGGGCACTCAGATACCTATAAATACCCCCGCACAGTGCCCTTGAGAGGCCAGGTTAACAGAGCTATTGCCATCTCGAGTTGTAGCCCCGTTTACACCACTTTTACTCCCCAGTTGGATCAACTCGCTCAGGAGAGCGAGTTCCAACAGTGTTTGTAACACCCAAATTTTGGGATTGGAAATTGGTAGAAGAAATTTGAACAAAATATCATAATGTTTTGGAAATTTGGAAAATAAGAAAAATGAGGAGAAAAAAGAATTTTTCTTTTAAAGGAAACCATTTATACATCTCATGAAATAAATAAACAAGGAGAATAAAACTTAAACTAGTAATAATAAAATAGTATGGTTTATATTCACCCTTGGATTTCAATTAATACATTTGAAAAATCTGAAAACTAAAATAAAAATATAAGTTTGGATTTGAACTAGAAATAGAAAAGAAAAGGAAAGGCTATATACTTATTAAAAATAAATAAGTGATCCAAACAGTAAAGTCTAAATTCCCTTCAGGATTATATTTGATTTGAGGAACCTGAAATTCAAAGTAAAATGTGAATTGGATTTTGAATAGTTAAAATTAAATTTGAATTTGGAATAGAAAATAGAAAATAAAAAGAGAAGGGAAGAACTAAGAAAAATATTACATAAAATAAAATAAATATCCTTCACACTTATATTAATAAATTATACCTTTCAAACTGAGGACAAGTTATTCACAAAGTTGAACTCAAACTTGAATTCAAATTGGATTTGAATTGGATTTGAAAATGGGGAAAAGAAAATAGAAAAGAAAAAGAAAAAGGATACTATACCTAACTGGGCCTCGGATCCCGTTTTTGGCCCACTTAAGCTTTTCCCCTCCCGCGCAGCCCAAGTCCTCCCCGCGCGTGGCTTGCTTTGGATGCCCGGTGGGCCCGCCTCGTCAGCCTTACGCCGCGTAGCCAGCACCTGCTGTTCCACTGCCTTGTGGGCCCCATTCGTCGGCCGCACGCGCGCTCGCTCCTTCCCTCCCCTCCTCTGGTCCGCGGGCCCCGTTGCTCAGCCACACCCCTCCCTCGCGCGTCGGCCGCACTCTCGCCCTCACCTCTCACTGGCTCGCGGGACCCACGCGTCAGCTCCTTCCCTCTCCCTTGTAACAGAACCCGAGCTCGCCGGGGCAGTTGAGCTCGGCCGGGGATCTCGCCTGAAATCCGCAGACCCGCCTCGCTCGGACTCTGCCCTAGGTATAAAGCCAGACCTCCTCGCCCTATCCGCTCCACGCCAACCCCCTGGAAGCTTGGGGCGAAGCTTGGAGCTCCGCTGTGCGGCCGCCGCGTTCCACCGTGGCCACCATCAACCAGACATCGATTCATGGTATGGACCATAACCATCTCGTTCGCCTTTCCTTCTAGCGTCATGTAGGGTAGTTCGTATGGGGTTTGGGTGTCGAATTCGGGCGGGCAGCGTTGGCACCGCTTCAAATTGGTGCTCTGCCGTGGGCAGGGGCCAGTGCTCGATGGCAGCTGCAATCGGTTGGTGAAATAGATTCAGGGGGTCATCGGTTTGGCGAGGGATGAATTAATTCGGGAATGATGCTCGGATTGGTCGGATTCACATGCGCGACGGACTCGCCGTCGTGGTCACGGGCGCCGCCGTGCCTGTTGGCAATTTGGGAAGACGATGTCGCGACCGCTAGATCAGTGGCTGACGGTTGGGATTTGATCTGGGTCGGGGTGACTATGGACCGTCGATCTGTCGGTGTGCGGCTCGGATTAGAATATGGATACCGCTTCGGGTCATTAAATCTTGGCCATTGGCTGCGGATCGGGTGGCTGCGATTGCGTACCGGTTTGGGGAGGAAATAATCTAATCTCAGCCGTCTGTTTTGATCCAACGGTCGAGATTTAGAGATACCCCTTCGCGATGGTCCTTTTTCTAAAGAGCCCTCGGGATTTGGTCAAATCAACCCGCCGTCCACCGCGGGTGAAGTCTGAGTCTTAGGGAAACTTACCCCGAGCCCCCTGGGTTTCTTTGGAATTGAGGCCCAGTCCAGAACACGTTTAAATGGAGTAAATAAAATAGAAAATAGATTTTTAATATGAAAATAATTGCTAGAACTTAGATAATTCATAGAAAATCCATTTTAGCTCCAAATTGAGTCATTCCAATTCCTAAAATTTTGTAATAATATTCTCTACCATTTAGAGTCACTGTTTTGATATGAACTCTGTTAGAAAATTTATTTATCATTTAACCCTATTTCAAACACATTAAAACTTAAGAAATTCATAACTTGAATTCTATAACTCAAAAATTAATAATTCTTTTTCCTGTGATCTTATTCTAATGTGTAGATTATTATCATATAGTTTGTTCTTATGTTTGGTGTAATGTTAATTTTGCCTATACTATGTTTGCCTGTATTGCTACGACTAGCAGTGAGGATACGTATCACCTGAGGATCATCCTGGTACCTGGATTCTCAAGGCCCAGGCAAGTTGTGCCCTTGATCACTTCTTTTTACCCAGCCATGTTCTGATTAATCATAATGATCTGCATAGGTTAATTTTGATGGGACCCAACAGGTTACCTAGTTTGATTATCTTTATACCTTGTTTACCACTGATCTTTCTGGGTAGTACTTGCTAGTGCTATATGTGGTTTTGGGTATGGAGATACACATTACTATTCATGATTATACTTGTGTTATCAGTTGTTATTTATTGTTCATGTTGAGATCATTATGTTAATTGGAACATGGAGAACCACCCGGGAAAACAGTGCTACCACAAGGGTAGTATGGGATGCCCTTGGCTGATTAATTAGGAAAGCTAGTGGAAGACTACCTTACCCGAAAGGGGCAAGGGCAGTAGGGGAGAGGTCAGTGCGGGGAGGCCCTCGGGAGGATTTTGCTGCGATGGCGGTCCTGCAAGGGATTCCTGTACTGGATCTTCCTATAAACTGTAGCGGGTTTTCGGAAGCTAGTGGAACTTTGTAAAGGCCTCGTAGTGCTACCCTGCCTCACTTCCTTGGTAGAGGTGTATGGGATTCATGACCCCTTGGCAGATGGGTAACACGACTTGTGGGTAAAGATGCGCAACCTCTGCAGAGTGTAAAACTGGTATACTAGCCGTGCTCACGGTCATGAGCAGCTCGGACCCTCACATGATTAATTTATGGAACTAAATTCAATTTGTCATATGCATTGCATTGCAGGTGAAGTTGTTAACTTTTGTTCTACTATTTAATTGGGTTGGTATTTACTTATACTTAGTAATTGCTAATAAAATTTTGACCAACTTTAAAAGCAATGCTCAGCTCTAACCATCTTCTTTGGTAAGCCTTACACTTTATGAGCTCCCACCTTTGGTGAGTTCATGCACATTATTCCCCACAACTTGTTGAGCGATGAACGTATGTGAGCTCACTCTTGCTGTCTCACATACACCACAGGTCAAGAACAGGTACTGCAGGATGATGCTCATGGAGGATGCTGCGATGAGTTCGTGAGAGGTCTAGGTCGTCGTCTCCCAGTCAACTTTTGGGTTGCTGGACCGTTGTCTCCTTATAATGTAATTATTTATTTTGTATAGAACTCCTGTTATATATAAAGATGTGACATTCGATCCTGTGCCACTATACATCATATGTATGAGACTTGGTCCCAGCATACCTGGTGTTTATGTTAACCCCGGGTTTTGGACCCCTAAAAGCCGGGTGTTACAGAAGTGGTATCAGAGCAATGTTGACTGTAGGACGAAACCTAGATAGAACTGGACAACCATTGTCTACTTACCTTTGCTACTCTGATCATTTCTAAACTTATCTTAATCTTTTCTCATCTATTTCCGCTTCACTCTGATTATTCTTACCTATTCATTCTAAAGACAAATGTGGATTTCACACTTTGAAATCCTGTACCTAAAGTGACTTTTAGGAATAGGAGACCTATTCTTAGGAACAAAAACAAAACTATTTTTATAGATATCTATGAACTTGAATGTTTGTTCTTATGATACTTGTCTAATTTGGATCTTTGTTTGAGTGTGATGAGTTGTGGAGTAATGTCCACAATTGCATCTGCATATATACATAGGTATAAAAATATATTCATAAAATAACTAGACAACCTAGACTGTCCCCATTGGAACATATCTAGCTTAAGAAATTTATCTTATCCTAAAAGATCTCATTCTAACCAATTCATCTTATCTTAAAAGGATTCTCCCTTATCTTAATAGATCCATCTCATCTTAAAAGATACTCATCTTATCTTAAAAAGATTTTATCTCATCCTAATAGATCTAACTGACCTCAAAAGATTCTATCTTATCTTTATGGATCCATCTTATCCTAATAGGCATACTTATCCACCCTAGTTTAACAACCATGATCTAATACAAATCAATTAGATCTTATCTAGTCAAACTAGTCACACCAATCTAACCTGGATCTGATCAAATCTAAAGTGACTTATCAAACATGTTAGATAACACTGATGAAATAGTTTAGACTCTACCCCCATAGAACAGGACTTAACTTAGTTCACCCTGCACTAAATTAAGAATGACAGATCAACTTGGCCATATGCAACTACCTTAACCATCTGATAGTTGCATAACCCCTCAATTCTAACCTAGCAAGAAATTCTATCCTATCATAACATATCTAACTAATCTCAAAACATCCTAACATATTTTACCCTGTTGGACCTATCTAAGCCTAAACTAGTCTAATCTAGTCATATCCAATTCTTATCCTACCTAATGTGACCTGATCTATTGTGGTCTAATGTTATCTAACTTAATGTGGTCCACTTAAACAGATTAATGACACTAGTAGAAGAGATTAGACCCCACTAGCCATGTATTAACTTATCTTAGCACATTGGATCAATTCAACCATGAGCTAACCCAACCCATAGTGCCATAATGAATAGTATGACCTTCCTATTCCCACCTAATAACAAACAAAACTTTTAACCTACATCTTGTAGCCTATCTCACCCATGTATATCTCTCATCTTGACAGATTCTATCTTACCCTTGGATATTCACCTTATATGATTGGTTACCCCAATCTGGACATAAATTAAGCCCTACCAAAGAATCTATAGATTATAACCAACTACTAGCTTATCCATTCCGTTTAGTAACTTCCTTTGCAAAACTATTATCACATGCTTCTAACTTTCATGGTCAATACCAGGAAAGGAAAGATTATCACGTAACAACAAACAGAAAATGAATCCTCCAAATCCTCCACCTGTTGACCTCAATCAAGTGGTTGCTACCCAAAGACTGGTAATACAACAGTTAACAGACATGGTGACCGAAATGCAGAATCAGATAAGACAACAACGCGAGGAAATACGTCAAGCCCGCCAAGAAATAAGGCAAGCACGGCTGGAGAGACAACAACAACAACAACCTCCACCACCACCACCAGCTTCACCAAGCTACATAGATATAAATTATGATGATTTGTAAGATCTAGGTGTTACTTTAGTTAGTAGACGATATGATATTATTTTAGAAGGAACAATAAGGTCTATTGACCCAATGTTTTGTTAAAGAATTATACCTCATGCTGAGATCTCTTTGTTTGTGCATATGAGTATGCATCCTTTTTCCTTACAAATCTCGAGGACGAGATTATTTTTAAGGGGGGTAGGATTTGTAACACCCAAATTTTGGGATTGGAAATTGGTAGAAGAAATTTGAACAAAATATCATAATGTTTTGGAAATTTGGAAAATAAGAAAAATGAGGAGAAAAAAGAATTTTTCTTTTAAAGGAAACCATTTATACATCTCATGAAATAAATAAACAAGGAGAATAAAACTTAAACTAGTAATAATAAAATAGTATGGTTTATATTCACCCTTGGATTTCAATTAATACATTTGAAAAATCTGAAAACTAAAATAAAAATATAAGTTTGGATTTGAACTAGAAATAGAAAAGAAAAGGAAAGGCTATATACTTATTAAAAATAAATAAGTGATCCAAACAGTAAAGTCTAAATTCCCTTCAGGATTATATTTGATTTGAGGAACCTGAAATTCAAAGTAAAATGTGAATTGGATTTTGAATAGTTAAAATTAAATTTGAATTTGGAATAGAAAATAGAAAATAAAAAGAGAAGGGAAGAACTAAGAAAAATATTACATAAAATAAAATAAATATCCTTCACACTTATATTAATAAATTATACCTTTCAAACTGAGGACAAGTTATTCACAAAGTTGAACTCAAACTTGAATTCAAATTGGATTTGAATTGGATTTGAAAATGGGGAAAAGAAAATAGAAAAGAAAAAGAAAAAGGATACTATACCTAACTGGGCCTCGGATCCCGTTTTTGGCCCACTTAAGCTTTTCCCCTCCCGCGCAGCCCAAGTCCTCCCCGCGCGTGGCTTGCTTTGGATGCCCGGTGGGCCCGCCTCGTCAGCCTTACGCCGCGTAGCCAGCACCTGCTGTTCCACTGCCTTGTGGGCCCCATTCGTCGGCCGCACGCGCGCTCGCTCCTTCCCTCCCCTCCTCTGGTCCGCGGGCCCCGTTGCTCAGCCACACCCCTCCCTCGCGCGTCGGCCGCACTCTCGCCCTCACCTCTCACTGGCTCGCGGGACCCACGCGTCAGCTCCTTCCCTCTCCCTTGTAACAGAACCCGAGCTCGCCGGGGCAGTTGAGCTCGGCCGGGGATCTCGCCTGAAATCCGCAGACCCGCCTCGCTCGGACTCTGCCCTAGGTATAAAGCCAGACCTCCTCGCCCTATCCGCTCCACGCCAACCCCCTGGAAGCTTGGGGCGAAGCTTGGAGCTCCGCTGTGCGGCCGCCGCGTTCCACCGTGGCCACCATCAACCAGACATCGATTCATGGTATGGACCATAACCATCTCGTTCGCCTTTCCTTCTAGCGTCATGTAGGGTAGTTCGTATGGGGTTTGGGTGTCGAATTCGGGCGGGCAGCGTTGGCACCGCTTCAAATTGGTGCTCTGCCGTGGGCAGGGGCCAGTGCTCGATGGCAGCTGCAATCGGTTGGTGAAATAGATTCAGGGGGTCATCGGTTTGGCGAGGGATGAATTAATTCGGGAATGATGCTCGGATTGGTCGGATTCACATGCGCGACGGACTCGCCGTCGTGGTCACGGGCGCCGCCGTGCCTGTTGGCAATTTGGGAAGACGATGTCGCGACCGCTAGATCAGTGGCTGACGGTTGGGATTTGATCTGGGTCGGGGTGACTATGGACCGTCGATCTGTCGGTGTGCGGCTCGGATTAGAATATGGATACCGCTTCGGGTCATTAAATCTTGGCCATTGGCTGGGGATCGGGTGGCTGCGATTGCGTACCGGTTTGGGGAGGAAATAATCTAATCTCAGCCGTCTGTTTTGATCCAACGGTCGAGATTTAGAGATACCCCTTCGCGATGGTCCTTTTTCTAAAGAGCCCTCGGGATTTGGTCAAATCAACCCGCCATCCACCGCGGGTGAAGTCTGAGTCTTAGGGAAACTTACCCCGAGCCCCCTGGGTTTCTTTGGAATTGAGGCCCAGTCCAGAACACGTTTAAATGGAGTAAATAAAATAGAAAATAGATTTTTAATATGAAAATAATTGCTAGAACTTAGATAATTCATAGAAAATCCATTTTAGCTCCAAATTGAGTCATTCCAATTCCTAAAATTTTGTAATAATATTCTCTACCATTTAGAGTCACTGTTTTGATATGAACTCTGTTAGAAAATTTATTTATCATTTAACCCTATTTCAAACACATTAAAACTTAAGAAATTCATAACTTGAATTCTATAACTCAAAAATTAATAATTCTTTTTCCTGTGATCTTATTCTAATGTGTAGATTATTATCATATAGTTTGTTCTTATGTTTGGTGTAATGTTAATTTTGCCTATACTATGTTTGCCTGTATTGCTACGACTAGCAGTGAGGATACGTATCACCTGAGGATCATCCTGGTACCTGGATTCTCAAGGCCCAGGCAAGTTGTGCCCTTGATCACTTCTTTTTACCCAGCCATGTTCTGATTAATCATAATGATCTGCATAGGTTAATTTTGATGGGACCCAACAGGTTACCTAGTTTGATTATCTTTATACCTTGTTTACCACTGATCTTTCTGGGTAGTACTTGCTAGTGCTATATGTGGTTTTGGGTATGGAGATACACATTACTATTCATGATTATACTTGTGTTATCAGTTGTTATTTATTGTTCATGTTGAGATCATTATGTTAATTGGAACATGGAGAACCACCCGGGAAAACAGTGCTACCACAAGGGTAGTATGGGATGCCCTTGGCTGATTAATTAGGAAAGCTAGTGGAAGACTACCTTACCCGAAAGGGGCAAGGGCAGTAGGGGAGAGGTCAGTGCGGGGAGGCCCTCGGGAGGATTTTGCTGCGATGGCGGTCCTGCAAGGGATTCCTGTACTGGATCTTCCTATAAACTGTAGCGGGTTTTCGGAAGCTAGTGGAACTTTGTAAAGGCCTCGTAGTGCTACCCTGCCTCACTTCCTTGGTAGAGGTGTATGGGATTCATGACCCCTTGGCAGATGGGTAACACGACTTGTGGGTAAAGATGCGCAACCTCTGCAGAGTGTAAAACTGGTATACTAGCCGTGCTCACGGTCATGAGCAGCTCGGACCCTCACATGATTAATTTATGGAACTAAATTCAATTTGTCATATGCATTGCATTGCAGGTGAAGTTGTTAACTTTTGTTCTACTATTTAATTGGGTTGGTATTTACTTATACTTAGTAATTGCTAATAAAATTTTGACCAACTTTAAAAGCAATGCTCAGCTCTAACCATCTTCTTTGGTAAGCCTTACACTTTATGAGCTCCCACCTTTGGTGAGTTCATGCACATTATTCCCCACAACTTGTTGAGCGATGAACGTATGTGAGCTCACTCTTGCTGTCTCACATACACCACAGGTCAAGAACAGGTACTGCAGGATGATGCTCATGGAGGATGCTGCGATGAGTTCGTGAGAGGTCTAGGTCGTCGTCTCCCAGTCAACTTTTGGGTTGCTGGACCGTTGTCTCCTTATAATGTAATTATTTATTTTGTATAGAACTCCTGTTATATATAAAGATGTGACATTCGATCCTGTGCCACTATACATCATATGTATGAGACTTGGTCCCAGCATACCTGGTGTTTATGTTAACCCCGGGTTTTGGACCCCTAAAAGCCGGGTGTTACAGTGTTGCTTCCCATCCTTACTCTTGTGCTTTCACTGTGATATTTGTTGTAAGGGCGAGAGACTCCAACTTGTGGAGATTCCTCGCAAACGGGAAAAAGAGACAAGCAAAGAAAAGCCGTGGTATTCAAGTTGATCATTGGATCACTTGAAAGGGGTTGAGTGCAACCCTCGTCCGTTAGGACGCCACAACGTGGAGGTAGGCAAGTGTTATACTTGGCCGAACCACGGGATAAACCATTGTGTCTCTTGTGTTGTCTTTCTGTGTGATTACTGTGATTCGCAAGAGCTCGCTCTATAGCCACTTGGTTTTATTGTACTAACACTTAACCAAGTTTTGTGGCTATTAGTATTTGATTTTTACAGGATCACCTATTCACCCCCTCTCTAGGTGCTCTCAATTGGTATCAGAGTCGTTCTCTTCACAAAAGGGACTAATCGCTCGAAGAGATGGATCCTAAGGGAAAGGGGATGGTGGTCAACGATAAGGAGTAGTCCATCTTCAACGAGCCAAGGGACGATAAGCCCACTGACTCTAGCTTGAGTCATAAGAAGAAGGACGGGAAGAAGAAGAGGCGCATCAAGAAGATCGTCTACTACGATAGCGATGAGTCTTCTTCTTCCCCAAGAGATGACGATGACGAGAAAAAGAAACCGGTTAATTCAAATTTTTCATTTGATTATTCTCGTATTCCTTATAATTCCAATGCTCATTTGCTTTCTATTCCTCTTGGTAAACCTCCACACTTTGATGGAGAGGACTACGCTTTTTGCAGTCACAAAATGCGTAGTCACCTATTTTCTCTCCATCCTAGTATATGGGAGATAGTTGAAAATGGAATGCAATTTGATAGTACGGATAACCCTGTATTCATTAACGAACAAATTCATAAGAATGCACAAGCTACCACTGTTTTGTTAGCATCGTTGTGCAGGGATGAATACAACAAGGTGAGCGGCTTGGACAACGCCAAGCAAATATAGGACACCCTCAAGATATCGCATGAGGGGAACGACGCCACCATGATCACCAAAATGGAGTTGGTGGAAGGCAAGCTAGGAAGGTTTGCCATGATCAGGGGAGAGGAGCCAACTCAAACATACAACAGGCTCAAAACCCTGGTCAACAAGATCAGAAGCTATGGAAGCACGAGATGGATGGACCACGACGTTGTTCGACTTATGCTCAGGTCTTTTACTGTTATTGACCCTCATCTTGTGAACCTCATCCGTGAGAATCCTAGGTACACAAAGATGACGCCCGAGGGATACTCGGAAAGTTTGTGAGCGGGCGTATGATGGTCAAGGAAGCAAGGTATGTTGATGATGCATTGAACGGTCCAATGCCCATCTATGAGCCCTAGCCCGTTGCACTCAAGGCAACAAGCAGCAGCAGGGAGGCGCTACCTAGCAAGGTGGCACAAGTTGAGGCTATCGGGCTAAACGAAGATGAGATGGCCCTCATCATCAAGCGCTTCAAGACCGCACTAAAAGGACGCAAGGAGCATCCCAACAAGAGCAAAGCAAAGGGAAAGCGCTCCTGTTTTAAATGCGGTAAGACTGGTCATTTTATAGCAAATTGTCCCGATAACGCTAATGACCAGGAACAAGAAAAGAGCGGGAAGAGGGAGAAGAAGAAGGCCTACAAGAAGGCGAAGGGCAAGGCGCACCTTGGCAAAGAATGGGATTCGGATTGCTCTTCGTCCGACTCCAACGACGAAGGACTCACCGCCTCGGCCTTCAACAAGTCGTCTCTCTTCCCCAATGAACGCCATACTTGCCTCATGGCAAAGGAGAAAAAGGTAAGCGTTCGAGAAACCCCTAAGTATACTACTTCAAGTGATGATGATTCTAGTGACGATGAAGTAGATTATACCGATTTATTTAAGGGTTTAGATAGAGAAAAAGTAGATAAAATTTATGAGTTAATAGATGTTTTAAATGAAAAGGATAGACTTTTAGAAAAGCAAGAGGATATTTTATATGAAGAGCATGATAAATTTGTAAGTGTGCAAAAGTCTCTTGCTTTAGAGGTTAAAAGGAATGAAATGCTATCTTCTGAATTATCTGCTTGTCATGAAACTATGTCTAGCTTAAAGAGTATTAATGATGATTTAAATGCTAAGCTAGAAGTAGTTAATAAATCTAGTTCTTGTGTAGAACATGTTGTCATTTGTAATAGGTGTAAGGATTTTGATGTTGATGCATGTGTTGAGCACCTTACTTCTATTACAAAATTAAATGGTGAAGTGGCAAGTCTTAATGCCCAACTTAAGACTTGCAAAAATGACTTTGATAAGTTAAAATTTGCTAGGGATGCCTACACCGTTGGTAGACATCCCTCAATTAAGGATGGACTTGGCTTTCGAAAGGAAGCCAAGAACTTAACAAGCCAAAGGGCTCCCATTCCCAACAAGGAGAAAGGGAAGGCCCCTATGGCTAGTAGTAATCAAAAGAATCATGCTTTCATGTACAATGATAGAAAATTTTATAGAAATTCTCATTATAATAGGAGTTATAATGATTTTGACTCACATGCTATGATTGCTTCAAGTTCTAATTTTAATGGTAGGCCTAGGAGAAATTTTGTGTCTCATGCTCCTAGGAAAGTGTGTAATAAACCTACCACTGTCTTTCATGCTTGCAACACTACGTTTGTACTTTCATGTAAAAATGAAAAAGTGGTTGCTAGAAAGATGGGGTCCAAATGCAAGGGAGACAAGACTTGCATTTGGGTCCCAAAGACTATTGTAACTAACCTTGTAGGACCCAACAAGAGTTGGGTACCTAAAACCCAAGCCTAATTTGCCTTGCAGGTTTATGCATCTGGGGGCTCAAGCTGGATTATCGACAGCGGATGCATAAACCACATGACGAGGGAGAAGAAGATGTTCACCTCCTACGTCAAGAACAAAGATTCCCAAGATTCGATCATCTTTGGAGATGGGAACCAAGGCAAGGTTAAAGGACTAGGAAAGATAGACATTTCATCCGAGCATTCCATATCTAATGTGTTCTTAGTTGAATCGCTCGGGTATAATTTATTATCTGTCAGTCAACTATGTAATATAGGTTATAATTGTCTATTTACCAATGTAGATGTGTCTGTCTTTAGAAGGAGTGATGGTTCATTAGCTTTTAAGGGTGTACTAGACGGCAAACTCTACTTAGTTGATTTTTCGAAAGAGGAGGCTGATCTATATGCATGCTTAATTGATAAGACTAGCATGGGCTGGTTGTGGCATCGCCGTCTAGCACATGTTGGGATGAAGAACCTTCATAAACTTCTAAAGGGAGAACATGTGTTAGGTCTAACCAATGTATTTTTCGAAAAAGATAGACCTTGTGCAGCTTGTCAAGCAGCTTGTCAAGAATGTGATGACCACATCAAGACCTCTGGAGCTACTTCACATGGACCTCTTCGGACCCGTCGCCTACCTCAGCATCGGGGGAAGTAAGTATGGTCTTGTTATTGTTGATGATTTTTCCCGCTTCACTTGGGTATTCTTTTTGCAGGATAAATTAGAAACTCAAGGGACCCTAAAGCTGTAACACCCCCACTGGTCACACAATGGATGTTACCAAAAACTCCTCCCACTAAACTTATGCAACACAAGAAATGTAATAAAGAGAGAAAATATTGCAAAGTCCGGCAGCACCTCCCTTGAAATAGCATAACAAGGGGGAAAAACATGGAGTTCATACAGGATATAAAAGACAGATAATTCACGTAGTAGAATCTAAATGCAAAAGTGGTAAAACACATTCATGACCAAATAGAAAAAAGAGATAAGTAACTCAGCCCACCCCAAAACCGCTCAACCACCATGAAAAGCTAGAACATAGTAATTCCCTAGACTTGGCCCTCCCTGATTAACAACATTATTAAGTAGTGGTTCCTTTATTAAAGGTGTAGTGGCCGTGCTGCTACATCCCCTTTTCCCAAAGCAGAAATTAGGTACCTGCATCAAACAATGCAAGAGTGAGATGACACATCTCAGCAAGTAAACAGAGCAAACGACAAATTGGACATTGCAAACCAACTGTGCTTAAACAACCTCGTAGTTCAAAACTTTCTTCTTGAATATTAAATTGCAGCAAGTAAACAAGTAACTAATTACTTAACGCCAAGAAGAATCACAATGTAAAAATCTACATTATCCACATCCACATAATAGATTCCACACCTCTCCCATGAATGTACATGGCTACAGATGCAATAATGAATTCTGCCTTCATATCTCTAAGGATATGAAGCTGCATCATACCCCTTCTCGGGCAATATATGATGCTCAATGTACCGATACGGTCGGACCATAAGATCACGACGAACTTCCATGCAATGAATAATGAATGCATTATGCATGACAACAACATGAGTTCATCCCAAGTAAAATGTGCTAGACATATACCTCCACCCATTCCACATAATAACCAATTGAGTAACATGGTCAACCACAGACTCCACATATGTAATCAATAAAACATGAATATCTTCAAACGATGGTACTCAATTAAAAGTATGAATACGAACACAACAGCACAACATAATCAAGTATAAGACTCTTCATTCGACAGACAGAATAACCATCACTGTTTTACTTGCCTTCACCGGAAGTTTGGGCAAATCCTTAAGTACCGTCCGGAAGTCCACCACCTGTTTTTGACACCCAACTTAGTGCACAATATCACATAATAAGCCCAAAAACAACGCCGCACCTACGCGCAGTCTCAAACCCCACCGCGGGTAACAATTCTCCCCACACCCACCAAACTGCAGCGGCGCTGCTTAACAATTCCATAACTTTAAAATTAAGGCAGCAGTGGTGACAAACAAAAACTCGAGAGACAACTACATAAAATTCCCCACAAGTTTTGTATACAATTTATGATTAAATTCTAACATCTAATTACCCCTAAACGGTCCACAAGATAAACCCTGCAATCTGTTTTTTTCTCTTTTGGGTAGCGACATACCCGGATTCAAACAGCAATAACTTTTAAAATATAATTCCGAATCGAGCGCATAAGTACTTGTTGGAAAGGTAAGACAAAGCCCTACATGACTCTCAAAACGATTCCCATTAATTCCCCACGAAAAATGCCCAGAAACTGCTAGAACTACTGCTGTTCGTCCACCACCTAAAATTCTGGACAGCCCCTCTACCCAATCGCATACACAACATCTAACCAATTGGATTGCAGCACAAATGAACAAGAGATAAACACAAAAATCACCTTGGGTTCTCCCCCTTTCCTTCCTCCCTTCTTCCCTCCACCGAAAACAATTGAAGATTTGCACCACGCGACGTAGATCCGAGCGGCAAGGAATGGCACCTTGGGAGGAGGAGATGGGGGGCGGCGGCTAGGGTTAGGTGTGTAGCTGCAAGGGTTTGAGAGAGGAGGAGATGGGAGGGGGGGCGGCAGCCAAAGGGTAGGGGGAATGGGGGGGCGGCTGCACAAAGGGGGGGTTAGGGGGAAAAGGGCGGCTAGGGTTAGGGAAGGTTAGTGGGCCGAATCACGAATCGCGGCCCAACTCGCCCACGCGACAGCTCCCGACCTCGTCGCAAGTGCCTAACCAAACAAATTCTACTACCCTACTGGTGAATGATTTTTCCACAAATTCCAAATCCCCAAAACGCAACAACCGAATGAGAAAAAAAAACAAAAAGAATAACCTCCAACTTCTCTTCTTTGTAAACCGGGTATCACACTCTACCCCCCTTAAAAAGAATTTGACCTCGAATTCTGATGCTTCTATCGGAACGACAAAAGGAAAGATTAATGCATCAACAACACTTACCCACAACAAAAAGTTCCGGATGCTTCTGCCGCATCAGCTCCTCAAGTTCCCACGTAGCCTCGCGCTCAGAATGATTAGTCCATAAGACCTTGACATACTTAATTGATCTCTTCCTCAATACACGCTCCGAGAATTCCAATATACGCACCGAACGACACTCCAAAGTCAGATCCTGCTGCACAGCAATTGGTTCCATCTCAATCTAATGGTCCGAATCCCGCAAGAACTTCCTCAACATAGAGACATGAAAAACCGGGTGTACCCCTGCCATGGAATCCGGCAGTAGCAAGCGATAAGCCAGGCTGCCCACTCGGGCCAAGATAGTGAACGGTCCAATGTATCTCGGGTTGAGCTTTCCAGAGACACCGAACGGAACAACTCCTTTAGTAGGTGATACCCTGAGAAGGACTTGGTCACCCACAGCAAATTCCAGATCCCGCCTCCTCACATCAGCATAACTCTTCTGACGGCTCTGAGCTGCCAAAATATTCTGACGAATTTCCCGAACCTTTTCAGAAGTCTGCTAAACCCAATCAGGACCAACCAGGGATCTCTCTCCCAAAGTCTCCTAGCACAGAGGGGAGATACACCGCCTGCCATACAAAGCCTCAAATGGTGCCATCTTGATGCTAGCCTGGTAGCTGTTGTTATAAGCAAACTCTGCCAATGCAAGATGATCCTCCCAGTTACCCTTCCATGATAGAACACAAGCACGCAACATATCGTCCAAGGTTTGGATTGTTTGCTCTGACTGACCATCAGTCTGAGGGTGAAAAGCGACACTAAGTGAAAGCTTGTGCCTAATGCATTGTGAAGACTCTCCCAGAATTTGGATACAAATTTGGAGTCTCGATCAGAAACAATAGACTTAGGTACCCCGTGAAGCCTGACTACTTCTTTCATATACAAGGGAACCAAATCTGAAGCTGAATTTGTGGTCTTCATGGGAATAAAATGCGCAGACTTAATCAAGCGATCCACTACCACCCATATAGCATCCCTGCCACGAGGGGAACGAGGTAGACCCACCACAAAATCCATGGTGATATGCTCCCATTTCCACTCTGGAATTTCCAATGGCTTCAGTAAACCTGCAGGCCGCTTATGCTCGGCCTTCACGCGCTGACATACTTCACAGGCGGCCACATACTTAGAAACGTCAACCTTCATCCGCTTCCACCAGAAGTTTTGCTTCAAGTCTCGGTACATTTTGGTTTCGCCAGGGTGAACGGTGTAAGGTGTTTTATGAGCTTCTCTCAAGATATCCATCTTCACCTCTGAATTCTGAAGCACACAAAGATGGCCCCTGAAACGAACCAAATCATTCTCATCAATGGTGAACTCCCGTGGTTTACCATCACCAACTCTCTTTCGAGCTTCCTGCAATAGACGATCCTGCTGCTGAGCCGCACGCACTCTCTCCATGAGAGAGGATTGAATAAGCATCCGAGTCTCCTCGCTAGCGGTGCCGACATAACACAAAGCGATCCCCAAATGGTCCAGATCAGCGATCAACGACAAGGCCACCTTTGGAACCTCGGACCTACTAAGGGCATCAACCACTACATTAGCCTTCCCCGGGTGATAGTGAATGGACAAATCATAATCCTTAATCAATTCAAGCCACCAACGCTGCCTCAAATTCAGCTCCTTCTGAGTAAAAATATACTTGAGACTTTTATGATCGGTGTAAATGTCACAAGCCTCGCCATAAAGATAATGCCTCCATGACTTTAGAGCAAAAACCACCGCGTCCAATTCAAGATCATGAGTTGGGTAATTCCCCTCATGCTTCCTCAACTGCCTTGAGCCATAAGCAATCACTCTGGCTTCCTGCATCAACACACAACCAAGACGAATACGCGAAGCATCCGTATAAACTGTGAAACGCTTACCGCTCTCAGGCAAAGCTAGGATAGGGGTGTCCACCAACTTGATCTTCAATGTCTGATAACTGACCTCGCAATCACCGGACCAGTCGAAGAGAACACCCTTCTCCAAGAGTCTAGTCAAAGGCTTAGCAATGCTGGAAAAATTTGGTACGAAGCGTCGATAATATCCAGCGAGCCCCAAGAAACTTCGGATTTCAGAGACACTAGAGGGTCTCTTCCACTCCACCACAGCCGCAACATTCTTGGGATCAACCGCAATGCCCTGTTGATTAATCACATGCCCCAGGAAAGCCACTTCGGACAGCCAAAAGGCACACTTCGTCAACTTGCCATAGAACTGATTCTTCCTTAGAGCACCCAGAACGAGACGGAGATGTTGCTCATGCTCGGCCTTGGACTTGGAATAAATCAGAATATCATCCAGGAACACGACCACGAAGTCGTCCAGGAATTCATGCAACATCCTATTCATTGCTTCCATAAAAGTAGCAGGGGCATTAGTTAAGCTAAAAGACATGACTATGAACTCATAATGCCCATACCTGGTGCAAAAAGCGGTCTTCTCAATATCCTCCTCACGAATCCTCAATTGATGATAACCCGAGTTCAAATCAATTTTGGAGAACACCTGGGCACCCCTCAACTGTTCAAAGAGGACCTCAATACGGGGAAGCGGATATTTATTCTTGATTGTCACTTGATTCAAAGCGTGATAATCCACACACAGTCACTTGCTTTTATCCTTCTTCTCAACAAACAATACTGGGGAAGCCCATGGAGACCTGCTAGGCCTAATGAAACCCTTAGCCAGCAGATCATCCAATTGCCGCTTCAATTCAACCTGCTCCTTTGGGGCCATTCGATACGGGGCCTTATGAATAGGTTGCGTACCCAGAATCAGCTTAATCTCAAAAGCTACATCGCGCTCCGGAGGAATGCCTGGAAGCTCTACCGAAAACACGTCAGCAAAGTCACACACCACCCGGATGTCCTGCACCCGCAAGGCAGCCTCACCCTCCACCACCATGGAGAAAAAGATCCCCGACTTCCTTGACCGACGATCTGGAAGCAATTGCGCCAACAAGGATAACATGAACTTTGGGGAACTTCCCAAGAATACCACCTCCTTACCCGACGGCGCCTGCAATAACATTGTCTTCCAAAAACATGATATATCTGCGCGATACTAGGATAACCAATCCATACCCAAGATAACATCGAATGCCCCCAAGGAAATCACCACCAGATTGGCCGAAAAGACCTCATCAGCAAGAATGACAGAACACCCCTGACAAACTGAACAACTACTAATGGAGCCATTAGCAGAACTAACAAAAATTGGGTGACCCAACCTCTGCACTGAAAGACCAGCCCGTGACACAAAATCCTCCGAAACAAATGAATAGCTAGCGCCAGAGTCAAAAAGAGCATGGGCCGCAAACGAATCAACTGAAATCGTACCTGTCACCACGTCTCCTTGCTCTCTGCCATCCGCAGTGGGTAGCACATAAGCTCCAGAAATACCCGCAGAAGAGGAAGCTCCCGGAGTGAAATTAACAGAAGAACCCCACTGAGCCGTCGGGTGAGGCAGACTTGGAGCTCCAAACTGAGACGGCATAGGAGTAGACGGTGCAGGAGTAGGCGCGGCCTGATACTGAGGAAAACCCTGCATCGGCACGAACTGAGAAGTCCCAGGCACATAAAGCTGCTGCGGAGGAAGAGGAACTGAAAACTGCTGCTCAGCACTTGACATCATGTTGATAGTACCCTGAGAAGAGGAGGAAGTCACCGGCTCCCATCTGAGCTTCCCATTAGGATTCCTCCTACACACCACATCCTTGTGGTCCTGACTGCAAATAGAACACCTGCCACTCCACTGGCACTCTGCACGGCGATGCGCATCACCACAACGGAAACACACTAGCCCCAGCCCAGGCTTAGGAACAGCCAGAAACCTCTGAGTACTTCCTCACGAAGTACCCGAGTCAGAAGATTTGCCACGGTAAGGATGGTGGCGCTGATGCTGAGACTTGCCCTTCTTATGGGCTGGACCTCCCGTGTTGCCCCTCCTCGTGTCCTGGCCACAAGGCTAATCAACACCCGAAGACTTCTGTGACTCCATGGTATACTGGTGTTGCATCTCCACACCCAGTTCCTGCTCCACCGTAGTACGGAAGTCCACCAACGGAAAGGCTCCCAGTGCATGCCTGATAGAAGGTTTCATACCCTGACGGAACTGGCTCGCCTTTTCCATCTCATTATAAGCCACATGAGGGACAAAGCGGACCATCTTGTTGAAGCCCACTTCATACTCGGTGATAGACTTCTTCTCCTGCTTGTAGGACTGCAAATCAATCTTCATTTTCTCCAGGAAGGTGACCGGGTAGAATCTCCTTTCAAACTGCCTGATGAAGACATCCCAAGACAGGACTCCTGGTGAGGAGGAGTGCGCTGCCTGCACGCCTCTCCACCAAATTTGAGCCTCTCCCTTCAGCAGCTGTGTGCCAAAGCGAACCCGATCTCCATACACAATCTCGAAGACATTCATCTTATCCTCCACGTAAGTCAACCAATCTGCCGCTTCGACCGGAGTACCACTGCCATCAAAAGAATCCAACTTCATGCCCATCCACTACATCAGAGAAAGACCACTGACTGGAAGAGGCACCTCGGCCCCGCCACCTGGAACAGCACCCGCAGGGATAGCGCCCCCGGGTACTTCTCCACCACCAGCACCCTGAGCAGCACCCGCAGGGGCAACAGGAATGGCTTGCCTCAGAAGGGCCAACTCCTGCTGCATGGCCTGCATCGCGGCTAACATTGCCACCGGACTCATCGAGTCCCCACTAGGAACTTGCGGACTACCCTAAGCCCTACGAGGCGGCATAGCTGCAGTCACATGGATGAGAATAATAAGTAAATAAGATTGGCACAGCATCTCTTCAGATAATGTCAAACTAGCACAGACAATAACATAACATATCAATAGTAAGGCAGAAATCCCATCCTACATGTGTAGTATGTCAATTTATTATTACTCCACTTGCTAGGACCTACAGCCTATTACTTTGATACCAACTGTAACACCCCCACTGGTCACACACATTGGATGTTACCAAAAACTCCTCCCACTAAACTTATGCAACACAAGAAATGTAATAAAGAGAGAAAATATTGCAAAGTCCGGCAGCACCTCCCTTGAAATAGCATAACAAGGGGGAAAAACATGGAGTTCATACAGGATATAAAAGACAGATAATTCACGTAGTAGAATCTAAATGCAAAAGTGGTAAAACACATTCATGACCAAATAGAAAAAAGAGATAAGTAACTCAGCCCACCCCAAAACCGCTCAACCACCATGAAAAGCTAGAACATAGTAATTCCCTAGACTTGGCCCTCCCTAATTAACAACATTATTAAGTAGTGGTTCCTTTATTAAAGGTGTAGTGGCCGTGCTGCTACATCCCTCTTTTCCCAAAGCAGAAATTAGGTGCCTGCATCAAACAATGCAAGAGTGAGATGACACATCTCAGCAAGTAAACAGAGCAAACAACAAATTGGACATTGTAAACCAACTGTGCTTAAACAACCTCGTAGTTCAAAACTTTCTTCTTGAATATTAAATTGCAGCAAGTAAGCAAGTAACTAATTACTTAACGCCAAGAAGAATCACAATGTAAAAATCCACATTATCCACATCCACATAATAGATTCCACACCTCTCCCATGAATGCACATGGCTACAGATGCAATAATGACTTTTGCCTTCATATCTCTAAGGATATGAAGCTGCATCATACCCCTTCTCGGGCAACATATGATGCTCAATGTACCAGTACGGTTGGACCATAAGATCATGACGAACTTCCATGCAATAAATAATGAATGCATTATGCATGACAACAACATGAGTTCATCCCAAGTAAAATGTGCTAGACATATACCTCCACCCATTCCTCACAATAACCACTTGAGTAACATGGTCAACCACAGACTCCACATATGTAATCAATAAAACATGAATATCTTTAAACGATGGTACTCAATTAAAAGTATGAATACGAACACAACAGCACAACATAATAAAGTATAAGACTCTTCATTCGACAGACAGAATAACCATCACTGTTTTACTTGCCTTCACCGGAAGTTTGGGCAAATCCTTAAGTACGGTCCGGAAGTCCACCACCTGTTTTTGACACCCAACTTAGTGCACCAATATCACATAATAAGCCCAAAAACAACGTCGCACCTACGCACAGTCTCAAACCCCGCCGCGGGTAACAATTCTCCCAACACCCACCAAACTGCAGCGGCGCTGCTTAACAATTCCATAACTTTAAAATTAAGGCAGCAGTGGTGACATACAAAAACTCCAGAGACAACTACATAAAATTCCCCACAAGTTTTGTATATAATTTATGATTAAATTCTAACATCTAATTACCCCTAAACGGTCCACAAGATAAACCCTGCAATCTGTTTTTTCTATTTTGGGCAGCGACATACCCGGATTCAAACAGCGATAACTTTTAAAATATAATTCCGAATCGAGCGCATAAGTACTTGTTGGAAAGGTAAGACAAAGCCCTACATGATTCTCAAACTGATTCTCATTAATTCCCCACGAAAAATGCCCAGAAACTGCTAGAACTACTGTTGTTCGTCCACCACCTAAAATTCTGGACAACCCCTCTACCCAATCGCATACGCAACATCTAGTCAATTGGATTGCAGCACAAATGAACAAGAGATAAACACAAAAATCACCTTGGGTTCTCCCCCTTTCCTTCCTCCCTTCTTCCCTCCACCGAAAACAATTGAAGATTTGCACCACGCGACGTAGATCCGAGCGGCAAGGAATGGCACCTTGGGAGAAGGAGATGGGGGGCGGCTAGGGTTAGGTGTGTAGCTGCAAGGGTTTGAGAGAGGAGGAGATGGGAGGGGGGGCGGCGGCCAAAGGGTAGGGGGAATGGGGGGCGGCTGCACAAAGGGGGGTTAGGGGGAAAAGGGCGGCTAGGGTTAGGGAAGGTTAGTGGGCCAAATCACGAATCGCGGCCCAACTCGCCCACGCGACAGCTCCCGACCTCGTCGCAAGCGCCTAACCAAACAAATTCTACTGCCCTACTGGTGAATGATTTTTCCACAAATTCCAAATCCCCAAAACGCAACAACCGAATGAGAAAAAAAAAGAATAACCTCCAACTTCTCTTCTTTGCAAACCGGGTATCACAAAAGCGCTTTCTAAGGAGAGCTCAAAACGAATTTGAGCTCAAGGTGAAGAAGATTAGAAGCGACAACGGGTCCGAGTTCAAGAACTTACAAATGGAGGAGTACCTTGAGGAGGACGGAATCAAGCACGAGTTCTCCGCTCCCTACACACCACAGCAAAATGGTGTGGTAGAGAGAAAGAACAGGACACTTATCGACATGGCGAGGACGATGCTTGGAGAATTCAAGACGCCCGAGCGGTTTTGGTCGGAAGCTGTGAACACAGCTTGCCATGCCATAAACCGGGTCTACCTTCATCGCCTCCTCAAGAAGACCTCGTATGAACTTCTAACCGGTAACAAACCCAACGTTTCATACTTTCATGTATTTGGAAGCAAATGTTATATTTTAGTAAAGAAAGGTAGAAATTCCAAATTTGCTCCCAAAGCTGTAGAAGGGTTTTCGCTAGGTTATGACTCAAATACAAAGCCGTATAGGGTCTTCAACAAATCATCGGGTTTGGTTGAAGTCTCTAGCAACGTTGTATTTGATGAAACTAATGGCTCTCCAAGAGAGCAAGTTGATCTTGATGATGTAGATGAAGATGACGTTCCAACAGCCGCAATTCGCACCATGGCGATTGGAGATGTGCGACCACAGGAACAACAAGAGCAAGATCAACCCTCTTCCTCAATGATGGTGCACCCCCAACTCAAGATGATGAACAGGTTCCTCAAGAGGAGGCGTGTGATCAAGGGTGAGCACAAGAAGACCAAGTTATGGAGGAAGAAGCACCACGGGCCCCTCCAACTCAAGTCCGAGCGACGATTCAAAGGAATCATCCCGTCGACCAGATTTTGGGTGATATAAGCAAGGGAGTAACTACTCGCTCAAGATTAGCTAACTTTTGTGAGCATTACTCATTTGTCTCTTCTATTGAGCCTTTCAGGGTAGAAGAGGCCTTGCAAGATCCGGACTGGGTGTTGGCCGTGCAGGAAGAGCTCAACAACTTCAAGAGGAATGAAGTTTGGAGCCTGGTGCCACGTCCCAAGCAAAACGTTGTGGGAACCAAGTGGGTGTTCCACAACAAGCAAGACGAGCATGGGGTGGTGACACGGAACAAGGCTCGACTTGTGGCAAAAGGGTATGCCCAAGTCGAAGGTTTGGATTTCGAGGAGACTTTTGCTCCTGTGGCTAGGCTAGAGTCTATTCACATTCTATTAGCCTATGTCGCTCACCACTCTTTCAGGTTATTCCAAATGGATGTGAAGAGCGCTTTCCTCAACGGGCCAATCAAGGAGGAGGTGTACGTGGAGCAACCCCCTGGCTTTGAGGATGAACGGTACCCCGACCATGTGTGTAAGCTCTCTAAGGCGCTCTATGGACTTAAGCAAGCCCCAAGAGCATGGTATGAATGCCTTAGAGATTTCCTAATTGCTAATGCTTTCAAGGTTGGGAAAGCCGATCCAACTCTTTTCACTAAGACTTGTGATGGTGACCTATTCGTGTGCCAAATTTATGTCGATGACATAATATTTGGTTCTACTAACCAAAAGTCTTGTGAGGAGTTTAGCAGGGTGATGACACAGAAATTTGAGATGTCGATGATGGGCGAGTTGAACTACTTCCTTGGGTTTCAAGGACGGCACCTTCATCTCCCAAATGAAGTACACGCAAGACCTGCTCAAGCGGTTCGGGATGAAGAATGCCAAGCCCGCGAAGACACCAATGGGAACCGACGGACATGTCGACCTCAACAAAGGAGGTAAGTCCGTTGATCAAAAGGCATACCGGTCTATGATAGGTTCCTTGCTTTATTTATGTGGTAGTAGACCAGATATTATGCTTAGCGTTTGCATGTGTGCTAGATATCAATCCGACCCAAGGGAATGTCACCTTATGGCCGTTAAGCAGATTCTTAGATATTTAGTTGCTATGCCTTGCTTCGGGATCTGGTATCCAAAGGGGTCTACCTTTGACTTGATTGGATATTCAGACTCCGATTATGCCGGGTGCAAGGTTGATAGGAAGAGTACATCAGGGACGTGCCAATTCCTAGGAAGGTCCCTGGTGTCTTGGAGTTCAAAGAAACAAACTTCCGTTGCCCTATCCACCGTTGAGGCCGAGTATGTTGCCGCAGGACAGTGTTGCGCACAACTACTTTGGATGAGGCAAACCCTCCGGGACTTTGGCTACAATCTGAGCAAAGTCCCACTCCTATGTGACAATGAGAGTGCAATCCGCATGGCGGATAATCCTGTTGAACATAGCCGCACTAAGCACATAGACATCTGGCATCACTTCCTGAGAGACCACCAGCAAAAGGGGGATATCGAGGTGTACCATATTAACACCGAGAACCAGCTAGCCGATATCTTCACTAAGCCTTTAGATGAGAAAAGGTTTTGCAAGTTGCATAGTGAGCTAAATGTCTTAGATTCGCGTAACTTGGATTGATCTATAGCATACATGTGTTTTATGCCTTTGGTCATGTAATTTATGCATTTCAATCTATTTTTGTTCATTTGTGGTGCTCAAGTTGTACACATGATCCCCGGACCTCACAAGTCCGTTTGCAAGTGATGCACTTACTTAGGGGGAGGCATGCTACAACTTGACCCTTTGAGACTAACCTTGTGTTTGAGTTTACTTGTTTTAGTCTCAAAAGTGGATTGAAAGGGAAAGGTGAACTTGGACCATGCAAAGACTTCCACTACACTCCGGTATTCACTCCAAGTTCATATCTATGCTCTTATTACCTTTTTGCTCGTAATTGACAATTTTGGTGAAGCAATGGGGTTAAAGGGCCAAGAATGATCCCGTTTTGGTGCTTAATGCCAAAGGGGGAGAAATTAAGGCCAAAGCAAATGGATCAGCTACCACTTGAGAATTTTGAAAATAGTAGAGTTAGAACTTTTGATTTGTCAAAATACTCTTATTGTCAAAATTTGGCCTCTTGTGGGGAGAATTTATGATTATGGGAAAAAGGGGGAGTTTTTGGATCTTTGATCAATTTCACTCTTGGATTATGCCTAAACAAGTGTGTTTGACTTAGAGATAGGAAATTGAATTTGATTTGCAAAAACAAACCAAGTGGTGGCAAAGTATGATCCAAATATGCCAAATTAGAATAAAAAACAATTTGGTTCTCTTTTGCATTGATATTGCATTTCTTTTGGTTGCTTTTGGATGTGTTGGCATAAATCACCAAAAAGGGGGAGATTGAAAGGGAAATGTGCCCTTGGGCCATTTCTAAAGTGTTTTGGTGATTAAGTGCCCAACACATATTCTCTAAGTGTTAATTTGTGCCAAAGATTGAAGAAGTGCAAATCAAGTAACAAGGTACGTTTCTAGACTTAGTACATTGATTTGGGTACTAATGTATTGTGTCTAAGTGCTAGAAACAGGAAAAAAAGTGATTGGAAAAGAGTTGGCTGTGCTTGGTCTAGGTGCACCGGACTGTGCGGTGGTGCACCGGACAGTGTCCGGTGCACCAGGCCAGTCTCGGTGAACAGGCCACTCTCGGGACTCGACGGCGGCGTACGGCTATTATTCATCGGACTGTTCGATGGTGCACCGGACTGTCCGGTGAGTCGTCCGCGGCGAAGTCGTCGCTCTCGGGAAAAGTTCAACGGTGTACAGGTATAATTCACCGGACTGTCTGGTGGAGCACCGGACTGTCCGGTGAGCCAACGATCGACTGCGCCAACGGTCGGCCGCGCAATCTTCGCGCGATGCGTGGGCGCGCCAACGGTCGGCAGGGGGCACCGGACTGTCCGGTGTGCACCGTACAGTGTTCAGTGCGCCAACTGCCACGAATCTGCAACGGTCGAATGCGCCAGAAAAGGAAGAAGATCACGCACTGAACAACTACAGTGACTGTCCGGTGGCGCACCGAACTGTCCGGTGCGCCACCCGACAGAAGGCAAGATTAGCCTTCCAAGATTGCCTCCAACGGCTCCTAGCTGCCTTGGGGTTATAAAAGGGACCCCTAGGCGCATGGAGGAGTCACCCAAGCATACTTTGAGCATTCTAAGTCTTCCACACTCTGTCTCCACGCACTTGATCGACAGTGTTAGTGATTTGAGCTCCGTTCTAGTTGTGAACTCGTTGTGCTTCATTTGAGCTCAAGTCTTGGCTTGTGTGCGTGTGTGTTGCTGCGGATTTGTGTGTGTTGCTTCCCATCCTTACTCTTGTGCTTTCACTGTGATCTTTGTTGTAAGGGTGAGAGACTCCAACTTGTGGAGATTCCTCGCAAACAGGAAAAAGAGACAAGCATAGAAAAGTCGTGGTATTCAAGTTGATCATTGGATCACTTGAAAGGGGTTGAATGCAACCCTCGTCCATTGGGACGCCACAACGTGGAGGTAGGCAAGTGTTATACTTGGCCGAACCACGGAATAAACCACTGTGTCTCTTGTGTTGTCTTTCTGTGTGATTATTGTGATTCACAAGAGCTCGCTCTATAGCCACTTGGTTTTATCGTACTAACACTTAACCAAGTTTTGTGGCTATTAGTATTTGATTTTTACAGGATCACCTATTCACCCCCTCCTCTAGGTGCTCTCAACTCATCAAGCATGGTCCTTGCCATATCTAAAAGAGTTTTATTCTTCCTCTCTACTACACCATTTTGTTGAGGTGTGTAGGGAGAAAAGAACTCATGCTTGATGCCTTCCTCCTCAAGAAATCCTTCGATTTGTGATTCTTGAACTCTGTTCCATTATCGCTTCTAATCTTTTTGATTCTCAATCCAAACTCGTTTTGAGCCCGTCTCAAGAATCTCTTTAAGGTCTCTTGGGTTTGAGATTTTTCCTGCAAAAAAATACCCAAGTGAAGCGAGAATAACCATCCACAATGACAAGATAGTACTTACTCCCGCCGATGCTTATATAAGCGATCGGGCCGAATAGATCCATGTGGAGTAGCTCAAGCGGCCTGTCGGTCGTCATGATGTTCTTGTGTGGATGATGAGCTCCAACTTGCTTTCCTGCTTGACATGCGCTACAAATCATGTCTTTCTCAAAATGAACATTTGTTAGTCCTAAAATGTGTTCTCCCTTTAGAAGCTTGTGAAGATTCTTCATTCCAACATGGGCAAGTCGGCGATGCCAGAGTCAACCCATATTAGTCTTAGAAATTAAACAAGTGTCAAGTTCAGCAATGTTATCATTAAAATCAACTAAATATAGCTGACCATCTAACACCCCTTTAAATGCTAGTGAATCATCTTTTCTTCAAAGGATTGGGTAAAATTGCTATATCACCTAACCATTCCATTTATAATGTATTTCTTATAGAATCTCTAGGTTACAACTTGTTTTTTGTGTCTCAATTATGCAAAATGGGTAACAATTGTTTATTTACTGATATAGATGTTACCATCTTTAGAAGAAATGATGATTCACTAGCTTTTAGAGGAGTGTTAAATGGACAACTATATTTAGTTGATTTCACTTATGACAATGCTGAACTAGACACTTGCCTGATTGCTAAGACTAATATGCGTTGGCTCTGGCATCGCCGACTTACCCATGTTGGGATGAAGAATCTTCACAAATAGGACTAACCAATGTTCATTTTGAGAAAGACAGGATTTATAGTGCATGTCAAGCAGGATTTGTAGTTCATCATCCACACAAGAACATCATGACGACCGAGAGGCCACTTGAGCTACTCCACATGGATCTATTCGACCCGATTGCTTACATAAGCATCGATGGGAGTAAGTATTGTCTTATAATTGTGGATGACTATTCTTGCTTCACTTGGGTGTTCTTTTTGCAGGAAAATCACTAACCCAAGAGACCTTAAAGAAATTCTTGAGATGGGCTCAAAATGACTTTGAATTGAAAATCAAAAAGATCAGAAGCGACAATGGAACGGAGTTCAAGAACTCTCAAATTGAAGGATTTCTTGAGGAGGGGGGCATTAAGCATGAGTTCTCTTCTCCCTACACACCTCAACAAAACAGTATTGTGGAGAGAAAGAATAGAACACTTATGGATATGGTAAGGACCATGCTTTAGGAATACAAGACATCAGATCAGTTTTGGGCGGAGGTGATTAACACGCATGCTACTCCATCAACTGGTTGTATCTTCACCGAATTCTCAAGAAAAAAGCCCAATATTTTTTATTTTTGAGTCTTAGGGAGCAAATGATTTATTCATGTTAAAAGAGGCAGAAATTCAAAATTTGCTCCTAAAGCAGTAGAAGTTTTTTTACTTGGTTATGAGGGAGGCAAGGAAGGCCCTTCCAAATCAAAGAAGAGTATCCTACCAAAAGACATCGAGAAGGGCCAGAAGAATGTGTAAAATCATCTTGGAAAACTCGACCAAAAGGAGAAATCTGACAAACAAGATCCCCTTAGGCATCCAAAACCCAAGAAAGGCCTTTTTAAAAGTGCACTTCATAGTCATCCTCAAGGAGTTACAAAACAAAAGGCAGTTTGAAATGCAAAATCAAAACCAAAGCAATATCCTTGAGAACAAAACTCTTGTTCACTCGAATGGAGCCATGAGAGGCAATCTTACCTCTTGACTTATTGCCAAATGTGATATATTCCTTACCAATCACTGGGTCAAAGCTAGAGAACCATATGTTGCTTCTGGTCATGTGGCACGAACAGCCGAAATCTATGAGCCAAATGTTATCCAGGCCTCCATCCTGCATCAATAGAAAGACATGAGCAAATGGTACAACACTAGGGTTAGGATACTAACAATAATACCAGTGTTATGGCATTTGCCCCTGGAAAGTGTTAGGGAAAACACCAAACATCCCCGGTCTTGAAGGGGGAAAGAGATCACCACGAGAAGGAAAATGTGGTCTACTGAGTAAGTAAGAACTAAAGCCACTGCCACAGGGTCCTTGGCAATATGGCACACAACCAATACCCCACCGGGCACAACCATCACATGGTCTCACTGCCTAAGGCCTAGAAGCAAGAGGCAAAGCACCTCTAGACCTTGCAGGACGTGTTCAAATAGAAAGATCATAAACACCATGAGAGAGGTGGTTCATGTTCTTTCTGCTCGCTCAAAAACCTGTCACTCATCTCTCTCCCTCCTAAAGCATAAAGCAGTCAGATGCCCATCCGTCTCACAATACTCAGACTAGAACCTCACCTCTCTCTTAGGTGGATTTTGTTTGTGAGAGGGGGCTTTATTTTTGGGTGGTTGGGCCATTGGGGGGACACTGGAAATATCGGGAAGGGTATCAAGTGTGTTCCTGAGTTTGTTAGGTTTATAAACTCACACTTGTTTCTTAGGAGGGGCTCTCACGTGCTCCTCAATCATAACATCCCTCATAGGGGTTATAGGCTTAGGTGGGGTGATTTTGATAAGCTTGGGAGTGGTTGTAGGTTTCTCTGATGGTTTCAATCCACTCCACTCACCAACCTTGCCAAGCTCAGCGTCCCTCCTAGACCTTAAAGCAAAGCCTATTCTTGATTCACCAGTTCTCATCTTGAACTAATTGACGACCATGCCCAACTAGGGCTCACTGCACGACACCCAGCTCAAGACCGACCGAAGTTATGTGTTTGCTTCATCGATCCAGGTCATGTCATGTTTGTAGGAATTGAGAGTAGACTACAAACCCTCACAAAGTGCACACTACACAGGTACAGGGGCACTCACTGAGCTAGCCTTCTCAAGCAAGGTTATCCTAACATTTCTCTCTGCTACCTCAGTATGCAAGCCAAGACAAGCGATACAAACACCAAACAAGCTAGACCTGGGGTCTCAACTCATTGCGCTCATCTAGCAAGGTGACATACTTGGTCTGCAAGGTTGTGATGTTCGACATGTGTAGAGCGCACTCATCACATTCTATCTCAACAAACACCACAACTGAAGCTCTAGCAGACTCAAGCTCCTTAAGTGTGCTCTCATATTTGAATATAAGATCTTTCCTCTCACGAGCAGCAAGCCTAAGAAACTTATCCTGACTAGCCAAAGCAACCTTCAGCTCCTCTACCTCAGCGGCGAGATCATCGGCGGAGTATGATACCTCAAAAACAAAGCCATCGCCGCCCATCGCATGATCACCAAGGGCCATGGTGCAAAGGTCACATGCGATGTCGGTGATGAAGCACATCCTGTCAGCTTGTTCTCGACCCACATGTTAGTCTCCTCGCCGATCGAGGAAGACGTTGCATTGTTGGAGTCGTGGTCGAGGTCGCTGAGGGAGGCAAGGAAGGCACGTTCCTTGATCTTGGCCTTCTGGAGGTACTTCTTGAGCGCCTATTTGTCGAATCCTTCCTTGGACTTATACTTGTTAGAGGTGTACTCCCACTTGCCCTTGCGTCAACTAGAGTGGTCGTGAGGGCTAGCCTAAGACTTTCCCTTCTGGGGGCAACTAGCAATGAAGTGATCGGGGTCACCGCAGTTGAAGCATCCATCCCTCGACCTGCCACACCACTGGTTCTAGCGGTTGTTGTGGAACCGCGTGAACCGGCTAGCCATAAGTGCCAGCTCCTCATCCCCAAGGCTCTCCACCTGCTCCTCTGTAATGGCCAACAAAGAAGATAGAGCAAACAAAGTAGGTGAGGGGTTACTAGCAGAACCACCTCCAGAGACTAGGACCATTGTGGATGCACCAGGGTTCTCGATTTTGGCCTAGGTCTGGTGGCCAATCTCGTGGACTTGAGCTTGCTGAACAGCTCGTCCACGGTGAGGGTCTTGTAATTAGGCGACTCAATGATCGTCAAGACCTTCACCTCTTAAACCCTCCGATCTAGAGCATGTGGCAATTTCAGCGCTCTCCCATAATCATCATAGGGAAGTTGTGCCTTATTGGCACGCATCTTGTTGACAATCGACAAAAATCGAGAAAACATCGTATCAATGGTCTCTCTAGCCAACTGCAAAAAATTCTCGTACTCTCGCTGGTACGTCTTAAAGAGTCTAGTCTTTACATGATCATTGCCCTCATGGAATCTCTCGAGGGTGGACCAGATCTCGTGAACCGTAGCCAGATGTCCAACTCGCTCAAACTCAGCCAACGAGAGGCGCAAGAACATAGCATTCCGAGCCTTGTTGTTCGAATCATGGAACTCCAACTGAATAGGAGTGATCTGAGCACTCTGGGCATCAAGAGTAGCATCAAGGCAAATCTCCCAAACTCGATACCCAATACTCTGAAGAAACGAGAACATGTGAATCTTCCAATATGGGTAGTTCGTCTCATCAAAGAACGGTGGCTTGCCAACACCACGTTTCATGTTGCCTTCATGGATTTTGAATTGATTAGGGAAGGGAAATTCATAACCGGCTTTGATACCAATTGAAGAACCGGTGAGGTGACCCACTAAAAAATTCTCAAACTGTGAGAACATCCTAACTTGATTCCCTGACCCAATCCAATCTCTAGGGACAACAAAAACCCTCCGCAAAAGAATAGATCGGCCACAGATCGATTAACTACTCCTACCAAGTTCCATAGAAGAATAAGAGCTCAACTAGGACAAAAAGACTAATTCTGAACTCAAACTTTCATAAGAAACTCCAAAGAAGACCCTAAAGGTCTAGTAAAAATTTTGGGTCAAAGTCCGAGAAAAACACCAAGTGGTAGTGGCACTCGTAGGTGCGGCATTGCCGGACTACAAAATTTTTCTAGAATGCCGTCAAATTTTGTAGGCAGCAAGATATGAGGGAGAAAAGGGTGAACCGTGAAGTTTGAGCAGAAAAGGATCAAAACTCCTTACCCGGTAGCACCAAACTTGTCCTCAAATTGTATAGACAGTTTGTGCAGAGGGAACACCCAAGAATAGCGAGAAACTCTGATGGCGCTATAGGGCATCACTGAGTTTGACAACGCTTGTCAAGTCTCGCGGGAATGCTATTGTGGCATTCCCTATGAGAAACTCTGATGTGAGAGGGTCTCCTTTGGAGAATTGTGCCCACACATTCATGAGTGAACATAACGCAAAACGCATGTTTTCTTGAGTCAGTCGAGGACCCTAGAGTGCATGGAGTTTGCGCCAGGTGTGTTCGTCCTGCATGCCCCGAAGCTCTCCCTTATCGATGTTCTTGTGCACATCAGCATCGAACATTCACCTCTCGTATGCCAGGGAGGAGGCATCGGCGTTGACAGGAAAGGAGGGTTGGGTGGCTGATTCCACCCTGTCAGATTCCCTTAAAGGGTGACGACAAAGTCGATGGTGCTGAAACGCACGCTCGTGCCTGGGACCTAGAAAATAGTGTGATTGGCCATTCGCGGTCGTGTGGTGAAACTTGTATCGTGATGTGCAAAAAAACCCTGCTTGGTGCACCAATCGTCGATGTTATGAAAATACCAGCTAGTGATTATGAGTGTTTCGCGCGTTTGATGTGAATGGTGAGCGAGTGAGACACAAGATCTCTCTACTGGTTCAGGTTGAATGTCCTTATGTCCAGTCCGGTACCTTGTGTATCCTACACTCAATTTGAATGGGGTGGATTACAAACTGATTCAAGGAAGGGCTTGATGCCCAAGCATTTGGTTTGGAAAGTGGTTGGAGTGAGGTGCTTCGTGGACTACAAGTGACGGATACTGTGGTGTGATTGTTGCCCGTGTCCTAGATCGGGACTCTCCCTTTCCTTTTATAGATCAAGGCAGAAGGGAGCACATTACATAAATCTTATGGGGTCGGGTTCCGTCGTTTGCTTCATATCCTTCGGTATTTCAGCTGATAGAAAGACTCTTATAGAGACTCTTCATTTCTCTTCTAGGGTTTGGTAGCAACATCGCGATCACTATTGCATATTGTCTTATCCTATGACTGGTTACGTGTCGTCCTTTAGGTAGTGTTTGGTTCTAGAGCCTATTTGGACAGAGCGGCTCTGTTATAGATTCTAAGGATAGAATGACTATGTTCTGTGTTTGACAATTAGAATAGAGTCGCTCTAATTTTCGTTTGATTTCAAGGTGAAGTAGAACGGAGTGGTTTTATCCTATGTTTGGTTCTAGAATTCAACAAAACAGAACTTCTATTTAAGTGTGAATTTCTATGAAATTTTAAACATCCAGACGACTTTCTAAAAAAAGAACAGGATTAAAGTGCACTATTTATCACTGTTCATTCGAGTCTCCCTTATGCCTTTCTTCATTACCGCACGCGGAGCAAGGAACCAATGAGGAGCGAGGCGCTCAGAAGCCGTTAGGTTCGGTCGATTTTGCGAAGCCACCAAATGCAACATATACAAGGAATATTCTTAAATTGGAGTGGCTCTATTCTACTTGGAATTAAACCAAACAACCTCAACACTGGAATAGAATGGCTCCGTCATGTTATACTCTTGAACCAAGCACTACCTTATTGACTTCTGTGTGAGGGATTGGTTGGTCTAGTGTCAGGGCCTACGTCATGACAAGTGACGCCTTTGTTCTAACACACCTTCCTCTGACCTGTCGTCCAACCGCACGCTTGTACCAAAGTATGATCCACATGTACTTGTTCCCGAAATGGTTTTTAGTAAGACTTCGCCAGCTCCGGATTGGGGAATTCAGTTGCCGCCCCTGCTGACCCTATTGTCAGGCGAAGCGGTCCTCTTTGGAAGGTGTCGTTACGTCCTAACCCCTCGGGTGACTCGAGGTCGGGCGAAGCGAGGAGTGGGTCTGTACCCAGGTTATCCTGGGTCGTGTCATATCCAAGCTATTTGTTCCCAACAGTTATAATAATCTTGTTATCATTAATTACAAAACCAAACTTGGACCTAGATGCTTTCAACCGTGTTAGACCAATTCAACGCACCAAATTCCTCCCTAAAATCTCTCTAGAAGGCGTTGAACTAGGGCACATATTGATCATGTTCATAAAGTCTGACACCCCATAGAGCTAACTCTGATTACATGCACAACCTCTTAGGGTTAACCCTATTTGCTACAGGCACAGCATGCGGTCTGACAGACAAAACTCCATGGTACGACGATCACCTAGATGTGGCATCTCCATCTTTGCGCATTATACCATACTCAATTGTTCAACGACCCTACCATTTGATCATACATTCACTTCTACTTCAAAATATTTATGAATGAGATTTATTCTAAAAGATTAGAAGACCCCTCAATTCACTTCTAATTTGAATTATTCGCGAATGAGATTTGTTCTAAAAGATTTTTAGGATTTATCTAAACTATCTAGAACTAACAAGTGTACAACATACCTAACACATTAGACTCAACTAGATTAAGCTACTACTCCTTTATAGAATGACCAACGAAAAAACGAAGACAAGGTAATAAACTTCTCTAAGGGCTAGTTTGGGAATGCCATTTTCTCAAGGGATTTCCATTTTTCCAAGGGAAATTAGTTCATTTTCCCTTAGGAAAATAGAAATCTCATGGAAAAATAAAGTTCTCAAACTAGCTCTAAACTAGCTCTAAGTGTCTCACAACTCCAATTGATAGTTAAAAATCTCTTAGCTCCAATTGATACTTAAAACTAGTTGATCTTTAATCTTATCATCCGTTATTTTAAAACCAAGACAAATTCCATCATTAGGGCCATGAAAACTATTAATTATCCAAACATCACCATTATCGTGACCTAAATCAAAAGCCCTATAAAAACACACGTTAGTCACAATAATTTTGCATCATCGTTAATCACCAAAAATCACGAAACCCACTAAGGATGTATTTGGTTGCGGGACAACCAGGACAGGAACGTCCCCTACCGTCCTCTCTTGTAACTCCAATTTTAAGGGATAACTGAAGACAACACTGTGATAGTCATGTCCCAACCCTTAACTTTAAACCAAATAACCTTATTTAAGGGATCGTCCCGTCCTGTCATTGCAACCAAACGCACCTAAAAGGCTAAATGCTTACAAAAATCCAGTTCAAAAATTTGCCAGGTGAAATGGCACAAGTTAGAGAAGTGTTCTTAGTTAATCTTGAGATTAAGGAGATTTACTTGCAATATCCTACATTATGGCAACACTGGGGCAGCCTCAGGAAGAAATGGGTATTGTATTAGCAATTACTGGAGACTAGGATACTGCAAGTACTTACCAGCTAACATGAAGCAATTTGGTGGAACATTGAAGGACAAGAAAGAACGGCGGATGCATGATCATACAATTGTTGAAGATAAAAATCTTGGTATAACTGCTAGCCGATTTCAAAATTTGAAGTTAGGTAGTACAGACTACAGACAGTACAGAGTACAAAGGTTGTATGGCCTTCCAGTAAATACAAGTAAAACCCCCAAATCCTCAAATCAAGCATGGAGATTCCAGAACCATGAGCTTGCCTCCAAGAACAGTCATGCAAGGGATTCTCAATTTCTCATTCCTCCAAGGCTCCAACTATGTTGTCAAGTATATTTGTCACAGATCTGTACTTCTCACCATAGTACAACAGCTATAAACTTGGGAAACTACACAGAATTTGAAGCCTATTCTGCAGACCGCATAACTGGAAGAGGATGGGCCTCTGTATTGAACACATACTTATCTAGGGGGAGAGTATTGTTTTCATCAAACAGTAAATACAAATACTTCAATGTTTCTCCAAGAAAGAAAGTTTCCATTTTATCTCTCGTGGAAGGAGGTAGGCTTGTGACATCATCCAATGATGTGTAACCACCAGAATCAACTTTTGTGTACTTCTCAAAAGCCTGAAAGATCTGCCAACCCCACTCCCTATACCTGTTCGTGGAGAAGGAAGAAAAGGATTAGCAAACAGTGATTGATGCAGACTGAAAAGTAGGCAGTCACCAAAATCTTACTTGGAATCCTCTGTGATTCTATACAAAACAAATAGTGATTCCACAGTCTCTGGGCGTAGAAGATTGTGACGGTCAAGTGGTTTTATTACGATATCATTGATATATTTGGAGCTTTTGTTCCCACCATCAGCCCCCCCTTCTGTATCACCCTGTAGAAACTCCATATCGTAAGTCATTCATACACAAAATCAAAATATTGAAACAGCATTAAACAAAGGATAGTTGACCAAACTCAGGAGTATATTAAGATGCATAGTGACTTAGTAAACTGTTTACCTCAATGTGGAAATAAGCTATTTCAGGAGCAAGGCCGGTAGAGGTCACGAAGTACATCTCAACACATGTTTTGGCAAGATCTTCAGCAAGCTGCAGATTTTCTATATCTTCATCAGTTAACAAATTAGTCTCAAGAGCTTTTCTCTTGGTGATACCTTTAGTTGCACCAAGAGCAAGGGTACCAGGAAGAAAACACACCTGCAATATGAAGAAATTCAGTGCTACCACAACACAAGAAAGGTCACAAAATCTTGGCCAGATAAAGAAGAAACTAAGAATCTGAGTGCAAGAAAACAGATGTTCAGCGACAACTGCATACCAGGTGATCCATTTTAGGACTAAACCCACCATTTCGTCCAAATGGAAGCTCCCCAACAAATACCAACCCATTTGGAACAGTTTTCCGAACAAGAAGATGCTTGACCCCTCTCATTGCCTCAGTATACATTTCAAATAGATACTTTAAACTACTGTCACGATATTCCTCCTGCTGAACCCACCCTTTTAGCAGATACTCATAATAACTGTCCCCTCGAGATCCTAATCGAATATTCTCACCACTAAATTGACCAGAGTAGGGGCTGCATATAAAGTTAAAAATGAGAATATAAAGATTTCCTTTAAAACTTGATTCCTGTGAAGATAATCCATGTAATGACATTATGATGAATTAGTTGAAAATTATACAAGGGTAGAACAGGCATACTTGATGTAAATAGGCACCAGACCCTCCACCTTTGGGAGTGTATGTATATGCTCTAACACCTTCATTGCCGCCCTGTCGTACTTAGGATCCCCTAATACTTTACTGAGGTAACTGAACTCCAGTTGCAACGTTGAAGCCTCTGAAGTGCTGCTTAAGCCATCAGGCGCTGCATGTGCAGTATGGTCACGAAGAATAACATCACTTAAAGGTATAGCTGTTGGGCTTGATGTAAAAGCCAATAATAACCTGTCGGCTAAATCCTTTGAAACTTCCAAAAGTCGCTCTGGATTAGCCTTTTTATATGTTACAGGTACTCCGGAGTCACCTGCCCCTGGATGATCACCACCGCTCAAATGGTATGCACTAAGAAGCCCTCCCAAGACACGGATGGTAGTCTCAAATAAGTTAACCTGCCCTTTCTCACTAATTCTTTTCATTAGGTTGTCTTCAATCCATTTTGATGCTTCAGAAACAACATCATCAGCACCCATTATTATCGCAGTATCCAAAGAATCCACAATAGTAGCTCCTAGACCACCTAACCCATCTGTGCCTCTGTGGCTCAGAGGCATAAGCTCATCGTAACCCATTGCATACTTTTGATAACCAGACCATGCATGTTCAAATGCTTCTTTAACTTTCTTCTGCCTCGATGTCCACTCAGATGGAGACTGCTGAAGCAGAGAATTATTTTTGTAGATTTCATTTGGAGGGAGGCGTGGGGGCAGCCTTGGTGGTTTTCTCCAGAATGTGCGTATACTGGGAGATCTCCTAACATTTTTATTCTGTACTTCTTTGCCATGAAGCTCACTGGATACAATACCCTCTGAGCCTTTGTGCATAAATAAGTACAATAAGCCAGAAACCATCAACAGGCTCAAGAATTTACCAACAGTGAACTTTCCACAATGGTATTTGCTTCTGTTAGTAGCCAAGGACTGTAGAACCATCTACAAAAAGAGAGAAAAAAGGGCTTCGGCCTTAGGGAATAAGAACTATTGAGACCACAACAGCCCTGAATAAAGTTTCCTACTTTAAGAAACAAAAAAAACTGATACAAAGAGATGCCGTTCCTCATCAAACAGAATACACAAAGATAGTTAAATTACTACAGTTCTTTCTCAGACATGAAAATAGTATTCCAGACCACAGATAAGTTTAAGAAAAACAGCACTCGGACGTATTGTCCAAAGGGTCATGGTCGTTGTAATTAGTATTCCCTCCAATCTAAATTATAAGACGTTTTGCCTTTTCTAGATACATTGGTATTGCTATGCACTTAGATATATACTACATAGTAAAAGTAATGTATCTAGAAAAAGCAAAATGTCTTTATAATTTAGAATGGAGGGAGTTCCATTAATGAGTGTGTGAGCATGATCCTTTGACTAATTAGAATGACCCGTGATTAGTGCTTCACTATGTATAGCTGAAATCCAGAAGCACGTTATGAGGTCTGGGAAAATATAAGTTCTATAGAGCCACCAAATAAGCTCAAATATTTGCGGATATATAACTCCAAAAGCTTACTTCTCAAGAAATGGATGAGGTACAAAAGTTCATACAGATGCGAGAGCAACAGCAATCATATGACACCAAACTAGCCCCTGACGAAATACACTACTTCGGGTCAAAGCGACCATTTGATCTAGTGAATGACCTCAAGCAGGTCGAAACAACCTAGAGTAGCAGCGGTACAGAACAATTAACCATAGCAAATTCAACTGACTAGACACGCAGATCCGAGGCCAGGGGTCCCTCGTTCCAACAGAAACCAGACACAGCCTAATCAATCAATCGACCAAATCACTCCCCACAATGAATCGAGTCACGGCCGTAAACTCCAGTTCTCCACGGGGATCAAGTTACACCCCAAAGTAGAGCTAACTTGAGCCTTATTAGGAAAAGTCAGCCTTTTTGGTAAGCAATGGGGGCTTGGGTCGGAAGGGGAGGCGCCGCACCTTGAGGCGAGACCGGTGGCGGAACTTGGCGTTGTTGTAGGCGCCGCCAGCACCCACATCGCGCATCGAGTAGGGGAGGGGGCCCGAGCTGCCACTCATCCGCGCGGGAGCGGGGTGAGGAACTTCTAGAGGCTTCTGAGAGGAGGTGGGGTTCGCTTGCGCGGCGTCGCGCGCGAGATCCGGGTTGGGGTGGGAGACGGGAGCTGGAGGCGGGGCGGACGGGAAAAGACCGCGACCGACGGAGAACGGGACAAGCCCGTTGCGGTCTCGCCAATCCGGTTGGATGTCCGCCTCCCCGTTTCTCTTTGCTTGCCGCCTTTCAGGCCTTTGCTGTTAATCTATATAGATTGAATGGAATTTTATATTTTTTCTATTTAATATGGGATAGAAATAACTGAAAAAATTCTTATAGTAATAAAAACTAGACAGTAAAACTTTGTACCTTCCCGTTTCGAATACCGTTTCTTTCTCCATTCGTTTTCGAATTGTTTGGGAACCGATTAGAAATGGTACGAAAACGATTTAGCTAGTTTTCCGATCGTTTTCATATTTTTCATTTCCAAGTCGTGATGATACTGTTTTTTATCGTTTTTATATAATGGGCCTGTTTGGTTCAGCTTTTTTTTGACCAGCTTTTGTGAAAATCTGGCTGTGAGGAGAATCTGGCTGTGGGGAGAATCTGAGTATCATTACGATTACGTGTGAAGGAAGATAAATTTGTTTATAAGGCTCATAATCTAGAAAGTGACGGATTCCTACTATTACAACGACTCAACCGATTATGTGTTTATGTTGATTTTGGATGGTTTTTGCCCGAACAAATTTTATAGAAGCTGACTGAAAAGCTGAGCGTTTGGCAGTCCGCAGCAGCTTTTGGTGGCCAAAAGCTGCCAGAAGCTGAAACAAACAGGCCCAATATGAGATATATCTAGCGTATAATTTATGCAAGTTATGCACTTTTGTTGTATTCAAGTGAATGAATAAGAGAAAAACAAAAGTTATAATTACTGTAAATAATATGAATATTAAGAAGAATTGTTAGTGTATTTTAATATCTTAAAAATTAGGCAAAATGTCAATTTAATATGTATTTGTGAAAACTATAAAATATTTGTCTTTCCGACTAGAGTTTATCGTTTTCGATCGTTTTCGAATAACCGACAATTTCGATCACGTATTTCGATATTTTGTTTTTTTGTTTTCGTCATGTTAGAAAAATATGAAAACAAAACCAATTTATCTGTTTTTCAATCGTTTTTTACCGTTTTCATCCCTACCGTCTTATCGACGAGATGGCAATAGTTGGATTGACATAGGTTTAGGCTAATTTCTCTATTTATGAGTTTGTTAATAGGTTTAAATAGAAATCCAAAGGTTATGTGGATATGAATTTGTTCTTTCACTATCCATATCTGCAAACTCATAGATTTTAAAACCCACCTTAAAATCAACATAACTTACAAATATGTTTCATAATATTATTAATTGAATATGTTGTAGTTGAAATAAACTCTATGTAACAAAGTTTAAGCTAAAATTAGTTATCACTCTTTTTCTTTTATCCTAGCTTATTAATATATTGACTGTCATTTACATGATAAATTAGTCTTTTATGTTGATGTTAGTGGGTACGGAAAACTCGTTGGGTACCGAAACCCGCATGGGCACAGGTTTGGGCAAAATTTTATACCCGTTATGGGTATGAGTTTGTAACGGGCGTATTGTTTCTTCGTGAGTATGGGTTTGGGCAAGTAAATACCCAATATGTTTTTATCCATTGCCATCTCTAGTCTTACGCCATTTGCTTACTTTATTCATTTTTTAAAACTTTAGTGACTAAATTTTAGTCTCTAAAATTTTCTTGTTTGATTCTAGGGACTAAAACTGATTAAAAGGCATTAATTTTTATGTAAAAAGAAAAAAAATTGCCTCTAATAAATTCATGTGTTCTAGTGTCTGTCGTGACTCGAGAGATAGAGGGACAGAAACTACAATATACAAGTTTAGTCACCTTTAGTCATCCATTTGATGACTAAAAACTAAAGCTTAGAAACCCTCATGTGGTGTTTTCGTCAACCGGGAGCACAAGAATGTGCCACCGATAGGTGATTTTTGTGTGATAGCACTCGAATCCCTTGTTTTTGACTAAGAATCGGCTAGCACTAATTGAACTTTATTGGAAGTGTCACATGAGAACAAGTGAGTATTTAGGTTTCAGACCACTGGAGCGTAATACTTTAGGTCTTCTTTAAGTTGTATTGGTTGGGTTGGTGTTTCATGCCTTACTGAGACGTTTGGATCATGAGTCATTATCATCCCTAGGTATGAGTCGAGCCATAACTCCCCTACTGAGCATAGGTTCAAGCCCCACGGTGTGCACCAAATATTAGGACAGCCCAAGCACTTGGAGACAAAAGGGACATGTGGCACGACAAAATGGACAGCTGAGAGCTCAAATGTCTTATCAACCGCGCCCTACCCAACTACAGGTAAATAGTTGATAATTGTTTTTAGAAAAACAAAACTACATGTAAAGATTCTAAATTTTCAATATGCAGGCCCTAGTCATCTTTTATTGCCAGCAGCTTTGTCTAGTAGTCTGTTGATAGCTTCGTCAACGGCTTCGTTAGCTATTCTAATTATGTCAAGCACCCCTTTAGAGATGGATCAGCTTCAGCATCATATGGTTCTAGAGGAGGAGAGAGCTCAGCTGCACCAAAATACAACTGTCTGTTAGTACCGAAGCTAAAAATACTTTACAAAGCTAAGTCATGATAGATATACCTATAAGTCTGGCACGTTCAGCAGCTTCTTTAGTTCTTCTGGTCTCTTCCAAGGAGTCATGAGATTCCTTCTCTTTCTTTTTAATAGCTTCGTCCGCTATCTCTCGACCACCCTTCAACCATATTTCGGAATAAAACTTTCCACCTAGTGCAGTGGCTTCGGCCAAAGGGTTTCTAGCATCATTGGATGAGAGCGAAAATCCTAGATGAACCATAGCCTTGGCATGTTCGGAGCTGACCTTTTCAAGGACCGACGCGGCCCCACGGGCGCTGGCAAAAGTGCAGAAGTCCCACTATCACTAAGAATCTCTTCAAAAGCTTCGGCTTCGCCGTTAATTCATCAGATAACCCCGTCAGGATCACCGCACATAAAGTTCTACTCTGATGAGAATGCGCCCCCACCTTAGTAAAACTATTTTTCAAATTATTGGCACATTCCTTAGCAATATTGTAGCATTCCTCTTTAGCTTGACGAAGCCCCTCAATATTTTTCTGCACTCTTAACCGTTCCATGTCAGATATCTCACGCTTTGTTTGTTCCACATTGAAATTTCTAGTTACTTCGTGTAAGGAAAATGGACCCCGGGCTATTTGGCTAATTGAGTTTTGGTGTTTGATGTTCAACACAATCCGTGAACTAATAAGTTTTCTAGTGTTTGTGTTTGTAGTTCACAGGATGCAAGATTAACTTGGACTAAGGAATTGAGGAAAGCAACACCTCAAAAGAAGACATTAAAGAGATCCAAGAAAAGTCCAAGTGTGCTGCCTGCGGACTGTCTGTGCGTGGAGCACCGGACTGTCCGGTGCCCACATGCCGAACTGTCCGGTGCACCAGGGAACCGCAGCCCAACGGCTAGTTCCAAGTGGCACCCAAAGAGAAGACCACCGGACTGTCCGGTGTGAGGACCGAACTGTCTGGTGTGGAAAGCTTGCGGCGCCAACGGTCACCTGCTCTGACAGGGCAACGACTAGGCGCACCGGACAGGCTACAGTGCGCTGTCCGGTGCACCACCGGACTGTCCTGTGTGACACAGAAAGCAGCAGCTTTTCTCCAACGGCTCTATTTGTGTTGGGGGCTATAAATACACCCCTAACCGGCCATTTCCAAGTGTGGGAGCCCAAGTAACATACCAAGGCATATTGTAGACATTTCCAAGTGCTCAAACACCCAAGTGCTTAATAGAATCACTCGGTGATTAGCGTAGGTGCTTTGCGAAGTGCTTAGGTTAGTTAGACCGCATTAGCGCTTGCTCTAGGTGAATCCTAGTTAGTTGAGTGAGTTTAGACAAACCACACAACCCCTCGGCTCTTGCGCAGACCGTTGTAATTGTACCGAGTGGGGCGAGAGTCTTGCGAGACCGTGACAACCGCGTTTGTGTCACGGCCACCACCGTGTACCGGAGGGAACGAGGCCCGCGGTGTTTTGGCCGGAAGCTCGATAGTGGAGACGGTGGGGAGCGTCCGAGAGGAGCCGGAAGCAGAGCACCACTTGCGCGTGGAGAAGGCCCGCGGCTCTCTACGGAGTTACTCGACCAAGGTGCTTGGCCCTCGCGTGGGCTTCCCTTTGCGTAGGGGCACCAACGAGGATTAGTCGGGACCTTGCGCGGTTCTAGATACCTCGGTAAAAATACCGGCGTCATCCACGAGAGTTTGCTTCTCTACTTTGCTCTTTAAGTTTCCGCATTTATATTAAGCATTTAGAGTTTCAATCTTGTATTCATACTTATCTAGTGTAGATTGAAACTTAGCCTTTGCGGTAGAGATAGCAACACTTAGACAAAACCTAGTTTGCACATTCTAGTTTGATTATTTGCATAGGTTTTGCGCTAGGGATTTAATTGTGGCCTAGTTTAGCGAAAGTTTTAGAAGTCCTAATTCACCCCCCTCTTAGGCGTCACCCGTTTCCTACAAGTGGTATCAAAGCCTGGTTTGGCTCATTTGAAACGCTTTAGCTTCACCGCTAAAAGAGCCGACGCTTTTTATAGGAAGGGATGGATACCCATAGGCCACCACACTTCGACGGCACTAACTTTCCTTATTATAGTGCTAGAATGGCTTGTTACCTAGAGGCCGTTGATCTAGGTGTTTGGAGAGTCACTCGTGACGGGATGAAACCCCCCAAGAATCCCGAGAAACCCACTGCGAGTGAGGAAAAAGAAATTCATTTAAATGCTAGAGCCAAAAATTGCCTGTTTGAATCTCTTAGCATGGATATTTTTAATCAAGTATTTACCTTGAAAACTGCTAACGAGATTTGGCTAAAAATGCATGAGCTCCATGACGGCACATCAAATGTCCGTGAGCAAAAACATTGCCTAGTCTTAAATGAGTATAATACTTTTGCTATGAGAGATGATGAGCTTGTTAGAGACATGTATTCTCGTTTAAATCTAATCATCAATGAGCTCAACTCTATTGGCATAAATAAGCTAGGTGATGCAGACATTGTGAGGAAGATTATCTCCCTGCTACCACAACGAAGATATGGGAGCATCATCACCATCCTTCACAACATGGAGGACTTGAGTAACATGACCCCGACCATTGTGATTGGGAAAATCGCGGCTTTTGAGATGTCGTGAAAAATGTGTCGGGGAGAGGAGCCAACTTCCTCAAGGCCATATGCTTTTGCATGTGATGAAAGGAAGGGCAAAAAGAAGGCTCCCACTCCAAGTTCCTCAAGTGAAGAAAAGGAAGAAGAAGAAAGTGATGATGATGAATATAATCAACCATGCACATCATCCTCCGAGGACGAAGAAACAATCCGACGCGTCGGAAAGGTAATGGGGATAATCCGCAAGATTAATCTAATGGGTGTGCCCCTGCAGGTCGAAGATCTTCTCTTTAACATTGACAGGAAAAAGCAAAGAAAGAGAGGGTGCTTCACATGTGGGGAAAAGGGCCACTTCAGGGACAACTGTCCAACTATGGCCGAACCCAAAAAGGAGAGGAGCAAAGGCAAGGCGCTAACAAGTGTTACAACTTGGGATGATTCTTCAAGTGAAGATGAACCTCCAAGGACGCGCAGCCACCGGTCCTCATCACGCTCATCATGGTCATCACACAAATGCCTTATAGCAAGAGGTAAAATGAGCATTCCATCCTCTAGTGATGATAGTAGTAGTGATGATGATGGTGAGGGAAAGCCCTCCGTAGATGAACTTGCGGAAGCCGTTAAATTTTTCCAGGATGTTTGCACTAAGCAAAAAGCTCAAATTAAAACTTTGAAAAATAAGTTGATTAGCTCCCAAAATGATTACAAAGGATTGCTAGAAAAATTTGAAACTTTTGCAAACCTAAATTGTGAGCTGTCAACTAAAATTGAGCTGTTAGAGTCTAGTGCTCCATCCACTACTACTGATGATGGCCTTATCAAAAAGAATGAAAAACTTAAGGCTAAGTTAGCTAGCTCCCAAGGTACTATTGAAAATTTGCTAGAGAAAATGGAAATTCTTAGCATACACAATAATGAGCTAACTACTAAGCTAGAAAACATTGGTAGCATCCTAGGAGCATCTTTAGTTGAAATTCCTAAAATTATTAAAAAAGATGCTTCTACTTCTTGCTTTGATTTAATTGATGATTCTAACCCCTGCAACCAAGTTCTTGTTGAGAATATTGTTGTAGAAACATGTTCGGACGAGGTTGCAAAGGAAAATGAACAATTAAGGGAAGAAGTGGCTCGCCTTGGCAAGGCTTTGTATGACAAGAAAGGCAAAGCCAAACAAATCCGACCTCCACAGGATAACACCACTGCGGGAGTGAACAAGCCTATGGAGGGAGAAACTGTGATTTGTAGGCTATGCCACATGGAAGGCCATAAGTCTTTCCAATGCAAGGCGATGACCGGGGATAAACAAAAGCAAAAGCTCAAGCAAAAGCCATCAAGCAAAATCTCCAACACCTACATCAAAAAGGTGGACAAAAAGGCTACTACACCATATTTGATTAAGAAGAAAAGAATGGAAATGTGATAGCAATCAAGGCCAACAAGCAAGCCAACAAAGGAAAGGGGCCAAACGCATCTGGGTGCCAAAGGAAATAATTTCAACCATGAAATGCACCAAGAAGGTTTGGATCCCGAAAGGGAAGTGAGTGGACCAAAGGTCATACGGGAAATTTGGTGACTTGACAAAGTTGGGATGTATATCATGGGATACATCATATTGGATCAAGTTTAATTGCCAAGTGTATTAATGCAAATTTTGGACCCAAATTTCCTACCCATGACTAAGGTAACTAGATTTATTGCATTCCTTATTTTTAGATATGAATATCTATTTTCTATGTATCTAGTTTTACCTTTCATGCCTAGTATTACTTTTTGTACTTATTTTAGCTTAAATGCATGCATACTAGGAAAATCACATGGTAGGTCTGCTTGTTTTAAATTCATACACTTAAGCAAGCCTACATGATTTAAAATGTTCATTTGAGCACGGCACATAGCCCCTTTATCACTCCATAATAAATGATGCATCAATTTATATTACAAGTGGTAAAATACTCACATCCTACAATGTGTATCATTTAACTTATATGTGCCAAAGTTCGGATTATAGATAATTTGCCCCTCTTGATATCAAATCAAAGTGCATGTCGCCTGCAAGTATTCAAAACTTGTATGCACACCTTCATGGGGAGGTTACTCTATAATCTAATACTTTGAGACTAACATATTTTCAAGTCTATTTCATGTGATAGTATCACTGTAAGGAAAATGAAGTCCCCGGAGAAAGACAACAATCTTCCACTGCAAAATCTCCAAAAAAAACTATCATGCCTCTCAAGCTCGCCATTGAATCTCAATCTGTATCTTTTGAGACTACATCTAGCATCATTTACATGTCTTCTCAAATATTTGATTAGACTATATTTCATATCATATACTTCCATGTTGCTAAAAATGCATAAGTAGTTAACTCATATTCTGTTACCTATGCATAAGGGAAGTTAGTCTTTTCAAATCATGTTTTTCACCTCTATTTCTCACATGCTTTTTCCTAAGTAGAAGATCTCTGTCAGGGGGAGTTTTTTCTTTGTCTCTAAAGGGGGAGAAAATTCTTTCTAAAGGAGAACACTCATTTAGGGGGAGTAATCATCTGAGGGCAATTTTTTACTTCCTACATGCTTTTAATGTCTTCCTTTTCGGTGGTTGATGCCAAAGGGGGAGAAGTTTAGGGACCAAAGCAATGAAAACTATATCAAACACCAAACCCCACCAATTTAAAATTTTAATGGTTTTTCAAGTGGTTTTGGTTATTTGGTCCAAGAATAGGAAGTAAGTGAATTATGGAGTTAGTGGGAGGCTTAAGTCCATAATATCACATTGTGGGGACATACATGCATCCTAGCAAGTAGATTGCTTATTGTCATTCAAATAATTGTATTATTTTCTTGCTTTGGTTGTGTTGTCATCAATCACCAAAAGGGGGAGATTGTAAGGAAAATGGACCCCGGGCCATTTGGCTAATTGAGTTTTGGTGTTTGATGTTCAACACAATCCGTGAACTAATAAGTTTTCTAGTGTTTGTGTTTGTAGTTCATAGGATGCAAGATTAACTTGGACTAAGGAATTGAGGAAAGCAACACCTCAAAAGAAGACATTAAAGAGATCCAAGAAAAGTCCAAGTGTGCTGCCTGCGGACTGTCTGTGCGTGGAGCACCAGACTGTCCGGTGGTACACCGGACTGTCCGGTGCACCAGGGAACCGCAGCCCAACGGCTAGTTCCAAGTGGCACCCGAGAGAAGACCACCGGACTGTCCGGTGTGAGGACCGGACTGTCCGGTGTGGAAAGCCTGCGGCGCCAACGGTAACCTGCTCTAACAGGGCAACGGCTAGGCGCACCGGACAGGCTACACTGCGTTGTCCGGTGCACCACCGGACTGTCCGGTGTGACACAGAAAGCAGCAGCTTTTCTCCAACTGCTCTATTTGTGTTGGGGGCTATAAATACACCCCTAACCAGCCATTTCCAAGTGTGGGAGCCCAAGTAACATACCAAGGCATATTGTAGACATTTCCAAGTGCTCAAACACCCAAGTGCTTAATAGAATCACTCGGTGATTAGCGTAGGTGCTTTGCGAAGTGCTTAGGTTAGTTAGACCGCATTAGCGCTTGCTCTAGGTGAATCCTAGTTAGTTGAGTGAGTTTAGACAAACCACACAACCCCTCGGCTCTTGCGCGGGCCGTTGTAATTGTACCGAGTGGGGCGAGAGTCTTGCGAGACCGTGAAAACCGCGTTTGTGTCACGGCCGCCACCGTGTACCGGAGGGAACGAGGCCCGCGGCGTTTTGGCCGAAAGCTCGATAGTGAAGACGACGGGGAGCGTCCGAGAGGAGCCAGAAGCGGAGCACCACTTGCGCGTGGAGAAGGCCCGCGGCTCTCTACGGAGTTACTCGACCAAGGTGCTTGGCCCTCGCGTGGGCTTCCCTTTGCGTAGGGGCACCAACGAGGATTAGTCGGGACCTTACGCGGTTCCGGATACCTCGGTAAAAGTATCGGCGTCATCCACAAGAGTTTGCTTCTCTACTTTGCTCTTTAAGTTTCCGCATTTATATTAAGCATTTAAAGTTTCAATCTTGTATTCATACTTATCTAGTGTAGATTGAAACTTAGCCTTTGCGGTAGAGATAGCAACACTTAGACAAAACCTAGGTTACACATTCTAGTTTGATTATTTGCATAGGTTTTGCTCTAGGGATTTAATTGTGGCCTAGTTTAGCGAAAGTTTTAGAAGTCCTAATTCACCCCCCTCTTAGGCGTCACCCGTTTCCTACACTTCGTCAAGCTTATTTTCTAGTTCTTGCACTTCAGTTCTGTGCAATGCCACTTGAGTGGACAGTGCATACTCCAAGTCAGCAATGCTCTTCGCATCTTTCAATTGCCTCTCTTCAGCCTTCTTCATCCTCTGCTCTGCTTCAGAAAGGCTAGAAAGCCTGGCTTCACTAGATTTTAATCTCTCCACCAAAGAGAGCAGGATCTTATCCTTTCCAAGAGATTCGTTTCTCAATATTATAACCTCCGAACAAAGGTTTTCAATTGCTATTTGGCTGCTTTCATCTTCTGCATCTTTTTGAGCTTTCAAAGCTTTACTTAGAATTAAGCCTTGGCAAACAAAGAGTGAACAAATAATAATGATAAGAATTACCACAAAAATAGTTTAACATAACAAAAATTACAAAATGAGAAGCCAAAGTATACAAACCTTCAAGTTGTTGTGGGCAAGGCTATCTGCAAGCTGATCCTTCATCATTGCAGACAGACCAAGCTCAAGCTTTGAATACCCCATGTTGTCCATCATTTCACGGCAAACATTGATCTCCTTACTATCTGGTAGACAGTAAAGAAAGTCATCTTCGTTGTCTCCTCCGTATACCAAGTACCCTTGGGGTATTTTAGCTCCTTAGCATAGTGTTGCACTTCAGCAATTTGATCTGCTGATAGCTGTTTTCCCGAAGCATGTTGAAGAATATAGTTCAAATCACCCTGGGGAGGTGCTTCGGGAACAGGTGACATGGGCTTTTTTGGAAGGCTATCTCCCACCAGCTTTACTGGCGCAGCTCTAGAAGGTCCTGCTTCAACATGAATAGAAGGAGCACTTGCAGTGACCACTTCTTTTGCACCTTCAATTTCTCATCAAGAGCTTCGGCAGAAGCAGGAGTTGGCGTTTTCATGGATTCCAAAACAGCATCCAAAACACTAGTCGTTCTCCTTTTCCTTGGAGTCGTTGTTGTAGTAGTTGATAGCTTCGGCAACCCCATCACAATTGGAGGACTCAACAATTTTGGTTGTTCTTCTGCCGTTTTCTTTGTTCCTGGCTCTTCTACCGGATCGACACTAGTTTCGACTGGCATGGCTGGAGTTGTTTCCGTAGCTAAGGGGACAACTTCGGCACTTTCAATAAACTTCACCTGCTCTATTGTAGGCACTACAACGGTCTTTATTTCCAAGGAATGTAGCTTCGGCCTACGGGTCAGCACCTTAGCTTTCTTCGGCTTCGGTGCACCGGAAGAGGTCGAAGTGGCAATTTTTCTCTTCTCTCATTGTTTTCGAGCAGGAAAACAATAGTGAGGATAAACAAACCCAATCACATCAAAAACTCTGTTCATTCTCTTTTTTCCTCGAGCATCGAAGTCAATGACCATGGCTTTGTCCTCTGCCTTCGTATAGGCTCCTAGTAGCTCATCACTGGTTGCCTCAATAGCCTCCAGCCAATCGTCATTCGGCTCGTCAAATTGGTTCCTATATCGGAAGGTGTATCTTAGATAAACCAAACCACCTTGGCTGGAGCCAACAACAGTTTCTTTCGGCATCTCCCAGTCATTCACAAGAGGCCATACCTTGTAAGCAATGTGTTCCTGTACCAAATCCCTGGTACCAATGTAAGTGCATACGGTGTTGAAAGCCATTAAACACGCCTGCACTTCGTTCCCAATTGCAATTGACGGCCTTCTAATGCCGAAGCGCGACCATATGGGACGCTGAATAATGCCCCTCACATCCTCCCTCTCACTCAGGTTATTCTTCACATAGAACCATTGTTTCATCTAAGAACCCGGCCATTTCTTCCGAAATGTTAGCACGGGATACCTAGCGTCAGAACGAGGCACAAAGCTGTAGCACCCGAAGTTGTTATGGTACTGCTCCTTCCTAGTTGCCTTCGTCTGGTAAGATAAAACATGAATATTACAGAAGCACCTGACATCTGGCTCTAGCCCTTGGCTCCTCAGAGCCCAAATAAACCCCCCCACTTTAATCAAAGCTTCGGGAGTAAGTTGATGAAGGTATATTTCAAATGTCTTAAGTACTTCAACCAACATATTGTGCAATGGAAAATGAAGTCCAGCCTTCATGAAGCTTTTAAAAACCACTACTTCATCTGCTTTGGGAAGAGGAACGGTGCACTCTCCTCCAGCCCTCACAATGGATATATCATGAAAATATTTTCCCTTCATCCCTTCAATTTGTCCTTGTTTAACACTGGACATTCCAAAAAAAACATGACTCGGTCTCCATGGCCGATCTACGGCATCCTCCTTACCACTTTCCACGTCAAAGCTATATTGTCGCTTGAATCCCCAGATAACCCAGCCAGCATCAAATTAGTAATTTTTTAACGTTGGTCTTTTCCATTGCTTCGTAAAAGCCAACAGTCGTGGGGTCTACAGTCTTCTTTTCTTCATCCATTTCGATGATGATCACAGCAAATGCCGAAGCTCAAAAAATGATTATGCTCATAGAAGAAGAGGGCTAAAATGGTAATCACAACACAAAAAACTAGATGGTAAGAAAAATATTCATAGTGCAAGCCTCTGTATATATACTCAAAACACCACTAAACATTGGGTCCCACGATTCAGAACGATTCGCTATTCTAGCGAAGGGAAGATGTTTTTTTGGACCTTCGGCTAAAAGCCTTCATTCGTATCACAGTCTGAATTTGTTACAAAGAAACAAATTAATACTGCGAGGGGCTACTGTTGGGGGCCTTCCTCTTCCGAAGGTCCTCAAAAATATGACTAACCATGTGTTTTCAGTATAATATTGATTATCACAGGGAGCTTCGGCTTTATGATGGGAGTGTTCTTCTTCACTAAAGGTCTTCGAGACAAAGACATAGCCCAAAAGTGACAACAATGAACACTGAAGCTATAGCCAAAGAAAAACAGCTTCGGCTTAAAGTGATGCCAAAGATCAAACATGGAGCTGAGCCGAAGAGGAAAAGACTAGCTAGTTGCTAATGATTTATGTTACAATTATGAATAAATGTTAAGGTCATAAATGTACTTTTACCCGGGCTGCGTCCCGTGCCTATAAATAGGTGAACAGTACCCCCATACTGTTCACGCTGGATTGTAATTGCTCTCGCGTCAACACCTTCGAACAAACCAAAGGTATCAATGTAATATAATTTCTGTTAATGTTCATATGTATATCATGAGATAGATATATGAATGAATATATGGGTTACATATATTGCTTCTATGTATTCTTATTCTCATATATGAGGAAGGTATGTCCTTCATGACCTTCGTCTGAAGATCATTATATCCGAAAGGAGATAATGTTTCGGAGGACGAAGGTCCTTAATATTTAACAATTGTGTTGCCTTGTTCTTGATTCGTAGAATTTGAGAACAAGTAACCAACAATACCCTTGTGTGGGTGCTCCAACAAGGATTAGTGAAGAGTGCCGACTCTTCGATACCTTAGGAATAATCGAAGGAGTATTCTTACCCTTGCTTTACTTTCCGCAATTACTTTGAGCAATTTTCTTTGAGTATTTACATTCCAAGTATTTTCACTTTCTTAGTATTTGCCATGATGAATTAGGGCTTTAACTTCCTTAGCTTGTTGTGGTCTAGCTAAGTAGTTGGGTGAAGTTGGGCTTGAGATTAGGGTTTAATATTTTGTAAGAAATTTAGAAAAGCCCAATTCAGCCCCCCTCTTGGGCATTGTGATCCTTTCAAATGGTATCAAAGTCGTTTTGCTCCTTGATTAGCTTAACCGCTAGAGTAACGATGTCCGGTGGGGATGGACTACCTCCATTTTTGATGGTGACGATTTTCCATATTGGAAAATCCATATGGAAGCATATTTAGAGGCTATAGACATTGGAGTCTATCAGGTCACCACCCAAGGGTTCCCCAAACCTAGAGTTCTCGTAAATCTCTTGGGTGATGAGATTAATAATGAGAAATGGAATGCAAAGGCCCAAAACACTCTTTTTAGAGGTCTTTGCAAGGATGTATTCAACAAAGTTAGAAATCACAAAGATACCCATTCTCTATGGTCCGACATTTGCGCTTTATATGAAGGGACCAAGAGTGATTTTGAGGAATGTTATCATATTGTCATGAGAATAAAAATGATATGTACTCATGACTCAATATCCTTGTAGAGGAATTAAATGACTTGGGGCTCACACAACTCACACAACCGGATGTTCTAAGGAAAATTCTAACTGTGTTGCCCATCGAGAAGTATGACCACACACTACAAGAAATTTGTCCTTTTATGACAAAATACTTAATGACAAGGTCAGTTATCGTCATATAATGTCACATAATATGATGGAATTTTTTGAGTCGTCATAATTTCATGAGGCCATGAAGATTTTATGACGATAGTGTTTTCGTCATAAGATGCTTTTTATGACCAAATTTGTACTAAACATGACACTTTACTTTTGTCATACAAAACCATTTTTTTGTAGTGACATCGTCATCATGCTCCACCAAATGGATCTTTCCACCACCACACCAACTCAAATATTGGAAAAGATCAATGCTCATTACATGTACATGCACATCAATGAGCAAGATGGCTCTTCTTCTAACAAGAAGGATTTAGCGCTCAAGGCAAATCAAGAGAAGAAGGGAAAAGTCAAAATTCTATTAAATGAAGAAAGTTCAAGCGATGATGAGTTAGATGATGTAAATATTGCTTTGATGGTGAAAAGGATTACCAAGATATTGAAGAACCTAAATTGAGAAGGCGTCAAATTTGACTCAAGAAAGAATAAATTCTTCACTGGTAGCAAGAAAAAGCCAATCTCATAAATGGATTGCTATAATTGTGGAGAACTTGACCACCTTGCTTATCAATGCACCAAGTCCAAGAAGAACAAATTAAAGGGCAAAAAGAATGATGATAGTGAAGATTAAAAGAAAGAAAAGAAATTCTTCTAGAAGAAAAATGACAAGCAAAATAAGTTCCATAAGAGAAAAGGTGGAAAAACTTACATCAATGGTGATTGGCTCACAGACATCGAATACACAAGCGGCTCTTCCTCAAGTGATCAAGATGACGAAAATATTACCGCCGTCATCGTGGACTTTTCTTTACCACCACCATCGTCGACCTCCACTTTACACCTATGCCTATGGCTAAAGGTGGTCGAAAGATACAAAATGATGATTCTAGTGATAGTGGTGGTGACAATGAGTACGCTTCTCCTACTTATGATGAATTCGATGATTTGCTTAAGGAGTATACTCAAATAATTAGAAAAACAAAGTATAAATTCAACAAGTTAAAAGATGAGAACATATCCTTAGTTCCAAAGTTTGACATTTTTGAAAAAGCTAGTGATGAACTAAAAGAAGAGCACAAAACTATGTCGTCTACTAACAATGAACTCAATGCTTCCTTAATAGATGTTGAGAACACCTAGGGGGTGAATAGGTGATCCTGCAAAACTTACTTCAAACAACACAAACTTGGTTTATAAAAGGTGTTAGTGTAAACTAAAACCAAGTTTGGAAGAGAAGAGGATATGAAAATGAACTTTTCACTTGATTGCTCTCTTAAGATGTTTATTAAACTAGGAGCAATATGTAAGTGAACTTTAATCACTAAGGTAGACAAAAATCAGAGTAAAGTAAAGTGGACAAGAGACAAGACGATTTTTTCCCGTGGTTCGGCCAAATCCTACCTCCACGTTGTGGTGGCCTCCTTTGGTCAAAGGTTGCACACAACCCCTCTCAAGTAATCCAAAGATCAAACTTGAGGGCCACGATATTCTTCATTATAATAGTCCCATTTGTGAGGAATCTCTACAAGTTTGGAGTCTCTCACGGCCTTACATAAATGATCACAATCAAACTTAGAGTAAGGTAGGGATAAGAACACACACAAGCACACCACAACAACACACACAAGAAAACCAAAGAAACGAACTCAAGAACACTATGTCACTAGAACATCTTGAAACAGATGCTTGGATCTCTCTACAATCATAAACTGTGTGGATGCGATGAATCAGAGTGTTCGTGTGCTCTTAGTATTCATGGGTACTGCTCCATGGCACCTAGGGATCCCTTTTATAGCCCCTAGGAGCCTAGGAGTCGTTGGAAGCTCCACTTGGAAGCTTCACACTTGCCCTGTTTGCGTGTGCACCTGACTATCTAGTGCACACCGAATAGTGCATAGTTCAACAGTCACTGAATCTCTGATTGGCTGGTTTCCTGTTCTGGGGGCACCAGACTGTCCCGCGACCCCATTGACCGTTGGAGCCGCTGACATGGCTGATGTAGCTGTTGGCCGCATGTCACGGCCAAAGAGGATGAGTAGATGCTGAGGCTGGGTAGTTGGGCCGTAGAGGCATCGGACTGTCTGGTGGACACGGGACTGCCCGGTAGGTGGCACCGGACTGTCCGGTGCTACCCAGACCAGCCCAAGTTTTGAGCCAAACTTCTCTATCTCTTCTTGACTATTCTTGAGAAGTCCCATAGCACTTATACAAACATAATTAGTACCTAAAATAATTTACTAAGTGTTTGGATCATACCTCTTTCCTTCCTAATCTCCAGGATTTCCAATGTGTCCACAACTAAGTCCAAATGCCACTTTTCTTGCACAAAGGAGTTAGCAACCAAGCAAAGGTGCAAGAAACATAGTATTATGTATGTGTAACTTATTCAAGTACTTAAACATCAAGTTTTTGTAGCTTTACCCAAAGTTGCACTTTTGGCCTTTTAATTCAACTCATTTTGACTTCTTGTCTTCAATTTGCTTTTGCTACACCTATGCTCTTGCTCATGTAAAGAGTATTAGTTCAAAGTGGTGTGTTGAGCATTTAATCACCAAAACAACTAGAAATGGCCCAAGGGCACATTTCCCTTTCAAATGTTAAGGAAAAATATGATACGTTAGTCAAAATCAACAAGGATATGCATGATAGACTTGCCACTTTGAAAAGAAGATTATACCAAAATTAAGATTGATCATGATAATCTTCTTGTTGCATATGATCTTTTATCTATTGGCACACATGAGGCTATTAACCATGTTGTTAAGCTTGATGTAGCCACTTCATGTGATGATTTGAATATGATTGAAGAAACTAGTCTTGTTTCCCATCATGAACAATTGATTGATAAACTTGAAGTAGTCACGCTTGAAAATGAGAAGTTAAAGAAATATTTGAAAGATGCAATTACCAAAGGAAACATTGTCATTCAGAGAAATGACATTGGTAATGAATTGGTTCATGACAATGAAAGGCTTATAGAGGAAATAAAGAAACTCGAGTTAGAGAAAAATCATCTTGCCACTGGTTTGCAAAAATTTAACTGTAACACCTCAGGTGTTACCAAGGTACTGGCTTCATATAGGCACTGATGACTTGTTATCACATGTGGTTAAGTGGAGGAGGAGAAGCACCTAAAACCTTGGAAGCATGGGTTATCTAAGAGAGGTTAATGACAAAAGCTTCACCCACACATTTTGAACAATGGTCATCTTGAGCCAAGGAGATTAAACCCTAAAGACACCTAAGGGCACTAGACTTCCAAGCAAGGGATCAGGGGATAAGTTAATCAAATTGCCAAAACATGATTCTAATCCTTAAACAAAGTTTAAGTAACATTGTAACCTACCAAATGCAGGGAGGAAACATTACAAAAAGACCCCTTGAAGACCCCAAATTCACCCCTTAAGTAGGGAGCACACTAGAGCTCTCTAATCTTTTCTAAGTCAAATTTTAACCCTAATCTAAAGATCAGTTGTGTTCACTTAGTAAATGGCGCCAAAACCACTTGGTCTGAATACCAAAAAGGTGCCAAACCACCTAAGGCACCCACTGGAAAAGTTTGAAACCGAGCCAAATTCGTTTGACTTGATTTGGCATCACTTTTGTCGCGGAGTGGACAGTGGGACAAGCCTGATTTGGCGTCCGAAAATCTTCAGATCTAGGGCATATCTTCCCTTGGAACTCACATACAAGAGATAGCCATAGGTGCCAGGAAGAGGCCTGCGCCGGATTTTTGCCAAGATTCGCACGTTTGCGATCTCGGCGAGCTGTTGAACATGAGCAGAAGAACACCTCCACGTGTTCGACGCGCCCTGAACGCGCCCTGAACGCCCAGCGCCCGACCCAGCTCGCCCCGCGCCGCGCCAAGCCATGCCCGTGTCCCCTGCCCGCGCCCGTGCCTATAAAGCCAGCCGAAGCTTCAGCCGTACTCCCCCGCGCGCTCTCGACCTCACCGGAGCAAGAGATCATCAGAGCTTGCCCTGCAGACGGCGTGCCAGCAGCCGCCCGAGCACCCGCCACCATAGACCGGCCAGCAGAGCCATCCCCAACCCCGTCCAACCCTCAAAATAGACTCTACGTGCCTCGGTGAAGCTCCCAAAGCGAGGAATCGAGCTCTGCCTCACCGGAGACGCTGGATCAAGGTCACCGGACTTCACCCGACCGCCGACGAACGTAGAACGAGCTCCACGGTGAGTTATTCTTCGATTCCTTGCACGGGTCGACTCATTAGCACCCAGTGAAGCTCCACGTGCCCTTGGATTGACCTGTATCGCCGTGGATAGGATAGGCCGGAGCACACGCCGCCGACGAGCTCGCTCGCCTGCGCACGTGGACCGGTCGATTCCGTCATCACCATCGTCGAGCCGTACCTCGTTGTGACCGCAAGGACCTTCCGAAGCCAATCCCACCCTTCACCAGACCTCCCTCGCCGCCGGTAAGCCGCGCCGCCCTTTTTCCTTTCGCGGGTACTGTTCAAAAGGGGGGAGGGACCTCGGGGAAGAAGGAATAGAAGTCAGGGGTTTTTTCGAACTGTCCGAGACTCAGAGGAATAGTTGCGCAAGGGTATAAGTTAAAAGATTGGTTTGGGAAAAGCCTAGGTACCTCGGTGTAAACTGGTTTTCCAGAAAACCTTTTTAATATTTCTAATTTAAATGCAAACAGAGCTTGTAAAACTCATAACTTCAGTTTTATTCAACCAATGGTCAAACCAATTTTGCCAGAATCTAAATAATGTGAACTACCTAGGAAAAATACAAAACCCCTTTGTATTGCAGAAGAATTTAAAGTTTGGAATTAAATATTGAATTGGCCAAAAGCTAAATAATAGAGGGAAAAATAGTTACACTGTTAGACTGAGGTTAAGAAAAATCAGAGAAATACTTAATCACTCCCTAATCTGTTTAAAAATATTAAACCCCTCAGTACACCAAATTAAGGAAGATTTCACCAATTAAAATCATTTTTTGCTCAAAGTTAAAATAAATAGAAAAAGTGGTTTAATATAGTTCACTGGAAAAATTCATTAAACCCTTGTTTAGTACCAAATAAAATAGATGCCTTTTATTTCATGAAAACTTAGGAAAATCTTAAAGAAATAATCCTGAGGAGAAAAACACCCCAAACCTTGGGATAACTAATACTTTGTTATTATGAACATAGGAAAAATATGAGTTCTGTTGTTTGATATTTTTCAAATAACAAGTTAGTTATAAGTACCTTTTTGGCATTAAACCTTAGAAAAAGCATAACTAAATAACCACTAAGTAACCCTCTGTTATTTTTTAGCACAGAAGCATGTTATTACCCATAGATGCCAGCAAAAATAACTCTTGGTACAGAACCCACACCTAGAGGAGAGTTGTAGTGCAAAGTGACCCCTCTGCCCCAACTTTTGTTATTTTTGTCCAGGGCATAATCCATTTATTTTTGACCTCAAATTTATAGGACCGACTACAGTGACCAATAGTAACCCACTGTAATTTTTACAGAATTTTTGGAAACTTTGAAATCACTGTTGTAGTTCAAACCCACCTTAAGAACATAAAAAGAAAATAAAAGGAGGAATTAGTAGTGGAGATTAATGTTACCCTAACCAACCCAGCAAAACCCCTTGGGTACCTACTAAAACCTTCAAGGGGCAATCCAAGTCTTAATCCACTATGTTCACCTCTAAGCAAAACCTCATACCTAAATTGATAAGCATAAACCACTAAGAGCTTCTTATAACAAGGAAACCCTAAGTTATCAAATAACTTAGTTTTTTCTTCACTAGGCATAATTGTTATTAAATTCTACATATCATAGCATACACATATCTTATTCATTGCATTTGATAGATTGCAACCTCGCTGACGGAGAGTACGTGCTCATCCCTGAGCAAGGAGTTGATCGGGAAGGAGCCCAGGATCCAGCACCAGAACCTGCCATCGAGGATCTGCCTACCCCAGCTTTGGAAGGCAAGCCCCGGTTTTATGCATAACCAGTTCTATATACTATTTTACTGCACTTAATGATTGTAGGCTTGTATTGTGCACTTAAGTGTAGGAGTTGCCTGAAACCCTAGTTGCATTAACTCAGGATTTCCTTTTGAGATGGATACTAGTATGCTAGGTCGAGTAGCTGCTTTATTAATTAGGGATCTCGGTAGAAGTCGAGTGATTTTCTAGCACTTGCGCGAGGTCAGGAATTGGTTGTATCCACTTTCTTATCATAATGATGTTGGTCTGTGGACAACAATCCATGGGGATTAGTTGTCTACGAGATGGAAATTGGAATAAGGATTAAGGTGTGGTACCGTGAGTCAAGCATTTGAATGTACTAAGCACATGCCGAGAAATATGGTAAATCGGTAAGCCTAGTACCTGAGTGAACCTGCCCGCAGACTTTGCCTCTCACGTGACCTGAGACGTGGTCTCCCATTCCGGTTATGGTGGGTACAAGTGTTGTCACTGCAGGACGGCAGTCGGGGTCAGTGAGGCATTGTACGCCAAGGCAGTGAGCCCTGATCTGTTGCCAGGGAATCGATGGGGACGGCTGATGTGTGTGGGGACGGAGTGCCTCGCCGCGTCGTGTGTTTAGGTTTACCTTGCAAGGTTTAAAAACTCGATTCGAATCGTCTGCTTCTCGCAGCTAATGAGACTGCTTGATCCATGCTGCTACATTGAGTAACAAGTGGAAATGTGATGACTTGGCAAAATTTGTTGATTGCTAAATGTTTGATACCATGTATGCCTAGATAGGTACACATTTAGTCTTAAGAGAGTCACACTAAAACTTGAAAAAGCTAAAACTTGATTTTTAGACTCAGCTAGTGCTTTTGGCAAACCAAACCCCTCAGCCAAACAGTTGTATGTCTAGAGGTAGAGGAGTAGACTCCTCACACCGGGTAAGTCTAGCTGAGTATTAGTATACTCAGCCTTGCTTGTGGCATAATTTTTTATAGGTTCTCTGGAGGACATGGTTGCTGGAGTGACTTGGTCATCCATCTTGCCACCGGGTTGGACAGTCGAGTGGGACCCTACCTCGGCTGAGGAGGAGCATGAGAAGTGATGGGACAGGCTTCCCCGTCTCTCCGTTTACTTATCGTTAGTTTTATTCCGCTGCATTCCGAACAATGATCTCCACTTTTGCTAAAACTCCGATGTTGATGTAGTAAATTTGATACTCCTTAATGTATGGTTTTATGCTTTATTGTATTTGCTCTGTGCCTCACCATCGAGTGAGTACGTGGTACTTGATCCTGTTAGTGGCCTCGTCGAACTAGATCCGAGGGACTGACGTGTTATTCTATTTAAGTGTGGTCTAGCCTCTAAGGCAGGACTTAGGCACTTAAGTTGGAATAATTCGGGCGGTTCCGCCACAGCTGGTATCGGAGCTCGTACCACCACAGAGAAATCAATAAACTGTAAATACCATCCTTTTCAAAGGTAAAACTTGATAGAAACAAATGTTGGATAGATCGTAGGACGATCAGGATAGACCTAGGACATGAAGCCTTAGGATAATAGAGGGGGTAGCTAGGTGGCTATTTGGGTAAGCCCTACAGGCTACTATAAGGGATGGGAGTTCTTCCCTATTCCCTCTAAGTTGAAGTGAGGTCGTGTAGGACGAACATGCATGCATCCTTACTTAAACTATTAATAATTAGGTAAGAATTTTAATACATGGTAATGACAGATTAAGTACACTCAGTGACATTGTCATAGCCATAGAGAGGCTGAGTTTTGATCCCCTTTTTATTTTATAATTCTTCTTCTTTTTACTTACGCTTAACCATGCACAGATGACTTCTCACGGATCCTCGGACGAAGGGAACACACAGTCCCACACGGACGGACTTGCACGAGAGGGTTTTCCCCATATCTTGTGGGAGGTGCTTCAGGGAGCCGGTTACATGACGCCTCCCCAGTACGCGGTGCAGCTATTTGAGAAGCACTGAGTGCCCCGCTGTAGGGTGAGGATGACCCTAGAGCCTCATCCCTTACAGCCAGGCTGGCGTTCGTTGGACTCCGAGTCTTTTGGATACCGGGCTGAGGATACTATCGAGGCGATTGCTCTCCACGGGCTGACTACCTTTTGTGGTTTTCACCCCTTGGAGCTGTCTACTCACCCCATTGGCTTGTTCCCCGCTGAAAAGGAGGACGACCCAATGTGGAAAGACCGAGTGGAGCATGCCAAGGATATCTGGGCTCTTTACCCAGGGCAGACTGTGCACTTGACGGTGCGATGCATGGATGCTCTGTATCGTCTGCAGGTGAGGCGAGGAGAGGCAATGTCTCATCTGATGGCATTATTGGAGGCTACCAAGATTACCTTGGATAACAGAGAGGAACTTGTGGTAGACCTATCCACTGAGATGGTGGAAAAGGACCTACAGGTGGTGCAGATGTCCAATGAGATCCAGGAGCTTGAGGAGCTAGTGGGAACCAGGGAGAACGCCATTGAGGTTCTCGAGGATCAGCTCATCAACGCTCAGCAACAACTTGTGGAAGCTAACCAACATTTGGATATGCACCACCAGAAGATCCAGGACATGGAGGCTAACGAGGATGTCGACATCGAGGGAGGAGAGGAGCCAGAGCCTGCATCCAGCTTGGACACTGCTGGCTCAGGGAGACCACCTTCCCCCGAGTCGAGTGTTGCCTCGTTTGCTCACTAGGTCGTCGGGATAGAGTTAGAAGTGTGTGGCGGTAGAACTCCTCGAAGCTAGCTTAGCTTTTGCACCCTTGGGGTACTAGGCTAGACAGAGTTGAGTCTTTTGGGTCACTGATGTAATCTTAGCAAACTCTTTTGGAAGTATGGATGATGAATGATGTCAGTTTTAATTTATGAAGGAAAGTTTTATGCCATGTGGAATCTTTTATGAGTTATGCAAGAAAATATTGGTTTTGCCCTTTCAAATCTTTCGCCACGTATGAACCCTGACATTAGAAGTATGATATTGAGAACATCCTGGATTTTTTTTTAGATGGCAGGAAGAGCGCGTCGTGGACAGAATGAACGCATTCCTCCGCCACTGCCTCCTACCCTATAAGAACTGATGGCTCAGCAAAATGAGATTCTGCGACAGTTGGCTCAGCGACAGCCGCCGCCTCAGCATTATGGTGGTGGTGATCATCAGCGTCACCCAACAGCAGTCACTTATCAAGAGTTCCTCAGTACCCAGCCGCCATTGTTCACTCGGGCAGAGGATCCGCTGGATGCTGATGTATGGCTTAGGGTAGTGGAATCCAAATTCCCACTACTCAACGGAGTTTGTTCAGATGTGACTAAGGTCAGGTTCGCCACTCAGCAGCTTCGCAGACCCGCGTGGACATGGTGGGACCACTTCCTTGCTATGCAGCCAGTTGACCATGAGGTGGAATGGAGAGAGTTCAAGGCAGCTTTCAGGGGGCATCATATACCAGCAGGCATTATGGACCGCAAGCTCAATGAGTTTTTGGCACTTGCTCAGGGGAATCAGACAGTGTTACAGTATGCTCAGGCCTTCAATGACCTGTGCCAGTATGCCAGATATCATGTAGACACTGATGAGAAGAAGAGGGATAGGTTCAGGAGGGGGCTCAGCACTAAGCTCCGCGACCGTCTCAACACAGTCAGGGCCAACAGCTATAATGAGTTAGTCAACATGGCCATTTCTCAGGAGGACTGCATCACAGCCCGTCAGGCAGAAAAGAAGAGGAAGACCCCTGTGGCCGGATCATCAGCTCAGCCACAGCGCTTCAGGATTGTATCTGACACTCAGAACAGGGGACCTCAGCAGTAGCAAGGACGTTGGGTGATTCGACCCCAGCAGCTGCAGCAGGCACCCAACCGCTCTCAGCCCCCAGTTCAGAGGAACAATCAGCCACAACAGCAGCAGTACCGTCAGGCCAATGACAACAGGTGTTTCACTTGTGGTAACCCCAGACATTATGCTAAGAATTGCCCCCGAAATCAACAGAGGCAGGGACAGAATTCCAACCAGAACCAAGGCAAGAGGCAGAAGGTGCAAGTGAGGCAAGGCAGGCTGAACTTCACCACCATGGCTGATATTCTAGAGGGAGCACCCGTTTTGACTGGTATCTTTTCAGTTTTGAATTATCCTGCAATTATTCTTTTTGATTCTGGTGCATCACACAGTTTTATCAGTACCAAATTTAGTGCCAAGTGCCAGTTACCTTTTCACCACACCAATGGGGGTATTACAATTTCTACACCCGGAGGCAGGGTTGCCACCTATCAGATTAATAGACACGTACCAATAAAGTTGGGTAGCTTCATATTTAAAACCACTCTCCTGATCATGGGATTGGATAGTGTGGATATCATCCTGGGGACTGATTGGTTGTCGCGACACCATGCGGTAATTGATGTCGCAGCCAGAGCCATAGAAATTCACTCCCCACTGGATGGCGAGATCACCTTGTACCTACCCGATCAGGGATGTACCCGTACCTGTGCCTTCACCATGATAGAGTCGCCTATTGAGAAAATCCCAGTGGTCTGTGACTACCCAGATGTTTTTCTGGATGAGTTACCAGGAATGCCACTCGACAGAGACATAGAGTTTGCAATTGAATTACAACCCGGAACTGCCCCTATATCCAAGAGACCCTACAGGATGCCTCCAGCGGAATTGGCGGAATTGAAAAAGCAACTACAAGAGTTGTTGGACAAGGGGTTCATTCGCCCAAGTACTTCACCCTGGGGATGTCCCGCCTTATTTGTGAAGAAGAAAGATGAGAGTTTGAGATTGTGTGTTGACTACCACCCTCTCAATGTGGTGACCATCAAGAATAAGTATCCATTGCCTCGCATTGATGTATTGTTTGATCAGTTGGTGGGAGCCAAAGTATTCTCCAAGATAGACCTTCGCTCGGGCTACCATCAGATCAAGATCAGGGCCAGCGATATTCCGAAGACAGCCTTCTCTACAAGATATGGGCTTTACAAGTACTTGGTGATGTCTTTCGGGTTGACCAATGCCCTAGCTTATTTCATGTATTTGATGAATTCAATCTTTATGCCAGAGCTGGACAAGTTTGTGGTGGTCTTCATTGATGACATTTGTAGCATCCCAAAAATTCAAATCCTGAAATTTTCTCAAACTCGCCCTAAATTCAAAATGAATTTCAAGTTTCATTTCAAAATGTTTGTTTGCGAGTTGATATCAGCAAATAAAATATAGTGGTCTATATTCTCTCCAAAATCCTCCTCAAATATCCTACAAATATTTCCCAGTGATCACCCTCAATTTGTTTCCAGAAATACCGCCCAGATATTTCCCGAGTAATCCCCCTCAAATTCTTTCCAGAAATACTGCCCAGATATTTCCCTAGTGATCCCCTCAAATTCTTTCCAGAAATACTGCCCAGATATTTCCCGAGTAATCCCCTTCAAGTTCTTTCTAGAAATATTGCCCAGATATTCCACCGATATATCTCCAAGTATTTTCCTCTTGAGAAATACCTTCAGAATCATTTTTCAAGTCCCTATAAATATTTTCTTCATAACTTTCCTCATGCTCATACGTAGACGTATGCCTCCAGTGTCATACGGTGAGCTCTACAAGCAAATCTCACTTATACAAGACAAATACATGCTAACCTCCCACTAATCATCTCATCCTCCCACTAATCCTCTCATCCCTCCCACTAATCCTCTCATCCCTCCCCCTAATCCCCCCACCATGGCTATAAATAGAGGGGCAAGGGCCTCCTCCCATCCCACCCCAAGCCATTTCATGGCAACTCTCTCCCCCCCACACACACACCCACTCCATGTTCCACACAAGCACACACTAGCACAAGGATCGTTCGATCGTTCTTCGATCGTTCGTCCCCTGTTCTTAGTTTGTTCGTTCGTTCGTCCGATCGTTCGATTGTTCGTCCGATCGTTCATGGTTCGTTCGTCCGTTCGTCCGATCGTTCGATCGTTCGTCCGTTCGTTCGTCCAAATAATCTTTTTCCTACCGTTATGCTGCCGAGATTCCGATCGTTCGTTCTTTCGATCATTCGATCGTTCATCGTTCGTTCATAGTTCCCTATTCATCATTCATCGTTCGTTCATAGTCCCTATTCATCGTTCTTCCAGATAATCTTTATCCTGCCGTTATGCTGCCGAAATTCCGATCGTTCGTTCGTCCGATCATTCGATCGTTCGTCCGTTCGTTCGTCCAAATAATCTTTTCCTGCCGTTATGCTGCCGAAATTCCAATCGTTCGTTCGTCCGATCATTCGATCGTTCGTCCGTTCGTTCATAGTTCCTATTCATCGTTCATCGTTCGTTCATACGAACTATTCACCATTACTATTCATCGTTACTATTCACATACACTATTCATCATCGTTACTATTTATCATTACTATTCATCATCGTTACTATTCATAGATGATATCTATAATTACTTTTCCATCGCCACTATTCATCGTTACTATTCATCGATTAGCCGATCACCCCAAATTTCAACTACTCATACATCATGCTGTCCAGTCCACCTAAGACCAGCCAGACCCATATTCCAGTCATACGAACTCCGGTGACTGTGATTTTCCTTCCAGTAGGGAACTTCCCATCTGGTCACCCATCCCAGGTTTCTCCGAGTTGAGCACGCTTAACTTTGAGATTCCTTCGAACCAGGCTCCCAAACTCAGATTCCAATAATTCTCGTTTCTAAATTTTTATCAAACTATTCCCTATCCAGCCATGTCACCCCTTAAGCATGGTTCATGTTCCAGAAAACTCCCAAAATACTCTTGTCCCATATTCTGCCTATAACTCTCATGTTCATACCAAGTCAGACGATTCATTCGTCACTATTCTCACCAACAGTGAACTTCACTGTGCTACACCACCTACACTCAGCTATAAATACACCCAGCTACCCTCTCCCTCTCCACACACACTCAACACCCCTCAGCCAAGGCAAACACCCCACCCACTCAGTTACTCCGCTCTGCCGGCTACACGCATAGTGTCGCTTTGCCTCCAGTCCACCCTCCTGGTAAGCACCTCCGCTCCACCACCAGTAATATCACAACACCACATGACATAGATTCTACTCAAGACTCTACCCATCCATATATCGCTTTTCTGACCACTATACTAAATATTTGTTGGTATACTTGCTTGTTTGTATGTTTGCTTGTTCATGTTGCATAGTTATCGGAGCGTTCGTGCCGTCTCGTGGAGGCCCGATCTGCAAGTCTACGCCAGGCAGTGGAGCTAGAAGCCAGTTCTGCGAGCTCCCCTTCCCCCTTCGCCGAATAAGCACGGCAAGCTCACTGGATCCCTTTGATGCATAAATTACCTATGATTTTTTAACCACAACCCTCAGCCTGTTAATTTATGCATGATATGATTTTGAGACAAGTTATTATGGCCACCCAGCCGCTTGCCGCAATCAATCCCTGATATATATGTTCCAAATGATTTGAGAACAGGCGTGAGTTTTCAAAAGAAAATGCTTTTCAAAATGTGTCTGATGAAGGGTTTTCACCCTTATCACCTTGTGAGTGGGATAATCAGGGACTCCCTGGTTTAGGGGAGGGCCTAAGGTGATGGCTCAGCTGGTTTAGGCGTGAGCAGAAGGATTGTCCCCTCGTATAAGGACCGGTTTGTCATCTTCACTACCTGTACTCTTTAATAGTACAACCACTCGAGACTGTGTGGGCAGTCACTCAATCTGAACTCGTACGGTCCAACCCCAGGGTTATGAAGGCTGGGGAGCACCGGGAGGATAAGGAGGGGGAAAGTTTTGTCCGGTTTGGACATGGTGGTGGCCTGACTCCTTCCGGATAACCGTTAAGGTTAGGACGTGCGGGGAAAGAAAGAGATTCGGATTCGGATCTCATTGATCATGAGATCGCAGAGCCGGACTAGTGGGTAAAGTGTACACCTCTGCGCAGAGTTTGAAAACCTATTCGAATAGTCTGTGTCCACAGGAATGGACGAGTCTGGTATGGTATGGCAATTAATGTTTTGTTTTCCAAAAAAAAGAGATGGTTTTGAGAAAAGTGGTTTTTAAAAAGGTTCGGCGGTTGAGCCGTGAGCTATGGTGGACGGGAAGTCCAGTAGCGGTTTTTGAAAAGGAAAACCAGTGGGAAACTGCTGAGATGCCTAGATGGTTTAGTCCAGGGGATTTTGTTATAATACTGAAAAACTTCCTGCTCCTTTTGGAGAGGATGCGCTTTGCAAAAATACAAAATGTTTTTCAAAACAACTCTGCATTAAATATTGCTGTTTCTGCAAAATATCCCGAGCTCCACATATTCCATGCATTATATCTGATTTCCCCATTCCGCGGGTGAAGGTGGGCTGCTGAGTACGTTTGTACTCACCCTTGCTTATTTGTTGTTTTTCAGAAAAAGGAGATCGGGTAAGAGTTACGACTGTTCCCAACGTTGCCTGTGGCTGTTGGACCACTGACTTGCTTCGCTGCGTATATCGGGCTGCTTCAGCCCCACTCTGATGATATGTCTCGAGTTGTGGACCAACTCTTAAAGTTGACCGCCACCTTTATAGGTTTGTCTCGTTTAAGCAGATTTGGTATCATCTGATGTATAAATGTGTTTGCTAGCCTCCTGGGACTAGTAATTGTATCACATTTGAGTCCCAGAGGATTGGGGACGCTTCAACATTCTGGTGTATTCCAAGAATGAAACCGAGCATACTAAACATTTGCATACCGTACTTCAGAGACTGCGCGACCATCAGTTGTATGCTAAATTGTCCAAATGTGAATTCTGGCTGAGGGAAATCAAGTTTTTGGGTCACACCATTTCTCAGAATGGGGTATCAGTTGATCCTGAGAAGGTACAAGAAGTGATGAATTGGAAACCTCCTACCACTGTACGGCAAATTCGGAGTTTTCTAGGATTGGCAGGGTATTATCGACGATTATTTCCGGATTTCTCCAGGATTGCCTAGCCAATGACTGAATTGTTGAAGAAAGGAGTCAAGTATGAATGGAGCCAGAAGTGTGAGGATGCCTTTCATACACTAAGGCAACATTTGACAACAGCACCCATGGTAGCTCAGTCTGACAACACCAAACCCTTTGAGGTTTATTGCGATGCTTCCGGTACTGGATTGGGATGTGTCTTGATGCAAGACAACAGAGTTATTGCTTATGCCTCCTAAGCACTCAAACCCCATGAGCAGAACTACCCCACACATGATCTGGAGTTAGCAGCCGTAGTTCATGCTCTCAAGATATGGAGACATTACTTGATGGGAGCTCATTGCAATATCTACACTGATCATAAGAGTCTCAAATATATCTTCACCCAGGCTGATCTTAATATGAGGCAGAGAAGATGGTTAGAATTAATCAAGGAATATGATTTGGAGGTGTATTACCATCCTGGCAAAGCCAATGTTGTGGCAGATGCCTTAAGCAGGAAAGCCCAATGCAACTGTATGAATATGGATGCAAAAATCACCACCCTATGTGATGAGTTGTGCAAGCTGAACCTAGAAGTCATTTCCTCCAGTGCTTTGAGTTATATTTCAGTGGAGCCCACCTTACATGAGCAAATAGTCATGGCACAGATTGGTGACAAGGGTGTCCAAGTCATTAAGGAAATGATCAAACAGAAGGTGGATAAATACAAATGCTTCCGTCAGGACAGCAAAGGGATTCTATGGTTTGGAGACCGATTGGTTGTTCCCAAGAACCCCGAGCTTAGAAAGAAAATATTGGATGAAGCTCACCTTTCCAAATTCTCCATGCACCCAGGCAGTAACAAGATGTATCATGACCTCAGATCCTTGTACTGGTGGACCAGAATGAAGAGGGAAATTGCGAAGTATATATCTGAATGCGACACTTGCCAGAGAGTCAAGGCCAGTCATTTAAAGGTAGCAGGCACCTTACAACCCCTTCCCATACCATCCTGGAAATGGGAGGATATTTGCATGGATTTCATTGTGGGATTGCCCAATACCTCCCGACACCATGATTCTATTTGGGTCATTGTGGATAGATTGACTAAGACAGCTCATTTCTTGCTAGTGCATACCACCCACAGGGCGGAGAAGTATGCAGAAATCTATATCGACCAGATAGTTCGCTTGCACGGAATACCAAGGACTATTGTATCTGACAGGGGAGCACCATTCCGTGGCACGGTTCTGGGAGCAATTGCAAGAATCACTTGGGACCCATGTAATAAGAAGCTCAACATACCACCCTCAAACAGATGGTCAGACAGAAAGGGTGAATCAGATTTTGGAAGACATGTTGAGGGCATGTGTGCTACACTATGGTAAGGATTGGGACAAGTGTCTTTCGTTGGCAGAGTTCTCCTATAATAACAGTTACCAGTCCAGCCTAAAGATGGCACCTTTTAAGGCCTTGTATGGGAGAAGGTGTAGGACACCGCTGAATTGGTCTCAAGCTGGAGAGAGGGAAATATTTGGACCTAACCTGGTACTTGAAGCAGAGGAGAAAGTCAGAGTCATTAAGAGGAATTTAGAGGCTTCTCAGGCCAGGCAAAAGAGCTATCATGACAAGAGGAGGAAGCCTCTACAGTTTGAAGAGGGAGATCATGTTTATCTTAAGGTGTCACCCACCAAAGGTGTTCAGAGATTTGGAATCAAGGGCAAGTTAGCTCCTCGCTACATTGGACCCTATGAGATCATAGAAACTTGTGGGCCTGTGGCATATCAATTGAAGTTGCCACCCCATATGTCAGCAGTTCATGATGTGTTCCACGTATCTCAGCTGCGGAAGTGTGTCCGCTTACCCACAGAAGTGCTACCTGAACCAGAATTGGAGATAGAACCAGACTTATCCTGTTGGGGACTTGCTCTCAAATACTATGAATTAAGAACAAGGCAACATAAAATGTTAAATATAAATGCCCTTCGTCCGCCGAAACATTATCTCCATAAGGATTTAATGAACTTCGGACGAAGGTCACGAACATAGTATTACGAAGGTTTCACCTTCGTAATTAAGCTTATAACATAAAGTAAAGTTAAAACATAAAACATTAAAGATAAATGTATTGAAAAACAAATGATCTTATTTATATCTATTATTATATGAATTTAAGATGTTTGCATACAACGTTTAAGTACATTTATACCTTTGCCTTGACAAGCAATAATTCCCGAGTGATGCATTAGCAATTACAGGAATGCGTGAACAGTAAAGGAATACTGTTCACTATTTATAGGCACAGGACACAGCCCGTGAGGAATTACAATCGTACCCCTCATAAAAGTTTACAACAATGACTCAGACTCTTATGGACTAAAAGGTCATTCTATCTTTACGTCGGTTTGTAATTCCGAAGCTTTACAAAATGGCACCTTCGGCATCACATACGAGCAGCTTCAGCCGAGGCTGTTTCTTTCTGCAGGACCTTCGGCGACGAAGCATGGTCCCAACAGTAGCCCCTTCGCGGTGCTAGATCGTTTTTCATAACGAGCTTGATCCGTGAAAAAAGTCTCTTAGGCTTCAGGAAGCCGAAGGTCCGAAAAACACCTTCCCTGAGCTCATTGTCGAGAAACGATACAGTTTCTGAGCGCAGAGCGGTCCCACAGTGCAGGTTCACTATTTGGTTTTTGCGGCCCACCGCGCAGCGGGTGCGAGCAACTATTTGCCTGGTGTAAAAATCCTGACGATTCACCTTCTTACCTGCAGCACTATATAAACAGACAGGTATGTGTGAAGTTACCACAGCATTCATTGCTATTGCACTGTTTTGCTGCCAAAAATTTTAACCATAGTCGAAGCTTGACTTTCGCATTCAAACGAAGCTCCTGTTTGGCGTTTGCTTCGTCAGAAGGAGAGCTTCAGAAGAAAAGGTTATTAATTTCCAAGAAATCTTTTAAGAAATTCAAAATTAAATGGCCAGAGTGCGCTCTACTGCTAGAGTTGAGCGTGAGGGAGACAAAGCCGAAGGTGCGGAGACTGTTCCTATCTCGGAAGCAATGCAGCGATCTGGATTGGTGACACCGGAAGAAGTTCCCGCTGCCGAAGCAGAACAAGCCGCTGCCGAAGCAGAACAAGGAGATATTGAGGAGGCTGATTCTGACAGTGATTACAATATCACAGTACCGAGCAAGCCTAGCCATCTGGACTTCGGAAAGTCGACTATCTCCAAGGCTGATTTTCCCAAGATGGTGAAGTCGGGCTACTTCAACGAAGATGAGAAAAAACTGATTCGCTTCGGTGGAGAGGAAACTACCCCGAAGCCAGAGAAGGATGAAATAGTGATTTTCAAGAGTTTTCTTAAAGCTGGCTTGAGATTTCCTTTGAATAGGATGATTGCTGATGTGCTACAAAAAATTGGGATCTATTTTCACCAACTGACTCCTAACGCCATTGTTAGGCTTAGTGTTTATATCTGGGCTCTCCGAAGCCAGGCGGTGGAGGCATTTGCCGAAGGTTTCTGCCGGGTACACGAGCTACATTACCAAACCAAGGCCAGAGAGGATGGGCTACACGAAAATTTTGGTTGCTATAATTTTGCCTATCGGAAAACCACAAAATTTCCTGTGATCAGCTACCGAAGCAAGTGGCCGGCAGGCTGGAAATCAGAATGGTTCTACGTCAAAGTTGACGATGACAGGGAAAAGCTGGTACAAAGTCCACTTGAACTGATCTTCGAAGAAACCAGACCCTGATGCAATATGACAGCAGAAGGTCCAACCCGGATCGCGCTGGCTGAATTCAGGACTATTGCAGAGCACATTGGCACTAGAGATTTAGTGCAGGAATTTCTTGCCTTCAGAGTATTTCCAACTATGAAGGAGTGGACTATGTCGAAGCTTACAAGGGAGAAGAAAGCGGGGGAGCTTGTTCGACTACCTTACCATTATAAGTTCAAGAAATATTTTAAGGCATCCTGCCAAGAATGGCTTGATACAATCGAAATAATGAGTACTGAAATTCTTGGAAATTACTCTAAAAAGAGGACCGATTGATGACAGCAGCCTTCGGCACCCGGCCGAAACGAAGGCTAAACAGAGTACTTGATGCTATAGGCTTCGAATATCCTGACTATGGGCGATTGGGCGGAGATGCTGGCGGCCCGAAGAGAAAAAGAATTGCCAGCGCTGTTGACGAAGAGAGCACCAAGGTGGCCAAAAAGAAAAAGGAGATTTCTGAAAAACTGAGTCCTGAAAAGTTGAGCCCTGAGCCGAAGGTGGCTGCTGCAAGAAAGAGAAAAACTGCATCTCCAGAACCAAAAACGTTGGTTCGAGAAGAAGATACTCCTGCAACGCCTTCTGCTACCGATGTAGAAGAGATTATGAAGGTAATGACTGAACCCTTGCCTGTCAAGCTAAGTCCGCTGGCGCCGGAACTGACGAAGTTTTTTCAGAAGGACAAAGCAGCTTCGGCAGAAGAAGGTCCTGCACTGCCGAAAAAAACGGAGAATTATTTAGATAGCAGATGTAATTCATCAGACGCCACCACCGGCGACAGTGCCAAAAGTTGCTTTTGTCGAGACCGCCGAAGCAAAAGGCGCCGTAGCCGAAGCCACCAGAGTGGAAGCCCCCGAAGCTGAAACCGGCGCAGCCGAAGCTACCGGGGCCGAAACCGGTGCCACAGAAGATCCGAACCTGGAAGACACACTTGAAGTTATTGATAATATACTCCTGAAAATGGCTGAGGAAGAGGCTGCTGTGGCTGTAGCGAGCACAGCTACTGAAAAGGGGAAAAAGCAAGTTGAAGATATTTTGGAAGAAAAAGATTTTAACTTTCAAGATTTACTTGGACAAGAATTGACAGATGCTGAAAAAGAAGAGCTTAAAAAATATGCCATATCCTGCGGATATAAACCAGGGGCTACACTGTTTGGTGGGGTTAACGAAGGAAAGCTGAGATGCCTTCGAAACCGCAGCGAAGCTAAAATTGTTAGAACCCTTTCCAAAAACATTGGCCTACCGAAGCTAGAAGCGGACCTCTGCCGCTACCAACGACACCATATCGCTGGAAGCTTATTTTATGCTAATTTTAAGGTAACAAATATTATTGCTATTTTATTATTATTATTATTTAGGTCGTTTTTTAACGAAGATTGTTTTGACATAGCATATTGTTAAGTAAGGTTCTAAAAATGCAACAAGATCTCGAAGACGAGAAGAACAAAGCCATCATCCGAGATTTGGCTGAAAAAGTTGAAAATTACGAAGCTGATCTGAAAAAGAAGGACTTCACCATCCAAGACCTTGAAATCATGGTTAAAGAGCACGAAGGTGCATTAGAAAAGAAAGACTTTGTTATCCAATCTATAGAAGGCTCCTTGGTTGAAGTCCAAGCAGAGAACGACAGCTTAAAGAATGAATTGCTGAAACAATCAGAAAAATTTGAGCAAGAAAAGAAACACCTTGAAGCAAGCCTTAAAACTGAGATGGATAAAAATTCAAATTTGCAAAAATCCTTGAAGGAACTTTAGGGGAAATGCCTAAGCTTCGGCAGCCGATGCGTGCAGCGGCTGAAGGATGTGTTTCATTCTATCGGAGCCAGCTCTGAAAAATTTACACCTTCAGCTGAAAATCTGCCCGACACATTAGAATATATTGAAGGCGAAGTTGATGCTCTTGACGAAGTTATTGGTGGGCATGCCGACTTCTGCGCCCTAGTAGCTTCTCGGGGCACAGCTACTGCTTTTCTGAAGGCTAGCTGTACGCATGGAAATATTGTGAATAGACCAAACTTCAGCTTATCAGCATCAGATCTGATAGATATCCCAAGCCTGGCCCGAAGCATTAGAAATAGATTCATGACCCAGATCTGGGTAAATGGCGGGCGGAAAATGGCGGGTGACGAAGCTCGAAGTCATCTTAAGCCGGTAAAAAACTTATATTTGTTACTTTTACCTTCTCCTTGAAATTTGCACCTTTCTTATTCTGCTGTTTGATATATGCAGGATGACGAAGCTGAAGAATGACGAAGCTGAAGTTTGACGAAGCCTAGCCTGAAGCTTGATAGTTGCTTACAATATACTTTCCTGCAAAAATTCTAGAGAAACTTTTGTAATATAGTTATGGAACAACTCATGTAAATTTGTACATACCTTGTAATATATTTTGTTGGGGACTTGCTCTCAAATACTATGAATTAAGAACAAGGCAACATAAAATGTTAAATATAAATGCCCTTCGTCCGCCGAAACATTATCTCCATAAGGATTTAATGAACTTCGGACGAAGGTCACGAACATAGTATTACGAAGGTTTCACCTTCGTAATTAAGCTTATAAAAATAACATAAAGTAAAGTTAAAACATAAAACATTAAAGATAAATGTATTGAAAAACAAATGATCTTATTTATATCTATTATTATATGAATTTAAGATGTTTGCATACAAGGTTTAAGTACATTTATACCTTTGCCTTGACAAGCAATAATTCCCGAGTGATGCGTTAGCAATTACAGGAATATGTGAACAGTAAAGGAATACTGTTCACTATTTATAGGCACAGGACACAGCCCGTGAGGAATTACAATCGTACCCCTCATAAAAGTTTACAACAATGACTCAGACTCTTATGGACTAAAAGGCCATTCTATCTTTACGTCGGTTTGTAATTCTAAAGCTTCACGAAATGGCACCTTTGGCATCACATACGAGCAGCTTCAGCCGAGGCTGTTTCTTTCTGCAGGACCTTCGGCGACGAAGCATGGTCCCAACATATCCTATCAAGAGCACCTCGTCAAGGTCGATCAGGATGTATAAAGTTTAGTGGAGTCACCATTCAGTAGAAGAGGCTACGTGGGAGACTGAGGATTTTCTACGTTCTCGCTTCCCCGACTTTCTACCCAAAGGAGTCGGTACGTAATCCGAAACCCCACCCCCACCTGCCCTTTGAATCTAAATATAAGAAAAACTTAGAAGTTAAAGGTATAGTAAGCTTTGAAAATAACTTTAAAAGGACTTCCTTCTGAAGTTGCAAAGAGAATGACATTCGAAGAGCAGTTAACTAGAGAAACTTGGCTAAAGGAAAAATGCAACACACCAGCACACCTTCTTAGTACCCCTAAAGGACCCCTACCCAAAATCTCGGGGCGAGATTCCTTTAAGGGGGGAGGACTGTAACACCTCAGGTGTTACCAAGGTACTGGCTTCATATAGGCACTGATGACTTGTTATCACATGTGGTTAAGTGGAGGAGGAGAAGCACCTAAAACCTTGGAAGCATGGGTTTGCTAAGAGAGGTTAATGACAAAAGCTTCACCCACACATTTTGAACAATGGTCATCTTGAGCCAAGGAGATTAAACCCTAAAGACACCTAAGGGCACTAGACTTCCAAGAAAGGGATCAGGGGATAAGTTAATCAAATTGCCAAAACATGATTCTAATCCTTAAACAAAGTTTAAGTAACATTGTAACCTACCAAATGCAGGGAGGAAACATTACAAAAAGACCCCTTGAAGACCCCAAATTCACCCCTTAAGTAGGGAGCACACTAGAGCTCTCTAATCTTTTCTAAGTCAAATTTTAATCCTAATCTAAAGATCAGTTGTGTTCACTTAGTAAATGGCGCCAAAACCACTTGGTCTGAATACCAAAAAGGTGCCAAACCACCTAAGGCACCCACTGGAAAAGTTTGAAACCGAGCCAAATTCGTTTGACTTGATTTGGCATCACTTTTGTCGCGGAGTGGACAGTGGGACAAGCCTAATTTGGCATCCGAAAATCTTCTGACCTAGGGCTTATCTTCCCTTGGAACTCACATACAAGAGATAGCCATAGGTGCCAAGAAGAGCCCTGCGCCAGATTTTTTGCCAAGATTCGCATGTTTGCGATCTCGGCGAGCTGTTGAACATGAGCAGAAGAACACCTCCACATGTTCGACGCGCCCTGAACGCGCCAGAGCACGCCCAGCGCCCGACCCCGCGCGCCCCGCGCCGCGGAAAGCCACGCCCGTGTCCCCTGCCCGCGCCCGCGCCTATAAAGCCAGCTGAAGCTTCAGCGGTACTCCCCCGCGCGCTCTCGACCTAACCGGAGCAAGAGATCGCCGGAGCTTGCCCTGCAGACGGCGTGCCAGCGGCCGCCCGAGCACCCGCCACCGTAGACCGGCCAGCAGAGCCATCCCCAACCCCGTCCAACCCTCGAAATAGACTCTACATGCCTCGGTGAAGCTCCCAGAGCGAGGAATCGAGCTCTGCCTCACCGGAGACGCCGGATCAAGGTCACCGGACTTCACCCGGCCGCCGGCGAACGTAGAACGAGCTCTAGAGTGAGTTATTCTTCGATTCCTTTTACGGGTTGACTAATTAGCTCCTAGTGAAGCTCCCCGTGCCCTTGGATTGACCTGTATCGCCGTGGATAGGATAGGCCGGAGCACACGCCGCCGACGAGCTCGCCCGCCTGAGCACATGGACCGGCCGATTCCGGCCATCACCGTCGTCGAGCCGTACCTCGTTGTGACCGCAAGGAACTCCCGAAGCCAACCCCACCCTTCGCCGGACCTCCCTCGCCGCCGGTAAGCCGCGCCACCCTTTTTCCTTTCGCGGGTACTGTTCAAAAGGGGGAGGGACCTCAGGGAAGAAGGAATAGAAGTCAGGGGGTTTTTTGAACTGTCCGAGACTCAGAGGAATAGTTGCGCAAGGGTATAAGTTAAAAGATTGGTTTGGGAAAAGCCCAGGGACCTCGGTGTAAACTGGTTTTCCAGAAAACCTTTTTAATATTTCTAATTTAAATGCAAACAGAGCTTGTAAAACTCATAACTTCAGTTTTATTCAACCAAATTTGGTCAAACCAATTTTGCCAGAATCTAAATAATGTGAACTACCTAGGAAAAATACAAAACCCCTTTGTATTGCAGAAGAATTTAAAGTTTGGAATTAAATATTGAATTGGCCAAAAGCTAAATAATAGGGGGGAAAATAGTTACACTGTTAGACTGAGGTTAAGAAAAATCAGAGAAATACTTAATCACTCCCTAATCTATTTACAAATAGTAAACCCCTCAGTACACCAAATTAAGGAAGGTTTCACTAATTAAAATCATTTTTTGCTCTAAGTTAAAAGAAATAGGAAAAGTGGTTTAAAGTAGAAACCAGGGAGCAACCACATTTTTGTTAGCTCACTTATTTAATATAGTTTACTGGAAAAATTCATTAAACCCTTGTTTAGTACAAAATAAAGTAGATGCCTTTTATTTCATGAAAACCATGAAAACTTAGGAAAATCTTAGAGAATTAATCCTGACGAGAAAAACACTCCACCAAACCTTGGGATAACTAATACTTTGTTATTATGAACATAGGAAAAATATGAGTTCTGCTGTTTGATATTTTTCAAATAAAAAGTTAGTTATAAGTACCTTTTTGGCATGAAACCTTAAAAAAACATAACTAAATAACCACTAAGTAACCCTCTGTTATTTTTGGCACAGAAGCATATTACCCATAGATGCCAGCAAAAATAATTCTTGGTACAGAACCCACACCTAGAGGAGAGTTGTAGTGCAAAGTGACCCCTCTGCCCCAACTTTTGTTATTTTTGTCCAGGGCATAATCCATTTATTTTTGACCTCAAATTTATAGGACAGACTACAGTGACCAATAGTAACCCACTGTAATTTTTACAGAATTTTTGGAAACTTTAAATCACTGTTATAGTTCAAACCCACCTTAAGAACATAAAAAGAAAATAAAAGGAGGAATTAGTAGTGGAGATTAATGTTACCCTAACCAACCCAGCAAAACCCCTTGGGTACCTACTAAAACCTTCAAGGGGCAATCCAAGTCTTAATCCACTATGTTCACCTCTAAGCAAAACCTCAGACCTAAATTGATAAGCATAAACCACTAAGAGCTTCTTATAACAAGGAAACCCTAAGTTATCAAATAACTTAGTTTTTTTCTTCACTAGGCATAATTGTTATTAAATTCTACATACCATAGCATACACATATCTTATTCATTGCATTCGATAGATTGCAACCTCGCTGACGGAGAGTACGTGCTCATCCCTGAGCAAGGAGTTGATCGGGAAGGAGCCCAGGATCCAGCACCAGAACCTGCCATCGAGGATCTGCCTGCCCCAGCTTTGGAAGGCAAGCCCCGGTTTTATGCATAACCAGTTCTATATACTATTTTACTGCACTTAATGATTGTAGGCTTGTATTGTGCACTTAAGCGTAGGAGTTGCATGAAACCCTAGTTGCATTAACTCAGGATTTCCTTTTGAGATGGATACTAGTATGCTAGGTCGAGTAGCTGCTTTATTAATTAGGGATCTCGGTAGAAGTCGAGTGATTTTCTAGCACTCGCGCGAGGTCAGGAATTGGTTGTATCCACTTTCTTATCATAATGATGTTGGTCTGTGGACAACAATCCATGGGAATTGGTTGTCTATGAGATGGAAAATGGAATAAGGATTAAGGTGTGGTACCGTGAGTCAAGCGTTTGAACGTAATAAGCACAGGCCGAGAAATATGGTAAATCGGTAAGCCTAGTACCTGAGTGAACCTGCCTGCAGACTTTGCCCCTCACGCGACCTGAGACGTGGTCTCCCATTCCGGTTATGGTGGGTACAAGTGCTGTCACTGCACGACGGCAGTCGGGGTCAGTGAGGCATTGTACGCCTAGGTGGTGAGCCCTGATCTGTTGCCAGGGAATCGATGGGGACTGCTGATGTGTGTGGGGACGGAGTGCCTCACCGCGTCGTGTGTTTAGGTTTACCTTGCAAGGTTTAAAAACTCGATTTGAATCGTCTGCTTCTCGCAGCTAATGAGACTGCTTGATCCATGCTGCTACATTGAGTAACAAGTGGAAATGTGATGACTTGGTAAAAGTTGTTGATTGCTAAATGTTTGATACCATGTATGACTAGATAGGTACACATTTAGTCTTAAGAGAGTCACACTAAAACTTGAAAAAGCTAAAACTTGATTTTTAGAATCAGCTAGTGCTTTTGGCAAACCAAACCCCTCAGCTAAACAGCTGCATGTCTAGAGGTAGAGGAGTAGACTCCTCACACCGGGTAAGTCTAGCTGAGTATTAGTATACTCAGCCTTGCTTGTGGCATAATTTTTTATAGGTTCTCTGGAGGACATGGTTGCTGGAGTGACTTGGCCGTCCATCTTACCACCGGGTAGGACAGTCGAGTGGAACCCTACCTCGGCTGAGGAGGAGCATGAGAAGTGATGGGACAGGCTTCCCCGTCTCTCCGTTTACTTATCGTTAGTTTTATTCCGCTGCATTCCGAACAATGATCTCCACTTTTGCTAAAACTCCGATGTTGATGTAACAAATTTGATACTCCTTAATGTATGGTTTTATGCTTTATTGTATTTGCTCTGTGCCTCACCATCGAGTGAGTACGTGGTACTTGATCCTATTAGTGGCCTCGTCGGACTAGATCCGAGGGACTGACGTGTTATTCCTATTTAAGTGTGGTCTAGCCTCTAAGGCAAGACTTAGGCACTTAAGTTGGAATAATTCGGGCGGTTCCGCCACATTAACAAAGGCCAATACCTTAAAAATGAGCTTCTCATGAACACAGTTATGAAAAATGATAAAAGTGGATACAAATCTCTTATGCAAAAGAGGGTAATGAATCAAAACAAACCCAATCAAGATCCTAAGCCCATCAAATGCTTTGAGTGTGGCAAAGAGGGACATTTTGCTCATGCTTGAAAAGCCAAACCACCAACCCCTTTGCCAAAGCACTCAAGACTTTTTGCTTTCAATGCTCATTATTTGGTTAGAAAGGATACAAGTGGAAAGGTCAAAGTCACATTCTTAGGTCCATGTGACAAGAGTAGACCTAAAAATATTTGAGTTGCAAAGTTCTTGATTGAGAAAGTTGTAGGCCCTCATCAAGTTTGGGTGCCTAAAATTAAAGCTTGATCCTCCTTGCATGTAGGTGAACTACAATACAAGTGGGAATCATTGGGTAATTGATAGTGGTTGCACTCAACCTATGATTGGTAACCCTCATATTTTCACCTCAGTTAATGAAGATATGAATGGTCAAGACAAGATAACATTTAGGGACGGTTGAAAAGGCAAAGTAAAAGGGTTGGAAAAGGTTGCAATCTCAAATGATCATTCAAATTCAAACGTCCTTTAGTTGAATCTCTGAGATTTAATTTATTATCAGTTGGTCAATCGTGTGATCTTGGCTTTCAATGTTTATTCACAGAAAAAGAAGTTGTTGTACCTAAAGTGGATGATAAACTAGTCATATTCAAGGGATTTAGATATATCGACTTATATTTGGTGGATTTCACTTTTGAGGATGCAAACCTAAGGACTCGACTCTTTACCAAAACATCACTTGGATGGTTATGGCATAGAAGGTTGTCTCATGTTGGAATGAGTACACTCAAGAAGCTCTTGAAGAAAGACATGGTTAGAGGTTTGAAAGATATGTTTGAAAAGGATAAGCTTTGTAGTGAATGTGAAGCCGAAAACAAGTTGCAAATACTCATCCTACAAAAGCTTTATGTCAACATCAAGGCCACTAGAATTATTCATATGAATTTATTGTCCTACACCTTATGCTAGTATGGGTGACAACCTCTATTGCTTGGTCATTATTGATGATTTCACTAAATATACTTGAGTGTTCTTCTTACAAGAAAAATATGAAGTTGCATCAATATTCAAGAAGTTTGCCAAGAAAGCACAAAATGAGTTTGATTGCAAGATCAAGAAAATCAGAAGTGATAATTGAAAGGAATTTGACAACACCAACATTCATGAGTATTGTGATGAAGTTGGGATCAAACATGAAGTTTATGCAACTTACATGCCTCAACAAAATAGAGTTTTTAAACGAAAGAATATAACCTTGATCACTCTTGCAAGAACTATGATTGATGTGCATAAGACCTCGGAGAGGTTTTGGGCCAAGGATGTCAACATTGCTTGTTATGCATCAAATAGACTATTTACTCATCGGTTGCTTGAGAAGACTCCATATGAATTGCTCAATGGGAGGAAGTCGAATATCTCCTCCTTTCGGGTGTTTGGATGCAAGTGCTACATCTACAAGAAACACCAACACCTAGGGAAGTTTCAAAGAAGATGTGATATTGGTTTTCTACTTGGCTATTCATCAAAATCCAAAGCATATCGAGTATTCAACCATGCCACTAATTTGGTAGAAGAAAACATATGATGTGGAGTTTGATGAGACTAACGACTCCCAAGGATCATTTGAGAATCTTGTTGATGCAGGTGATGAACCGCTTAGGGAGGCTATGAAGAACATGCCAATTGCAGCCATCAAGCCAAAAGAAGATGAAGATGAGGTGCAAATCATCAACATACCTTCTTCATCAAATGTACCACAAGATGATCAGAAAAGATGAGAGCCATGCAAATGAATTTGTCTCTCAAGAACAAACAATGGTACAAGCTGAAGATGTTGATGCTGCACAACCTCCTCCCCAAGTGGTTGACAAAAAGAACCTCAGCTCTACTACAAGCTCATACTCAAGATCTTATCATTCGGAGTCCTTCAAAAGAGGTTATCACTCGATCTCAAAAATTTACTTCATTTATTGAACATCACTCTTTTCTCTTGTGTTGAGCCTACTTGTATAGATGAGGCACTTAAGGATACAGATTGGGTGAATGCCATGCATGAAGAAGTAAACTACTTCACCTAGAACTAAGTTTGGACCCTTGAAGAGCCTTCACAAGATGCAAGAGTAATTGGGACAGAATGGGTGTTTATAAACAAGCAAGATGATCAAGGTGTGATTGTGCGGAACAAGGCAAGGCTAGTTGCAAAAGGGTTCTCTCAAGTTGAAGGATTGGATTTTGGAGAGACCTTTGCACAGGTTGCACGATTAGAAGTCATCTATATCTTTCTTGCATATGCATCAAACAACAATATCAAACTATATCAAATGGATGTAAAAAGTGCATACTTAAATGGCTTCATAAATGAACTCGTATATGTGAAAGGGAATTAGGCTTACACCTTTTTCCTAATTGATTTTGGTGGTTGAATTGCCCAACACAAATAATTGGACTAACTAGTTTGCTCTAGTCTATAAGTTTCACAGGTGCCAAAGGTTCACAATAAACCAATAAAAATACCAAGGAAGGGTTCAAATTAAGAGAGCAAAAGACATCCCGAAAGGCACCCTGGTCTGGCGCACCGGACTGTCCGGTGTGCCACCGGACAGTGTCCGGTGCACCAGGGCACTCGTCGCTAAACTCGCCACCTTCGAGAAAATCAGAGGGCGCTCCGCTATAATTCACCGGACTGTCCGGTGAAGCACCGGACAGTGTCCGGTGTGCCAGCGGAGCAATGGCTACTACGCGCGCAACGGTCGACTGCAACCACATTCAATGCGCTACAGTGCGTGCCAGAGTCAGAGCACGCGCAGTTGGCGCACCGGACAGTCTACATGACCTGTCCGGTGCACCACCGGACAGCCTAGAGGACCCACAAGTCAGAGCTCCAACGGTCGAACCCCAACGGCCTGCTGACGTGGCTGGCGCACTGGACTGTCCGGTGCGCCATGCGACTGCAGCCTTCCAACGACCATTTTTGGTGGTTGGGGCTATAAATACCCCAACCACCCCACATTCAATGGCATCCAAGTTTTCCACCTTCAACACATTACAAGAGCCATAGCATTCAATTCTAGACACTCCAAAGAGATCAAATCCTCTCCCATGTCCGGAATCACTCCAATCAAATAGTGACTAGAGAGAGCGACATTTGTGTTCTTGTGAGCTCTTACGCTTGGATCGCTTCTTTTCTTTCTCATTCTTCTTGTGATCAACTCAATTGTAACCAAGGCAAGCGACACCAATTGTGTGGTGGTCCTTGCGGGAACTTTGTGTTCCGTTTGATTGAGAAGAGAAGCTCACTCGGTCTAAGTGACCGTTTGACAGAGGGAAAGGGTTGAAAGAGACCCGGTCTTTGTGACCACCTCAACGGGGAGTAGGTTTGCAAGAACCGAACCTCGGTAAAACAAATCCTTGTGTCTCGCTCTTTATTTGCCCATGATTTGTTTTGCGCCCTCCCTCTCGGACTCGTTTATATTTCTAACGCTAACCCGGCTTGTAGTTGTGCTTAAGTTTATAAATTTCAGATTCGCCCTATTCACCCCCCCTCTAGGCGACTTTCATTTGGTATCAAAGCCCGGTGCTTCATTAGAGCCTAACCGCTCGAAGTGATGTCGGGAGATCACGCCAAGAAGATGGGGATCGGCGGTGAGAAGTCCGCTACAAGCCACGGGAAGGCTCCATCCGGGGAGTCCGCCAACAAAGTGAAGAGATCCCCTTCACACAACAAGTCGGGTCGGAGCGGTGACAAGAAGAAGAAGATGAGGAAGGTGGTCTACTATGAGACCGACTCTTCGTCACCATCCACCTCCGGCTCCGACGCACCGTCCGTAACTTCTAAGCGCCATGAGCGCAAGAAGTTTAGTAAGATTCCCCTACGCTACCGTCGCATTTCCAAACGTACTCCTTTACTTTCCGTCCCATTAGGCAAACCACCTATGTTTGATGGTGAAGATTATAATATGTGGAGTGATAAAATGAGGCATCACCTAACCTCACTCCACACAAGCATTTGGGATGTTGTTGAAATTGGAGTACAGGTACCATCACCGGGGGATGAAGACTATGATTCGGACGAGGTCGCCCAAATCCGACACTTCAACTCCCAAGCCACCACTATACTCCTCGCCTCTCTAAGTCGAGAGGAGTATAACAAGGTGCAAGGGTTAAAAAGTGCCAAGGAGATTTGGGACGTACTCAAGACCGCGCACGAAGGAGATGAGGTGACCAAAATCACCAAGTGGGAGACGATCGAGGGGAGCTCGGTCGGTTCCGACTCAACCAAGGCGAGGACCCTCAAGCCATGTACAACCGCTTGAAGACCTTGGTGAACCAAGTGCGCAACCTCGGGAGCACCAAATGGGATGACCATGAAATGGTCAAGGTTATTCTAAGATCCCTCGTTTTTCTTAATCCTACGCAAGTTCAATTAATTCGAGGTAATCCTAGATATACACTAATGTCTCCCGAGGAAGTAATAGGAAACTTTGTGAGCTTTGAGTTGATGATCAAAGGCTCAAAGAAAATCATCGAGCTAGATGCCCCCTCCACGCCCGAAGCACAACCGGTCGCATTCAAGGCAACGGAGGAGAAGAAGGAGGAGTCTACATCAAGTAGACAACCCATCGACACCTCTAAACTCAACAATGAGGAAATGGTGCTCATCATCAAGAGCTTCCGCCAAATCCTCAAGCAAAGGAAGGGGAAAGATTACAAGCCCCGTTCCAAGAAGGTGTGCTACAAATGTGGTAAGCCCGGTCATTTCATTGCTAAATGTCCGTTATCTAGTGATAGTGACAGGGGCGACGACAAGAAGGGCAAGAGGAGAGAAAAGAAGAGGTACCACAAAAATAGGGGCGGCGATGCCCATGTGTGCCGCGAGTGGGACTCCGATGAGAGCTCCTCCGACTCCTCCTCCGACGAGGACGCCGCCAACATCGCCGTCACCAAGGGACTCCTCTTCCCCAACGTCGGCCACAAGTGCCTCATGGCTAAGGACGGCAAAAAGAAGAAGGTAAATCAAAATCCTCCACTAAATATGAAACCTCTAGTGATGAGGATAATTGTAGTGATGAGGAGGATAATTTGCGCACCCTTTTTGCCAACCTAAACATGCAACAAAAGGAAAAACTAAATGAATTAATTAGTGCTATTCATGAAAAGGATGATCTCTTGGACTCTCAAGAGGACTTCCTAATTAAATAAAACAAGAAGCATGCTAAGGTTAAGAATGCTTATGCTCTAGAAGTGGAAAAATGTGAAAAATTATCTAGTGAGCTAAGTTCTTGCCATGATGTTATTACCAACCTTAGAAATGAGAATGCTAGTTTAATTGCTAAGGTTGATTCAAATGTTTGTGATGCTTCAATCCCCAATCTTAGAGATGATAATGTTAAATTACTTGCTAAGATTGAAGAATTAAATGTTTCTCTTGCTAGCCTTAAGATTGAAAATGAAAAATTAATTGCTAAGGCTAAAGAATTAGATGTTTGCAATGCTTCCATTTCCGATCTTAGAGATAACAATGACATTTTATGTGCTAAGATTGTTGAACTTAATTCTTGCAAACCCTCTACATCTACCATTGAGCATGTTACTATTTGTACTAGACGTAGAGATACTAACATTGATGCTATTCATGATCATATGGCTTTAATTAAACAACAAAATGATCATATAGCAAAATTAGATGCTAAAATTGTCGAGCATGACTTAGAAAATGAAAATTTTAAATTTTCTAGAAGCATGCTCTATAGTGGGAGACGCCCTGGCATCAAGGATGGCATTGGCTTCCAAAAGGGGGACAATGTCAAACTTAATGCCCCTCCTAAAAGATTGTCTAACTTTGTTAAGGGCAAGGCTCCCATGCCTCAGGATAACGAGGGTTACATCTTGTACCCTGCCGGTTATCCCGAGAGCAAAATTAGGAGAATTCATTCTAGGAAGTCTCACTCTGGCCCTAATCATGCTTTTATGTATAAGGGTGAGACATCTAGCTCTAGGCAATCAACCCGTGCTAAATTGCCTAAGAAGAAAACTCCTACTGCATCAAATGATCATAACATTTCATTTAAAACTTTTGATGCATCTTATGTGCTAACCAACAAATCAGACAAGGTAGTTGCCAAGTATGTTGGGGACAAACACAAGGGCACCGAGACTTGTGTTTGGGTACCCAAAGTTCTAGTATCTAATGTTAAAGGACCCAAAATCATTTGGGTACCTAAAATCAAGAACTAAACTTGTTTTGTAGATTTATGCATCCGGGGGCTCAAGTTGGATCATCGATAGCGGGTGCACAAACCATATGACAGGGGAGAAGAAGATGTTCTCCTCCTATGAGAAAAACCAAGATCCCCAAAGAGCGATCACATTCGGGGATGGAAATCAAGGTTTGGTCAAAGGATTGGGTAAAATTGCTATATCTCCTGACCACTCCATTTCCAATGTTTTTCTTGTAGATTCTTTAGATTATAACTTGCTTTCCGTTTCTCAATTATGCAAAATGGGCTACAACTGTCTTTTTACAGTTATAGGTGTTACTGTCTTTAGAAGAAGTGATGATTCAGTAGCATTTAAGGGAGTGTTAGAGGGTCAGCTATACTTGGTAGATTTTGATAGAGCTGAACTCGACACTTGCTTAATTGCTAAGACTAACATGGGCTGGCTCTGGCATCGCCGACTAGCACATGTTGGAATGAAGAATCTTCACAAGCTTCTAAAGGGAGAACACATTTTGGGACTAACAAATGTTCATTTTGAGAAAGACAGGATTTGTAGCGCATGTCAGGCAGGGAAGCAAGTTGGTGTTCATCATCCACACAAGAACATTATGACGACTGACAGGCCACTCGAGCTCCTACACATGGACCTATTTGGCCCGATAGCTTACATAAGCATCGGCGGGAGTAAGTACTGTCTAGTTATTGTGGATGATTATTCACGCTTCACTTGGGTGTTCTTTTTGCAGGAAAAATCTCATACCCAAGAGACCTTAAAGGGATTCTTGAGATGGGCTCAAAACGAGTCCGGCTTAAGGATCAAAAAGATTAGAAGCGACAACGGGACGGAGTTCAAGAATTCTCAAATCAAAGGCTTCCTTGAGGAGGAGGGCATCAAGCATGAGTTCTCTTCTCCCTACACCCCACAGCAAAATGGTGTAGTGGAGAGGAAGAATCGAACTCTATTGGACATGGCAAGAACCATGCTTGATGAGTACAAGACTTCGGATCGGTTTTGGGCCGAGGCGGTCAACACCGCCTGCTATGCCATCAACCGGTTGTATCTACACCGAATCCTCAAGAAGACATCATACAAACTCCTAACCGGTAAAAAGCCAAATGTTTCATATTTTAGAGTCTTTGGTAGCAAATGTTTTATTCTTGTTAAAAGAGGTAGAAAGTCCAAATTTGCTCCTAAGGCTGTAGAAGGCTTTTTACTAGGATATGATTCAAACACAAGGGCATATAGAGTCTTTAACAAGTCCTCTGGACTAGTTGAAGTTTCTTGTGACATTGTGTTTGATGAGACTAACGGCTCTCAAGTAGAGCAAGTTGATCTTGATGAGATAGGTGATGAAGAGGCTCCGTGCGTCGCACTAAGGAACATGTCCATTGGGGATGTGTGTCCTAAGGAATCCGAAGAGCCTCCACAAGCACAAGATCAACCATCTTCCTCCACACAAGCATCTCCACCAACTCAAGATGAGGATGAAGCTCAAGATAATGAAGGAGAAGATCAAGAAGTTGAGCCACCTCAAGAGGAGAGCAATGATCAAGGGGGAGATGCCCATGATCAAGATGAGGAAGATGAACAAGTTCCAAGACCGCCACACCCAAGAGTCCACCAAGCAATCCAACGAGATCACCCCGTGAACACCATCCTCGGCGATATTCAAAAGGGGGTAACTACTCGATCTCGTGTTGTTCATTTTTGTGAACATTACTCTTTTGTTTCCTCTATTGAGCCACACAGGGTAGAGGAAGCACTACAAGATTCAGATTGGGTGGTGGCGGTGCAAGAGGAGCTCAACAACTTCACTAGGAACGAGGTATGGCATTTAGTTCCACGTCCTAACCAAAATGTTGTAGGAACTAAGTGGGTCTTCCGCAACAAGCAATATGAGCATGGTGTGGTGACAAGGAACAAAGCCCGACTTGTGGCTAAGGGTTATTCACAAGTCGAAGGTTTGGATTTTGGTGAAACCTATGCACCCGTAGCTAGGCTTGAGTCAATTCGCATTTTACTAGCCTATGCTACTTACCATGGCTTTAAGCTTTATCAAATGGACGTGAAAAGTGCCTTCCTCAATGGACCAATCAAGGAAGAGGTCTATGTTGAGCAACCTCCCGGCTTTGAAGATAGTGAGTACCCTAACTATGTATATAAGCTCTCTAAGGCACTTTACGGGCTCAAGCAAGCCCCAAGAGCATGGTATGAATGCCTAAGAGATTTTCTTATCACTAATGGCTTCAAAGTCGGAAAGGCCGATCCTACTTTATTTACTAAAACTCTTGACAATGATTTGTTTGTATGCCAAATTTATGTTGATGATATTATATTTGGGTCTACTAACGAATCCACATGTGAGGAATTTAGTAGGATCATGACACAGAAATTCGAGATGTCGATGATGGGGGAGTTGAAGTACTTCTTGGGATTTCAAGTAAAGCAACTCCAAGAGGGCACCTTCATTAGCCAAACGAAGTATATTCAAGACATTCTCAACAAGTTTGGGATGAAGGATGCCAAACCCATCAAGACACTGATAGTCGCCTAGAGGGGGGGTGAATAGGGCGAAACTGAAATTCTCAAAAATAAACACAACTACAAGCCGGGTTAGCGTTAGTAATAAGGAAACGAGTCCGCGAGAGAGGGTGCAAAAACAAATCGCAAGCAAATAAGAGTGTGACACGCGGATTTGTTTTACCGAGGTTCAGTTCTTGCAAACCTACTCCCCGTTGAGGAGGCCACAAAGGCCGGGTCTCTTTCAACCCTTCCCTCTCTCAAACGATCCCACGGATCGAGTGAGCTTTCTCTTCTTCTCAATCAAACGGGAACAAAACTTCCCCGCAAGGGCCACCACACAATTGGTGCCTCTTGCCTTGGTTACAATTGAGATTGATCACAAGAACAAGTGAGAAAGAAAAGAATGCGATCCAAGCGCAAGAGCTCGAAAGAACACAAGCAAATCACTCTCTCTAGTCACTATGGAGTTGTGTGGAATTTGGAGAGGACTTGATCTATTTGGTGTGTCTAGAATTGAATGCTAGAGCTCTTGTAGTAGTTGAGAAGTGGAAAACTTGGATGGCAATGAATGTGGGGTGGTTGGGGTATTTATAGCCCCAACCACCAAAAGTGACCGTTGCTGGAACCTGTCTGTTCGATGGCGCACCGGACAGTCCGGTGCACACCGGACAGTCCGGTGCCCCTGCCACGTCACCATTGCCGTTGGATTCTGACCGTTGGAGCTTCTGACTTCTGGGCCCTCCTGGGTGTCCGGTGCACACCGGACATGTACTGTTTGATGTCCGGTGCACCGGTATGGGCGATCCTGACGTCTGCGCGCGCTGCGCGCGCATTAAATGCTCCGTAGGGAGCCGTTGGCGCCGCAGAGAGTCGTTGCTCCGCTGGCACACCGGACAGTCCAGTGCACACCGGACAGTCCGGTGAATTTTAGCGGAGCGGCTCTCGCGCGAACCCGAGGCTGGCGAGTTCCTGGAGAGCGCTTCCTTGGAGCACCGGACATGTCCGGTGCACACCGGACAGTCCGGTGAATTATAGCGCGCCGGCTTCCGAGAATTCCCGAGGGCGAAGAGTTGGAGTTGGATTCCTCTGGCCGCACCGGACACTGTCCGGTGCACACCGGACAGTCCGGTGCCTCCAGCCAGAGGTGCCCTCGGTTGCCTCGTTGCTCCTTTGTTGAATCCAACACTTGGTCTTTTATTGGCTAAATGTGAACCTTTTGCACCTGTATAACTTATGCACTAGAGTAAACTAGTTAGTCCAATATTTGTGTTGGACAATTCAACCACCAAAATTATTTAGGAACTAGGTGTAAGCCTAATTCCCTTTCAATCTCCCCCTTTTTGGTGATTGATGCCAACACAAACCAAAGCAAATATAGAAGTGCATAATTGAACTAGTTCTCATAATGTAAGTGCAAAGGTTGCTTGGAATTGAGCCAATATAAATATTTATATGATGCGCATGGATTGTTTTCTTTGTTTTTGACATATTGGACCACATTTGCACCAAAGGTTTTGTTTTTGCAAACTCTTTTGTAAATTCTTTTCAAAGTCATTTTGCAAGATAGTCAAAGGTAAATGAATAAGATTTTGTAAAGCATTTTCAAGATTTGAAATTTTCTTCCTTTGTTCAAATGCTTTTCCTTTGACTAAACAAAACTCCCCCTCAAATAAGGTCTCCTCTTAGTGTTCAAGAGGGTTTTCCATCAATTTTGAAAATACTACTTGCTCCCCCTTTAGAACACAAAGAGATACCAATTTTGAAATTTACCATTGAAAATCATCAAATTTAAAAAATTAGGTGGTGGTGCGGTCCTTTTGCTTTGGGCTCATATTTTCTCCCCCTTTGGCATGAATCGCCAAAAACGAAATCATTAGAGCCCAATGAATTACTTTCTCCCCCTTTGGTCATGAAATGAATGAGTGAAGATTATACCAAAGTTGGAGAGATGATGCGGAGCGACGGCGAAGGATGAGTAGTAGAGTGGAGTGGAAGCCTTTGTCTTCGCCGAAGACTCCAATTCCCTTTCAATATACCTATGACTTGGTTGGAAATATACTTGAAAACACATTAGTCATAGCATATATAAAAGAGACATGATCAAAGGTATATTCATGTGCTATGTGTGCAAGTTTAGCAAAAGAAATTCCTAGAATCAAGAATATTGAGCTCATGCCTAAGTCGGGTAAAAGATTGTTCATCAAGTGGCTTGGTAAAGATATCGGCTAATTGATCTTTAGTGTTAATGTAAGAAATCTCGATATCCCCCTTTTGTTGGTGATCCCGAAGAAAATGATACCGAATGGCTATGTGCTTAGTGCGGCTATGCTCGACGGGATTGTCGGCCATTTTGATTGCACTCTCATTGTCACATAGCAAAGGGACTTTGGTTAGTTTGTAACCGTAGTCCCGTAGGGTTTGCCTCATCCAAAGCAATTGCGCGCAACAATGGCCTGCGGCAATATACTCGGCTTCGGCGGTAGAAAGAGCAACCGAATTTTGCTTCTTTGAAGCCCAAGACACCAAGGATCTTCCCAAGAACTGGCAAGTCCCCGACGTGCTCTTCCTGTTAATCCTACACCCTGCCCAATCGGCATCCGAATACCCAATCAAATCAAAAGTAGATCCCCGAGGGTACCAAAGCCCAAACTTAGGAGTAAAAGCCAAATATCTCAAGATTCGTTTTACGGCCGTAAGGTGTGATTCCTTAGGGTCGGCTTGGAATCTTGCACACATGCATACGGAAAGCATAATGTCCGGTCGAGATGCACATAAGTAAAGCAATGAACCAATCATCGACCGGTATACCTTTTGATCCACGGACTTACCTCCCGTGTCGAGGTCGAGATGCCCATTTGTTCCCATGGGTGTCTTGATGGGCTTGGCATCCTTCATTCCAAACTTGCTTAGAATATCTTGAGTATACTTCGTTTGACTAATGAAGGTGCCCTCTTGGAGTTGCTTGACTTGAAATCCTAGAAAATACTTCAACTCCCCCATCATTGACATCTCGAATTTTTGTGTCATGATCCTACTAAATTCTTCACATGTAGATTTGTTAGTAGACCCAAATATAATATCATCAACATAAATTTGGCATACAAACAAATCATTATCAAGAGTCTTAGTGAATAAAGTAGGATCGGCTTTGCCGACTTTGAAGCCATTTGCAATAAGGAAATCTCTAAGGCATTCATACCATGCTCTTGGGGCTTGCTTGAGCCCATAAAGCGCCTTAGAGAGCCTATAAACATGGTTAGGATACTCACTGTCTTCAAAGCCGGGAGGTTGCTCAACATAGACCTCCTCCTTGATTGGTCCATTGAGGAAGGCACTCTTCACGTCCATTTGATAAAGCTTGAAGCCATGGTAAGTAGCATAGGCCAATAATATACGAATCGACTCAAGCCTAGCTACGGGTGCATAGGTTTCACCAAAATCCAAACCTTCGACTTGTGAATACCCCTTGGCCACGAGTCGAGCTTTGTTCCTAGTCACCACACCATGCTCATCTTGCTTGTTGCGGAAGACCCACTTGGTTCCTACAACATTTTGGTTAGGACGTGGAACTAAGTGCCATACCTCGTTCCTTGTGAAATTGTTGAGCTCCTCTTGCATCGCCATCACCCAATCCGAATCTTGAAGTGCTTCCTCTACCCTGTGTGGCTCAATAGAGGAAACAAACGAGTAATGTTCACAAAAATGAGCAACACGAGATCGAGTAGTTACCCCCTTATGAATGTCGCCGAGGATGGTGTCGACGGGGTGATCTCGTTGAATTGCTTGGTGGACTCTTGGGTGTGGCGGCCTTGGTTGTTCATCCTCCTTGTCTTCATCATTTGCATCTCCCCCTTGATCGTTGCTGTCATTTTGAGGTGGCTCATCTTCTTGATCTTCTTGTTCAACATCTTGAGCCTCATCCTCAACTTGAGTTGGTGGAGATGCTTGCGTGGAGGAGGATGGTTGATCTTGTGCATTTGAAGGCTCTTCGGATTCCTTAGGACACACATCCCCAATGGACATGTTCCTTAGCGCTATGCATGGAGCCTGTTCTTCACCTGTTTCATCAAGATCAACTTGCTCTACTTGAGAGCCGTTAGTCTCATCAAACACAACGTCACAAGAAACTTCAACAAGTCCTGAGGACTTGTTAAAGACTCTATATGCCCTTGTGTTTGAGTCATATCCTAGTAAAAAGCCTTCTACAGTTTTAGGAGCAAATTTAGATTTTCTACCTCTTTTGACAAGAATAAAACATTTGCTACCAAAAACTCTAAAATATGAAATATTGGGCTTTTTACCGGTTAGGAGTTCATAAGATGTCTTCTTGAGGATTCGATGAAGATATAACCGGTTGATGGCGTAGCAGGCGGTGTTGACTGCTTCGGCCCAAAACCGATCCGGTGTCTTGTACTCATCAAGCATGGTTCTAGCCATGTCCAATAGAGTTCGATTCTTCCTCTCCACTACACCATTTTGTTGTGGAGTGTAGGGAGAAGAGAACTCATGCTTGATGCCCTCCTCCTCAAGAAAGCCTTCAATTTGAGAGTTCTTGAACTCCGTCCCATTGTCGCTTCTAATTTTCTTGATCCTTAAGCCAAACTCATTTTGAGCCCGTCTCAAGAATCCCTTTAAGGTCTCTTGGGTATAAGATTTGTCCTGTAAAAAGAACACCCAAGTGAAGCGAGAATAATCATCCACAATTACAAGACAATACTTACTACCGCCGATGCTTATGTAAGCGATCGGGCCGAATAAATCCATGTGTAGGAGCTCCAGTGGCCTGTCGGTAGTCATGATGTTTTTGTGTGGATGATGTATGCCAACTTGCTTCCCGGCTTGGCATGCGCTACAAATCCTGTCTTTCTCAAAATGAACATCGGTTAGTCCCAAAATGTGTTCTCCCTTTAGAAGCTTGTGAAGATTCTTCATTCCAACATGGGCTAGTCGGCGGTGCCAGAGCCAACCCAAGTTAGTCTTAGCAATCAAGCAAGTGTCGAGTTCAGCTCTATCAAAATCAACCAGGTATAGCTGACCCTCTAACACTCCCTTAAATGCTATTGAATCATCACTTCTTCTAAAGACAGTAACATCTGTATCAGTAAAGAGACAGTTGTAGCCCATTTGACATAACTGGGATACGGAAAGCAAATTGTAATCTAAAGAATCTACAAGAAAAACATTGGAAATAGAATGGTCAGGAGATATAGCAATTTTACCCAAACCTTTGACCAAACCTTGATTTCCATCCCCGAATGTGATAGCTTGTTGGGGATCTTGGTTTTTCTCATATGAGGAGAACATCCTTTTCTCCCCTGTCATATGGTTTGTGCACCCGCTGTCGAGTATCCAACTTGAGCCCCCGGATGCATAAACCTACAAAACAAGTTTAGTTCTTTGTTTTAGGTACCCAAACGGTTTTGGGTCCTTTGGCATTAGATACAAGAACTTTGGGTACCCAAACACAAGTCTTGGAGCCCTTGTGTTTGCCCCCAATAATTTTGGCAACTACCTTGCCTGATTTGTTAGTTAAAACATAGGATGCATCAAAAGTTTTAAATGAAATGCTATGATCATTTGATGCATTAGGAATTTTCTTTCTAGGCAACTTGGCATGGGTTGGTTGCCTAGATCTAGATGTCTCACCCTTATACATAAAAGCATGATTTGGGCCAGAGTGAGACTTCCTAGAATGAATTTTCCTAATCTTGCTCTCAGGATAGCCGGCAGGGTACAAAATGTAACCCTCGTTATCCTGAGGCATGTGATCCTTGCCCTTAACAAAGTTAGATAGGTTCTTAGGAGGGGCATTAATTTTGACATTGTCTCCCTTTTGGAAGCCAATGCCGTCCTTAATGCCAGGGCGTCTCCCATTATAGAGCATGCTTCTAGCCAATTTAAATTTTTCATTTTCTAAGTCATGCTCTCTAATTTTAGCATTAAGTTGTGCTATGTGATCATTTTGTTTTTTAATTAAGGCTAGGTGATCATGGATAGCATCAACATTAATATCTCTACATCTAGTACAAATGGAAATATGCTCAACATTAGATGTAGAGGGTTTGCAAGATTTTAGTTCAACAACCTTAGCATGCAACATGTCATTTTTGGTTCTAAGGTCGGAAATAGTAGTATTGCAAACATCAAAATCTTTAGCCTTAGCAATTAGTTTCTCATTTTCATTTCTAAGGCTAACAATAGAAACATTCAACTCATCAATCCTAGCTAGCAAATCAACATTATCATTTCTAGGATCAATGCAAACATGAGAATCAACCTTAGCAATTAATTTAACATTTTCATTTCTAAGGTTGGCAATAGTGTCATGGCACATGCTTAGCTCACTAGATAATTTGTTACATTTTTCTACCTCTAGAGCATAAGCATTTTTAACCTTAACATGTTTCTTGTTTTCCTTGATTAGGAAGTCCTCTTGGGAGTCCAAGAGATCATCCTTTTCATGGATGGCACTAATTAGCTCATTTAATTTTTCCTTTTGTTCCATGTTAAGATTGGCAAAAAGAATACGCAAATTATCCTCCTCATTTTTATCATCATCCTCATCACTAGATGTTTCATATTTAGTGGAGGACCTTGATTTTACCTTCCTTTTGCCGTCCTTGGCCATGAGACACTTGTGGCCGACGTTGGGGAAGAGGAGGCCCTTGGTGATGGCGATGTTGGCGGCGTCCTCGTCGTCGGAGGAGTCGCTTGAGCTTTCATCGGAGTCCCACTCCCGACAAACATGGGCATCGCCGCCCTTCTTCTTGTAGTACTTCTTCTTTTCTTTCCTCTTGCCCTTCTTGTCGTCGCCCCTGTCACTATCACTAGACATAGGACATTTTGCAATAAAATGACCGGGCTTACCACACTTGTAGCAAACCTTCTTGGAACGGGATTTGTAATCTTTCCCTTTCCGTTTCTTGAGGATTTGCCGGAAGCTTTTGATGATTAGGGCCATCTCCTCGTTGTCGAGCTTGGAGGCGTCAATTGGTTGTCTACTTGGTGTAGACTCCTCCTTCTTCTCCTCCGTTGCCTTGAAGGCCACGGGTTGCGCCTCGGATGTGGAGGGTTCATCAAGCTCGTTGATCTTCTTTGAGCCCTTAATCATGCATTCAAAACTAACAAAATTCCCGATGACTTCCTCGGGGGTCATTAGTGGATATCTAGGATTACCACGAATTAATTGTACTTGAGTAGGGTTAAGGAAAATAAGTGCTCTTAAAATAACCTTAACCACCTCGTGGTCATCCCATTTTGCGCTCCCGAGGTTGCGCACTTGGTTCACCAAGGTCTTGAGCCGGTTGTACATGTCTTGTGGCTCCTCCCCTTGGCGAAGACGAAAACGACCGAGCTCCCCCTCGATCGTTTCCCGCTTGGTGATCTTGGTGAGTTCATCACCTTCGTGCGCCGTCTTGAGTAGGTCCCAAATCTCCTTGGCGTTCTTCAACCCTTGTACTTTGTTGTATTCCTCCTTGCTTAAAGAGGCAAGGAGGATGGTTGCGGCTTGGGAGTTGAAGTGCACGATTTGGGCCACTTCGTCCGTGTCATAGTCCTCATCCCCTACGGATGGTACCTGTACACCATACTCAACAACATCCCATAATCTTTTGTGGAGAGAGGTTAGATGAAATCGCATCAAATTACTCCACATAGCATAATCTTCACCATTAAAAGTTGGTGGTTTGCCTAATGGGACGGAAAGTAAAGGTGTATGTTTAGGAATGCGAGGGTAGCGTAGGGGAATCTTACTATACTTCTTACGCTCTTGGCGTTTAGAAGTGACGGACGCCGCGTCGGAGCCGGAGGTAGATGTCGATGAAGTGTCGGTCTCGTAGTAGACCACTTTCCTCATCCTCTTGTGCTTGTCCCCACTCCGATGCGGCTTGTGAGAAGAAGATTTTTCCTTCTTCTCTTTGTGGTGAGAAGAGGAAGATCTTTTCTCCTTCCGCTTGGAGGAGCTCTTCTTCTTCTCCCTTCTCTTGGTGCGGGACTCTTCCGATGAAGATGAAGTGCTCCCTTGGCTTGTAGTGGGCTTGTCGCCGGTCTCCATCTCCTTCTTGGCGTGATCTCCCGACATCACTTCGAGCGGTTAGGCTCTAATGAAGCACCGGGCTCTGATACCAATTGATAGTCGCCTAGAGGGGGGGTGAATAGGGCGAAACTGAAATTCTCAAAAATAAACACAACTACAAGCCGGGTTAGCGTTAGTAATAAGGAAACGAGTCCGCGAGAGAGGGTGCAAAAACAAATCGCAAGCAAATAAGAGTGTGACACGCGGATTTGTTTTACCGAGGTTCGGTTCTTGCAAACCTACTCCCCGTTGAGGAGGCCACAAAGGCCGGGTCTCTTTCAACCCTTCCCTCTCTCAAACGATCCCACGGATCGAGTGAGCTTTCTCTTCTTCTCAATCAAACGGGAACAAAACTTCCCCGCAAGGGCCACCACACAATTGGTGCCTCTTGCCTTGGTTACAATTGAGATTGATCACAAGAACAAGTGAGAAAGAAAAGAATGCGATCCAAGCGCAAGAGCTCGAAAGAACACAAGCAAATCACTCTCTCTAGTCACTATGGAGTTGTGTGGAATTTGGAGAGGACTTGATCTATTTGGTGTGTCTAGAATTGAATGCTAGAGCTCTTGTAGTAGTTGAGAAGTGGAAAACTTGGATGGCAATGAATGTGGGGTGGTTGGGGTATTTATAGCCCCAACCACCAAAAGTGACCGTTGCTGGAACCTGTCTGTTCGATGGCGCACCGGACAGTCCGGTGCACACCGGACAGTCCGGTGCCCCTGCCACATCACCATTGCCGTTGGATTCTGACCGTTGGAGCTTCTGACTTCTGGGCCCTCCTGGGTGTCCGGTGCACACCGGACATGTACTGTTTGATGTCCGGTGCACCGGTATGGGCGATCCTAACGTCTGCGCGCGCTGCGCGCGCATTAAATGCTCCGCAGGGAGCCGTTGGCGCCGCAGAGAGCCGTTGCTCCGCTGGCACACCGGACAGTCCGGTGCACACCGGACAGTCCGGTGAATTTTAGCGGAGCGGCTCTCGCGCGAACCCGAGGCTGGCGAGTTCCTGGAGACCGCGCTTCCTTGGAGCACCGGACATGTCCGGTGCACACCGGACAGTCCGGTGAATTATAGCGCGCCGGCTTCCGAGAATTCCCGAGGGCGAAGAGTTGGAGTTGGATTCCTCTGGCCGCACCGGACACTGTCCGGTGCACACCGGACAGTCCGGTGCCTCCAGCCAGAGGTGCCCTCGGTTGCCTCGTTGCTCCTTTGTTGAATCCAACACTTGGTCTTTTATTGGCTAAATGTGAACCTTTTGCACCTGTATAACTTATGCACTAGAGTAAACTAGTTAGTCCAATATTTGTGTTGGACAATTCAACCACCAAAATTATTTAGGAACTAGGTGTAAGCCTAATTCCCTTTCAGACACCCATGGGAACCAATGGGCATCTCGACCTCGACACGGGAGGTAAATCCGTCGATCAAAAGGTATACGGTCAATGATTGGTTCTTTACTCTATTTATGTGCTTCACGACCGGACATTATGCTTTCCGTATGCATGTGTGAAAGATTTCAAGCCGACCCTAAGGAAGCTCACCTTACGGCCGTAAAACGAATCTTGAGATATTTAGTTTATACTCCTAAGTTTGGACTTTGGTACCCTCGGGAATCCATATTTGATTTAATTGGTTATTCGGATGCCGATTGGGTGGGGTGTAAAATTAATAGAAAGAGCACATCGAGCACTTGCCAGTTCTTGGGAAGATCCCTGGTGTCTTGGGCTTCAAAGAAGCAAAATTCCGTAGCTCTTTCTACCGCCGAAGCCGAGTATATTGCCGTAGGCCATTGTTGCGCGCAATTACTTTGGATGAGGCAAACCCTTAGGGACTATGGTTACAAATTAACCAAAGTTCCTCTTCTATGTGATAATGAGAGTGCAATCCGCATGGCGGATAATCCCGTTGAACATAGCCGCACTAAACACATAGCCATTCGATATCATTTTCTTAGGGATCACCAACAAAAGGGAGATATCGAGGTTGCATATATTAACACCAAGGAACAATTATCCGATATCTTTACCAAGCCACTAGATGAACAAACCTTTAACAAACTTAGGCATGAGCTAAATATTCTTGATTCTAGGAACTTCTTTTGATATTTTGCACACATAGCTCATTAATATACCTTTGATCATGTCTCTTTTATATGCTATGACTAATGTGTTTTCAAGTCAATTTCAAACCAAGTCATAGATTGAAAGGGATTTGGAGTCTTCAGCGAAGAAAAAGGCTTCCACTCTACTCCATCGAAACACTCACCCTTCGCCGGTTCTCCGAGCAACTCTCCAACTTTGGTATAATCTTCACTCATATTTTGTTTGCCAAAGGAGGAGAAAGTAGTAAAAGGGCTTATATTTCACTCAAGTATCCGTTTTTGGCGATTCATGCCAAAGGGGGAGAAAGTATTAGCCCAAAGCAAAAGGACTGCACCACCACCAATTTTGAAAATTTGAGTTAAGAAAAAGTCTTGAAATGATGAATTTTTCAATAGATATCTTATTTGTCGGGGACCATAATTAGGGGTACCCCCAAGACTCCTAATCTCAGCTGGTAACCCCCATCAGCACAAAGCTGCAAAGGCCTGATGGGTGCGATTAAGTCAAGGCTCGGTCCACTCAAGGGACACGATCTCGCCTCACCCGAGCCCAGCCTCGGGCAAGGGCAGCCGACCCCGGAGGATTCACGTCTCGCCCGAGGGCCCCCCTCAAGCAACGGACACACCTTCGGCTCGCCCGAGGCCCAGTCTTCGCTGAGAAGCAACCTTGGCCAGATCGCCACACCGACCGACCGTATCGCAGGAGCATTTAATGCAAGGATGGCCTAACACCTTATCCTGACGCGCGCTCTTCAGTCGACAGAGCCGAAGTGACCGCAGTCACTTCGCCGCTCCACTGACCGGCCTGACAAGAAGACAGCGCCGCCCGTGTCGCTCCGACTGCTGTGCCACTCGACAAAGTGAGGCTGACAGCAGCCAAGTCCGGCCTCGGGCGCCATAGGAAGCTCCGCCTCGCCCGACCCCAGGGCTCGGCCCCCGTCTCGGCCTCGGACGACGAACTCCGCCTCGCCCGACCCCAGGGCTCGGACTCGGCCTCGGCTCCGGAAGACGACGATCTCCGCCTCGCCCGACCCCAGGGCTCGGACTCAGCCTCGGCTCCAGAAGACGACGAACTCCGCCTCGCCCGACCCCAGGGCTCGGACTCAGCCTCGGCTCCGGAAGACGACGAACTTCGCCTCGCCCGACCCCAGGGCTCGGACTCAGCCTTGGCCTCAGATGATGGTCTCCGCCTCGCCCGACCGGGGCTCGGACTCGACCTCGACCTCGGAAGACAGACTCGACCTCAACCTCGGAGGAGCCTCCGCCTCGCCCGACCCAGGGCTCGGACCAACCACGTTACAAGGGGGGCCATCATTACCCTACCCCTAGCTAGCTCAGGCTACGGGGAACAAGACCGGCGTCCCATCTGGCTCGCCCCGGTAAACAAATAATGATGGCGCCCCGCGTGCTCCATGACGACGGCGGCTCTCAGCCCCTTACGGAAGCAAGGAGACGTCAGCAAGGACTCGACAGCCCCGACAGCTATCCTTCCGCAAGGCTCCAGCGCTCCTCCGACGGCCACGACATCACATGAACAGGGTGCCAAAACCTCTCCGGCTGCCACGACGGCATGTACTTAGGGTGCTAGCTCCTCTCTGCTAGACACGTTAGCACACTGCAACATCTCCTAATGTACACCTGGGCCCTCTCCTTACGCCTATAAAAGGAAGGTCCAGGGCTCTCGTACGAGAAGGTTGGCCGCGCGGGGGAACGGGACGACGCGCAAAGTCTCTCGATCTCTCCCAGGCGGACGCATGTAACCCCCTACTGCAAGCGCACCCGACCTGGGCGCAGGACAGCACGAAGGCCACGGGCTTCCCCTTTTTGCCTGTCTCCTTTCCTTTTCCCCCCTTCGTGCTCCGTCTCGCGCCGACCCATCTGGGCTGGGACACGCGGCGACAATTCACTCGTCGGTCCAGGGACCCCCCAGGGTCGAAACGCCAATAGTTGGCGCGCCAGGTAGGGGTCTGCTGCGTGTTGATGAACAGCTTCCCATCAAGCTCCAGATGGGTAGTCTCCAGCAACCTCTCCAACCCAGGACGATTCTCTGTTTCGGGAGTCTTGAGTTCATGTCCCTCGACGGCGGCTACGACATGCTACTCCTTCCTCTGCCGCGCGACAGCGACAATGGCGGCCGACAGCCCACCCGCCGGCAGCGGAATCAACGACGTCTTCCCCACGTGGCGGAAGAACAACATTCGGGTTTGTCCCGTCGCCTCCCCCGCCGACGGAGGAGGAGGCGGGGCAACCATGGCCAAGCAGGAGGCGGCACCTCCGAGCAAACGAACGACGCCAGCACGCTCGCAAGGGACTTGCTGGGCGTCACCCTCGTACTTGAGACGACGGTGCAGTCTGCCCCTGACGCGACTTCGTCACCGCCCGTCGACCAAAAGGTACCAACCGATTCCCATCTCGTGCCTTTTGGATTCAGCCTCGACCCACCAAGCGACTTCGCTTCGGTGGGAGCCTTCATAGAGGCATGTCCAAACCTTCCGGGGTACGGTATGCGGTCACCCTGGGACCGGCTGACGGCCGTCTCGACCTACGGACCCTCGGGTTCCGAGGAAAGATGACGAGCCCGACTTTTGTTGGGATTTCTCCGGACTCGGTAACCCCAGTGCCATGCGGGACTTCATGACCGCATGCGACTACTGCCTTTCCGATTGTTCCGACGGTAGCCGCAGCTTCGGCGACGAGGACTGCGGCCCAAGTCGTGAATGTTTCCACGTCTATCTAGGGGGTCCCGGCGAAGGCAACCATCTTGGTATACCAGAAAACAGTGATCCCCCTAGGCCTACGCCTCGCGTTGACATCCTTCAGGAGCTAGCCGTGGTCCCAGTCCCTGCGGGGGGTCAGGACTCACAGCTCGAGCAAATCCGCGAGGGGCAGGCTAGGCTCGACGAGGGAGCAGGAACACTTGAGCAGTTCCGGCGGAACACCGGGCAGGAATGGGCAGACCGAGCTCCGGCCGGAGAAGCGCGTCATCTGCCCCAGGGCATCCAGCACCGCATTGCCGACGACGTCAGGGCAAGGCCGCCACCGGCTTCTAGTGGGGTCGGCCAGAACCTGGCTGCGGTAGCGATACTACTCCGCACGATGTCGGAACCATCGACTGCCGAAGGGCGGCGTATCCAGGGAGAGCTCAAGAATCTCCTGGAGGATGCCGTGGTCCGACGGGCCGAAAGCTCTGCCTCCCGAAGGCAGGGATACCCCTCGGAGCATCGCGCCGCGACTTCCCGATTCATGCGGGAAGCCTCGGTCCACACCGGGCGCACGCGCAACACAGCGCCTGCGGCCCCGGGTCACCTCGGCAACGAGCACCACCACCACAACCGTCGAGCCCACCTCAACGAGAGGGTGCACCAAGGCTACCACCCCAGGCGTGGGGGATGCTACGATAGTGGGGAGGATCGGAGTCCCTCACCCGAACCACCCGGTCCGCAGGCTTTCAGCCAGGCCATACGACGAGCGACGTTCCCGACCCGGTTCCGAACCCCGACTACCATCACAAAGTACTCGGGGGAGACAAGGCCGGAACTGTGGCTCGCGGACTACCGGCTGGCCTGCCAACTGGGTGGAACGGACGATGACAATCTCATCATCCGCAACCTCCCCCTGTTCCTCTCCGACACCGCTCGAGCCTGGCTGGAGCACCTGCCTCTGGGGCAGATCTCCAACTGGGACGACCTGGTCCAAGCCTTCGGCGGCAACTTCCAGGGCACGTACGTGCGCCCTAGGAACTCCTGGGATCTCCGAAGCTGCCGCCAGCAGCCGGGAGAGTCTCTCCGGGACTACATCCGGTGATTCTCGAAGCAGCGCACCGAGCTGCCCAACGTCACCAATTCGGATGTCATCGGCGCGTTCCTCGCCGGCACCACCTGCCGCGACCTGGTGAGCAAGCTGGGTCGCAAGACCCCCACCAGGGCGAGCGAGCTGATGGACATCGCCACCAAGTTTGCCTCTGGCCAGGAGGCGGTTGAGGCCATCTTCCGGAAGGACAAGCAGCCCCAGGGCCGCCAGCCGGAAGATGCCCCCGAGGCATCCACTCAGCGCGGCACCAAGAAGAAAGGCAAGAAGAAGTCGCAAGCGAAACGCGACGCCGCCGACGCGGACCTTGTCGCCGCCGCTGAGTACAAGAACCCTCGAAAACCTCCCGGAGGTGCCAACCTCTTCGACAAGATGCTCAAGGAATCGTGCCCCTATCATCAGGGGTCCGTCAAGCACACCCTCGAGGAGTGTGTCATGCTTCGGCGCCACTTTCACAAGGCCGGGCCACCTGCGTAAGGTGGCAGGGCCCACAACAACGACAAGAAGGAGGAGCACAAGGCAGAGGAGTTCCCCGAGGTCCACGACTGCTTCATGATCTACGGTGGGCCAATGGCGAATGCCTCGGCTCGGCACCGCAAGCAAGAGCGTCGAGAGGTCTGCTCGGTAAAGGTGGCGGCGCCAGTCTACCTAGACTGGTCTGACAAGCCCATCACCTTCGACTAGGGTGACCACCCCAACCGCGTGCCGAGCCCGGGGAAATATCCGCTCGTTGTCGACCCCGTCATCAGCAACGTCAGGCTCACCAAGGTCCTCATGGACGGAGGCAGCAGCCTCAACATCATCTACGCCGAGACCCTCGGGCTCCTGCGGATCGATCTGTCCTCGGTCAGGACAGGCGCGGCGCCTTTTCACGGGATCATCCCCGGAAAACGCGTCCAACCCCTCGGACAACTCGATCTGCCCGTCTGCTTCGGGGCTCCCTCCAACTTCAGAAGGGAAATCCTCACGTTCGAGGTGGTCGGGTTCTGAGGAACCTACCACACAGTGCTGGGGAGGCCATGCTACGCCAAGTTCATGGCCGTCCCCAACTACACCTACCTCAAGCTCAAGATGTCGGGCCCCAACGGGGTCATCACCGTCGGCCCCACGTACCGACATGCGTACGAATGCGACGTGGAGTGCGTGGATTACGCCGAGGCCCTCGCCGAATCCGAGGCCCTCATCGCCGACATGGAGAGCCTCTCCAAGGAGGCGCCAGACGTGAAGCGCCATGCCGGCAACTTCGAGCCAGTAGAGACGGTTAAGTCCGTCCCTCTCGACCCCCGCAACGACACCTCCAAGCAGATACGGATCGGCTCCGGGCTCGACCCCAAATAGGAAGCAGTGCTCGTCGACTTTCTCCGCGCGAACGCCAAAGTCTTTGCGTGGAGGCCCTCGGACATGCCTGGCATACCGAGGGATGTCGCCGAGCACTCGCTAGATATCCGAGCTGGAGCCCGACCCGTGAAGCAGCCTCTGCGCCGATTCGACGAAGAAAAGCGCAGAGCCATAGGCGAGGAGATCCACAAGCTGATGGCCGCAGGGTTCATCAAAGAGGTATTCCATCCCGAATGGCTTGCCAACCCTGTGGTTGTGAGAAAGAAAGGAGGGAAATGGCGGATGTGTGTAGACTACACTGGTCTAAACAAAGCATGTCCGAAGGTTCCCTACCCTCTGCCTCGCATCGATCAAATGTGGATTCCACTGCTGGGTGCGAAACCCTGTCTTTCCTCGATGCCTACTCAGGGTATCACCAAATTAGGATGAAAGAGTCCGACCAGCTCGCGACCTCTTTCATCACACCTTTTGGCATGTACTGCTATGTTACTATGCCATTTGGTTTGAGGAATGCGGGTGCGACATACCAAAGGTGCATGAACCACGTGTTCGGTGAACACATTAGTCGAACGGTCGAGGCTTACGTCGATGACATCGTAGTCAAGATGAGGAAAGCCTTCGACCTTCTCTCCGACCTTGAAACGACATTCCGGTGTCTCAAGGCGAAAGGCGTAAAACTCAATCCCGAGAAGTGTGTCTTTGGAGTCCCCCAAGGCATGCTCTTGGGGTTCATCGTCTCCGAGCGGGGCATCGAGGCCAACCCGGAGAAAATTGCGGCCATCACCAGCATGGGGCCCATCAAAGACTTGAAAGGCGTACAGAGGGTCATGGGATGCCTTGCGGCCCTGAGCCACTTCATCTCGCGCCTCGGCGAAAGAGGCCTAACTCTGTATCGCCTCTTGAGAAAGGCCGAGTGCTTCACTTGGACCCCCGAGGCCGAGGAAGCCCTCGAGAACCTGAAGGCGCTCCTCACAAACGCGCCCATCTTGGTGCCTCCCGCTGCCGGAGAAGTCCTCTTGATCTACATCGCCGCTACCACTCAGGTGGTCAGCGCCGCAATTGTGGTTGAGAGACGAGAAGAGGGCATGCATTGCCCGTCTAGAGGCCGGTCTACTTCATCAGTGAGGTACTGTCCGAGACCAAGATCTGCTACCCACAAATTCAGAAGCTGTTGTACGCGGTGATTCTGACGCGGCGGAAGTTGTGACACTACTTCGAGTCTCATCCGGTGACTGTGGTGTCATCCTTCCCCCTGGGGGAGATCATCTAGTGCCGAGAGGCCTCGGGTAGGATTGCAAAGTGGGCGGTGGAAATCATGGGCGAGACAATCTCGTTCGCCCCTCGGAAGGCCATCAAGTCCCAAGTCTTGGCGGACTTTGTAGCTGAATGGGTCGACACCCAGCTTCCAGCAGCTCCGATCCAACCGGAACTCTAGACCATATTTTTCGACGAGTCGCTGATGAAAACAGGGGCAGGCGCGGGCCTGCTCTTCATCTCACCCCTCAGGAAGCACCTCCGCTACGTGTTGCGCCTCCATTTCCCGGCGTCCAACAATGTGGCTGAGTACGAGGCTCTGGTCAACGGGTTGCGCATCGCCATCGAGCTAGGGGTCCGACGCCTCGACGCTCGCGGTGACTCGCAGCTTATCATCGACCAAGTCATGAAGAACTCCCACTGCCGCGACTCGAAGATGGAAGCCTACTGCGACGAGGTTCGGCGCCTGGAGGACAAGTTCTACGGGCTCGAGCTCAACCACATCGCCCGACGATACAACGAGACTGCGGACGAGCTGGCTAAGATAGCCTCGGGACGGACAACGGTTCCTCCCGACGTTTTCTCCCGAGACCTACATCAACCCTCAGTCAAGACCGACGACACGCCCGAGCCCGGAAGGCCTCGGCCCAGCCCGAGGCGCCCTCGGCTCAGCCCGAGACACCCTCGGCCCCCGAGGGTGAGGCACTGCGCGTCGAGGAAGAGCGGAATGGGGTCCCGCCTAATCGAGACTGGCAGACCCCGTACCTGTAATATCTCCACCGAGGAGAGCTACCCCTCGACCAAGCCGAGGCTTGGCGACGGGCGAGGCGCGCTAAGTCGTTCGTCTTGCTGGGGGACGGGAAGGAGCTCTATCATCACAGCCCCTCCGGCATCCTCCAGCGATGCATGTCCATCGCCGAAGGCCAGGAGCTCTTACAAGAGATACACTCGGGGGCTTGCGGTCATCACGTAGCGCATCGAGCCCTTGTTGGAAACGCTTTCTGACAAGGTTTCTACTGGCCCACCGCGGTGGCCGACGCCACTAGAATTGTCCGCACCTGCCAAGGGTGTCAATTCTACGCAAGGCAGACCCACCTGCCCGCTCAGGCTCTGCAGACGATACCCATCACCTGGACGTTTGTTGTGTGGGGTCTGGACCTCGTCGGTCCCTTGCAGAAGGCACCCGGGGGCTACACGCACCTGCTGGTCGCCATCGACAAATTCTCCAAGTGGATCGAGGTCCGACCCCTAAACAGCATCGGGTCCGAACAGGCGGTGGCGTTCTTCACCAACATCATCCATCGCTTTGGGGTCCCGAACTCCATCATCACCGACAATGACACCCAGTTCACCGGCAGAAAGTTCCTGGACTTCTGTGAGGATCACCACATCCGGGTGGACTGGGCCGCCGTGGCTCACCCTATGGCGAATGGGCAAGTAGAGCATGCCAACGACATGATTTTGCAAGGACTCAAGCCGAGGATCTACAATGACCTCAACAAGTTCGGCAAGCGATGGATGAAGGAGCTCCCCTCGGTGGTCTGGAGTCTGAGGACAACGCCGAGTCGAGCCATGGGCTTCACACCGTTCTTTCTAGTCTATGGGGCCGAGGCCATCTTGCCCACAGACTTAGAATACGGTTCCCCGAGGGTGAGGGCCTACGACGACCAAAGCAATCGAACAAACCGAGAAGACTCACTGGACCAGCTGGAAGAGGCTCGGGACATGGCCTTACTACACTCGGCGTGGTATCAACAGTCCCTGCGACGCTACCACGCCCGAGGGGTTCGGTCCCGAGACCTCCAGGTGGGTGACTTGGTGCTTCGGCTGCGATAAGACGCCCGAGGGCGGCACAAGCTCACGCCTCCCTGGGAAGGGCCGTTCGTCATCGCCAAGGTCCTGAAGCCCGGAACATACAAGCTGGCCAACAGTCAAGGCGAGGTCTACAGCAACGCTGGAACATCCGACAGCTACGTCGCTTCTACCCTTAAGATGCTTTCAAGTTGTTCGTACACCTCGTTCACACACAAAGTCTAACCATCAAGGAAGGGTCAGCCTTGCCTCGGCAAAGCCCGACCCTCCCTCGGGGGCTAGAAGGGGGGAACCCCCTCCGCGTCAAAATTTTCCTCGGAAAAGATCTTTTCTGTCAGAACGTTTTTCGTGCTTTTTGACTACTTCGAAAGTGGGATCCTAAAAACGACGGAGTACACGTAAGCAGCCAAGGCCGACCGAGCCGAGGGACTCCTAAGCCTCCGAGATACGGATACCTCACTCATCACCTTCTGCGATAAGTAACTCACGCTCGGATAAGCGATTCCGCTGACCGAACAAGTCTTAATGCTCGGAAACCTTTCTGCCGAAGCGATTTTTTGGGCCTTCTCGACTATATCGATAACAGAATCCTACGGACGAGTAAGAGTACACATAAGCGGCAAGGCCGACCGAGCCGAGGGACTCCTACGCCTCCGGGATATGGATACCTCACTCATCACCTTCCATGAAAAGTAACTCTCGCTTGGACAAACAATTCTGTTACCGACAAATAAGTCCAGATACTCGAGACAAGAGGAAAAGAAACGCAGCTTTACAACGCGACGACAGTATGTTTGGGCCTCGGCGGCCGTAGAAAACATACGCACACTACAAGATGAACCGATCCTGCAGGCTTAGACGTCGACGGAGGGGGAGCAGCAGCACCCTCGACGTCAACTCCACCTTCGGCGAAGTCCGACCCAGCCTCGGACGGCAACACGGTCGGAGGGTCTCCACTCTGAAGGACGACGTCAGCACCACGCCCGGGCCATCGCCGTTGGGGTCTCCTCCAGGAATCCGGTCCGAGCAGACGGCTCGGCCGGCCGCCCCGAAGCCTCAGCCAGCTGTCCTCCGAGGACACCAGCCCAGCTCGTAGCATCGGCAACTCGACTCCGGCGTCGGTCTCGCCAGTGGACGGCCCGGCCAGGCTCCGGCCGACGAAGTCTTCTTTTCGAGCCAACTCTGCCTCTGTCCACGCTAACACCGCTGCCTCCGCCTTCGGCTCATCGAAGAGCGGCCGAGGGTTCCCTTAACTAAGCAAGAGAAGCCTCGGGCGGCAAGGCCGACCGAGCCGAGGGACTCCTACGCCTCCAGGATACAGATACCTCACTCGTCACCTTCGCACGAGGCGACTCACACTTGGTTAAGCGGTTCAGTTAGCCGACAGGCGAGTCCTAGTTCTCAAAATGAGGAAAAACACGGCTTCACGCCAAAATACATACATGTTCAGGCCCCGACAGCCACAATGAACATACACCAGCACTCAAGGTGCCATTACAAACGGAACTTCGGTTCCACCCCCGCAGGTACGAACAACCCCCCACGCTGGAGGGCCTGCGGGGCGACGAAACTCCAGGCGGCTCACCGACGCCCGAAGAGCAGCAGCGACAACGACCTCTGCTCCGAGCGGCCGAACAGCAGCAGCGATGACCTCAGGGCGGATGCTGCTGCCATAAGGCCCTCGCCCACATCCCCACTCGAGGGGCGAGGACAAGCAGAAGGCCGTAGATTTGGTGGTCAGTCCGCGGGCGGCACCGACTATCTCGTCGGCGGAGAAACCTCTTCCGGCTGCCTCGGCGGGAGGTGGCACCGGAAGCGGCGCCGAAGCCGCTCGGGCCGGAGAGCCAGACACGCGGCAGCTGCCAGCGCCACGAACGGTGAACGCCCTTCCCCCGATCATGAGGGAAGGAGTGGGCCGCTGCCCGCGCGGAGACAGGCCCCAACTCGGCGCACTCCCCTCCCCAGCACTGATGATGAACATCCTTGAAGCTGAGGGAGGGGCAAAGGCCGCAGCCCGGCTCGCTTCTCCCCACCATCGAACTAGTGGTCACCGTCTTGGGTGACCACCGGCGAGGGGATGCAGCTAGGATGCCTGATGAAAATCCTTGAAGCCGAACGATGGCTGAAAGGTACCAACTTCCGCGAAGTTGCGTTCCTCCAACGACGACAAGGCGGAAGAACCACGGGCGCCCACCATCCGGGGGCTCGGAAGGTGGAAAGACGCGATGCATGAGGGGAGCACGAAGACATGGTTGCCTTTCAAGGGGGACACCCTCCTTTTAAAGGCAACTCTCCCCACTTGCGTCCTCAGCCACCATGGGCTGAGTCTTCTCCAACACGCTCCAAGGTCCTCCCCCTACGACATGGGGGCTGGGTCCCACGCGTCATGCAAGCTGGCCCAGGGCAGAAGAAGCCAAACTGCTGCGCGCGGTGCGCGCAACTGCCCAGTGGTTACGAGCATTCCTCCACTTTCACCCAGACCAGCGGGTGAAAGGGCGAACCGCCATGCAAGCGGCATGCAACCGCACCAAGGGGGCGCACCCTTTCGACTTCGACGCGTCTAGCATGGAGGCCCAGGCCCACACGTCATGTAACCGGCGCGCCGGTTACTGCGTGCGAGTAACTGCACCGCCACTTGCGCCAGTACCGCGCCTCCTCGACTGCGGAACCAGTGCCGCGACTCGAGGCGACCCTGCGCACGGCCCAACAGTGCCAACCGAGCACATCGGTCATGGGTCAGTCAGCCGCGGGAGAAGGCGCGACGGTCGATACGGCCAGAAATGGGCCCGCAGTAATGGAGGTGGCAGGCGGGTGGAAGCAGCGGTCAAGTCGTCAGCAAGCTCACGTCCCCTCCTGGGACAGCGAGAGAACCCTCTCCCACGGCGTGAAGACGACGCGCCCGTGTTCCGTTCCTCGAACAGCTCACGCACGCACAACGGCCGCCCCGCGAGCCACTCGTCCCGTCGCATTAACTCTGCGGCAGGACAGGCGGCACCTTGGCAGGCGAAGCAGGCGACGCTTCACCTCCGCCATAATGACCGTGTCAAAAAAGGTGCGCCACGTCATTTGATTTCGTATCCTTTTCCACTTCCTCTTTCTCTCTCTTGCCTCAGGGATCGGGAAAGGGGATACTCCGAAAGGGATCCTTCTCCGCAAAGGAAGCGGGCCCCGAGCCCCCTACTGATCAGAGGTTCGAAGACTGGCCCCTCGGAAGGGTTCAACAGCCGCCTCAGAGCACTCGGGCTCCACGCCCACTACTGGTCAGAGGTTCGAAGGTTGGCCCCTCGGAAGGGTTCAACGGCCGCCTCAGGCCACTCGGGCTCCGCGCCCACTACTGATCAGGGGTTCGTAGGCTGGCCCCCGAAGGGTTCGACAGCCGCCTCAGACGCAGAGCGAGGGATGACCCTGGGTACGTTCGATACATAACCAAGGCTCGGGCTACGCTCCCGAGGTACCCTAGGACATTTCCGAGACCAACGGGAACGATCTTGTAACGGAATCCCACCAGAGGGAGCCATCGAGCCCTCGGACCCCGTCAAAAGGGGACCGGGTCCGGCAAATCACCCGCAGGTACTTTTGGAGCGCGCCTCCGGGCCACTAGCCGACCCCTAATGAATGGGGCACGGGCGTCCACTCGGATTACCCGTTAGCAACTCACTGAAGACACCATGTTCGGCGCCCTCCGAGGGCAACATGGCGCTTCCCCCCCTCCTCCTTGCAGAAAGGCGACGCAGGGGCGTATGTAAAAAGCCGAGTCTGTCCTCGACCGTCCTCTCGCTCTTTGCGGAGGCTCGGGGGCTGCTCTCGCAAACCCGGCTCTGGCCGAACCGTTGACAGCGTCAACATACCAGCCCGAGAACTTGGGACTCGACTGTGCACCCGGGCTACGGCCAGTTCGCATGAGGGAACAACCAGACCGGCCGAAGCATCATGAAACGCGCTAAGACCTCGAAGGAGTCAAACCACTCCTCCGAGGCCTCGGGGGCTACACCCGGCGGGTGCGCTCGCGCGCACCCACCGGAACGAAATGCAACCGAGAAAGGCCGGTCCCCTTGCAAAAAAGTGCGACAAAAGCCTCCAAGTGAGTATTAACACTCCCTTCGAGGCTCGGGAGCTACTGTCGGGGACCATAATTAGGGGTACCCCCAAGACTCCTAATCTCAGCTGGTAACCCCCATCAGCACAAAGCTGCAAAGGCCTGATGGGTGCGATTAAGTCAAGGCTCGGTCCACTCAAGGGACACGATCTCGCCTCGCCCGAGCCCAGCCTCGGGCAAGGGCAGCCGACCCCGGAGGATTCACGTCTCGCCCGAGGGCCCCCTCAAGCAACGGACACACCTTCGGCTCGCCCGAGGCCTAGTCTTCGCCGAGAAGCAACCTTGGCCAGATCGCCACACTGACCGACCGTATCGCAGGAGCATTTAATGCAAGGATGGCCTGACACATTATCCTGACGCGCGCTCTTCAGTCGACAGAGCCGAAGTGACCGCAGTCACTTCGCCGCTCCACTGACCGGCCTGACAAGAAGACAGCGCCGCCTACGTCGCTCCGACTGCTGTGCCACTCGACAGAGTGAGGCTGACAGCAGCCAAGTCCGGCCTCGGGTGCCATAAGAAGCTCCGCCTCGCCCGACCCTAGGGCTCGGCCCCCGTCTCGGCCTCGGACGACGAACTCCGCCTCGCCCGACCCTAGGGCTCGGACTCGGCCTCGGCTCCGGAAGACGACGAACTCCGCCTCACCCGACCCCAGGGCTCGGACTCAGCCTCAGCTCCGAAAGACGACAAACTCTGCCTCGCCCGACCCCAGGGCTCGGACTCAGCCTCGGCTCCGGAAGACGACGAACTCCGCCTCGCCCGACCCCAGGGCTCGGACTCAGCCTCGGCTCCGGAAGACGACGAACTCCGCCTTGCCCGACCCCAGGGCTCGGACTCAGCCTCGGCTCCGGAAGACGACGAACTCCGCCTCGCCCGACCCCAGGGCTCGGACTCAGCCTTGGCCTCAGACGATGGTCTCCGCCTCGCCCGACCCGGGGCTCGGACTCGACCTCGACCTCGGAAGACAGACTCGACCTCAACCTCGGAGGAGCCTCCGCCTCGCCCGACCCAGGGCTCGGACCAACCATGTTACAGGGGGGGCCATCATTACCCTACCCCTAGCTAGCTCAGGCTACGGGGAACAAGACCGGCGTCCCATCTAGCTCGCGCGATAAACGAATAATGATGGCGCCCCGTGTGCTCCATGACGACGGCGGCTCTCAGCCCCTTACGGAAGCAAGGAGACGTCAGCAAGGACTCGACAGCCCCGACAGTTGTCCTTCCGCAAGGCTCCAGCGCTCCTCCGACGGCCACAACATCACATAAACAGGGTGGCAAAACCTCTCCGGCTGCCATGACGGCATGTACTTAGGGCGCTAGCTCCTCTCTGAGAGACACGTTAGCACACTGCAACATCTCCTATTGTACACCTAGGCCCTCTCCTTACGCCTATAAAAGGAAGGTCCAGGGCTCTCGTACGAGTAGGTTGGCCGCGCGGGGGAACGGGATGACGCGCAAAGTCTCTCGCTCTCTCCCACGCGGACGCTTGTAACCCCCTACTGCAAGTGCACCCAACTTGGGCGCAGGACAACACGAAGGTCGCGGGCTTCCCCTTTTTGCCTCTCTCCTTTCCTTTTTTCCCCCCTTCGTGCTCCGTCTCGCGCCGACCCATCTGGGCTGGGACACGAGGCGACAATTCACTCGTCGGTCCAGGGACCCCCCGGGGTCGAAACGCCAACATTATTGTATTCAAAAGGGGGGAGAAAATAGTATTTTCAAATTGGTATCTTAAAACCCTCTTGAACACTAAGAGGTGAATTTTATTAAGGGGGAGTTTTTGTTTTAGTCAAAGGAAAAGCATTTGAAACAGGGGGAGAAAATTTCAAATCTTGAAAATGCTTATCAAAATCTTATTCATTTACCTTTGACTATTTGCAAAAGGACTTTGAAAAGAATTTATGAAAGAATTTGCAAAAAAAACATGTGGTGCAAGCGTGGTCCAAAATGATAAAAATATAAAGAAACAATCCATGCATATCTTATGAAAATATTTATTGGTTCAATTCTAAAGTAACCTTTGCACTTACATTATGCAAACTAGTTCAATTATGCACTTCTATACTTGCTTTGGTTTGTGTTGGCATCAATCACCAAAAAGGGGGAGATTGAACGGGAATTAGGCTTACACTTTTTTCCTAATTGATTTTGGTAGTTGAATTGCCCAACACAAATAATTGGACTAACTAGTTTGCTCTAGTCTAAAAGTTTTACAGGTGCCAAAGGTTCACAATAAACCAATAAAAAGACCAAGGAAGAGTTCAAATTAAGAGAGCAAAAGACATCCCGAAAGGCACCCTGGTCTGGCGCACCGGACTGTCCGGTGTGCCACCAGACAGTGTCCGGTGCACCAGGGCACTCGTCGCTAAACTCACCACCTTCGGGAAAATCAGAGGGCGCTCCGCTATAATTCACCAGACTGTCAGGTGAAGCACCGGACAGTGTCCGGTGTCACACCGGACTGTCCGGTGTGCCAGCGGAGCAACGGCTACTACGCGCGCAACGGTCGACTGCAACCGCATTCAATGCGCTACAGTGCGCGCTAGAGTCAGAGCACGCGCAGTTGGCGCACCGGACTGTCTACAGGACCTGTCCGGTGCACCACTGGACAGCCCAGAGGACCCACAAGTCAGAGCTCCAACGGTCAAACCCCAACGGTCTGCTGACGTGGCTGGCGCACCGGACAGTGTCCGATGGCGCACCGGACTGTCCGGTGCGCCATGCGACTGTAGCCTTCCAACGGCCATTTTTAGTGGTTGGGGCTATAAATACCCCAACCACCCCACATTCAATGGCATCCAAGTTTTCCACCTTCAACACATTACAAGAGCTATAGCATTCAATTCTAGACACTCCAAAGAGATCAAATCCTCTCCCAAGTCCGGAATCACTCCAATCAAATAGTGACTAGAGAGAGCGACATTTGTTGTAACACCCCAATTGTTACCATGGCTATGGCACATCTATGCACTGATGACTGTGATCACATGTGGAAGAAACTTAAGGAGAAGAGCATAAGAATCTTGGAGACCATGTATTAACCAAGAAATGTGAATGACCAAGAGCATTACCCAAACTTTTGTGCACTTATCACCTTGGACAAGAGGGGAGTAAACCCTAGACCCCTCTTGAACCCCTATCTCCTAAAACTATGGTTGAAGGGGGGGGAGAGATTAAGCAAATGTGCAAATCATGACCTAACCTTTGGATAAAGTTAAGTGACATATTAATCAACAAAGATAGAGAGGAAACATTGCAAAAAGACCCCTTAAGAAACCCCAAATCCATTCCTTAAATAGAGAGAGAGCTAGAGCTCTCTAATTCTCTCTAAGTCAATTTTTAACCCTAATCTAAAGATCAACTGTGTTCACCTTGTAGATGGCACCAAAACCACCTAAGTTCTATACCAAAAATGTGGCATACCACCTAAGGCACCCCCTGGAAAAAGTTGAGACCGAGCCCATGATGTTTGACACGACTTGGCATAGCTTTTGTCCCGGTTGGACAGCTATGACATAGGCAACTTCTCACCCCTCTATCTCCCTACCCCGACCGTATCTTGGCTTGGAACTCACATCAAAAAGGTAGGATATGGAGCAGGGAAGAGACCGTACACAGTGGTTTTGCCAAGATACGCACGCTAAGGTGCTCAAATCCGCCGTTGAACCATGGCAGAAGCAAGCTCCCACGTGTTCGACGCAGGCTGACACTCGGGGGCACGCTCAGAGCACGCCCGTGCGCGAACCCCCGTGCGCCCGCGGCCGCCCGTGACCACGCTCGTGCCACGGCTCGAAAGCCCGTCCCAGAGCATGGCTGTCTTCCCCATTGCATCCTTTGCCCCGCGCCAAACTCCCCGAGCTCGCCCATAGCTCCGGCGACCTCCCCGCGACCCGCCAGAGCCGCCCGAGGGCAACCACCGTGGCCAACCCTTTTCCCGCCCTCCTCCGCTCGATCCAAGCCCTCGGATAGCTCCCCTGGGAGGCCGTGAAGCTTGCACGAGCTTGAACCGAGGACCCGCGCCACCGGAATAGCGCAATCATGCTCGCCGGAGTTCCGAACCCCGCCGGAGCACGTGGACCGGGTAAGCCTCTGCACCATTTCCCAATTCGTTGCGCGCAAGGCCTCTACATCACCCCGTCGAGCTCCTCGTGCACTTTAATTGAACTATACCGTCGTGGTTTGGCCGGAACAGGAGCCGCCGACGACCCCCGCCGCCTGTGCTCGTGGCCAGGATAGCTCCGACCACCTCTGACGCCGACCCGCACACCGACGTGACCGTCGTGACCTCCCCGACGTCACTGACCACCCCGCCGGAGCTCTGCTGCCGCCGGTAAGCCTCGCCGCCGTAATCTATGCCGCAGGTACTGTTTAAGCTAGCCAGGGAGCGCGGGTTAGATTTCGGCTAGGTCCAGGGGGTTTTGTGCAATGTCAGTGACCCATGCCAATAGTAGACCGAGGACTGTTTTGTGAGAGAAGAGGGAGAGAAAACCCAGGGGCCTCAGCGCAAACCTGTATTCTTTTCCATTTTCGAATTTATTTTTCTTTTAAATATTGCAGAGAACTTAATAAATGCATAACTTGAAGAATAATCATCCAAAAATTGTCAAATCAATTTTGCTAGACTTTGGGAAATATGAACTATCAGATAAAAATAGTAAACCCCCTAGTTCCTGTATTATTTTCTAGAGTTTTGAATTAAATAAGAAAACTGCTAAAAACTTAATATTAGAAGGAAAAATTGAAATATTGTTAGACCAGGATTAAGAAAAATAGTGGAGACACTAACTTAGTAGTAACACTGTTTAAAATTAGTAAACACTCCAGTGTACAAGGTTAAGGAGGGTTTGCTCACTAAAGCTTGTTTATGCTCAAACTTAGGAAAATTAAGAAAAAGGATTAAAAATGGAAACCAGAGGGCAACCATATTTTTCCTAGCATTCCTAAGTCATGTAGTTCACAAGAAAAATCTATTAACCCATAGTCCAGTGGAAAGAAATTACACTCTCAATTATTCATAAAAAATAGAGAAAACTTTAAAACGTCCTAAGAAAATAATCCTAAGGAGAAAACACCTCTACCTTAGGAATGACTATTCTTTTGCTAAGAAGAACTTAGGAAAAATGAAAGTTTTGTTGTTTGACATTTTTCAATTAGTAAGTTAGTTATAAGTGTCTTTTTGGCATTAAACCTTAGAAAATCATAACTAAAAATCCACTAAGTAACCCTCTGTGATTTTTGGCACAAAAGCACGTTATGACCCATATATACTAGCAAAAATAACCCTTAGTACAGAACCCACACCTAGATAAGGGTTGTAGTGCAAAGTAACCCCTCTGCCCCAACTTTTGTTATTTTTGTCCAGGGCTTGTTCTGTTTGTTTTTGACCTCAAAATTTTAGGACAGGCTTCAGAGCCCAATATTCACCCACTGTAATTTTTTTACAAGATTTTTGAAAATTTTGAAATCATTGTTATAGTTCAAACCACCTTAAGAGCATAAAAGACAATAAAAAGAGGAATTAGTAGTGGAGATTAATGTTGCCCTAACCAAAACAACAAAACCCTTGAATACCTGATTGAACCTTTAAAGGGCAATCCAAATCTTAATCCACTATGCTTGTCCCTAACAAAACTCCAAACCTAAGTTGATAAGCATACACCATCAAGAGCCAAGTAAGACCAAGAAACCCTAAGTTACTAAACTAACTTAGTTTTCTTTTACTTAGCATAATGTTTACCACATCCTGCATAATTATGGCATACATATTCTTATTCATTGCATTCGATAGATTGCAACCTCGCTGACGGAGAGTACATCCTCGTGCCGGAGCAAGGAGTTGCTTAGGAGATAGCCCCGAATCGAGCACCAGAGCCTGCACCAGAGGATCTGCCTGCCACAGCTTTGGAAGGCAAGCCCTAATTTTATGCATGACCTGTTATTTATGCTATTTTACTACACTTAATGATTGTAGGATTGAATGTGCACTTAAGTGTAGGAGTTGTTTGAAACCCTAGTTGCATGATCTCAGGAATCCTATTGAGATGAATACTAGTATGCTAGGTCGAGTAGCTGCTTTATAAATTAGGATCTCGGTAGAAGTCGAGTGATTTTTCTAGCACTCGCGCGAGGTCAGGAAATTGGTTGTATCCACTTTCTTATCACAATGTTGCTGGTTTGTGGACAACAATCCATGGGGATTGGTTGTCCACGGGATAAAAATTGGAATAAGGATTAAGGTGTGGTACCGTGAGTCAAGCGTTTGAACGTACTAAACACATACCGAGAAATATGGTAAATCGGTAAGCCTAGTACCTGAGTGAACCTGCCCGCAGACTTTACCCCTCACGCGACCTTGAAAGGGAAATATGCCCTTGGGCCATTTCTAAGTATTTTGGTGATTTAGTGTCCAACACAAGTGCCTAAGTGTTAAATGGTGGACAAAGTACAAATCAAGTATAAAGGTATGTTTCTCAAACTTAGTACATTGTTTTAGAGACTAATGTATTGTGTCTAAGTGCTGGAAACAGGAAAAATCAAGTTGAAACTAAGGATGGCTTTGTTCAGCCAAAGTCAGCTCTGTCTGGGTGCACCGGACTGTCCGGTGGTGCACCGGACAGTGTCCGGTGCGCCAGGCTGGCTCAGGCGAACTTGCTGTTCTCGGGAAGTGATTAATGGCGTACGACTATAATTCACCGGACTGTCCGGTGAGCCAACGGTCGGCGGGGCCAACGGTCGGCCGCGCGATCCGCGCGAGACACGTGGCCGAGCCAACGGTAGGAAGGGGGCACCAGACTGTCCGGTGTGCACCGGGCAGTGTCCGGTGCGCCAACGGCTCCAAAGCACCAATGGTCGGTTTCGCCAAATAAGGAAGGAGATCCGCACCGGACAGTGTCCGGTGGCGCACCGGACTGTCCGGTGCGCCAGACGACATAAGGCAAGAATTGCCTTCCTGGAATGCACTCAACGGCTCCTAGCTGCCTTGGGGCTATAAAAGGGACCCCTAGGCGCATGGAGGAGAACACCAAGCATTCCTAAGCACCAAGACTTCGATTCCACGCATTTGATTCTTTGTGATAGCAATTAGAGCTCTATTTGAGTTGTGAACTCGTCGAGTTGTGTTGTGAGCTCTTGTTGCGACTTGTGTGCGTGTTGGTACTCTGATTTCGTGTCTTGTGTGCGTTGCTCATCCCTCCCTTACTCTGTGCTTCTTTGTGAACATCAAAGTGTAAGGGCGAGAGGCTCCAAGTTGTGGAGATTCCTCGCAAACGGGATATAGTAAAGCAAAGCAAAACACCGTGGTATTCAAGTGGGTCTTTGGACCGCTTGAGAGGGGTTGATTGCAACCCTCGTCCATTGGGACGCCACAACGTGGAGTAGGCAAGTGTTGAACTTGGCCGAACCACGGAATAAACCACTGTGTCTATCTGTGATTGATCTTCTTGTGGTTATCGTGTCTTGCAAAGACTCCTCTCTAGCCACTTGGCTTAATTGTGCTAACCTCTAATCAAGTTTTTGTGGCATTAAGTTTCAAGTTTACAGGATCACCTATTCACCCCCCCCTCTAGGTGCTCTCAGACCTGAGACGTGGTCTCCCATTCCGGTTATGGTGGGTACAAGTGCGGTCACTGCACGACGGCAGTCGGGGTCAGTGAGGCATTGTACGCCAAGGCGGTGAGCCCTGATCTGTTTCCAGGGAATCGATGGGGACGGTTGATATGTGTGGGGACGGAGTGCCCCTACATGTCGTGTGTTTAGGTTTACCTTGCAAGGATAAAAACTCGATTCGAATCGCCTGCTTCTCGCAGCTAATGAGACTGATTGATCCATGCTGCTACATTGAGTAACAAGTGGAAATGTGATGAGTTGACACATGATGTTGATTGCTAAATATGTTTGATACCATGTATGAGTAGATAGTACACATTTAGCCTTAAGAGAGTCACACTTAAACTTGACAAGGCTAAAACTGGATTTATAAACTCAGCTAGTGCTTTTGGCAACCAAACCCCACAGCCAAACAGCTGCTTGTCTAGAGGTAGAGGAGTAGACTCCTCACACCGGGTAAGTCTAGCTGAGTATTAGTATACTCAGCCTTGCTTGTGGCATAATTTTTACAGGTTCTTTGGAGGACATGGTTGCTGGAGTGACTTGGCCGTCCATCTTGCCACCGGGTTGGACTGTCGAGTGGGACCCCGCCTCGGTTGAGGAGGAGCATGAGGAGTGATGGGACAGGCTTCCCCATCTCTCTGTTTAATTATCATTAGTTTTATTCCGCTGCACTTCGAACAATGATGACTACTTTTGCTAAAACTCCGATGATGATGTAATAAATTTAATACTCCTTAATGTATGGTTTTATGCTTTATTGTATTTGCTCTGTGACTCACCATCGAGTGAGACTGTGGTACTTGATCCTGTCAGTGGCCTCGTCGGACTAGATCCGAGGGATTGACGGGTTATTCCCCTTTAAGTGTGGTCTAGCCTTTAAGGTGGTACTTAGGCACTTAAGATGGAATAATTCGGGCAGTTCCGCCACAGCTGGTATCGGAGCTTGTACCACCACAGAGGAATCAATAAACTATAAATACCATCCTTTTTCCAAAGTAAAACTTGATAGAAACAAATGTTGGATAGATCGTAGGACAATCAGGATAGACCTAGGACGTGAAGCCTTAGGATGATAGAGGGGTAGTTAGGTGGCTAAGTGCTTAAGCCCTACAGGCTACTATAAGGGATGGGAGTTCTTCCCTATTCCCTTTACGTGGATGTGAGGTCGTTCAGGACGAGCATGCATGCATCATTAATGAAACTAATGGATAATTGGGTAAGAACTTTAGTACAAAACGATGACCAACTAAGTACCCCAGTACCATTGTTGTAGTTAGAGAGAGGCTGAGTTGTGTTTCCTTTTCTTTTTATAATTCTTTTTCTTTTACTTATGCTTAACCGTACACAGATGACTTCTCACGGATCCTCGGACGAAGGGAATGCACTGTCCCACACTAACGGGCTCGCATGGGAGGGTTTTCCCCGTATTTTGTGGGAGGTACTTCAGGGGGCCGGTTACACGACGCCTCCTCAGTACACGGTGCAGCAGTTCGAGAAGCACCGAGTGCCCCGCTATAGGTGAGGATGACCCTGGAGCCTCATCCCCTACAGCCAGGCTGGCGTTCGCTGGACTTTGAGTCCTTTGGATACCGGGCTGAGGATACGATAGAGGCGATTGCTCTTCACGGATTGACCACTTTCTGCGTATTCCACCTCTTGGAACTGTCCACTCACCCCAGCCACTTGTTCCCCGCTGAGAAGGAGGACGACCCAATGTGGAAGGACCGAGTGGAGCATGCCAAGGACATATGGGCTATCTACCCAGGTCAGACTGCTCACTTGACAGTGCGGTGCATGAATGCCCTGTACCGTCTGCAAGTGATGCGTGGTGAGGCAATGTCTCATCTGATGGCATTGTTGGAGGCAACTAAGATTACCTTGGATAACAGAGAAGAGCTTGTGGTTGACTTGTCCACTAAGATGGTGGAAAAAGACTTACAGGTGGAGCAACTGTCAAATGAGATCCAAGAGCTTGAGGAACTAGTGGGAACAAGGGAGAACACCATCGAGGTTCTCGAGGATCAGTTAATTAACACCCAACAGCAGCTTGCCGAGGCTAACGAGCACTTGGATATGCATCACCAGGAGATCCAGGACATGGAGGCCAATGAGGATGTCGACATTGAGGGAGGAGAGGAGCCTGCCTCCAGCTTGGACACTGCGGGCTCAGGGAGGCCACTTTCCCCCGAGTCGAGTGTTGCCTCGTTTGCTCACTAGGTCGCAGGGATAGAGTTAGAAGTCAGTGATGGTAGAACTCCTCGAAACTAGCTTAGCTTTTGCCCCCTTGGGGTACTAGGCTAGATAGAGTTGAGTCTTTTGGGTTATTGATGTAATCGCGATGAACTCTTTTGGAAGCATGGTTGATGAATGATGTCAGTCTTAATTTAGGAAGAAAAGTTTATGCCATGTGAAATCTTTTATGATTATGCAAGAATCTATCAGTTTCGCCTTTTGACTCTTTCATCGCGATTGAACCTTGAACCTCAAAGATGTGTTATTGAAAATATATGTGATTTTTCAGATGGCCGGGAGAGCGCGTCGTGGTCAAAATGAGTGTGTTCCTCCACCGCCGCCACCGCCTCCTACTCTGTAGGAGCTGATGGCTCAGCAAAATGAGATCTTGAGACAGCTAGCCCAGCGTCAGCCGCCACCTCAGCACTATGGTGGTGGTGATCATCAGCGTCACCCCGCGGCAGCCACCTACCAGGAGTTCCATAGTACCCAGCCACCATTGTTCACCAGGGCAGAGGACCCACTTGATGCGGATGTATGGTTGAGAGTAGTGGAATCCAAGTTCCCGCTACTCCATGGAGTTTGCTCAGAGGTCACTAAGGTCAGGTTCGCCACCCAGCAGCTTCGCGGACCCGCAAGGACATGGTGGGACCATTTTCTTGCTATGCAGCCAGAGGACCGAGAGGTGGAATGGAGAGAATTCAAGGCAGCTTTCAGAGGGCACCATATACCAGCAGGCATTATGGACCGAAAGCTCAACGAGTTTCTGGCACTCACTCAAGGGAACCGGACAGTGCTACAGTATGCCCAGGCCTTTAATGACCTGTGCCAGTATGCCGGGTATCATGCAGACACGGACGAGAAGAAGAGGGACAGGTTCAGGAGGGGGCTCAGCACTAATCTCCGTGACCGCCTCAACACAGTCAGGGCCAACAGTTATAATGAGTTGGTCAACATGGCCATTTCTCAGGAGGACTGTATCACAGCTCATCAGGCAGAGAAGAAGAGGAAGACCCCTGTGGCAGGACCTTCAGCCCAGCCACAGCCTTTCAGGATTGTGTCTGACACTCAGAACAGGGGACCTCAGCAGCAGCAAGGACGTTGGGTGATCCGACCACCACAGCAGCAGCAGGCACCCAACCGCACCCAGTTTCTAGCTTAGAGGAACAATCAACAGCAGCAGCAATATCGCCAGGCAAACGACAATAGGTGCTTCACTTGTGGAAACACCGGACATTATGCCAAGAATTGCCCCAGGAACCAGCAGAGGCAGGGGCAAAATGCTAACCAGAACCAAGGCAAGAGGCAGAAGGTGCAAGTGAGGCAAGGCAGGCTGAACTTCACTACCATGGTTGATATTCTAGAGGGAGCACCCGTCATGACTGGTATCTTTACAGTTTTGAATTATCCTGCTATTATTCTTTTTGATTCTGGTGCATCGCATAGTTTTATTAGTGCCAAATTTAGTGCCAAGTATCAATTGCCTTTTCACCACACCAATGGGGGTATTACAATTTCGACACCAGGAGGCAGGGTTGCCACCTATCAAGTCAACAGACATGTGCCCATAAAGTTTGGTAGTCTAATAATTACAACCACCCTCCTCATATTGGGTTTGGATAGCGTGGATATCATATTGGGAACTGACTGGTTAACAAGGCATCAGGCAGTGATTGATATTGCAGCTAGGGCCATTGAAGTGCACTCACCGACCTGTGGTGAAACCACATTATATTTGCCTGACCAGGGTTGTACCCGTTCTTGTGCCTTCGTGATGATAGAATCCCCAGTGGAAAGGATCCCAGTGGTCCGTGACTACCCAGATGTTTTTCCGGATGAATTGCCAGGGATGTCACCTGATAGAGACATTGAGTTCGCAATTGAATTACAACCCGGAACTGCTCCTATATCCAAGAGACCCTATAGGATGCCTCCTGCGGAATTGGCAGAACTGAAAAAGCAACTGCAAGAGTTATTGGACAAGGGGTTCATTCGCCCAAGTACTTCACCGTGGGGATGTCCGGCCTTATTTGTAAAGAAAAAGGATGAGAGTTTGAGAATGTGTGTCGATTATCGCCCTCTCAATGCGGTGACCATCAAGAACAAATACCCACTGCCTCGCATTGATGTTTTGTTTGATCAGTTGGTGGGAGCCAAAGTGTTCTCCAAGATAGACCTTCGCTCGGGTTACCATCAGATCAAGATCCGTGCCAGTGATATTCCCAAGACGGCCTTCTCTACCAGATATGGGCTCTATGAGTTTTTGGTGATGTCTTTTGGGCTGACCAATGCCCCGGCTTATTTTATGTACCTGATGAACTCAGTATTCATGCCAGAGCTGGACAAATTCGTGGTCGTTTTCATTGATGATATTCTGGTTTATTCCAAGAATGAAGCCGAGCACACTAAACATTTGCATACTGTACTTCAGAGACTGCGTGACCATCAGTTGTATGCCAAATTGTCTAAATGTGAATTCTGGCTGAAGGAAATTAAATTCTTGGGTCACACAATTTCTCAGGATGGGATATCTGTTGATCCTGAGAAGGTACAAGAAGTAATGGAGTGGAAACCTCCTACCACAGTGCGGCAGATTCAGAGTTTTCTGGGATTGGTAGGGTATTATCGACGATTTATTCCGGATTTCTCCAGAATTGCCAAGCCAATGACTGAACTGTTGAAGAAAGGAGTCAAGTATAATTGGAGCCAGAAGTGTGAAGAAGCCTTTCATACACTAAGGCAGCATTTGACAACAGCCCCAGTGCTGGCTCAACCTGATAACACCAAGCCCTTTGAAGTTTATTGTGATGCTTCTGGTACGGGATCAGGATGTGTCTTAATGCAAGATAACAGAGTAATTGCTTATGCCTCCCGAGCACTCAGACCCCATGAGCAGAACTACCCTACACATGATCTGGAGTTAGCAGTCGTGGTTCATGCTCTCAAGATATGGAGACATTACTTGATGGGAGCTCACTGTAACATTTACACTGATCATAAGAGTCTCAAATACATTTTCACTCAGGCAGATCTTAACATGAGGTAGAGGAGATGGTTAGATCTAATCAAGGACTATGATTTGGAGGTGCATTACCATCCTGGCAAAGCCAATGTTGTGGCAGATGCTTTGAGCAGGAAGGCCCAGTGCAATTGTATGAGCATGGGTGCAAGAGTTACCACCCTGTGTGATGAGTTGTGCAAGTTGAACCTAGAAGTAGTTTCTTCGGGTGCCTTGAATTATATCTCGGTGGAGCCCACATTACAAGAGCAAATAGTCAGGGCACAGATTGAAGACAAGGGTGTTCAGGTTATCAAGGAAATGATCAAGCAGAAAGCAGAAAAATACAAATGCTTCCGTCAGGACAGCAAAGGAATTCTATGGTTTGGAGATCGACTGGTTGTTCCCAAGGACCCTGAGCTCAGAAAGGAGATATTGGATGAAGCTCACCTTTCAAAATTCTCCATGCACCCCGGCAGCAACAAGATGTATCATGATCTTCGATCCTTATACTGGTGGACCAGAATGAAGAGGGAAATTGCCAAGTACATATCCGAGTGTGACACCTGCCAGAGAATCAAAGCCAGTCATTTGAAGGCAGCAGGCCCTTTGCAACCCCTTCCCATACCATCTTGGAAATGGGAGGACATCTGCATGGACTTTATCGTGGGATTGCCCAATACCTCCCGACACCACGATTCCATTTGGGTCATTGTGGACAGATTGACCAAGACAGCTCACTTCTTACCGGTGCACACCACCCATAGGACGGAGAAGTATGCAGAAATCTACATTGACGAGATAGTTCGGTTGCATGGGATACCAAGGACTATAGTATCAAACAGAGGAGCACCCTTTGTGGCACGATTTTGGGAGCAATTGCAGGAATCACTTGGGACCCATGTAATACGAAGCTCAGCATACCATCCTCAAACAGATGGCCAGACCGAAAGGGTAAATCAGATTTTGGAAGACATGTTGAGGGCATGTGTGCTACATTATGGAAAGGATTGGGACAAGTGTCTTTCTTTGGCAGAGTTTTCTTATAATAACAGCTACCAGTCCAGTCTAAAGATGGCACCTTTTGAAGCATTGTATGGGAGAAGGTGTAGGACCCCGCTGAATTGGTCTCAAGCAGGAGAGAGGGAAATATTTGGGCCAGATTTGGTACTTGAAGCAGAGGAAAAGGTCAGAGTCATTAAGAAGAACTTAGAAGCTGCTCAGGCCAGGCAAAAGAGCTATCATGATAAAAGGCGGAAACCTCTGCAGTTTGAAGTGGGGGAGCATGTTTACCTTAAGGTGTCACCCACCAAAGGTGTCCAGAGATTTGGGATTAAGGGCAAGTTAGCTCCTCGCAACATTGGGCCCTACGAGATCAAGGAAACTTGTGGACCAATAGCATATCAATTGAAGTTGCCACCACACATGTCAGCTGTTCATGAGGTGTTCCATGTATCTCAGCTGTGGAAATGTGTCCGCCTACCCACTGAAGTGCTACCTGAGCCAGACATTGAGATAGAACCAAACTTGTCCTATCAAGAGTACCCCGTCAAGGTATTGGATCAGAAAGAGAGGTCAACGCGGGCAAGGTCAATCAGAATGTATAAGGTTCAGTGGAGTCACCATTCAGTAGAAGAAGCTACATGGGAGACTGAGGATTTTCTACGCTCTCGCTTCCCCGACTTTCTACCCAAAGGAGTCGGTACGTAACCCAAAATCCCACCCCCACATGCCCTTTGAATACAAATATAAGAAGAACTTAGATGATAAGAGTAGTCTAAGTTGTGGATTTGACTTAAAAAGGACTTCCTTCTGAAGTCGCAAAGAGAATGACATTCGAAGAGCAGTTAACTAGTGAAACTTGAATCTAAGAAGGAACAACGCACCAACACGCCTTCTCGGCACTCCTCCTAAGGACTCTACCAAAAATCTCGGGACGAGATTCCTTTAAGGGGGAGGGTTGTAACACCCCAAGTGTTACCATGGCTATGGCACATCTATGCACTGATGACTGTGATCACATGTGGAAGAAACTTAAGGAGAAGAGCATAAGAATCTTGGAGACCATGTATTAACCAAGAAATGTGAATGACCAAGAGCATTACCCAAACTTTTGTGCACTTATCACCTTGGACAAGAGAGGAGTAAACCCTAGACCCCTCTTGAACCCCTATCTCCTAAAACTATGGTTGAAGGGGGGGAGAGATTAAGCAAATGTGCAAATCATGACCTAACCTTTGGCTAAAGTTAAGTGACATATTAATCAACAAAGATAGAGAGGAAACATTGCAAAAAGACCCCTTAAGAAACCCCAAATCCATTCCTTAAATAGAGAGAGAGCTAGAGCTCTCTAATTCTCTCTAAGTCAAGTTTTAACCCTAATCTAAAGATCAACCGTGTTCACCTTGTAGATGGCACCAAAACCACCTAAGTTCTATACCAAAAATGTGGCATACCACCTAAGGCACCCCCTGGAAAAAATTGAGACCGAGCCCTTGACGTTTGACACGACTTGGCATAGCTTTTGTCCCGGTTGGACAGCTATGACATAAGCAACTTATCACCCCTCTATCTCCCTACCCCGACCGTATTTTGGCTTGGAACTCACATAAAAAGGTAGGATATGGAGCAGGGAAGAGACCGTACATAGTGGTTTTGCCAAGATACGCACGCTAAGGTGCTCAAATCTGCCGTTGAACCATAGCAGAAGCAAGCTCCCACGTGTTCGACGCGGGCTGACACTCGGGGGCGCGCTCAGAGCACGCCCGTGCGCGAACCCCCGCGCGCCCGCGGCCGCCCGTGACCATGCTCGCGCCACGGCTATAAAGCTCGTCGCAGAGCCCGGTTGTCTTCCCTGTTGCATCCTTTGCCCCGCGCCAAACTCCCCGAGCTCGCCCATAGCTCCGGCGACCTCCCCGCGACCCGTCAGAGCCGCCCGAGGGCAACCACCGTGGCCAACCCTTTTCCTGCCCTCCTCCGCTCGATCCAAGCCCTCGGATAGCTCCCCTGGGAGGTCGTGAAGCTTGCACGAGCTTGAACCGAGGACCCACGCCACCGAAATAGCGCAATCGTGCTCACCGGAGTTCGGAACCCCGCCGAAGCACGTGGACCGGGTAAGCCTCTGCACCATTTCCCAATTCGTTGCGCGCATGGCCTCTACATCACCCCGTGGACCTCCTCGTGCACTTTAATTGAACTATACCTGTCGGGGACCACAATTAGGGGTACCCTCAAGACTCCTAATTCTCATCTGGTAACCCCATCAGCACAAAGCTGCAAAGGCCTGATGGGTGCGACTAAGTTCGGGATCGGTCCATTCGAGGGACTCGATCGCGCCTCGCTCGAGCCCAGCCTCGGGCAAGGGCAGCCGACCCCGGAGGATCTCCGTCTCGCCCGAGGCCCCCCTCCAGCGATGAACATACTTCCGGCTCGCCCGAGGCCCAGTCTTCGCCAAGAAGCAACCCTGGCCAAATCGCCACGCCAACCGACCAAATCGCAGGGGCATTTAATGCAAAGGCGGCCTGACACCTTTATCCTGACACACGTCTTCCAGTCGACAGAGCCGAAGTGACCGCAGTCACTTCGCCGCTCCACTGACCGGCCTGATAGAAGGACAGCGCCGCCTGTGCCGCTCCGACTGTTGTGCCACTCGACAGAGCGAGGCTGACAGGCAGCCAGGCCCGGCCTCAGGCACCATAGGAAACTCCGCTCCGCTCAACCTAGGGCTCAGACTCGGGCTCAACCCCAGAAGACGGCGAACTCCGCTCCGCCCGACCCAGGGCTCGGACTCGGGCTAAGCCCCGGAAGACGGCGAACTCCGCTCCGCCCGACCCAGGGCTCGGACTCGGGCTAAGCCCCGGAAGACGGCGAACTCCGCTCCGCCCGACCCAGGGCTCGGACTCGGGCTCAACCCCGGAAGACGGCGAACTCCGCTCCGCCCGACCCAGGGCTCGGACTCGGGCTCAGCCCCTGAAGACGGCGAACTCCGCTCCGCCCGACCCAGGGCTCGGACTCGGGCTCAGCCCCTGAAGACGACTTGGCGGAGCAACATTTGCAGCCCAGGACGGTGCTACGTTTCGGGAGTCTTGAGTTCATGTCCCTCGACCGCAGCTACGACATGATACTCCTTCCCCCGCCGTGCAACAGCGACAATGGCGGCCGACAGCCCGCCCGCCGGCGGCGGAATCGACGACGTCTTCCCCGCGTGGTGGAAGAACAACATTCGAGCTCACCCCGCCCTCTCCCCCGCCGACGGAGGACAAGGTGGGGCAACCAAGGCCAAGCAGGAGGCGGCACCTCGTCGGCTGTCGAGCAAGTCGATGGCGCCGGTGCCCCAACGGGGGGTGCGTCGGGCATCGACCTCGCGTTCGAGACGAAGACGAGCGCCGTCTCCCCGCAACACGCCAATTCCGAGCAAACGGACGACGCTAGCACGCTCGCGAAAGGCTTGCTGGGCGTCACCCTCGTACCTGTAACACCCGGATTTTAGGGGTCCAAAACCCGGGGTTAACATAAACACCAGGTATGCTGGGACCAAGTCTCAAACATATGATGTATAGTGGCACAGGATCGAATGTCACATCTTTATATATAACAGGAGTTCTATACAAAATAAATAATTACATTATTAGGAGACAACGGTCCAGCAACCCAAAGTTGACTGGGAGACGACGACCTAGACCACTCACGAACTCATCACAGCATCCTCCATGAGCATCATCCTGCAGTACCTGGTCTTGACCTGTGGTGTATGTGAGACAGCAAGAGTGAGCTCACATACGTTCATCGCTCAACAAGTTGTGGGGAATAATGTGCATGAACTCGCCAAAGGTGGGAGCTCACGTGAAGTGTAAGGCTTACCAAAGAGGATGGTTAGAGCTGAGCATTGCTTTTAAAGTTGGTCAAAATTTTATTAGCAGTTACTAAGTATAAGTAAATACCAAACCCAATTAAGTAATAGAACAAAAGTAACAACACCACCTGCAATGCAATGCATATGACAAATTGAATTTAGTTCCATAAATTAATCATGTGAGTGTCCGAGCTGCTCATGACCGTGAGCACGGCTAGTATACCAGTTTTACACTCTGCAGAGGTTGCGCATCTTTACCCACAAGTCGTGTATCCCATGTCGCCAGGGTTTGCAAAGCCCTTAGACACTTCCGAGGTGAATGGCTAGGGATCCACTACGAGGCCTTTACAAAGTTCCACTAGCTTCCGAAAACCCGCTACAGTTTATAGGAAGATCCAGTGCAGGAATCCCTTGCAGGACCGCCATCGCAGCAAAATCCTCCCGAGGGCCTCCCTACACTGACCTCTCCCCTACTGCCCTTGCCCCTTTCGGGTAAGGTAGTCTTCCACTAGCTTTCCTAATTAATCAGCCAAGGGCGTCCCATTCCACCCTCATGGTAGCACTGTTTTCCCGGGTGGTTCTCCATGTTCCAATTAACATAATGATCTCAACATGAATCATAAATAACAACTGATAACAAAAGTATAATCATGAATGGTGTATCTCCATACCCAAAACCACGTATAGCACTAGCAAGTACTACCCAGAAAGTTCAGTGGTAAACAAGGTATAAAGATAGACAAACTAGGGTAACCTATTGGGTCCCATCAAAATTAACCTATGCAGATCATTATGATTAATTAGAACATGAGTAGGTGAAAAGAAGTGATCAAGGGCACAACTTGCCTGGGCCTTGAGAATCCAGGTACCAGGATGATCTTCAGATGACTCGTGACCTCGCACTAGTCGTAGCAATACAAACAAACAGTGTATAGGCAAGATTAACATTACACCAAACATGTATGCCAAAATACATATTAATAATCTACATATTAAAATAAAACCACAGGAAAAAGGATTATTAATTTTGGAGTTATAGAATTCAAGTTATGAATTTTCTAAGATTTAAGGTGATTATAATATGATTAAATGATAAATAAATTTTCTGACAGAGTTCATGTCAAAACAGTGATTCTAAATGGTAGAGAATATTATTACAAAATTTTAGGAATTGGAATGACTCAATTTGGAGCTAAAATGAATTTTCTATGAATTATCTAAGTTCTAGCAATTATTTTTGTATTAAAAATTCAATTTCCTAATCATTTAATCAATTTATAACTGTGCGGGACTGGGCCTCAATTCTAGAGAAACCCAGGGGGCTCGGGGCAATTTACCCGAGACACAGCGCACAGGATCTGTGGACGGCGGGTTGATTTCAAGAAAAGGCAGGGTCTCTTTTAGAAAATGGCCACGGCGAAGGGGTACTCTCTGTTTCTGGCCGCCCGATCAAGTACGAATGGTCCAGATTAGATCTTACTATCTCCGAATGGGTATTCTACCGGCGCCCTTGGATCTGGATCCTACGGTACAGATATCATGAAGCCGAGATTTCAACGCAGCCCTCAGATCATAAATCCACGGTTTAGCTTAGACCATGTCGCGCGATGCTTCCTACCCATAGATCCAAATCGTGCGGTCCTGACGCGAGATCGATCTGGGCCGTCGATTAGCCCATCGACCACCCACAACCCTTCGTCCTCCTCCCGGCCAAACACCCCAAATGGAAGACGGCGGCCACGGCCACCGCCGGTGAGGCAAATCCATGGCGCCAGTGCGCCAAACCCCAATTGAACGATTGCTACGCGTAGAGGAGGTCGAGGCGAACTCAGAGGAGGACTTTTTACCGTGGATCGCCATCCGGTTGATGTTGGCCACGGCAACAGGTGGTAGTGCGGCGGCGCGATGACGTCGACGAGCAATTCCAAGGTACTGGCGCACGAGTCACCCCCGGCAAGTCGCTGAACGCATGCGCAGGGACTTGGCGAGCATCACAGCCAATGCCGGCACTTTGAGCGATGATGCAGAGGAGGTATCGCGGCGGCGGCGAGCTTCTGGAAGCACGGCGAGGAATTGGAGGGACCCTGGGACTCCTTTCTTCCAGCGGATGCCACGATAGCACACGGTGCATCAGGGCGAGTCCCAATTGCCATACGGAGCGGCCCGTGCGGCGGTGAGCCGGTTACTCATCAATGGCGGTCCACGTTTCTCTCTCTGCTGCGCGGCAAGGAGCTCACGACGATCTTGTTGACGTGAAACAATTTATACCCAGGGATGGGGGCAGAAAAGGGCGAGTCCGAGTTGACCGGTGCGATCGGCGTTCTGTTGGGCGGAGTTTGTTGCCGTGGATGCAGGAGAACCGGCCACGGTCAGCCGAGCGCCGCGTTTGTTAGCGAGAAAAGGGGAAAGAGGATGAAGCTGACGATTGGGGCCCGCGAGTCAGCGATAGGGAGAGCTGAGGCAAGCGCGCGTGAGAGGCTTGCGGGCGGGGTCCACACGTCGGCGATACAGGGATACGCGAGGGCGGATTACTCAGGCTGACGAGTGGGCCCGAGCGCGCAGAGGCTAGACTGCGGAAGACTGCACGCAGGCACGAATTGGGCTGGCGCGGGAGTAAGGGGGATGGGCCGAGCCAAGGGGATTTGGCCCAGGAGCGTTTTTCCCATTTTCTTTTATATTTCCCTTTTTCTGTTTTATTTCTTTTGATTTCTTTTTAAATTCAAATTTGAATATGGATCTTGTTATGAATTTCACTTTTGTGTCAAATGTACCAACTCAAATCTGTACAAGAATAATATATATATTATAATTATTTTATTTTTTTTATTCACATAATAATTTCTTCCTTTCCTTTTCTCTTTTACATATTATTTCTAAATCCCCAAAGTGAAATTTTGGGTTAAATTCAAATTCTCAGTTCCATTATTATATTTTATTATTATTTTAAAGGCACATACAATTAAAACTCCATCATGAGTGCCAAATATGGTTCTATTTATTGTTTTATTCACTTAAGCAAATGCTTTTAAATGGGGAGATGAGTCTTCAAATGTTATGAGAGTTCTAAAGAGAGAGAAAAAGAAAAATTCTAATGCAAGATCTTTGAAAATTTTTACTGTATTCTCAAAATGAGATTTAGGGTGTTACAAATCCTACCCCCCTTAAAAATAATCTCGTCCTCGAGATTTGTAAGAAAAGGGGATGCAACCAATTTGGTTTGAATTTTAGTTTCTCATTTAGTTTAGGATTCAAAAGTTTTGTTTGAAGCTTTTTTTTTTTACACGTTAGCAGATGATTTGGAAAATATGGATATACATATGTCTAGCCATTTTTTTTATGTAAGATGAGGTACGGTTATGGCAAGTATAGGTTGTGGCAAGGAAGAGTATAATAAGGAAAGACTTCATCGAGAACTGGGGATCTTGATTTCCGTTGGTGATTCAACTTGATCTTTGAATACTTGAGTTGATTCTTATCCTCCTTTGACTTGGTTGGTCTTCTTTGGCCCTTATTCTTGAAGTTGCCATCCGAGTTAAGGACTTATGGTTAAGATATATAGTTATGATAGCCGGGGTACACAAAGTAGGTAGGTTTGAACAGAGTTTTACTTTGCTTTGGAATAGATGAACTAGGCAATCCTGTGATGTAGGTTAGGTCATTGTTCACGGATGAGTTGGTGTAAGGTACCAATTTAGGTTCATGTTTTATCGGAGTGGGTCTAATCTATTTCACCAGGATTAACTAACTGGTTAAGTAACTCACATTAGATTAGATCATAGTAGCTTAGATGGGATCTGGATTAGATTGGATATGGCTAGATGGGACTAGTTAAAGTTAGATAGATCTTCCTGGGTAGGATATATTTTATCAGGATGTTTTAAAAATCTCTGTTAGGTTAAAACAGAGGGGTTATGCAACTATCAGATGGGTAAGGTAGTTGCATATGGTTGTATATGGTAAAGTTGGTCCAGGGCACCAATTTAACTTAAATCATTTTTTTATAGGAGTGAGATCTAATCCATTTCACTAGTACTAACTAATTTAGTAAATAACTCACTTTAGATTGGATCATATTAGATTAGATGGGATCTAGATTAGGTTGGGTATAACTAGATTAGACTAGATAATATCTAATTACTTTGGATTAGATCATGGCTGTTACACTAGAGTGGATAAGTATGTTTATTAGGATAAGGCAGATCCATAAAGATAAGATAGAATCGCTTAAGGCCAGTTAGATCTATTAGGATGAGAAAAAAATCCTTTTCAAGATAAGATGAGTATCTTTTAAGGATAAGATGGATTATATACATTAGGATAAGTTAAGACCTTTTGAGATAAGATAGATCTATGAGTGTAGGATAGAATCTCTTTGATATGAGATGGATCTATTAAGATAAGGGAGAATCTTTTAAGATAAGATGAATTGGTTAGAATGAGAGCCTTTTAGGATAAGACAAATCTCTTAAGCTAGATATGTTCCAATGGGGACAATCTAGGTTGTCTAGTTATCTTACAAATGCTATCCTTTATGCCTAGATGTATATGCAGATGTGATTGTGGACATTACTCCACAACCCATCACACTCAATCAAAGATCCAAATCAGACAGATAACATAAGAACAAACATCCAAATACATAGACACTCATAAAAATAGTTTTGTTTTTGTTCCTAGGATTAGGTCTCCTATTCCTAAAGTCACTTTAGGCACAGGATTTCAAAGTGTGAAATCCACATTCGTCTTTAGAAAGATAAGGTAAGATTGATCAGAGTAAGCGGAAATAGATGAGAAAAAGATTAAGATAAGTTTAGAAAGAATCAGAGTAAGATAAGTATTTAATGGTTGTCCAGTTCTATCTAGGTTTCGTCCTACAGTCAACATTCCTCTGATACCACTTCTGTAACACCCGGATTTTAGGGGTCCAAAACCCGGGGTTAACATAAACACCAGGTATGCTGGGACCAAGTCTCAAACATATGATGTATAGTGGCACAGGATCGAATGTCACATCTTTATATATAACAGGAGTTCTATACAAAATAAATAATTACATTATAAGGAGACAACGGTCCAGCAACCCAAAGTTGACTGGGAGACGACGACCTAGACCACTCACGAACTCATCACAGCATCCTCCATGAGCATCATCCTGCAGTACCTGGTCTTGACCTGTGGTGTATGTGAGACAGCAAGAGTGAGCTCACATACGTTCATCGCTCAACAAGTTGTGGGGAATAATGTGCATGAACTCGCCAAAGGTGGGAGCTCACGTGAAGTGTAAGGCTTACCAAAGAGGATGGTTAGAGCTGAGCATTGCTTTTAAAGTTGGTCAAAATTTTATTAGCAGTTACTAAGTATAAGTAAATACCAAACCCAATTAAGTAATAGAACAAAAGTAACAACACCACCTGCAATGCAATGCATATGACAAATTGAATTTAGTTCCATAAATTAATCATGTGAGTGTCCGAGCTGCTCATGACCGTGAGCACGGCTAGTATACCAGTTTTACACTCTGCAGAGGTTGCGCATCTTTACCCACAAGTCGTGTATCCCATGTCGCCAGGGTTTGCAAAGCCCTTAGACACTTCCGAGGTGAATGGCTAGGGATCCACTACGAGGCCTTTACAAAGTTCCACTAGCTTCCGAAAACCCGCTACAGTTTATAGGAAGATCCAGTGCAGGAATCCCTTGCAGGACCGCCATCGCAGCAAAATCCTCCCGAGGGCCTCCCTACACTGACCTCTCCCCTACTGCCCTTGCCCCTTTCGGGTAAGGTAGTCTTCCACTAGCTTTCCTAATTAATCAGCCAAGGGCGTCCCATTCCACCCTCATGGTAGCACTGTTTTCCCGGGTGGTTCTCCATGTTCCAATTAACATAATGATCTCAACATGAATCATAAATAACAACTGATAACAAAAGTATAATCATGAATGGTGTATCTCCATACCCAAAACCACGTATAGCACTAGCAAGTACTACCCAGAAAGTTCAGTGGTAAACAAGGTATAAAGATAGACAAACTAGGGTAACCTATTGGGTCCCATCAAAATTAACCTATGCAGATCATTATGATTAATTAGAACATGAGTAGGTGAAAAGAAGTGATCAAGGGCACAACTTGCCTGGGCCTTGAGAATCCAGGTACCAGGATGATCTTCAGATGACTCGTGACCTCGCACTAGTCGTAGCAATACAAACAAACAGTGTATAGGCAAGATTAACATTACACCAAACATGTATGCCAAAATACATATTAATAATCTACATATTAAAATAAAACCACAGGAAAAAGGATTATTAATTTTGGAGTTATAGAATTCAAGTTATGAATTTTCTAAGATTTAAGGTGATTATAATATGATTAAATGATAAATAAATTTTCTGACAGAGTTCATGTCAAAACAGTGATTCTAAATGGTAGAGAATATTATTACAAAATTTTAGGAATTGGAATGACTCAATTTGGAGCTAAAATGAATTTTCTATGAATTATCTAAGTTCTAGCAATTATTTTTGTATTAAAAATTCAATTTCCTAATCATTTAATCAATTTATAACTGTGCGGGACTGGGCCTCAATTCTAGAGAAACCCAGGGGGCTCGGGGCAATTTACCCGAGACACAGCGCACAGGATCTGTGGACGGCGGGTTGATTTCAAGAAAAGGCAGGGTCTCTTTTAGAAAATGGCCACGGCGAAGGGGTACTCTCTGTTTCTGGCCGCCCGATCAAGTACGAATGGTCCAGATTAGATCTTACTATCTCCGAATGGGTATTCTACCGGCGCCCTTGGATCTGGATCCTACGGTACAGATATCATGAAGCCGAGATTTCAACGCAGCCCTCAGATCATAAATCCACGGTTTAGCTTAGACCATGTCGCGCGATGCTTCCTACCCATAGATCCAAATCATGCGGTCCTGACGCGAGATCGATCTGGGCCGTCGATTAGCCCATCGACCACCCACAACCCTTCGTCCTCCTCCCGGCCAAACACCCCAAATGGAAGACGGCGGCCACGGCCACCGCCGGTGAGGCAAATCCATGGCGCCAGTGCGCCAAACCCCAATTGAACGATTGCTACGCGTAGAGGAGGTCGAGGCGAACTCAGAGGAGGACTTTTTACCGTGGATCGCCATCCGGTTGATGTTGGCCACGGCAACAGGTGGTAGTGCGGCGGCGCGATGACGTCGACGAGCAATTCCAAGGTACTGGCGCACGAGTCACCCCCGGCAAGTCGCTGAACGCATGCGCAGGGACTTGGCGAGCATCACAGCCAATGCCGGCACTTTGAGCGATGATGCAGAGGAGGTATCGCGGCGGCGGCGAGCTTCTGGAAGCACGGCGAGGAATTGGAGGGACCCTGGGACTCCTTTCTTCCAGCGGATGCCACGATAGCACACGGTGCATCAGGGCGAGTCCCAATTGCCATACGGAGCGGCCCGTGCGGCGGTGAGCCGGTTACTCATCAATGGCGGTCCACGTTTCTCTCTCTGCTGCGCGGCAAGGAGCTCACGACGATCTTGTTGACGTGAAACAATTTATACCCAGGGATGGGGGCAGAAAAGGGCGAGTCCGAGTTGACCGGCGCGATCGGCGTTCTGTTGGGCGGAGTTTGTTGCCGTGGATGCAGGAGAACCGGCCACGGTCAGCCGAGCGCCGCGTTTGTTAGCGAGAAAAGGGGAAAGAGGATGAAGCTGACGATTGGGGCCCGCGAGTCAGCGATAGGGAGAGCTGAGGCAAGCGCGCGTGAGAGGCTTGCGGGCGGGGTCCACACGTCGGCGATACAGGGATACGCGAGGGCGGATTACTCAGGCTGACGAGTGGGCCCGAGCGCGCAGAGGCTAGACTGCGGAAGACTGCACGCAGGCACGAATTGGGCTGGCGCGGGAGTAAGGGGGATGGGCCGAGCCAAGGGGATTTGGCCCAGGAGCGTTTTTCCCATTTTCTTTTATATTTCCCTTTTTCTGTTTTATTTCTTTTGATTTCTTTTTAAATTCAAATTTGAATATGGATCTTGTTATGAATTTCACTTTTGTGTCAAATGTACCAACTCAAATCTGTACAAGAATAATATATATATTATAATTATTTTATTTTTTTTATTCACATAATAATTTCTTCCTTTCCTTTTCTCTTTTACATATTATTTCTAAATCCCCAAAGTGAAATTTTGGGTTAAATTCAAATTCTCAGTTCCATTATTATATTTTATTATTATTTTAAAGGCACATACAATTAAAACTCCATCATGAGTGCCAAATATGGTTCTATTTATTGTTTTATTCACTTAAGCAAATGCTTTTAAATGGGGAGATGAGTCTTCAAATGTTATGAGAGTTCTAAAGAGAGAGAAAAAGAAAAATTCTAATGCAAGATCTTTGAAAATTTTTACTGTATTCTCAAAATGAGATTTAGGGTGTTACAGTACCTGAGACGACGGTGCAGTCAGTCCCTGACGTGACTTCATCACCGCTCGTCGACCAAGAGGTACCGACCGATTCCCATCTCACGCCCCTTGGATTTAGCCTCGACCCGCCAAGCGGCTTCGCTTTGGCGGACGCTCTCGTAGAGGCGAGTCCAAACCCTCTGGGGTATCGTATGCGGTCACCCTAGGACCGGCTAACGGACGTCTCGACCTACGGGCCCTCGGGGTCCGAGGAAGATGATGAGCCCGACTTCTGTTGGGATTTCTCCGAACTTGGTAACCCCAGTGCCATGCGGGCCTTCATGACCGCATGCGACTACTGCCTTTCCGACTGCTCCGATGGTAGCCACAGCCTCGGCGACGAGGACTGCGGCCCAAGTCGTGAATGTTTCCACGTCGATCTAGGGGGTCCCTCTGAAGGCAACCCTCTCGGTATGCCGGAGAACGGTGATCTCCCTAGGCCTGTGCCTCGCGTTGACATCCTACGGGAGCTAGCTGTGGTCCCCGTTCAGGCGGGGGGTCATGACCCACAGCTCGAGCAAATCCGCGGGGTGCAGGCCAGGCTCGACGAGGGAGCAGGAACACTTGAGCCGGTCCGCCGGGACATCGGGCAGGAATGGGCGGGCCAACCTCCGGCCGGAGAAATGCGCCATCTACCCCAGGGTATCCAGCACCGCATCGCCGACGATGTCAGGGTGAGGCTGCCACCCGCTTCCAGTGGGGGCGGCCAGAACCTGGCTGCAGCAGCAATGCTTCTCCGTGCGATGCCAGAGCCATCAACCACCAAGGGGCGGCGAATCCAGGGAGAGCTCAAGAATCTCCTGGAGGGCACCGCGGTCCGACGGGCCAAAAGCCCCGCCTCCCGAAGGCAGGGGTACCCCTCGGAACATCACGTCGTGACTTCCCGATTCATGCGGGAAGCCTAAGTCCACACCGGGTGCACGCGCAACACAGCGCCTGCGGCCCCGGGTCGCCTTGGCAACGAGCACCATCACCACGACCATTGGGCCCACCTCGACGAGAGGGTGCGCCGAGGCTACCACCCCAGGCGTGGGGGACGCTACGACAGCGGGGAGGATCGGGGTCCCTCGCCCGAACCACTCGGTCCGCAGGCTTTCAGCCGCGCCATACGACGGGCGCCGTTCTCGACCCGGTTCCGGACCCCGACTACTATCACAAAGTACTCGGGGGAGACAAGGCCGGAACTGTGGCTCGTGGACTACCGGCTGGCCTGCCAACTGGGTGGAACGGACGACGACAACCTCATCATCCGCAACCTCCCCCTGTTCCTCTCCGACACCGCTCGTGCCTGGTTGGAGCACCTGCCTCTGGGGCAGATCTCCAACTGGGACGACCTGGTCCAGGCCTTCGCCGGCAATTTCCAGGGCACGTACGTGCGCCCTGGGAACTCCTGGGACCTCCTAAGCTGCCAACAGCAGCCAGGAGAGTCTCTCCGGGACTACATCCGGCGATTCTCGAAGCAGCGCACCGAGCTGCCCAACATCACCGACTCGGATGTCATCGGCGCATTCCTCGCCGGCACCACCTGCCGCGACCTGGTGAGCAAGCTGGGTCGCAAGACCCCCACCAGGGCGAGCGAGCTGATGGACATCGCCACCAAGTTTGCCTCTGGCCAGGAGGCGGTTGAGGCTATCTTCCGGAAGGACAAGCAGCCCCAGGGCCGCCCACCGGAAGATGCCCCCGAGGCGTCAACTCAGCGCGGCGCCAAGAAGAAGGGCAAGAAGAAGTCGCAAGCGAAACGCGACGCCGCCGACGCGGACCTTGTCGCCGCCGCCGAGTACAAGAACCCTCGGAAACCCCCCGGAGGTGCCAACCTCTTCGACAAGATGCTCAAGGAGCCGTGCCCCTATCATCAGGGGCCCGTCAAGCACACCCTTGAGGAGTGCGTTATGCTTTGGCGCCACTTCCACAGGGTCGGGCCACCCGCGGAGGGTGGCAGGGCTCGCGACGACGACAAGAAGGAAGATCACCAGGCAGGAGAGTTCCCCGAGGTCCGTGACTGCTTCATGATCTACGGTGGGCAAGCGGCGAACGCCTCGGCTCGGCACCGCAAGCAAGAGCGTTGGGAGGTCTGTTCGGTGAAGGTGGTGGCGCCAGTCTACCTAGACTGGTCCAACAAGCCCATCACCTTCGACCAAGCCGACCACCCCGACCACGTGCCGAGCCCGGGGAAATACCCGCTCGTTGTCGACCCCGTCATCGGCAACGTCAGGCTCACCAAGGTCCTCATGGACGGAGGCAGCAGCCTCAACATCATCTACGCCGAGACCCTCGGGCTCCTGCGTGTTGATCTGTCCTCGGTCCGAGCAGGCGCTGCGCCTTTCCACGGGATCATCCCTGGGAAGCGCGTCTAGCTCCTCGGACAACTCGACCTCCCCGTCTGCTTCGGAGCACCCTCCAAATTCCGAAGGGAGACCATCACGTTCGAGGTGGTCGGGTTCCGAGGAACCTACCACGCAGTATTGGGGAGGCCATGCTACGCGAAGTTCATGGCCATCCCCAACTACACCTACCTCAAGCTCAAGATGTTGGGTCCCAACGGGGTCATCACCGTCGGCTCCACGTACCGACACGCATTCGAATGCAACGTCGAGTGCATGGAGTACGCCGAGGCCCTCGCCGAGTCCGAGGCCCTCATCGCCGACCTGGAGAGCCTCTCGAAGGAGGTGCTAGACGTGAAGCGCCACACCGGCAACTTCGAGCCAGCGGAGACGGTTAAGTCCGTCCCCCTCGACCCCAGCAGCGACGCCTCCAAGCAGATCCGGATCGGCTCCGAGCTCGACCCCAAATAGGAAGCAGTGCTCGTCGACTTTCTCCGCACGAACGCCGACGTCTTCGCGTGGAGTCCCTCGGACATGCCCGGCATACCGAGGGATGTCGCCGAGCACTCGCTGGACATCCGAGCCGGAGCCCGACCCGTCAAGCAGCCTCTGCGCCGATTCGATGAAGAAAAGTGCAGAGCCATAGGCAAGGAGATCCACAAGCTAATGGCGGCAGGGTTCATCAAAGAGGTATTCCATCCTGAATGGCTTGCCAACCCTGTGCTTGTGAGAAAGAAAGGAGGGAAATTGCAGATGTGTGTAGGCTACACTGGTCTAAACAAAGCATGTCCGAAGGTTCCCTATCCTCTGCCTCGCATCGATCAAATCATGGATTCCACTGCTGGGTGCGAAACCCTGTCTTTCCTCGATGCCTACTCAGGGTATCACCAAATCAGGATGAAGGAGTCCGACCACCTCACGACTTCTTTCATCACGCCCTTCGGCATGTACTGCTATGTCACCATGCCGTTCGGCTTGAGGAATGCGGGTGCGACGTACCAACGGTGCATGAACCATGTCTTTGGCCAACACATTGGCCGGACGGTCGAGGCCTACGTCGATGACATCGTAGTCAAGACGAGGAAAGCCTCCGACCTCCTTTCCGACCTTGAAGTGACATTCCGATGTCTCAAGGCGAAAGGCGTGAAGCTCAATCCCGAAAAGTGTGTCTTCGGGGTGCCCCGAGGCATGCTCTTGGGGTTCATCGTCTCCGAGCGGGGCATCGAAGCCAACCCGGAGAAGATCGCAGCCATCACCAGCATGGGGCCCATCAAGGACTTGAAAGGCGTACAGAGAGTCATGGGATGTCTTGCGGCTCTAAGCCACTTCATCTCACGCCTCGGCGAAAGAGGCCTGCCTCTGTACCGCCTCTTAAGGAAGGCCGAGTGCTTCACTTGGACCCCTAAGGCCGAGGAAGCCCTCGGGAACCTGAAGGCGCTCCTCACGAATGCGCCCATCTTGGTGCCCCCCGCTGCCGGAGAAGCCCTCTTGATCTACGTCGCCGCGACCACTCAGGTGGTTAGCGCCGCGATTGTGGTTGAGAAACGAGAAGAGGGGCATACATTGCCCATCCAGAGGCCAGTCTACAACCCTCCGTCAAGATCGACGACACGCCCGAGCCCGAGGCATCCTCGGCTCGGCCCGAGGCACCCTCTCCTCGGCCCGAGGCACCCTCGGTTCAGCCCGAGGTACCCTCGGCTCCCGAGGGTGAGGCACTGCGCGTCGAGGAGGAGCGAAGCGGGGTCACGCCTAATCGAAACTAGTAGACCCTGTACCTGCAATATCTCCACCAAGGAGAGCTACCCCTCGACCGAGCCGAAGCTCGGCGGTTGGCGCGACGCGCCAAGTCGTTCGTCTTGCTGGGGGATGGGAAGGAGCTCTGCCACCGCAGCCCCTCAGGCATCCTCCAGCGATGCATCCCCATCACCGAAGAAGGCACCCGGGGGCTACACCCACCATTGGGAAGGGTTGTTCGTCATCACCAAAGTTCTGAAGCCCGGAACGAACAAGCTGGCCGACAGTCAAGGCGAGGTCTACACCAACACTTGGAACATCCAACAGCTACGTCGCTTCTACCCTTAAGATGTTTTCAAGTTGTTCGTATACCTCGTTCCCACGCAAAATTTGGTCATCAAGGAAGGGTCAGCCTTGCCTCGGCAAAGCCCGACCCTCCCTCGGGGGCTAAAAAGGGGGGAACCCCCTCCACGTCAAAATTTTCAATCAAAAAGGCTTCCGCGTTCCCCCGGCTATGTCGGTAGCAGGACCCCAAGAAGCGAACGCGGGTGCATGTAAGTGGCAAGGTTGACTGAGCCGAGGAACTCCTACGCCTCTGGGTTACGGATACCTCACTCGTCACCTACCACGAAAAATGACTCCTACTTGGGCAAGCCACCTGCTACTGACGAGCGGAGCCGGACACGCAAAATGAAAAGGAAAAGGGGCACGACTTTATACTACGATAATAAAGTGTTCAAGCCTCAGCGGCCGCAAAAGACACACGTGCATTCAAAGGAAACTGCCCCGACAGAGTTAGGCGCCGCCCGAGGAAGGAGCCGCGCCTTTGGCTTCGTCCCCACCCTCGGTAAAGTCCACCCCAGCTTCGGACGACGGCACAGGCGGGAGGATCTCTGCCTCGAAGGTGGTCGCCAGCACCGCGCTCGGGCCCGCGGCGGCCGCGTCGAGCCTCTGGACTTCAGCCAGGGCGGCTTCATCTTCGTCAGGAAGGCAATATCCCTCGCTGACCCGCTCCAGATCCACGACGTAGTGGGAAGCAAGCACGGCGAAGGCCCGCTTGACGCCGTGGTGTAGCGCCTCGCGGAGTCTGCCGCGCACGTGATCGCCCAAGGCCTGCAGGCGACTTTGAGGGGAGCTCCCTGAGGGGACGTCACCGAAGCCAAAGACCCGGCAGAAGTCCGAGACGGCCTCGGACATGGCCGCATGGTCGGCCTCCCTCTGCTCGGCCGCCCCGGCAAGCGCCTTGGTGGACTCATCAAGGGTGGACTCGAGCTCTGCGAACAGCCAGAACGCAAGGCCTCAAACACAAGCAGAGGAAACAAGCTGAAATGAAAACCGAAAATGGCCAGGACATACCTCCGGCTCGGGCACGCTGCTCCGAGGCTGCGGCCTGGGCTACGGCTAGGTCTGCTGTAAGGGCTCCAGCCCAGCTTTCGGCCTCAGCAGCCCGGCCCCGAGATTGGTCTCGCTCATTGGCGACCTGGTCGAACTCCGACTGCCGTCGTTGCACCTCTGCGCGTGCCGCGGCCGCCTCTGCTCTCAGATCGGCGCAGAGCAGCCGAAGGTCCGCCACCTCGGCGCCCTGCTGAGAGAGGCGCGCAGTAGCCCCGGCGAGCGAGGTCCTCAGGGATCGCAGCGAGCCCCAGATGTCGACCTCGCGGCGGATGAACGACGACTTGGGGCATCACAAAAGACGCCTTGGTCACAAAAAAAAGGTATGCCTGAAACCATTACCTGGAGGATTTTGGGGACGTCCCTGCAGAAGACCTCCAGCGACGACCGGAGCGACCCCACCGTTGCTTTGGCACACTCGCGGAGCTCGTCCCAAGACTGCTCCTCCCGCTCATCGTCAAGAATGAAGAAGGGATCCGAAGCCTCACGGGTCCGGAACCGGAGCAACTGGCGCCGCCCCTCGGAGCTCCGCCGCGCAGGGACAAGGCTGCCACTCGGTGGGACGGATCGCGTTTCCACACCCCCCTCCTCCGAGGCACCGAGCGTCGACGACTCGGCCATCTCAGCGTCGGCAGCAACAGGTCGCTCCCCGACTGGGACGGCAGCGGCTTTAGCAGCAACAGGTGCCGGCACTGGCGGCATGTCAGGTGGGCTCGAGGCCACGTCCGCGCTAGCCGCCTCCTCCAGCACGATGGCCGCCTCGGCAGAAGAGCCGGCCTCGGGGACTCGCTCCACGGCGACAGGTGCCGCCTGAGCCCCCCGCTGTGGAGCGCCTTGCGAGAAGGTCAGCTGAACAGCGAGGCCCGGCGCGGCACCGGTTGCGGAAGCCGACGCCGTCTTAAGGGCCTTTCGGGGAGCCAGATCGGTCAGGCCATGGCTTCGCTTACTGAGGAGGAAAGAAAAGTCGCGGTCGGGACATACGAATGAGAAGCCAGGACGAAGACGTTCCAAGATACTTACCCGCTCTGGGCCATGATCAACCGTGCCTGAGGAGAGGTCTCTCGGATCTCGACCCCCGAAGGCACCGCCGAGGTCCGCCTCGCCGCCAGCTTCGGCACCACCCTCGCCTTGGGCACCTTGGACGCCCGGGGGACGGACTGCCCAGGCGCTGCCACGGTGACCTGAGGGTCGCTCTCCTGCGCTGCCGGCGTGGGCGACGGCTCTCGGGGAACAGACGCCTCGGCCTGACTCCCCGGGGTCACCTCAACTTCCCCGGCCGAGGGGTCAAGTACCCTCTCGGTCTGCCCCCGCTCTTCGGGCCGGGACCTCGGCGTCCCGACTCCGGGGACTGACAGCGCCAGCCCACTCGGGGGCTGGCTCGACGACTCCTGGCCTAGCCTCAAACCCGGGCTGAAGCCGAGGCGGGCAGCCATGTCGTCATCCTCGTCATCATCTTCATCATCGTCGTCGTCAGGCATTTCTGGCGACGGCTCCCTCGGGAGCCCCTCCCTCTCCTGCCGCCGACGGAGCTTTTTTAAGGCGTCTCGGGCCCGCGTCCGCTCGCGGGCCCGGGCCTTCTCCGCGTCCTTCTTTTTCTTCTTCTCCTCCGCGGCAACCCGCCACGCTGCTCGGTCCACCGCATCCTCCGGGATCCGTGGCCAGGAAGGCTTGTGCCGCCCTACCTCCTGGAGACAGATAGAAATCCCGACTGTAAGAACCAAGGGCAACTCGACGCAAGGAGAAGGAGGGAGCGGACACTCACCAGGGTCACGCACCCTTGGTCGGGGCGCATCAAGGGCTGGGAGAAGGCGCTAGCGTCCGGTTTTCCCAACGCGACGGCCACCCGCCCGTGGAGAACGTCGATGGGAAGAGGATCCGAGGACATCCGCGAGCCCTCCAAGTCAGCCTCCAGCGTCATCTCCCAAAGCAGCAACCGCCGCTCTGCCAAGGGAAGCACCATCCGGCGGTGGATGGCGGCAATCACTCCCGCGGCGGTGAGTCCCCCTTTCCGCAACGCCTCCAGGGCCTTGAGAAGGGGCTCGAGGTTCTTCTGTCTGTCGTGCGGGGTCCCGTGGTGCCAAGCATCGGCGGCGACGGTGAACACTCGCTGGGAAAACGGCGGGAGCATCTCGCCGTCATTCCGGAGGTAGAACCACCGGCGCTGCCACCCTTTATTCGAGGACACGAGGATGGTGGGAATGTACAACGACGCCCGCGACTGCCTTAGCTGGAGGATGCAGCCGCCGTCCTGCACTGCTGCGCGGACCCTTCTCTCCCCCGTCGGCGAAGCAAAAAGCTCCGCGGAAAAGAGATGAGTCCACAAGTCCCAGTGGGGGGCGATCCCTAAGTACCCTTCGCACACCGCTACGAAGATGGCGGCTTGCGAAATGGAGTTGGGGCTGAGGTTGTGCAACTCCACCCCATAGTTGTGCAGGATCGCCCGCATAAAGCGGCTCGCCGGCACACCGAATCCCCGCTCGTGGAAGGAGACGAAGCTCACGACGTACCCCGGCGGCGGGGACGGAGCGGCTCCGCTCGCGGGGGGAATCCACTCCGGCCGCCTCTCATCAGAGAGAGGGCGAAGTAAACCCTCAGCAACAAGATCCTCCAGATCACCCGCCGTGACTGTGGAGAAAGGCCATGGGTCGCGCGGCGAGATGATGGTCACCCGGTCGGCCATCACCGAGCAAAGGGGATGGCGGCGGAAAGAACAGGGTGGGCAGTTTCCTTTTCTCTGGATAAATCTCTCAGGTTGCGAAAACCTAAGAAGGAGGCAAGAAGCGGAGCAAAGAACCGTCGCCAGACCCTCCCCCGAGTATATAAAGACCAAGGCGAGACCCGTTCAACGTTTCGCCCGGACCGGCCGTGGGATTCAAAAACTCGAAGCGAAACAGCCGTCCCTCGAACGGCTCGCGCACGCACAACGGCCACCTCGCAAACCGCCCGCTCCGTCGCATTAACTCCGCGGCGCGACAGGCGGCGCCTCTGGCAGGAGAAGCAAGCGACGCTTCGCCTTCGCCATAATGACCGCGTCAAGAAAGGTACGCCACGTCATTCGATCTCGTATCCTTTTCCTTTTCCTCTTTCTCTCTATTACAACAGGGACCGGGAAAGGGGGATACCCCGAAAAGGATCCTTCTCCGTGAAGGAACCAGGCTCCGAGCCTCCCTACTGATCAGAGGTTCGAAGGCTGGCCCCTCGGAGGGGTTCAACAGCCGCCTCAGAGCGCGTGGGCTCCACACCCACTACTAGTCAGAGGTTCGAAGGCCGGCCCCTCGAAAGGGTTCAACGGCCGCCTCAGGCCACTCGGGCTCCGCGCCCACTACTGATCAAGGGTTCGTAGGCTGGCCCTCGAAGGGTTCACAGCCGCCTCAGACATAGAGCGAGGGATGACCCTGGGTACGTTCGATACATAACCAAGGCTCGAGCTACGCTCCCGAGGTACCCTAGGACATTTCCGAGACCAGCGGGAACGATCTTGTAACAGAATCTCATCAGAGGGAGGCATCGAGCCCTCGGACCCCGTCGACAGGGGACCGGGTCCGGCAGATCACCCGCAGGTACTTTTGGGCGCGCCTCTGGGCCTCTAGCCGACCCCTAGCAAATGGGCCACGGACGTCCGCTCGGATTACCCGCCAGCAACTCACCGGAGACACCATGTTCGGCGCCCTCCGAGGGCAACATGGCGCTTTCCCCCCCTCCTCCTTGCGGAAAGGCGACGCAGGGGCGTATGTAAAAAAGTCGAGTCTGTCCCTGACCGTCCTCTCGCCCTGTGCGGAGGCTCGGGGGCTGCTCTCGCAAACCCAACTCCGGCCAAACCGTTGACAGCGTCAACATACCAGCCCGAGAACTTGGGACCCGACCGTGCACCCGGGCTACGGCCAGCTCGCATGAGGGAACGACCAGACCAGCCGAAGCATTGCGCGAGGCATTAAGACCTCGGAGGAGTCAAACCACTCCTCCGAGGTCTCGGGGGCTACACCCGGCGGGTGCGCTCGCGCGCACCCACCGGAACAAAACGCAACCGAGAAAGGCTCGTCCCCTTGCAAAAAAGTGTGACAAAAGCCTCCAAGCGAGTGTTAACACTCCCTTCGAGGCTCGGGGGCTACTGTCGGGGACCATAATTAGGGGTACCCTCAAGACTCCTAATTCTCAGCTGGTAACCCCCATCAGCACAAAGCTGCAAAGGCCTGATCGGTGCGACTAAGTCAGGGATCGGTCCATTCGACGGACTCGATCGCGCCTCGCCCGAGCCCAGCCTCGGGCAAGGGCAGCCGACCCTGGAGGATCTCCGTCTCGCCCGAGGCCCCCCTCCAGCGACGAACATACTTCTGGCTCGCCCGAGGCCCAGTCTTCGCCAAGAAGCAACCCTGGCCAAATCGCCACGCCAACCGACCAAATCGCAGGGGCATTTAATGCAAAGGCGGCCTGACACCTTTATCCTGACACACGTCCTCCAGTCGACAGAGCCGAAGTGACCGCAGTCACTTCGCCGCTCCACTGACCGGCCTGACAGAAGGACAGCGCCGCCTGCGCCGCTCCGACTGTTGTGCCACTCGACAGAGCGAGGCTGACAGGTAGCCAGGCCCGGCCTCAGGCACCATAGGAAACTCCGCTCCGCCCGACCCAGGGCTCGGACTCGGGCTCAGCCCAGAAGACGGCGAACTCCGCTCCGCCCGACCCAGGGCTCGGCCTCGGGCTAAGCCCCGGAAGACGGCGAACTCCGCTTCGCCCGACCCAGGGCTCGGACTCGGGCTAAGCCCCGGAAGACGGTGAACTCCGCTCCGCCCGACCCAGGGCTCGGACTCGGGCTCAACCCTAGAAGACGGCGAACTCCGCTCCGCCCGACCCAGGGCTCGGACTCGGGCTCAGCCCCTGAAGACGGCGAACTCCGCTCCGCCCGACCCAGGGCTCGGACTCGGGCTCAGCCCCTAAAGACGACGAACTCCACTCCGCCCGACCCAGGGCTCGGACTCGGGCTCAGCCCCTGAAGACGACGAACTCTGCTTCACCCGACCCCAGGGCTCGGACTCAGCCCTGGCCTCAGCCGATGGTCTCTGCCTCACCCGACCTAGGGGCTTGGACTCGACCTCGGCCTCGGAAGACAGACTCGACCTCGACCTCGGAGGAGCCTCCACATCGCCCAACCTAGGGCGCGGACCGACCACGTCAACGGGAGGCGCCATCATTACCCTACCCCAAGCTGACTCAGGCTGCGGGGAACAAGACCGGTGTCCCATCTGGCTCACTCCGCCAGATAAGTAATGATGGCGCCCCGCATGCTCCCTGACGACGGCGGCTCTCAGCCCCCTTACGGAAGCAAGATGACGTCAGCAAGGACTCGACAGCTCCGACAGCTGTCCTTTCGCCAGGCTTCAGCGCTCCTCCGACGGCCACGACACCACACGAACCGGGTGCCAAAACCTCTCCGGCTGCCACGATGGCATGTACTTAGGGCGCTAGCTCTCCTCCGCTAGACACGTTAGCACTCTGCTACACCCCCATTGTACACCTGGATCCTCTCCTTACGCCTATAAAAGGAAGGACCAGGGCCCTCTTACAGAGGGTTGGCCACGCGGGAGGGCGGGACGACGCGTAGAGTCCCTCGCTCTCTCCCACGCGGACGCTTGTAACCCCCTACTGCAAGCGCACCTGACCTGGGCGCAGGACAACACGAAGGCCGCGGGTTTCCTCTTTTTGTCTGTCTCCCTCCTTTGGTTCCCCCCTTCGTGCTCCGTCTCGCGCCGACCCATCTGGGCTGGGGCACGCGGCGACATTTCACTCGTCGGCCCAGGGACCCCCCGGTCTCGAAACGCCGACAATACCGTCGTGGTTTGGCCATAACAGGAGCCGCCGACGACCCCTGCCGCCTGTGCTCGTGGCCAGGGTAGCTCCGACCACCTCCGACGCCGACCCACACACCGACGTGACCGTCGTGACCTCCTCGACGTCACTGACCACCCCGCTGGAGCTCTGCTGCCGCCGATAAGCCTCGCCGCCGTAATCTATGCCGCGGGAACTGTTTAAGCTAGCCAGGGAGCGCAGGTTAGATTTCGGCTAGGTCCAGGGGGGTTTGTGCAATGTCAGTGACCCATGCCAATAGTAGACCGAGGACTGTTTTGTGAGAGAAGAGGGAGAGAAAACCCAGGGGCCTCAACGCAAACCTGTATTCTATTCCATTTTCGAATTTATTTTTCTTTTAAATATTGCAGAGAACTTAATAAATGCATAACTTGAAGAATAATCATCCAAAAATTGTCAAACCAATTTTGCTAGACTTTGGGAAATATGAACTATCAGATAAAAATAGTAAACCCCCTAGTTCCTGTATTATTTTCTAGAGTTTTGAATTAAATAAGAAAACTGCTAAAAACTTAATATTAGAAGGAAAAATAGAAATATTGTTAGACCAAGGTTAAGAAAAATAGTGGAGACACTAACTTAGTAGTAACACTGTTTAAAATTAGTAAACACTCCAGTGTACAAGGTTAAGGAGGGTTTGCTCACTAAAGCTTGTTTATGCTCAAACTTAGGAAAATTAAGAAAAGGGATTAAAAATGGAAACCAGAGGGCAACCATATTTTTCCTAGCATTCCTAAGTCATGTAGTTCACAAGAAAAATCTATTAACCCATAGTCCAGTGGAAAGAAATTACACTCTCAATTATTCATGAAAAATAGAGAAAACTTTAAAAAGTCCTAAGAAAATAATCCTAACGAGAAAACACCTCTACCTTAGGAATGACTATTATATTCTTTTGCTAAGAAGAACTTAGGAAAAATGAAAGTTCTGTTGTTTGACATTTTTCAATTAGTAAGTTAGTTATAAGTGTCTTTTTGGCATTAAACCTTAGAAAATCATAACTAAAAATCCACTAAGTAACCCTCTGTGATTTTTGGCACAGAAGCATGTTATGACCCATATATACTAGCAAAAATAACCCTTAGTACAGAACTCACACCTAGATAAGGGTTGTAGTGCAAAGTAACCCCTCTGCCCCAACTTTTGTTATTTTTGTCCAGGGCTTGTTCTGTTTGTTTTTGACCTCAAAATTTTAGGACAGGCTTCAGAGCCCAATATTCACCCACTGTAATTTTTTACAAGATTTTTGAAAATTTTGAAATCACTGTTGTAGTTCAAACCACCTTAAGAGCATAAAAGACAATAAAAAGAGGAATTAGTAGTGGAGATTAATGTTGCCCTAACCAAAACAAGAAAACCCTTGAATACCTGATAGAACCTTTAAAGGGCAATCCAAATCTTAATCCACTATGCTTATCCCTAACAAAACTCCAAACCTAAGTTGATAAGCATACACCACCAAGAGCCAAGTAAGACCAAGAAACCCTAAGTTACTAAACTAACTTAGTTTTCTTTTACTTAGCATAATGTTTACCACATCCTGCATAATCATGACATACATATTCTTATTCATTGCATTCGATAGATTGCAACCTCGCTGATGGAGAGTACATCCTCGTGCCGGAGCAAGGAGTTGCTCAGGAGGTAGCCCCAGATCCAGCACCAGAGCCTGCACCAGAGGATCTGCCTGCCACAGCTTTGGAAGGCAAGCCCTGGTTTTATGCATGACCTGTTATTTATGCTATTTTACTACACTTAATGATTGTAGGATTGAATGTGCACTTAAGTGTAGGAGTTGTTTGAAACCCTAGTTGCATGATCTCAGGAATCCAATTGAGATGAATACTAGTATGCTAGGTCGAGTAGCTGCTTTATTAATTAGGATCTCGGTAGAAGTCGAGTGATTTTTCTAGCACTCGCGCGAGGTCAGGAAATTGGTTGTATCCACTTTCTTATCACAATGATGCTGGTTTGTAGACAACAATCCATGGGGATTGGTTGTCCACGGGATAAAAATTGGAATAAGGATTAAGGTGTGGTACCGTGAGTCAAGCGTTTGAACGTACTAAACACATACCGAGAAATATGGTAAATCGGTAAGCCTAGCTAGTACCTGAGTGAACCTGCCCACAGACTTTACCCCTCACGCGACCTGAGACGTGGTCTCCCATTCTGGTTATGGTGGGTACAAGTGCGGTCACTGCACGACGGCAGTCGGGGTCAGTGAGGCATTGTACGCCAAGGCGGTGAGCCCTGATCTGTTGCCAGGGAATCGATGGGGACGATTGATATGTGTGGGGACGGAGTGCCCCTACATGTCGTGTGTTTAGGTTTACCTTGCAAGGATAAAAACTCGATTCGAATCGTCTGCTTCTCGCAGCTAATGAGACTGCTTGATCCATGCTGCTACATTGAGTAACAAGTGGAAATGTGATGAGTTGACACAAGATGTTGATTGCTAAATATGTTTGATACCATGTATGAGTAGATAGTACACATTTAGCCTTAAGAGAGTCACACATAAACTTGACAAGGCTAAAACTGAATTTATAAACTCAGCTAGTGCTTTTGGCAACCAAACCCCACAGCCAAACAGCTGCATGTCTAGAGGTAGAGGAGTAGACTCCTCACACCGGGTAAGTCTAGCTGAGTATTAGTATACTCAGCCTTGCTTGTGGCATAATTTTTACAGGTTCTTTGGAGGACATGGTTGCTGGAGTGACTTGGCCGTCCATCTTGCCACCGGGTTGGACTATCGAGTGGGACCCCGCCTCGGCTGAGGAGGAGCATGAGGAGTGATGGGACAGGCTTCCCCATCTCTCTGTTTATTTATCGTTAGTTTTATTTCGCTGCACTTCGAACAATGATGACTACTTTTGCTAAAACTCCGATGATGATGTAATAAATTTAATACTCCTTAATGTATGGTTTTATGCTTTATTGTATTTGCTCTGTGACTCACCATCGAGTGAGACTGTGGTACTTGATCCTGTCATTGGCCTCGTCGGACTAGATCTGAGGGATTGACGGGTTATTCCCCTTTAAGTGTGGTCTAGCCTCTAAGGCGGGACTTAGGCACTTAAGATGGAATAATTCGGGCAGTTCCGCCACATTTGTGTTCTTGTGAGCTCTTGCGCTTGGATCGCTTCTTTTCTTTCTCATTCTTCTTGTGATCAACTCAACTGTAACCAAGGCAAGCGACACCAATTGTGTGATGGTCCTTGCGGGAACTTTGTGTTCCGTTTGATTGAGAAGAGAAGCTCACTCGGTCTAAGTGACCGTTTGAGAGAGGGAAAGGGTTGAAAGAGACCCAGTCTTTGTGACCACCTCAACGGGGAGTAGGTTTGCAAGAACCGAACCTCGGTAAAACAAATCCTTGTGTCTCGCTCTTTATTTGCCCACGATTTGTTTTGTGCCCTCCCTCTCGGACTCGTTTATATTTCTAACGCTAACCCGGCTTGTAGTTGTGCTTAAGTTTATAAATTTCAGATTCGCCCTATTCACCCCCCTCTAGGCGACTTTCAATATGTTAATAAATCCCATGGGTTTGAAGAACCTAGATATCCTAACCATGTTTATAGGTTTTCCAAGGCATTGTATGGGCTAAAGCAAGCTCCAAGGGCTTGGTATGAGCGTCTTCGCGACTTCCTCATTGAGAAGGGCTTCAAGCTTGGGTTTGTGAACACCACACTATTCACCAAAAAGCATATCAGTGATATTTTCATTTGTCAAGTTTATGTTGATGATAATCTTTGGCTCGACAAATTATTACCATTGGAAGGAATTTGGTGATATAATGTCGAAGGAGTTCGAGATGTCAATGATTGGCGAGCTTACTTTCTTCCTCTGTTTTCGAGTCAAGAAAATGAAGGAATGGAACTTTCTCTCCTAAGAGAAATACACCAAAGACTTGTTGAAAAGATTCAAAATGGAGGATTGCAATCCAATCAAGACACCAATGCCTACTAATGGACATCTCGACCTAGATGAGGGAGGTAACCCTGGTTATCAAACTCTCTACTGTTATATGATTGGTAGCTTGTTGTATCTTACAACATCTAGGCCCAACATTATGTTTAGAGTGTGTATGTGTGCTTGTTTTCAAGCTAATCCTAAGGAATCTCATCTTAGTGCTGCCAAAAGAATCCCTAGGTGCCTAAAGCACACCCTAAGTATTGGCCTTTGGTATCCCAAAGAAGCTACTTTTGATTTAATTGGCTATTCCTACTCAGATTATGCCAGGTGCAAAAAATAAAGGAAGAGTAGATCTAGTGGATGCCATTTGCTTAGGATATCATTGGTTTCATGGAATTCTAAAAAGCAAAATAGTGTTGCCTTGTCAACCGCCGAAGCGGAATACATTGCCATGGGTGCTTGTTGCACACAAATTCTTTATATGAAACAAACCCTTATAAACTATGATATAGTTCTAGAAAAGGTTCCTACTTTGTGTGATAATGAGAGTGTGGTAAAAACTTGCTAATAATCATGTTCAACACTTTCGCACCAAGCACATTGACATCCGTCATCATTTCCTTAGAAATCATGTTGCTAAGGGAGATATTTTACTAGGAGCGAGGACGAATGATCAACTGGCGGATATTTTCACAAAACCATTAGATGAATCCCGCTTTTGCAAGTTGAGGAATGAGCTTAATATTCTTCATCTCAGCAATTCCAAATGAATCTAAAATAGTGGTGTCAAAATTGCATTGCATATCTACTTTCATGTATTGCATCTAGGACTTGTCTAACCTAGTTAAGATAACCGCCCAAAAGCGTGTGAAAAAGCTTAACTTGGGCTCAAACATGACAAGTTCTATCTTTTTAGCTTTATGTGTGTTTAAATGTTGATTGTTGTTTGTTGTGTTGGTTTTTGAGATAAGCACTTGTTACTATACTTAGGGGGAGTATTCAAAACCCATTTCATTCATGAAACCCCTAGTGGAGCACTCAAATGCAAAATCTCTCGATTTGGCTATTTGTTAAAGATACATAGCATATGGCAAACTATTTGAAAATATGAGAAAATATGTGAGGGTGCCAATACCATCCCTAATAGGTGTTCCTTTGTGTTCTAATAAATCGGGATTTGGTTTGGTGCACAATCCGGAAAATAAATTCTAAAAATTTTTGTCTGGGCACACGGTGGCTCACCGGACCTTGCACTGTGCATGACCTGGCGCTTTCCCTAGTCACAGTTGCTAATGCCTCTGCATACGCAGTCTGCTGTGCATCGGACCATCTATTATGGCCAGTACGACTAGATGCTTACGGTCGGCAAACGACGTGCGTGCATGGTGAAACTGCCGATGCTACTCCGTAAACGCTATGATAACTAGTGCTTCTCGGCATAAAAATCGTTTCAATACGAGAAACCACAAAGATAAATGAATAAGAACAACATCACCCTGATCGCGAGATGCGATCACGGTGGCATGGCACTTACCCATGGAAAACCCTGGAAACAGGGGCGACATTGCGCCGAAAGCTTGTCATCGCAAACATGTGAAGATTCATGATCACCCTTCACTAACCCTAATGCATCTAGGTTGGACTCTATCTTTCCATCTCTAAGATTATCCCTTAAACTAACCTTCTAGATACATGGCCTACTCGGCCTAGGAAATACCCACGTAGGGGCCAATTCTCAATCTTTCCTTAATTGCCCCTCAAAGCCCAATTCGATCAAGGCCCACTTCTAGTCCGGTCAAATTATGGCGATAATAGTGCCTTAGTCTCTCACTAAGTGTTTGACATTATGGACTCTCTACTCTGTGAGATTGAGGACACATGTTGTCGTACGCTCACTACCTCTGTCACATGTTTGCACAGTTGATCTGAACCCCTCAGTTCTAGGCAGTTCTTGATAGCTTCAGACTTGTTTTCGGCTTCTACCGTCCCCAGCCTAAGGTCGACCCTCGTATAGGAGGTTGAGCCTATGACCACGCAATCAGACGGATGATTCTTTAGCCTCAGAGCACCAGGTTGAGGATGAGGCTATCAAAGAGCTTGATGAGTAGGGAATCATTCCTTTTGGTGTTGTTGATGCTTCTTCAAAGTCTACAGATGATGATGATCAAGCTATTCCACCACTGCCTCCTCGCTCACATGATCACGAGGACAATGGTTTGCTTGTTGCACCCTCTCCTATACCTCTTGTGCCTGACCGTGCTGTCTCAGCTCTTCTTCAGCACATGGTTGTCGAGCTGGCTCATCAGGTAGCTCTTATTCAGCAGTAGTCGGATTGAATGTTTGTCTGTGTTTGAGACCATTTAGGCTAGGCAGAATGCCTTTTAGTAATAGCTTCTAGGCGATAGGGTAGAGCATCGGTCATTCATGCAGTACAATCTTCAGCACATCGATGCTCCTGTGCCTCCAGTTCAGTCGGCACCGCCTCCTTCCCTTCAGACTGCGGTTGTGCCAACGGTACTGTCGAGCGCTCCAACTCACACCTTTGGATCGACTGTCTCCCCTATCCGACCTATCACCTTGGATTTCTCTACTCAGGCCATCGGAGTTGGGAGTGCTCCATCGTAAGTGCCACCAGTATAAACAACAATTCCTACTTCTTTAGTGGCAGTATCCATTCATGTGCTAATATCAGTGTCAGCTCCAGCACCATTTCCTCAGATTTAGTAGACAGTTCCCTCAGAGTCCGCTAGTGCTCCAACCTTTGAGTCAGCACCTGCTCCAGCCTCTACAATAGATCCTAGATCCGATTCTAACTCCAACCATGATATAGACTATGAGCTTACTTCCCGACCTCACCTTGTTGTGTCTATGCCTCCTTCTTCTTTTGGTCCCTAGGTTAGGGCATACCTTTTGGTGCTTCACGCTAAAGGGGGAGATAGGAGAGTGCATGAGAGTTAGGGGGAGCTCTATGAGAGTTAGGGGAGCCAGAGAGAAACTCTTGATGTTTCACGATTTATGCTTTTGTGTTACTCTCTTTTGATTCTCAAATTTTGTCTAATACTTAATGATATGCTCCCATGCTCTTTTGATGACTTGTGTGTTTTGTTATATGTTTTTACTCACTTAATACACATGTCATGCAATACTTGTTCATGAATTTCATTCTTATATTTTGAACAAGTTCTATGTCATGTATATGCGCTTATGCTTTTCACAAATCGTATACATGACGTGCTATTGTCAACCTTATGAATATCGCTAACGATCTTCAACAAGCTGACAAAAATTAAAACAAAGTTCTCTCACACTCTTGAAGGGTTGTCATTAATTACCAAAAAGGGGGAGAATGAAAGCATATAGGCCCCTAGTTTGTTTTAGTGATTAATGACAACGTAAGATTATTGTGACTTACATATGTTTTGCAGATTATATGGTAAGTTAGGTCACAATGAAGGAAGATGGGCTTCAACAGGTGAAAACAACTCGTCTAATGAAAATCGACACGATGGGTAAAAAGATGAACCAAAAGGTGAAGGACTACATATCCTAAGTGTCAAAGGAGTTGTCAAACACTTAGTATAAAGTGAGGCCTTTTATTTTGTTTTTAGCCGTACTATAAAGAGTGGTTGTGGATGAGTAACTTGACCAAGGCATGACTAGTGTAGTGATGTTGCTTATACACACATAGAACTAGTGCTAAGTGTCACTGAATAGCCCACACGAAGTTTGAAGTGAAAACCAATTTAAAAAACATAAGTTAGAAAGAGTTAGAGTGTCATGTGCACCGAGCCGGTGTAGTGGCGCACCAGACCATGCACCTAGAGAGCACTTTCCTGTGCCTCGGCTGAAGTGGGCCATCGGACTAGTCCGATGGCTCACTAGACCATCAACACAGAGAGCATGTAATTTGGGCCAGTTTGCCATCGTACACCGGACCGGTTTGGTGTACTTCACTGGCGTGCCGGACCCTCTACACAGTAACGACTAGTTATCAGAACTAGCCATTGATTGATGTCACATGATGGTCCAGTGGCGCACCGACTCATCTGGTGCACCCGCAGATTGTGCAGAATAGTAACAACTAGTTTTTGGCGGATGGCTATTTATATCCCATCCAACAACCACATTCATTGTCTTGCCTTCCCAAGCATAGTGCATTCATTGAGAGACATTCAAGACCCTTTGCAATAGTAATGTGATTAGTAAAATCATAATGTCGTGTTAGGACCTCATTAGTGCGAGTGAGAGACACATAGAGCACACACTACATTCATTAGCCTTCTCTTGGTCAAGTGAAAGTCTATGGCTCGTTACTCTTGGTGATCGGCATCACCTAGACGGTTTCATGGCATTTAGAGCGTGGTGGTCACCCGTGTTGGTGACCCGACTCGATATTGTTCGTGATTGTGAGTGATTCACCACGCCGGAGTGGTGAAGAATCAACTCATAGTGAGCACTTAGTCCTTGCGCAGACTAAGGGGAGCTATACCCTTAAGCGGGTGCTCCAACGAGGATTAGTGAAGAGTGCCGACTCTTCGATACCTCGAAAAAAAATCAAAGGAGTCTTTTTGCCCTTGTTTTACTTTTCTCAATTACTTTTAGTATTTACATTCCAAGTACTTGCACTTTCTTAGTATTTGCCATGATGACTTAGGGCTTTAACTTTCTTAGCTTCTTGTGGTCTAGCTAAGTAGTTGGGTGAAGTTGGGCTTGAGATTAGGGTTTAATCTTTTGTAAGAAATTTAGAAAAGCCCAATTCACCCCCTCTTGGGCATCGTGACTCTTTCACGAGCAAGAGTCTTCGATGTGTGAAGTACCTCGTGGGGGACTTAAGCTTGATCTTTGGAATCACTTGAGAGGACTGAAAGAGACCCGATCCTTGTGACACCTCAATGGATACATAGGTTTCATTTGAAAACCGAACTCCGGTAAACAAATCGTCATGTCTCTTGTGTTTGTTTGCTTGTGATTTGTTTTCCCTCTTCCTCTCTAAGTTCTCTTGCTTTGATTATCTTTCTAATCATTTGTGTTGCTCTCAAGTTTAATCAAAATTCATTGAGCAACACTTTGCGAGAAGAACTCATCCCCAACTCTAATTATTTATTTCTTGCTCAAATCAACTAATTTGGGATCAAATTTTGTATTTAGTGATACATTTTAGGTTTCGTCTATTCACCTGCTCTAGGCGACATTCAAGGAGAAACATGGAAGCAGAGGGGGCCAAACCATCACCAGCCACTATGCAATGGACCGCTCAACAATTTTTCCATCTTCGGTTTTGTGAAGCTTATTTCCGTTCTTTCCGTTTTCAATAACGAACTCAACGGAAGGTGTTTTTCGGACCTTCTTTGCAAAGCCCTCTTCATCTAGATTTGTTCGTGGTTTGAATCTATTATAGAAAACGAACTAATCCCGTGAGTGACTACTGTTGAGTAGAAGCCTTTACCGAAGGTCCTCAAACTTATTGATTTTGTTGCGTTGAGCTCGTTCCATAGATAATCTAACAAGTTTCGCCTAGAAGCTTCGACAAGCCAAAGGAGGAAACAACAACTTCGTCATCTCGATTACGTCGTCTTCGTTCAGCCAAAGCTTTTACCATGGATAAAACTCCAAACGAACCTGAGCGCTGAAAAAACAAAGGTATTTAGAAGAGATGTAAACGAATGCCTTGTGAGGGAAAAACACGGATGTCCCTATCAAATTTTATAGGTCATGTATATAGGAGCCGGAACAATAATGTAATTTCACACGAAGGTATACGTCGTCATATCCCTATAAATAGGAGAACTGTGCCGATACATAGGTCTCTCGGACAGTTGCTTGCGTGCTTTAGTCACCTTCGACCCGCTTGCCCTTTGAAGCTTCTAGTACACATTCACCTTCAAACAATTCACGAGTGTTCTGAAGATATCCTTGTAATCAATTACAACAAATGAAAAAGAATGAGAGATCGGTTATTTGTCCCTTTTACTTAATTACCTGTACATTTAATTCGCTACCGTTGTCTTCACCCTTCTCTTCTTGTCTTCTATCTTAAAAATGGCGAGGAGAGAAGATACCCAAATAGGTGACCAACACATCTCACTTTTAGTAATAAAACTTTATTGAAATTTAACTAAAAATGTATAAAAATACACCGATAGTTATGATGCATAACTACTATAGTAATAATAAAATACATCTTTATATAAATACTCCCTCTGTTTTAATTTATAATTTATTTGATTTTTTAATCATAACTTTGACACTAGTTTATTAAAAAAATTGTGAAAAAACAAAAAAAATTGTGGTTTTATTTATTATCAAATATAATTCACGTATAACTTATTATTTTATTTTTTATGATTTTTAATAAGATAAATTGACGTTGACGTTGAAAATAAGTTCAACGAATTATATTTTGAAACAGAGAGCTATAATATTAAGGTCGGATATTTTGTGACAGGGTACATTCGAGCACTTCGATTAGATTAGATACGATGTCTGACCTAAATAGATTTGGCTTAGGCTATCTCATTGCTTATTTTATTATTAATCTTATTTTTTATTTTAAACTTTATTTTGTAAATAGTATTAAACAATATCATTTATATATCCGCATCCTCTATTTTATACTTCCTTCGTTTTTTTATTTTCACGTTTTAGTTGAAAAATAAACTAGTGTAGAACAAATATTGAAGAACCGAGTTACACAGTTAGCAGTCGCATTCAGGAACAACGATCTTTGGCACGGTGGACGGCGGCGACCCCTCCAACTCCTCCACTTTGATATCGCCGCTGCTACGCTGTTATCACCATTCGAAGCCATGAGATCTCTTCTTACCCGCCTCTTCACCTCAACTCACATTGCCATGGCCTCGTCTTCCTTCTCTTCCTCTCCATCTCGGCGGTTGGTCCATCTCACACGCCATCTCGTCTCCTCTTCTTCCGGCGAGCTTTCCTCAGTCGGCGCCCCCGCCGCCGCCGCCTCAGATGCCGACCCCGTGAAAAGCCCACGCTCCACCGCCTCCAGGGTCCACGCCGCGGTGCTGGTCTGCCTCTTCGAGGACCCTAGCAGTGGGCCACGGGTCCTGCTTACAAAGCGCGCTTCCTCCCTCTCCATCCACTCCGGTAGACATCATGGTTGTGGCTAAAGCTTGGATTTTCCTGTGGACGATTCCTTCCATGGAGTGCTTCAGCCATTTTCTTGAAAATTGTAAGGGGAGGTGTCGTTACCCGGAGGGAAGGTGGACGATGGAGACGCAGATCCGAAGGCCACAGCTCTACGGGAGGCGAAGGAGGAGATTGGACTGGATCCGGCGCTTGTTTCTGTTGTTACAGTTCTTGAGCCTTTCCTATCAAAGGTAAGCCATAATTGTTGCCGGTACTAAGTACTGACAGGACATCTATGAAAGAGCTTTACGATTTTACCGACCAATTCTTGTGAACTCTGAAGAGTCGTATAATGGTGTAGCAATGTATAAAGTCAAACTACTTTTGATATGTGTGAAGATTAATCTCGACTCGTTGTAGTGCAAAACCTCCTCCAGCATATTAAGCTAGTGGCCAGTTTTTAAGAAACTGGTTTATGAAAATTGAGTTAGTTTCAAACATATTAGTTTATACGTTAGTTTATAGAAACTGGATTCCGGGTTTCTTAAAAACAAAGAAGCTAGCCTTTCCTAGCTAAAGCTAGTTTATAAAAACTCATGTGGTTCCAAACACCATTAATCATTTTTTTTCATCAACCAGTTTCTAAAAACTAGAGATAGAAACCAGATTTTTAAAAACTAGGTTGTTTCCAAACATGACCTAAATGTATACGTATTGGGGCCTATGAATTTGATCTGAATATTTAGGGAGGCAAGTGGTATAAGCTTATTGGTTTAGTTGAGAAGAAATAGAGCTGAGCAAATGGATTTGGTTTAGCCATTGAAACCATGCCTACAGTAAGAAGCAAGTGAAAGCGCAGTTGGCCAATGAACAAATTTTCAAAGAAATGTTTAAACCAGGGATATAACTCCCCCGGTGACAATGCAACTTTAGCCGCCTGTTTGGGAGCAAGGATACAGGAGGGGTTACATGTGCAGTTTTCTCAAAAAAGGGAAAATATAATTTTGAGGGATCTCAGGAAGAGGAAGATATTCTGAACTTCTGACTGCACAAAATACTATGAATAAAAAAAGGAAACACTTTCCATATAAGCATGTAAATATCAGTATTAACCTACTATCAGGAAGAGGTGTATTACTGTCATGTCAAATAATTCAATCAAAATTGAGGAACTAACAATGGTCATAACTGGTGAATATGTTGTCAAAGGTTTGTTTCACCATTATGTTGTCAAAGGTGGGTTGTTTCACCCCATTCATCATATCTTTTTTTTGCACAACCCCCACCCTTTTCCGTGCTGATGTCATTGAAATGCATGGATGTACCTATATCTATGAACCAAGAAAATCACACCCATGATCCGTATGAAATACATCTGTGTTACTGTTGCTAGCTGGAGATAGATTTGAGATTTCGGAACATTTTGCGTCAGCCTTCCCTTTTAAGGTCTCTACCAATCAAAGATTCACTCATTTACCTTGGCTCCATCTTTTTGGAACTGGTGACAAGGAAAAAGCTTTTAATCAAATATTTTTTTTAAAAAAAAGTTATGCAGGGATTACTGCACGAGTATATCAGTTTGACATGCATCTCTACTTTCCTATATCTATGATGTGGCAGATGCTTTTCTACTCTCCCAATGGAAGCGCAAACTGTCCAGTACTTATGCTTTAGCCTTTCTTTTTGCAGAATGGCCTCACTGTTGTTCCTGTCATTGGTATGGTCTCAGATAAAGCCTTATACAAGCCTGTCTTGAATAAAGCTGAAGTGGAGGACATCTTTGACGCACCTCTGGAGATGTTTCTAAAGGTACTTCTTTCTCTATCATAGTATCATATGTTGTAGTGCAACAATTCTATCATAGATTCCTTTATAAGGCGCGAGTATAAGGACATTGCATTGCATTGCATTGCATAGTTTTTCACTTGTATGGCATCAACAGGACGACCACCAGAGGACAAGACAGATGAACTGGATGGGCATAGATATCCCCGTCCAGTTTTTCGACTACGAGGCAGATGGCAAGAAGTTCGTGATTTGGGGCTTGACTGCGCACATCCTGACACGCGCAGCGGCAGTCATTTTCGGGAGGAAACCATCATTCGTCGAGCTTCCCAGACCCAAATATGCAGGTGCACCTGTTGCTGGCACTAGCAGCAAGTCGAAACTCTGATGGAGCATAAGCTGGATGTAAGGGGGGCCCTCTTTGGTTTGGAACTTGGTGCATGAACCTTGTGATTGTAGAATTATATATGTTTCTCACTATGTGATGGCTGGGGAAGGTACCTGTTGACGCCTTTTTGGAGCGCCAAACACTCAACAAGAACAGGTGGCGGTGCTCTCTGGTCAGGCGCGGACGGTCCGCGGCCAGGGGCCGGACGGTCCGCGACCTGGCGCAGGAGCACGGGTTCCCTGCCTGACGGCCGGACGGTCCGCGCCCTAAGGCCGGACGGTCCGCGCGTGCGCAGGGGGCGGCGAAGGTCGCCGGCGGCGCCTGGATCTCGCTCCCGGGAGGGACCCCGTCGGGGAGGAGAGATCCTAGGTGGTGTCTAGGCTCGGGTAGACCGACCTAGACTCCTTTAATCGACGTAGAGTCGAAGAGAGACGGAGAATTTGGGGTTAGAAGGCTAAACTAGGGCTAAACTAGAACTAGACTAGAACTACTCCTAATGCATAAGGTAAAAACGAGTAATAGACTTGATTTGATCGATTGTTGGGGGTTCAATCGGCCGTAGCCCTTCATCTATATAAAGGGGGAGGTCTGGATCCGCTTCTAACTGATTTCCGAGTTAATCTCGTGGTTTTAGGTAACCAATCCCGCGAGAAACTAGGAACCCTAACTGATTCTGTGCACGCGCGGACCGTCCGCGCCACCACTGCGGACAGTCCGGACCGCGGACCGTCCGGCCTCAGGGCCGGACCGTCCGCGAGACACATTTGGTGTCCAACATATGCCCCCCTGCCTTTTGGTGAAGGTTGACGAACCAAAAGCATATGAACTAAACCTGATGTAAGTCACCGGCTTTTCAATATTGAGATCATTTAATAAAGCATCAATGTATAACGGCCGTTTCAGATTTTATCTTTCTCGGCCATGATTGATCACTGAATCAAAAGGAATAGAATGGAGGTGCCCCCCAGTATGGATAGACAAAGGGACTATACATGTACCATGGATTCATCATCGTACCATTCCATGTTTGAACAAGATAATATACTGACGATGAGTAAATGGGTGGAAAGTACCCTGGTCTCATAGGATGAATAGGCGATGCTTGTTGTGTCACCTTTCGGGCCGTTTTGTTTACCCGTTTCGTTTTAGTAGGTGACCGAGGTTTCTTCGTTGACCGATCACGTAGAACGTTCTTTTTGCTAGCATCTTTGGAGAGCAACTGATCAAAAGTAGGATCGGCTTTGATCAGCCGATTATATGTGCTTTGACCTTGCGTCTTTTTCCTTGCTTTGTGTAGAGGTTGACGCCTTTGGTCATAGGGGGACTGTCCGGCTGAGTTAGCCGGACCGTTTGTCTGAGCACCGGACCGTCCGCACGTAGGTGCCGGACCATCTACGATGTTCGGGCTAGGCTGATGTGTTTGGTTCATTAACTGTGCCTGCCCTCCAGTGTCTTCGGACTTTTTAGCCTTCTCGTCCGAAGCCTTTCGAGCAATCTCCTTTTGTGATATATCTGACATGCGGGGATCGCCAATGACGATACCCTTGCCTTTGCCTTTATCGGCCATTTCGGGCCGAACCAAGACCTTTTTGCATGTGAGTTCTATTGTATTAACAGGAAAGGGTTGTGTGTCTACTTGCATCTCCTGAAAAGCCAATCGACCCTCATTTATGGCCGATTGTATCTGTCGACGAAAAACATTACAATCATTGGTGGCATGAGAAAAGGAATTATGCCACTTACAATAAGCACGCCTCTTTAATTCATCAGGAGGAGGAATAGTATGAGTTAATTTAATGTTGCCATTTTTAAGTAGCTCATCAAATATCTTATCGCATTTGGCAACATTAAAGGTAAATTTAATCTCTTCTTGCCGATTCTTTTGAACCGGCTGTAAGGAAGAACATGCTGAAGATTTGGCCTTTGTTGGCCAAATAAACTCAGCGGTATATACATCTGCGGATTCATCATCTGAACTATCACGCTCTATTAGATGTATAGTACGGGCGACCGATTTTGATGTCTCTTTAAATCGGCTTTCACAGGCTAAAGCCCGCTGATGTAGCTGGGCTATCGAAAAGAACTGGGTCCCATCTAATTTGTCTCTTAAGTAGGATAGCAACCCATTAAAAGCTAACCCTGCTAGCTCTTTGTCTGCGACATGGATCCGAAAGCATCGGTTTTGTCGGCGTTTCGAGACCGGGGGGGGTCCCTGAGCCGACGAGTGAGTGTGCCGCGTGCCCCAGCCCAGATGGGTCGAGCGCGTGGGCGAGCGCGAAGGGGGGAAAGAGCGAGGCGGCCGGAGCCGGGTCGTGAGGGAGGTGGAGATCCCGCGGCCTTCGTGTTCGTCCCGCGCCCAGGTCGGGTGCGCTTGCAGTAGGAGGTTACAAGCGTCCGCACGGGTGAGGGGAGCGAGCGGCCCCAAGAGAGCGCCTGCCCCTGCCCTCGTTCCCGCGAGGCCAACCTTCTCTAAGAAGGCCCTGGTCCTTCCTTTTATAGGCACAAGGAGAGGATCTAGGTGTACAATGGGGGTGTAGCAGAGTGCTACGTGTCTAGCGGGGGAGAGCTAGCGCCCTAAGTACATGCCAAGGCGGCAGCCGAAGGGACCTTGGCACCCAGCTGGTGTGGTGTCGTGGCTGTTGGTGGAGCAACGAAGCCTGGCGGAGGGACAGCTGTCGGAGCTGTTGGGTCCTTGCTGACGTCCCCCTGCTTCCGTAAGGGAGCTGAGAGCCGCCGTCGTCATAGGGCTAGCGGGGCGCCATCATTGCCTATCTAGCGGAGCTAGCCAGATGGGACGTCGGTCTTGTTCTCTGTGGCCCGAGTTGGCTCGGGGTAGGGTGATGATGGCGCTTCCTGTTGACGTGGCGGACTTGTGCCCTAGGTCGGGCGACGTGGAGGCTCCTCCGAAGCCGAAGTCGAGTCTGTCCTGCATGGCCGAGGCCGAGCCCGAGCTCCTGGGTCGGGCGAGGCGGAGGTCGTTCGGCAGAGGCCAGGGCGGAGTCCGACCCCTGGGGTCGGGCGGAGCGGAGTTCGCCGTCTTCCGGAGCCTAGCCCGAGTCCGAGTCCTGGGTCGGGCGGAGCGGAGTTCGCCGTCTTCCGGGGCCCTAGCCCGAGTCCGAGCCCTGGGTCGGGCGGAGCGGAGTTCGCCGTCTTCCGGGGCCCTAGCCCGAGTCCGAGCCCTGGGTCGGGCGGAGCGGAGTTCGCCGTCTTCCGGGGCCTTAGCCCGAGTCCGAGCCCTGGGTCGGGCGGAGCGGAGTTCGCCGTCTTCCGGGGCCTTAGCCCGAGTCCGAGCCCTGGGTCGGGCGGAGCGGAGTTCGCCGTCTTCCGGGGCCTTAGCCCGAGTCCGAGCCCTGGGTCGGGCGGAGCGGAGTTCGCCGTCTTCCGGGGCCTTAGCCCGAGTCCGAGCCCTGGGTCGGGCGGAGCTTCCTATGGCGCCCTCGGCAAGGCCTGGCTGCCCGTCGGTCTCACTCTTTGCGTTAAATGCCCCTGTGACTTGGTCGGTCGGCGCGGCGATTTAGTCAGGGTTGCTTCTTATCGAAGACAAGGCCTTGGGCGAGCCGGAGATGCGTCTGCCGTGAAAAGGGGGGCTCGGGCGAGACGGAAACACCTCAGGGTCGGCTGCCCTTGCCCGAGGCTAGGCTCGGGCGAGGCGTGATCGAGTCGCTCGTATGGACCGATCCCTGACTTAATCGCACCCATCAGGCCTCTGCAGCTTTATGCTGATGGGGGTTACCAGCTGAGAATTAGGCGTCTTGAGGGTACCCCTAATTATGGTCCCCGACAGTAGCCCCCGAGCCTCGAAGGGAGTGTTAGCACTCGCTTGGAGGCTTTCGTCGCACTTTTTTGCAAGGGGACCAGCCTTTCTCGGTTGCACTTTGTTCCGGTGGGTGCGCGCGAGCGCACCCGCCGGGTGTAGCCCCCGCGGCCTCGGAGGAGTGGTTTCACTCCTTCGAGGTCTTAATGCCTTGCGTAATGCTTCGGCTGGTCTGGTGGTTCCCTCATGCGAACTGGCCGTAGCCCGGGTGCACTGTCGGGGCCCAAGTTCTCGGGCTGGTATGTTGACGCTGTCAACGGTTTGGCCGGAGCCGGGTTTGCGAGAGCAGCCCCCGAGCCTCTGCACAGGGCGAGAGGGCGATCAGGGACAGACTCGGCTTTTTTACATACGCCCCTACGTCGCCTTTCCGCAAGGAGGAGGGGGGGAGAGCGCCATGTTACCCTCGATGGGCACCGAACATGGTGTCTCCGGTGAGCTGCAATCGGGTAATCCGAGTGGACGTCCGTGCCCCGTTCGTTGGGGGTCGGCTAGGGGCCCGGAGGCACGCCCAAAAGTACCTGCGGGTGATCTGCCGGACCCGGTCCCCTGGCGACGGGGTCCGAGGGCTCGTTGCCTCCCTCCGATGGGATTCCGTTACAGGATCGTTCCCGCTGGTCTCGGAAATGTCCTAGGGTACCTCGGGAGCGCAGCCCGAGCCTCGGTTATGTATCGAACGTACCCCTGGTCATCCCTCGCTCGGTGTCTGAGGCGACTGTGAACCCTTCGGGGGGCCAGCCTTCGAACCCCTGATCAGTAATGGGCGCGGAGCCCGAGTAGCCTGAGGCGGCCGTGGAACCTTTCGGGAGGCCGACCTTCGAACCTCTGACCAGTAGTGGGTGTCGGGCCCACGCAATCTAAGGCGGCTGTTGAACCCTTCGGGGGGCCAGCCTTCGAACCCCTGATCAGTAAGGAGGCTCGGAGCCTAGTTCCTTCACGGGGAAGGATCCCTTTGGGGGTATCCCCTTTCCCGGTCCCTGTTGCAAGAGATAGAGAAAGAGAAAAAAGGGAAAAAGGATACGAAATTGAACGACGTGGCGTACCTTTTTTGGTGTGGTCGTTTTGGCGAAGGCGAAGCGTCGCCAGCTGCTCCTGCCAGAAGCGTCGCCTGTCCAGCCGCGGAGTTAATGCGCCGGGGCGAGTAGTTGGCGAGGCTGCCGTTGCGCGTGCGCGATCTGTTCGAGGAACGGGTCACGGGCGCGTCGTCTTCACACCGTGAGAGGGGGTTCTCTCGCTGCCTCCGGATGGGACGTGAGCTTGGCTGACGGCGTGACCGCTGCTCCCGTGCGCCTGCCACCGTCATTACTGCCGGCCCACTTTTGACCGCGTTTGACCGCTGCGTCCGGCTGGCGCTGCTGGGTCGCGCGCTGGGTCGCCTCGGGTCGCGGTATCGGTTCCGCAATCGAGGAGGTGCGGCGGTGGCGCAAGTGGTACAGTGGCTTGCATGCAGCATCCGGCGCGCCGGTCGCGCGACGCGTGGTCTTGAGCCTCCGTGCTGGCCTGTCAGGAGTCGGAGAGGCGCGTCCACTTGGCGCGGTTGCATGCCGCCCGCATGGCTGCCCGCCCCTTTCGCCCATTGGTCTAGGCAAAAGTGGAGGGTCCCTTGTAACCGCTGGGTGGTTGCGCGCGCTGTGCGCGGCGGTTTGGCTTCTTCTGCTCGGAGCCGGTCTTCATGACATGCGGGACCCAGCCCCCGCGCCACAGAGAAGGGCTTTGGAGGCGTGTTGGAGAAGACTCGGCCCGTGACGGTTGGGGGCGCAAGCAGGGAGAGTCGCCTTTAAAAGGAGGGCGACTCCTTCCGCAAGGCGACCATGTCTCCTTCTTCCCTGACGCACCGTGTCTTTCCACCTTCCAAGCCCCCGGATGGGGGAAACCGCCGTCTTTTCGTCCCATCGTTGGAGGAACGCAACTCCATGGGAGTTGGTACCTTTCAGCCATCGTTCGGCTTCAAGGATTTTCATCACACAGCCCGGTTGTTTCCCTCCGCCGGTGATCACCCAAGACGGTGACCTCCAGCTCCTGGATGGGGAGAGGCAAACCGGGCTGTGGTCTCGGCCCCGCCCTCAGTGTTGAGGGTGTTCGTCATCCTCGCCGGGGCGGGGAGCGAGGCGAGCCGGGGCCACACCTCCTGCGCGGGTCGGCGGACCACCTCTTCTTCCAGCTTCTGGTGGTGGCAATCGCCCTTTAGCCCTACGGCGGAGACATCCTCCAACCATGCCGGGGAAGGCGAACTGTTGCTGCCCAGCTAGGATGCAACATTCCGTCCCCTTCCTCGTATTCGCGGCGAGGGCGGCTGCGAGGATCTGCCGGGACGCTTGGGGGCGACCCGCGTTTTGCTGGTGATTCGCCCAGAGCTTGTCGCTCCACGGGCTTCCCTGGCGGGGAGGTTGTCCGTACCCGTGGAGACGGAACTGGAGTTCCGTTTGTAATGGCACTTTGGATGCCAGTGTTTTTGTTCATTGTGGCTGTCGAGGCCTGAACATGTATGTAGCGTCGGCACAGAGCCGTGTTTTTTCCTCATTTTTCGAGCACTAAGACTCGCCTGTTGTTTGTCTGAACCACTTCACCAAGCATGAGTTGCCCCGTGTCAAGGTGACGAGTGAGGTATCCGTATCCCGGAGGCGTAGGAGTCCCTCGGCTCGGTCGGCCCTGCTGTCCGAGGCTCCTCTAACTTAGTTAAAGAGACCCCTCTGCCGCTCTTCGACGAGCCGAGGCCAGGGGTAGCGATATCAGTATGAACAGAGGTGGAGTTGGCTCGAAAATGAAACCTGGTTGGCCGGAGCCTAGCCGGGTTGTCCGTTGGCAGGATCGACGTTGGAGTTGATCAGCCGAGGCTTCGGACCGGGCCGGCGCCCTTGGAAGATGGTTGGCCGAGGCCCCGGAGGTGGTCGGCCGAGCCGCCTACTCGGGCCGGATTCCCGGAGAAGTCCCTGACAGCGATTGCCCGGGCGTGGTGATGACGTCGTCCTTCGGAGCGGAGACACTCGGACCGCGTCGCCGTCCGAGGCTAGGTCGGGCCTCGCCGAAGGTGCCGTTGATGCCGAGGGCGTTGCTGCCTCCTTCCAGCGTCAAGACCCGAGCCTGCAGGATCAGATTGTCTTGTAGTGTGTGCCTTGTGCGGCCGCCGAGGCCAGAACACACACCCTCGCTGCGTTGTAAAGCTGCGTCTCTTTTCCTCTTGTTTCGAGTATCTGGACTTTTTGTTGGTAACAGGGATGTTGGTGCGAGCGAGAGTTGCTTCTCGCGGAAGGTGATGAGTGAGGTATCCGTATCCCGGAGGCGTGGGAGTCCCTCGGCTCGGTCGACCTTGCCGCTTACGCGTACTTTCACCCGTCCATGAGGCCCCGTCACCGACTTGGTCGAGAAGGCTCGAAGGATCGCTTCGACAGAAGGGCTTCCGAACGTAAAGACTTGTTCGATCCGTGGAGCCACTTTATCCGAACGTGAGTTACTTATCGCAGAAGGTGATGAGTGAGGTATCCGTATCCCGGAGGCGTAGGAGTCCCTCGGCTCGGTCAGCCTTGGCTGCTTACGTGTACTCCGTCGTTTCCAGGACCCACTTTTCGAAGTAGTCAAAAAGCTCGAAAGATATTCTGGTAAAGGAGATTTTTTTTTCGAGGGAAATTTTAACGCGGAGGGGGTTTCCCCCTTTTTAGCCCCCGAGGGAGGGTCGGGCTTTGCCGAGGCGAGGCCGACCCTTCCTTGTTGACTAAACTTTGCGTGGGTGCGAGGTATATGAACAACTTGGAAGCATCTTAAGGGTAGAAGCGACGTAGCTGTTGGATGTTCCAAGCGTTGCCGTAGACTTCGCCTTGACTGTTGGCCAGCTGGTATGTTCCGGGCTTCAGAACTTTGGCGATGACGAATGGCCCCTCCCAGGGGGGCGCGAGCTTGTGCCTCCCTCGGGCGTCTTGCCGCAGCCGAAGCACCAGGTCGCCCACCTGGAGGTCTCGGGGTCGGACCCCTCGGGCGTGGTAGCGTCGCAGGGACTGCTGATATCGCGCCGAGTGTAGTAAGGCCCTGTCCCGAGCCTCTTCCAGCTGGTCCAGCGAGTCTTCTCGGCTAGCTTGGTTGCTTTGATCGTCGTAGGCCTTCGTCCTCGGGGAGCCGTATTCCAGGTCAGTGGGCAAGACGGCCTCGGCCCCATAGACCAGGAAGAACGGCGTGAAACCCGTGGCTCGGCTCAGCGTCGTCCTCAGGCTCCAGACCACCGAGGGGAGTTGAGAGCACCTAGAGGGGGGGGGGTGAATAGGTGATCCTGTAAAAACTTCAAACTTAAGCCACAAAAACTTGTTATGTGTTAGCACAATTATTGCCAAGTGGCTAAGGTGAAGTCTCAACAAAACACAATACCACAAGAGATCAAGACAGAGGTGACACGGTGGTTTATCCCGTGGTTTGGCCAAGCCAATGCTTGCCTACTTCCACGTTGTGGCGTCCCAACGGACGAGGGTTGCAATCAACCCCTCTCAAGCGGTCCAAAGACCCACTTGAATACCACGGTGTTATGCTTTTCCTTTCACTATCCCGTTCGCAAGGAATCTCCACAAATTGGAGTCTCTTGCCCTTACAAGTATATGATCACAAAGAAAGCACAGAGTAAGGGAGGGAAGCAACACACACAAATCCACAACAAAAGCGCACACACACGGCCAAGACTCGAGCTCGAATGACTATCTCAGAGTTCACGCTAGAACAGAGCTCGAATCACTTAGAATCACAAACGAATGCGCAAAGAACTTGTGTGGATGATCAAGAATGCTCAAGAGTTGCTTGTGTATCTCCTCCATGCGCCTAGGGGCTCCTTTTATAGCCCCAAGGCAGCTAGGAGCCGTTGAGAGCAATTCTGGAAGGCTATCCTGGCCTTCTGTCGACGGGGGCACCGGACAGTCCGGTGCACACCGGACACTGTCTGGTGCCCGATTTGTTTCTTTATCTGGCGCTGCCGACCGTTGCAGCCCGTTGGAGATCTGCGAGCCGTTGGCGCACCGGACAGTCCGGTGCACACCGGACAGTCCGGTGCCGTCTTCCGACCGTTGGCTCGGCCACGTGTCTCGCGCGGATTGCGCGGCCGACCGTTGGCCCTGGCCGACCATTGGCTCACCGGACAGTCCGGTGCACACCGGACAGTCCGGTGAATTTTAGCCGTACGCCGTCGGCGAATTCCCGAGAGCGGCCAGTTCGCGCCGAGTTGGCCTGGCGCACCGGACACTGTCCGGTGCACACCGGACAGTCCGGTGCTCCAGACCGAGCTGAGCCTTGGCTGCACACAGCCAAGTCTTTCTCTCCCCTTTTCTCTTTTTCTTCTTTCTGTTTCTAACACTTAGACAAATATGTTAGTCCACAAAACAAATGTACTAAGGCTTAGAAACATACCTTTATCTCATGATTTGCACCTTGTTCATCCATGTACATAAACTCACAATTAAGCACATGTGTTGGCACTCAATCACCAAAATACTTAGAAATGGCCCAAGGGCACATTTCCCTTTCAATCTCCCCCTTTTTGGTGATTTATGCCAACACTACATAAAGCCACTAGAACAAGTGCAAACTTAATTCAAATAACACTTAAATTTATTTTGAATCAATTTTGGCATATATGGATCATCCTTTGCCACCACTTGGTTTGTTTTTGCAAATCAAACACAAATCTCTATCTCTAAGTTAAACACACATGTTTAAGCATAAAGAGAGTCATTCAAAAAGAGATTGATCAAGGATTTCAAAAACTCCCCCTTTTTCCCATAATCAATACTTCTCCCCACAAGAAGCCAACTTTTGACAAGAGAGACAACTTAAGAATTTTGACAAACCAAAAACTCTATTCTACTATTTTCAAAATCTCTCAAGTGGTAGTTGATCCATTTATTGCTTTGGCCTTTATTTTCTCCCCCTTTGGCATCAAACACCAAAACGGGATCAATTTTGGCCCTTTAACCCCATTGCCTCACCAAAATCTTCAATTAAGAGCAAATGGCAATAAGAGTTCATGAGATGGACTTGGAATAAGTTACCCCTCATCGGAGTGCAGTGGAAGTCTTTCATGGTCCAAGTCCACCTTTTCCCTTTCAATTCTCCTTTGTGACTAACACAAGCAAACTCAAACATATGGTTAGTCTCAAAGGGTCAAGTTGTAACACATCTCCCCCTAAACATGTGCATCACATTGCAACGGACTTGTGAGGTCCAGGGAGTGTTTGTACAACTTGAGCACCATAATAAGCAACAAAAATGCAGAAAGGAACATGATCAAAATCATGAATACATGTATGCTACAATTCAATCCAAGTTCCGTGAATCTAAGACATTTAGCTCACTACGCAGCCTGCAAAAGGTCTTCTCATCTAAAGGCTTGGTAAAGATATCGGCTAGCTGGTTCTCGGTGCTAACATAAAACACTTCGATATCTCCCTTTTGCTGGTGGTCTCTCAAAAAGTGATGCCGGATGTCTATGTGCTTTGTGCGGCTGTGCTCAACAGGATTTTCCGCTATTCGGATAGCACTCTCATTGTCACATAGGAGTGGGACTTTACTCAGATTGTAGCCAAAGTCCCTGAGGGTTTGCCTCATCCAAAGTAGTTGCGCGCAACACTGACCTGCGGCAACATACTCGGCCTCAGCGCTGGATAGGGCAACGGAGGTTTGTTTCTTAGAGTTCCATGACACCAGGGACCTTCCTAAGAATTGGCACGTCCCCGATGTACTCTTCCTATCGACCTTACATCCAGCATAGTCGGAATCTGAGTACCCAATTAAGTCAAAGTTAGACCCCTTTGGATACCAGATCCCGAAGCAAGGCGTAGCGACTAAATATCTAAGAATTCGCTTCACCGCCACCAAGTGACACTCCTTAGGATCAGATTGAAATCTAGCACACATGCATACGCTAAGCATAATATCCGGTCTACTAGCACATAAATAAAGTAAAGACCCTATCATTGACCGGTATGCCTTTTGATCAACGGACTTACCTCCTTTGTTGAGGTCGGTGTGTCCGTCGGTTCCCATCGGCGTCTTTGCGGGCTTGGCGTCCTTCATCCCAAACCTCTTTAGCAGATCTTGCGTGTACTTCGTTTGGGAGATGAAGGTGCCGTCCTTGAGTTGCTTCACTTGGAACCCAAGGAAATAGTTTAACTCGCCCATCATCGACATCTCGAATTTCTGCGTCATCACCCTGCTAAACTCTTCACAAGACTTTTGATTAGTAGAACCAAATATTATGTCATCGACATAAATTTGGCACACAAACAAATCACCATTACAAGTCTTAGTGAAAAGAGTTGGATCGGCTTTCCCAACCTTGAAAGCATTAGCAAGTAAGAAATCTCTAAGGCATTCATACCATGCTCTTGGGGCTTGTTTAAGTCCATAGAGCGCCTTAGAGAGCTTACACACGTGGTCGGGGTACCGCTCATCCTCGAAGCCAGGGGGTTGCTCCACGTACACTTCCTCCTTTATTGGCCCGTTGAGGAACGCGCTCTTCACATCCATTTGGTACAACCTGAAAGAATGGTGAGCGGCATATGCTAGCAAGATGCGAATGGATTCTAGCCTAGCCACAGGAGCAAAAGTCTCCTCAAAGTCCAAACCTGCGACTTGGGCATAACCTTTTGCCACAAGTCGAGCCTTGTTCCTTGTCACAACTCCGTGCTCGTCCTGTTTATTGCGGAACACCCACTTGGTTCCCACAACATTTTGCTTGGGACGAGGCACCAGCGTCCAAACTTCGTTGCGCTTGAAGTTATTAAGTTCCTCCTGCATGGCCAACACCCAATCCGGATCTAGCAAGGCCTCCTCTACCCTGAAAGGCTCAATAGAGGAGACAAAAGAGTAATGTTCACAAAAATTAACTAATCGAGACCGAGTAGTTACTCCCTTGCTAATGTCACCCAGAATTTGGTCGACGGGATGATCCCTTTGAATCATCGCTCGAACTTGGGTTGGAGGTGCCGGTTGCGCTTCTTCCTCCATCACGTGATCATCTTGTGCTCCCCCTTGATCACACGCCTCCTTTTGATGAACCTGTTCATCGTCTTGAGGTGGGGGATGCACCGTCGTTGAGGAAGAAGTTTGATCTCGTTCATCTTGTTCCTGTGGCCGAACGTCTCCAATCGCCATGGTTCGTATAGCGGCCGTTGGAACATCTTCTTCATCTACATCATCACAATCAACAACTTGCTCTCTTGGAGAGCCATTAGTCTCATCAAATACAACGTCGCTAGAGACTTCAACCAAACCTGATGATTTGTTGAAGACCCTATACGCCTTTGTATTTGAATCATAACCTAATAAAAACCCTTCTACAGCTTTGGGAGCAAACTTAGAATTTCTACCCTTCTTCACTAGAATGTAGCACTTGCTCCCAAAAACATGAAAGTACGATACATTGGGTTTGTTACCGGTTAGTAGCTCATATGACGTCTTCTTGAGGAGGCGGTGAAGGTAGACCCTGTTGATGGCGTGGCAAGCCGTGTTCACGGCTTCCGACCAAAAGCACTCGGGGGTCTTGAACTCTCCAAGCATCGTCCTCGCCATATCGATTAGCGTCCTGTTCTTCCTCTCTACCACACCATTTTGCTGTGGTGTGTAGGGAGTGGAGAACTCGTGCTTGATCCCTTCCTCCTCAAGAAACTCCTCCACTTGAAGGTTCTTGAACTTGGACCCGTTGTCGCTCCTAATCTTCTTCACCTTGAGCTCAAACTCATTTTGAGCTCTCCTGAGGAAGCGCTTGAGGGTCCCTTGGGTTTCAGACTTATCCTGCAAAAAGAACACCCAAGTGAAGCGGGAAAAGTCATCAACAATAACTAAACCATACTTACTTCCTCCTATGCTTAGATAGGCGACGGGTCCGAAGAGGTCCATATGCAGCAGCTCCAGAGGTCTTGACGTGGTCATCACATTCTTGCTGTGATGTGCTCCTCCTACTTGTTTACCTGCCTGACAAGCTGCACAAGGTCTATCTTTTTCGAAATAAACATTGGTTAGACCTATCACGTGTTCTCCCTTTAGAAGCTTGTGGAGATTCTTCATCCCCACATGTGCTAAGCGGCGATGCCACAGCCAGCCCATGCAAGTCTTAGCCATTAAGCATGCATCTAGACCGGCCTCTTCTTTTGCAAAATCAACTAAGTAAAGCTTGCCGTCTAGTACACCCTTAAAAGCTAGTGAACCATCACATCTTCTAAAGACAGACACATCTACATTTGTAAATAAACAATTATATCCCATTTGACATAATTGACTAACAGATAGCAAATTATATCCAAGACTCTCCACTAGGAATACATTTGATATAGAATGCTCATTAGAAATTGCAATTTTACCTAACCCTTTTACCTTGCCTTGATTCCCATCACCGAATATAATTGAATCTTGGGAATCCTTATTCTTGACGTAGGAGGTGAACATCTTCTTCTCCCCCGTCATATGGTTTGTGCATCCGCTGTCGATAATCCAGCTTGAACCCCCGGATGCATAAACCTGCAAGGCAAATTTAGGCTTGGGTCTTAGGTACCCAACTCATGTTGGGTCCTGCAAGGTTAGCACAAATATCTTTAGGGACCCAAATGCAAGATTTATCTCCCTTGCATCTAGCCCCTAATTTCCTAGCAACAACCTTCTTACCCTTTCTACAAATAGCAAAGGAAGAATTACAAGCATAATAAATGGTAGAAGGTTCATTCACTACTTTCCTAGGAGCATGAATAACATTCTTTCTAGGTACATAAGCAATATCTCTCCTAGGCATATGTACAACATTTCTCCTATCATGCTTATAAGAAGAACTAGAAGCAAACATGGCATGAGAATCATAAACATGTGAATCAAAATGATTATAAGCATTTCTAGCATGTCTCCTATCATAATACATAAAAGCATGATTCTTTTTAGCATTACTAGCCATAGGGGCCTTCCCCTTCTCCTTGACGAAGATGGGAGCCTTATGGCTTGTTAAGTTCTTGGCTTCCCTCTTGAAGCCAAGCCCATCCTTAATTGAGGGATGTCTTCCAATTGTATAGGCATCCCTTGCAAATTTTATCTTTTCAACTTCACTCTTGCTAGTCTTAAGTTGGGCATTAAGACTAGCCACTTCATCTTTTAGTTTTGAAATTGAAACTAAATGTTTGCTACAAGTGTTAACATCAAAATCCTTACACCTAGTGCAAATTGTAACATTTTCAACACAAGACTTAGATTTATTTGTTACTTCTAATTTAGCATTTAAATCATGGTTAACACTTTGTAAAGTAGCAATGGTTTCATGACAAGAAGATATTTCACTAGAAAGCATTTCATTTCTTTTCACTTCTAAAGCATATGATTTTTGTGCCTCTACAAACTTATCATGTTCATCATACAATAAATCTTCTTGCTTTTCTAAAAGCCTATCCTTTTCATTCAATGCATCAATTAATTCATTGATTTTATCTATCTTAGATCTATCTAAGCCCTTGAACAAGCAAGAATAATCTATATCATCATCACTAGACTCATTATCACTAGAAGAAGCATAAGTGGAGTCTTTAGTACTTACCTTCTTCTCTCTTGCCATAAGACAAGTGAGACGCTCATTGGGGAAGAGAGCCGATTTGTTGAAGGCAGTGGCGGCGAGTCCTTCATTGTCAGAGTCGGAGGAGGAGCAATCCGAGTCCCACTCCTTTCCTAGATGCGCCTCGCCCTTTGTCTTCTTGTATGCCTTCTTCTTCTCCCTCTTGTTCCCCGTTTCCTGGTCACTTTCATTATCGGGACAGTTAGCAATAAAATGACCAAGCTTACCGCATTTGAAGCACGAGCGCTTCCCCTTGGTCTTGGTCTTGCTTGGCTGCCCCTTGCGACCATTTAGCGCCGTCTTGAATCTCTTGATGATGAGAGCCATCTCTTCATCATTGAGCCCGGCCGCCTCAACTTGCGCCACCTTGCTAGGTAGCGATTCCTTGCTCCTTGTTGCTTTTAGAGCAATGGGTTGAGGCTCGTGGAGTGGTCCGTTCAACGCGTCGTCGACGTATCTCGCCTCCTTGATCATCATCCGCCCGCTTACGAATTTTCCAAGCACTTCCTCGGGCGTCATCATCGTGTACCTGGGATTCTCACGAATATTGTTCACGAGATGAGGATCAAGTACGGTAAAAGACCTGAGCATTAGGCGGACGACATCGTGATCCGTCCAACGCGTGCTTCCGTAGCTCCTTATTTTGTTGATAAGGGTCTTGAGCCGGTTGTACGTCTGAGTTGGCTCCTCTCCCCTTATCATGGCGAACCGTCCAAGCTCGCCCTCCACCAACTCCATCTTGGTGAGCATGGTGATGTCGTTCCCCTCGTGAGAGATCTTGAGGGTGTCCCATATCTGCTTGGCATTGTCCAAGCCGCTCACCTTATTGTACTCTTCCCTGCACAAAGATGCTAAGAGAACAGTAGTAGCCTGTGCATTTTTATGAATCTGTTCATTTATAAGCATAGGGCTATCCGAGCTATCGAATTTCATTCCGTTCTCCACAATCTCCCATATGCTAGGATGGAGAGAGAATAAGTGACTACGCATTTTGTGACTCCAAAATCCGTAGTCCTCCCCATCGAAGTGTGGAGGTTTGCCAAGAGGAATGGAAAGCAAATGCGAATTCGAACTATGTTGAATACGGGAATAATCAAATGAAAAGTTCGAATTGACCGTCTTCCTGTAGTCGTTGTCGTCGTCCTTTTGGGAAGAAGTGGATTCATCACTATCGTCGTAGTAGATGATCTCCTTGATACGCCTCGTCTTCTTCTTCTTCCCTTCCTTTCGTCTATGGCCCGAGCCGGAGTCGGTAGGCTTGTCGTCCTTCGGCTCGTTGACGAAGGTTTCCTTTTCTTTGTCGTTGATCACAATACCCTTCCCCTTAGGATCCATCTATCCGGGCGGTTAGTCCCTTTGTGAATAGAACGGCTCTGATACCAATTGAGAGCACCTAGAGGGGGGGGTGAATAGGTGATCCTGTAAAAACTTCAAACTTAAGCCACAAAAACTTGTTATGTGTTAGCACAATTATTGCCAAGTGGCTAAGGTGAAGTCTCAACAAAACACAATACCACAAGAGATCAAGACAGAGGTGACACGGTGGTTTATCCCGTGGTTCGGCCAAGCCAATGCTTGCCTACTTCCACGTTGTGGCGTCCCAACGGACGAGGGTTGCAATCAACCCCTCTCAAGCGGTCCAAAGACCCACTTGAATACCACGGTGTTATGCTTTTCCTTTCACTATCCCGTTCGCAAGGAATCTCCACAAATTGGAGTCTCTTGCCCTTACAAGTATATGATCACAAAGAAAGCACAGAGTAAGGGAGGGAAGCAACACACACAAATCCACAACAAAAGCGCACACACACGGCCAAGACTCGAGCTCGAATGACTATCTCAGAGTTCACGCTAGAACAGAGCTCGAATCACTTAGAATCACAAACGAATGCGCAAAGAACTTGTGTGGATGATCAAGAATGCTCAAGAGTTGCTTGTGTATCTCCTCCATGCGCCTAGGGGCTCCTTTTATAGCCCCAAGGCAGCTAGGAGCCGTTGAGAGCAATTCTGGAAGGCTATCCTGGCCTTCTGTCGACGGGGGCACCGGACAGTCCGGTGCACACCGGACACTGTCCGGTGCCCGATTTGTTTCTTTATCTGGCGCTGCCGACCGTTGCAGCCCGTTGGAGATCTGCGAGCCGTTGGCGCACCGGACAGTCCGGTGCACACCGGACAGTCCGGTGCCATCTTCCGACCGTTGGCTCGGCCACGTGTCTCGCGCGGATTGCGCGGCCGACCGTTGGCCCTGGCCGACCATTGGCTCACCGGACAGTCCGGTGCACACCGGACAGTCCGGTGAATTTTAGCCGTACGCCGTCGGCGAATTCCCGAGAGCGGCCAGTTCGCGCCGAGTTGGCCTGGCGCACCGGACACTGTCCGGTGCACACCGGACAGTCCGGTGCTCCAGACCGAGCTGAGCCTTGGCTGCACACAACCAAGTCTTTCTCTCCCCTTTTCTCTTTTTCTTCTTTCTGTTTCTAACACTTAGACAAATATGTTAGTCCACAAAACAAATGTACTAAGGCTTAGAAACATACCTTTATCTCATGATTTGCACCTTGTTCATCCATGTACATAAACTCACAATTAAGCACATGTGTTGGCACTCAATCACCAAAATACTTAGAAATGGCCCAAGGGCACATTTCCCTTTCAGGAGTTCCTTCATCCATCGCTTGCCGAACTTGTTGAGGTCATTGTAAATCCGAGGCTTGAGCCCTTGTAGAATCATGCCGTTGGCACGCTCTACCTGCCCATTCTTCATGGGATGAGCTACGGCAGCCCAGTCCACCCGGATGTTGTGATCCTCGCAAAAATCCAAGAATTTTTTGCCGGTGAACTGGGTGCCGTTGTCGGTGATGATGGAGTTTGGGACCCCGAAGCGATGGATGATGTTGGTGAAGAACGCCACCGCCTGCTCGGACCTGATGCTGTTCAGGGGTTGGGCCTCGATCCACTTGGAGAATTTGTCGACGGCGACCAGCAGGTGCGTGTAGCCCCCGGGCGCCTTCTGCAGAGGGCCGACGAGGTCCAGACCCCACACAGCGAAGGGCCAGGTGATGGGTATCGTCTGCAGAGCCCGAGCGGGCAGGTGGGTCTGCTTCGCATAGAATTGACACCCTTCGCAGGTGCGGACAATTCTAGTGGCGTCGGCCACCGCCGTCGGCCAGTAAAAGCCTTGCCGGAAAGCGTTCCCGACAAGGGCTCGAGGCGCTGCGTGATGGCCGCAAGCCCCCGAGTGTATCTTTTGCAGGAGTTCCTGGCCTTCGGCGATGGAGATGCACCGCTGGAGGATGCCCGAGGGGCTACGGTGGTAAAGCTCCTTCTCATCGCCCAGCAAGACGAACGACTTGGCGCGTCGCGCTACCCGCCGAGCCTCGGCTTGGTCGAGGGGTAGCTCTCCCTGGCGGAGATATTGCAGGTACGGGGTCTGCCAATCTTGATCAGGCGGGACCCCGCCCCGCTCCTCCTCGATGCGCAGCGCCTCGCCCTCGGGGGCCGAGGGTTCCTCGGGCTGAACCGAGGATGGCTCGGGCTGGGCCGAGGGTGCCTCGGACGGGGCCGAGGGCGCCTCGGGCTCGGGCGTGTCGCTGACCTTGACGGAGGGTTGGTGCAGATCTCGGGAGAAGACGTCCGGGGGAACCGTCGTTCGCCCCGAGGCTATCTTTGCCAGCTCGTCCGCAGTCTCGTTGTAGCGCCGGGCGATGTGGTTAAGCTCGAGCCCGTAGAATTTATCTTCCAGGCGTCGAACCTCATCACAGTAGGCCTCCATCTTCGGGTCGCGGCAGTGGGAGTTTTTCATGACCTGGTCGATGACGAGCTGCGAGTCGCCGCGAGCGTCGAGGCGTCGGACCCCTAGCTCGATGGCGATTCGCAATCCGTTGATCAGAGCTTCGTACTCTGCCACATTGTTGGACGCCGGGAAATGGAGGCGTAGCACGTAGCGCAGGTGTTTCCTGAGGGGCGAGACGAAGAGCAGGCCCGCGCCGGCTCCCGTCTTCATCAGCGACCCGTCGAAAAACATGGTCCAGAGCTCCGGTTGGATCGGAGCCGTCGGCAACTGGGTGTCGACCCATTCGGCTACGAAGTCCGCCAGTACCTGGGACTTGATGGCCTTCCGAGGGGCGAACGAGATCGTCTCGCCCATGATTTCCACCGCCCACTTTGCGATCCATCCCGAGGCCTCTCGGCACTGGATGATCTCCCCCAGGGGGAAGGATGACACCACAGTTACCGGATGAGACTCGAAGTAATGTCGCAACTTTCGCCTTGTCAGGATCACTGCATACAGCAGCTTCTGAACTTGTGGGTAGCGGGTCTTGGTTTCGGACAGCACCTCGCTGACGAAGTAAACTGGCCTCTGAATGGGCAAGGCATGCCCCTCTTCTTGCCTTTCGACCACGATCGCGGCGCTGACCACCTGAGTGGTAGCGGCGACGTAGACCAAGAGGGCTTCTCCATCAGATGGGGGCACCAAGACAGGCGCCTGAGTGAGGAGCGCCTTCAGGTTCCCGAGGGCTTCCTCGGCCTCGGGGGTCCAAGCGAAGGATTCGGCCTTCCTTAAGAGACGGTACAGGGGCAGGCCTCTTTCGCCGAGACGCGAGATGAAACGGCTCAAGGCCGCGAGACATCCCATGACCCTCTGTACGCCTTTTAAGTCCTTGATGGGCCCCATGCTGGTGATGGCTGCGATCTTCTCCGGGTTGGCTTCGATGCCCCGCTCGGAGACGATGAATCCCAGGAGCATGCCCCGGGGCACCCCGAAGACACACTTCTCGGGATTGAGCTTGACGTCCTTCGCCTTGAGACACCGGAATGTCACCTCAAGGTCGGAGAGAAGGTCGGAGGCTTTCCTTGTCTTGACTACGATGTCATCGACGTAGGCCTCGACCGTGCGACCGATGTGTTCGCCGAACACATGGTTCATACACCGCTGGTACGTGGCACCCGCGTTCCTCAAACCGAACGGCATGGTGACATAGCAATACATGCCGAAGGGCGTGATGAAAGAAGTCGCGAGCTGGTCGGACTCTTTCATCTTGATTTGATGATACCCTGAGTAGGCATCGAGGAAAGACAGGGTTTCGCACCCAGCAGTGGAATCCACGATTTGATCCATGCGAGGTAGAGGGTAGGGAACCTTCGGACATGCTTTGTTGAGACCAGTGTAGTCTACACACATCCGCCATTTCCCCCCTTTCTTCCTTACAAGCACAGGGTTGGCAAGCCATTCGGGATGGAATACCTCTTTGATGAACCCTGCTGCCATCAGCTTGTGGATCTCCTCGCCTATCACCCTGCGCCTTTCCTCGTCGAATCGGCGCAGTGGCTGTCTGACCGGTCGGGCTCCGGCCCGAATATCCAGCGAGTGCTCGGCGACATCCCTCGGTATGCCGGGCATGTCCGAGGGACTCCACGCGAAGACGTCGGCGTTTGCGCGGAGAAAGTCGATGAGCACTGCTTCCTATTTGGGGTCGAGCCCGGAACCGATCCGGATCTGCTTGGAGGTGTCGCCACTGGGGTCGAGAGGGACGGTCTTAACCGTCTCCGCTGGCTCGAAGTTGTCGGCGTGTCGCTTCACGTCCGGCACCTCTCGGGAGAGGTTTTCCAGGTCGGCGATGAGGGCCTCGGACTCGGCGAGGGCCTCGACGTACTCCACGCACTCCACATCGCATTCGAACGCGTGCTTGTACGTGGGGCCGATGGTGATGACCCCGTTGGGGCCCGGCATCTTGAGCTTCAGGTAGGTGTAGTTGGGGATGGCCATGAACTTCGCGTAGCATGGCCTCCCTAACACTGCGTGGTAGGTTCCTCGGAACCCGACCACCTCGAACGTCAAAGTCTCCCTTCGGAAATTGGAGGGTGTTCCGAAGCAGACAGGAAGGTCGAGCTATCCAAGGGGCTGGACGCGCTTCCCAGGAATGATCCCGTGGAAGGGCGCAGCGCCTGCTCGGACAGAGGACAGATCGACGCGCAGGAGCCTGAGGGTCTCGGCGTAGATGATATTGAGGCAGCTGCCCCCATCCATCAGGACCTTGGTGAGCCTGACGTCGCCGATGATGGGATCGACGACGAGCGGGTACTTCCCCGGGCTCGGCACGTGGTCGGGGTGGTCATCTTGGTCGAAGGTGATGGGCTTGTCGGACCAGTCTAGGTAGACTGGTGCCGCCACCTTCACCGAGCAGACCTCCCGACGCTCTCGCTTGCGATGCCGAGCCGAGGCATTCGCCGCATGCCCTCCGCAGATCATGAAGCAGTCGCGGATCTCGGGGAACCCTCCTGCTTGGTGATCTTCCTTTTTGTCGTCGTCGCGGGCCCTGCCACCCTCTGCGGGTGGCCCGGCCTTGTGGAAGTGGCGCCGAAGCATGACGCACTCCTCGAGGGTGTGCTTGACGGGCCCCTGATGGTAAGGGCACGTCTCCTTGAGCATCCTGTCGAAGAGGTTGGCACCTCCGGGGGGCTTCCGAGGGTTCTCGTACTCGGTGGCGGCGACAAGGTCTGCGTCGGCGGCGTCGCGTTTCGCTTGCGACTTCCGCCTGCCTTTCTTCTTGGCGCCGCGCGGAGTAGACGCCTCGGGAGCATCTTCCGACGGGCGGCCCTGAGCTGCTTGTCTTTTCGGAAGATGGCCTCGACCGCCTCCTGGCCGGAGGCGAACTTGGTGGCGATGTCCATCAGCTCGCTTGCCCTGGTGGGGGTCTTGCGACCCAACTTGCTCACCAGGTCACGGCAAGTGGTGCCGGCAAGGAACGCGCCGATGACATCGGAGTCGGTGATGTTGGGCAGCTCGGTGCGCTGCTTCGAGAACCGCCGGATGTAGTCCCGAAGAGACTCTCCCGGCTGTTGCCGGCAGCTCCGGAGGTCCCAGGAATTCCCGGGGCGCACGTACGTGCCCTGGAAGTTGCCGGCGAAAGCTTGGACCAAATCCTCCCAGTTGGAAATCTGCCCCGGAGGCAGGTGCTCCAACCAAGCGTGTAGCACCTAAAATTCTATTTTGGGAAACGACTTCCAATAACAATTTTATTCCTTTTAAAAAAAACATATCTCTCTAAACTAAACACATAATGATAACTAAGAATTTGGTATTCAAGATTTATCTCTAAAACTTAAAACTAAAAGGTGGGAGCAACAAATAAAAGAGAGACTTTCAAACTACTTACTCTTTCCTTTATAAACTATACAAATAATACGCCCCTTAAAAATATAGTTGAACTAAAATAATTTAAGGGACATTATGAATTAACTTCTCCTAAGCAGAAATGTAATGAAGATTATCTTTTCTAAGTGTGCATTCCAAGTTATGTTTTCTAAGTAAATAAATAAATACCATGTGTATATCCCATTATTGAAGTGTTCATCTAAATAAAACAAATAATAATATGATAAACAGTAAAGTTTAAATGTTCATTAGGGTTATGTTTGATTTTTGGAGAACTGAAATCCAAAATAAAAATTTTTACTTTGGTTTGAATACATAAAATCTGGAAATCAAAAACAAAGCAGAAAATTTATAAAAGAAAAGAAAAGTGGCTCACCTATACCTACCTGGGCCGAATTCTCCGTTGGCCGGCCCATCTCTCATACGCGCACGGCCCAACCTTTTCTCCCCCGCCGCGCGGCACTCCCTGGATGTCGCTGGCTCGCGGGCCCACTCGACAGCGCTCCCTCTACCGCGCCTGCTCTCCACTGCGCGTGGGCCCGTCTGTCAGAAGCCCCACCTACCTTCCGAAACAACCGCGGCGGACGGACCGCGCGGACGCCGCAGTGCTCGCCGTTCGGTTTCCCCCGCACGGACTTCGCCGTTGTGCATATAAGTCGAAGTCTGTACCCCTCCTTTCCCCCTCCATCCACCCGTGAGCCGCCACTCCATACCACCATCGCCGTGTGAAAGACAAGAGCTGTTTCCCCACCAACTCCGCGCCGTCGCCGCGGGATCTCACCGTGGCCGCGGTATCGACCTCAAAGACCCATTCCGGGGAAAGGGTAGGCCACGGGGAGAAGCTCGGTGGCACCTTCGAGCTTTGGGATCACCCGTCGCTGTCGTAATTGCTCGCCGGGGGGTCAACTTCCGCCGTGGTGCGTGGTCGCGGTTGTCTGCGTCATAACTTTAGGTATGAAGCTACCCGAATGTTCCGCTCTCGTGTCTAGTTCGCGTGGGACCGATTAGTTGTGAGCTTGGAGTTCTTGCTCGACGGGAGGGCCTGCGCCGGTGATGGTCCACCGTGGGGGCAGAGCGCCGCCGCGCACTGGTGTGTTGTGGGAAGAAGAAAGCCCTTGGACCGTTGATCGACCAAGGTGTGGCTAGGATTAGATCGTGACAATTTTTGATCCAGACCATCGATGCCGCTGCGGACGGATAGGATTAGGTATGAGCGTACCCCTTCGCTCATTAAATCCGGCCCGTGAATCGACGATTGTGTGGCCCAGATCGTGTACCGTTTCGGGTGAGACTTGATCTAATCCGGACGGTCGGATTTTGATCCAACGGCTCACATCATGTACCGGTTCACTGGGGTGGTCCATCTAATCTGGGCCTTAGATCCTAAAATGGATGGCCCAGAATCGAGCACGTGGAAGCCGCGTGGTATTTTTGCAGTATGAGTCCTCGGGGTTTTCCAAAATTAACCCGCAATCCTGTCTGTGGGAATCCTGAGTCTTGGGCAATTTTGCATGAAAGCCCCTACACTTATCTGATATTGAGGCGCAGTCCGGGAAATTAAATAAAACCAGAAAATAGATTTAGAAAATGATTTTGAGTATAGAAATAATTGTAAAACTTGTATAATCCATATAAAATTCATATTAAGTCCAAATTAGCCCATTCCAGTTCCTATAATTTTGTAATAACGTTGTGTATCACATAGTGACACTGTTTTAACATGAAAATGGTATTAAAATTTATTTCTTAATTAATTTAGTATCAAATACATGAAACCTTAGAAAAATCATAACTCCTTCGTTTTAACTCCGATTTGATCCGTTCAAGTTGCGTCAGTCTCGTACAAGCGCGTAGATTATTATTACGCCATTTATTCTTGTGTTTAGTGTGATGTTAATTTTGCCTACATATGTTTGTCTGTATTGCTACGTTTAGCGTGAGGTCACGAGTCACCTGAAGATCATCCTGGTACCTAGAATCTCAAGGCCCAGGCAAGTTGTGCCCTTGATCACTTCTTTTTACCCAGCCATGTTCTGATTAATCATAATGATCTGCATAGGTTAATTTTGATGGGACCCAATAGGTTACCCTAGTTTGATTATCTTTATACCTTGTTTACCACTGAACCTTTTTGGGTAGTACTTGCTAGTGCTTTATGTGGTTTTGGGTATGAAGATACATTATTCATGATCACACTTTTATTATCTGTTTATTATTATTGTTCATGTTAAGATCATTATGTTAATTGGAACATGGAGAACCACCCGGGAAAACAGTGCTACCACAAGGGAGGAATGGGACCCCTTGGCTGATTAATTAGGAAAGCTAGTGGAAGACTACCTTACCCGAAAGGGGCAAGGGCAGTAGGGGAGTGGTCAGTGTAGGGAGGCCCTCGGGAGGATTTTGCTGCGATGGCAGTCCTGCAAGGGATTCCTGCATTGGAACTTCCTATAAACTGTAGCGGGTTTTCGGAAGCTAGTGGAACTTTGTAAAGGCCTCGTAGTGGATCCCTAGCCATTCACCTCGGAAGTGTCTAAGGGCCTTGCAAACCCTGGCGACATGGGATACACGACTTGTGGGTAAAGATGCGCAACCTCTGCAGAGTGTAAAACTGGTATACTAGCCGTGCTCACGGTCAAGAGCAGCTCGGACCCTCACATGATTAACTTATGGAACTAAATTCAATATGTCATATGCATTGCATCGCAGGTGATGATGTTACTTTTGTTCTGCTATTTAACTGGGTTGGTATTTACTTATACTTAGTAACTGCTAATAAAATTTTGACCAACTTTAAAAGCAATGCTCAGCTCTAACCATCTTCTTTGGTAAGCCTTACACTTCACGTGGGCTCCCACCTTTGGCGAGTTCATGCACATTATTCCCCACAACTTGTTGAGCGATGAACATATGTGAGCTCACTCTTGCTGTCTCACACACCCCACAGGTCAAGAACAGGTACTGCAGGATGAGGCGCTTGGAGGATGCTGCGATGAGTTCGTGAGAGGTCTAGGTCGTCGTCTCCCAGTCAACTTTGGGTTGCTGGACCGTTGTCTCCTTATAATGTAATTATTTATTTTGTATAGAACTCCTGTTATATATAAAGTTGAGACATTCGATCCTGTGCCACTATACATCATATGTGTGAGACTTGGTCCCAGCATACCTGGTGTTTATGTTCGCGCCCGGGTTTTGGACCCCTAAAATCCGGGTGTGACAAAGCGCGAGCAGTGTCGGAGAGGAACAGGGGGAGGTTGCGGATGATGAGGTTGTCGTCGTCCGTTCCACCCAGTTGACAGGCCAGGCGGTAGTCCGCGAGCCACAATTCCGGTCTTGTTTCCCCCGAGTACTTTGTGATAGTAGTCGGGGGTCGGAATCGGGTCGGAAATGGCGCCCGCCGATTGGCTCGGCTGAAGACCTGCGGACCGGGTGGTTCGGGCGAGGGACTCCGGTCCTCCCCGCTGTCGTAGCGTCCCCCACGCCTGGGGTGATAGCCTCGGCGCACCCTTTCGTCGAGGCGGGCCCGATGGTCGCGATGAGGGTGCTCGCCGCCGAGGTGGCCCGGGGCCGCAGGCGCGGTGTTGCGCGTGCGTCCGGTGAAGACCGAGGCTTCCCGCATGAGTCGGGAAGTCGCGGCACGAGGTTCCGAGGGGTACCCCTGCCTTCGGGAGGCAGAGCTCTCGGCCCGCCGGGCCGCAGCGCCTTCCAGGAGATGCTTGAGCTCTCCCTGGATTCGCCGACCCTCGGTGTTTGATGACTCCGGCATCGCGCGGAGGAGCATCGCTGCGGCTGCCAGGTCCTGACCGGTCCCGCCGGATGCGGGTAGCGGCCTGTCCCTGGCATCGTTGGCGATGCGGTGCTGGAGGCCTTGGGGCAGGTGACGTATTTCTTCGGCCGGGGGCTGGCCCGCCCATACCTGCCCGACGTCCCGGCGGATCGACTCGAGCGCTCCTGCCCCCTCGTCGAGCCCGGCCTGTGCCCCGCGGACTTGCTCGAGCTGTGGGTCGTAACCCCCCGCCGGAACGGGGACCACAGCTAGCTCCCGCAGGATGTCGGCGCGAGGCACTGGCCTAGGGAGATCACCATCCTCCGGCATGCCGAGACGGCTGCCTACGGAGGGATCCCCTAGCTCGACGTGGAAACATTCGCGGCTCGGGCCGCAGTCCTTGTCGTCAAGGCTGCGGCTGCCGTCAGAACAATCGGAGAGGCAGTAGTTGCATGCGGTCATGAAGTCCCGCATGGCACTGGGGTTGCCAGATCCAGAGAAATCCCAGCAGATGTTGGGGTCGTCATCTTCCTCGGACCCAGAGGGCCCGTAGGTCGAGACGCCCGTCAATCGGTCCCAAGGCGACCGCACACGAAACCCAAGAGGGGTTGCATTCACCTCAACGTGAGCGCCCGCCAAAGCGAGGTCGCTAGGCGGGTTGAGGTCGAGTCGAAATGACGAAGGATGGGAAGCAGTCGGTACCTTTTGGTCGACGAGGAGCGACGAAGTCACCTCGGGGGCTGATCGCGCCGTCGTCCTGGGTACGAGGGCGACGTCCTGCAGGCCCTCCGTGAGCGTGCTGGCGTCGTCCACTTGCTCGACAGCCGACGGAGCGCAGCCTCCCGCTCGGCCCTGGTTGCCCCGTCTCCTCCTCCGATGGCGAGGGAGAGGATGGGGCGAGCTCGAAAGTTGTCCTTCCCCCACGCGGGAAAGACGTCGTCGATTCCGCCGCCGGCGGGCGGGCTGTCGGCCACCATTGTCGCCGCCGCGCGGCGGTGGAAGGAGTATCATGTCGTAGCCGCCGTCGAAAGACATGAACTCGAGGCTCCCGAAACGGAGCACCGTCCCGGGTTGGAGAGGTCGTTGGAGACTGCCCATCTGGAGCTTGACGGGAAACTGCTCGTCAACACGCAGCAGGCCCCTACCTGGCGCGCCAACTGTCGGCGTTTCGAGACCGGGGGGGTCCCTGAGCCGACGAGTGAGTGTGCCGCGTGCCCCAGCCCAGATGGGTCGAGCGCGTGGGCGAGCGCGAAGGGGGGAAAGAGCGAGGCGGCCGGAGCCGGGTCGTGAGGGAGGCGGAGATCCCGCGGCCTTCGTGTTCGTCCCGTGCCCAGGTCGGGTGCGCTTGCAGTAGGGGGTTACAAGCGTCCGCGCGGGTGAGGGGAGCGAGCGGCCCCAAGAGAGCGCCTGCCCCTGCCCTCGTTCCCGCGAGGCCAACCTTCTCTAAGAAGGCCCTGGTCCTTCCTTTTATAGGCACAAGGAGAGGATCCAGGTGTACAATGGGGGTGTAGCAGAGTGCTACGTGTCTAGCGGGGGAGAGCTAGCGCCCTAAGTACATGCCAAGGTGGCAGCCGGAGGGACCTTGGCACCCAGCTGGTGTGGTGTCGTGGCTGTTGGTGGAGCAACGAAGCCTGGCGGAGGGACAGCTGTCGGAGCTGTTGGGTCCTTGCTGACGTCCCCCTGCTTCCGTAAGGGAGCTGAGAGCCACCGTCGTCATAGGGCTAGCAGGGCGCCATCATTGCCTATCTGGCGGAGCTAGCCAGATGGGACGTCGGTCTTGTTCTCTGCGGCCCGAGTTGGCTCGGGGTAGGGTGATGATGGCGCTTCCTGTTGACGTGGCGGACTTGTGCCCTAGGTCGGGCGACGTGGAGGCTCCTCCGAAGCCGAAGTCGAGTCTGTCCTGCATGGCCGAGGCCGAGCCCGAGCTCCTGGGTCGGGCGAGGCGGAGGTCGTTCGGCAGAGGCCAGGGCGGAGTCCGACCCCTGGGGTCGGGCGGAGCGGAGTTCACCGTCTTCCGGAGCCTAGCCCGAGTCCGAGCCCTGGGTCGGGCGGAGCGGAGTTCGCCGTCTTCCGGGGCCCTAGCCCGAGTCCGAGCCCTGGGTCGGGCGGAGCGGAGTTCGCCGTCTTCCGGGGCCTTAGCCCGAGTCCGAGCCCTGGGTCGGGCGGAGCGGAGTTCGCCGTCTTCCGGGGCCTTAGCCCGAGTCCGAGCCCTGGGTCGGGCGGAGCGGAGTTCGCCGTCTTCCGGGGCCTTAGCCCGAGTCCGAGCCCTGGGTCGGGCGGAGCGGAGTTCGCCGTCTTCCGGGGCCTTAGCCCGAGTCCGAGCCCTGGGTCGGGCGGAGCTTCCTATGGCGCCCTCGGCAAGGCCTGGCTGCCCGTCGGTCTCACTCTTTGCGTTAAATGCCCCTGTGACTTGGTCGGTCGGCGCGGCGATTTAGTCAGGGTTGCTTCTTATCGAAGACAAGGCCTTGGGCGAGCCGGAGATGCGTCTGCCGTGAAAAGGGGGGCTCGGGCGAGACGGAAACACCTCAGGGTCGGCTGCCCTTGCCCGAGGCTAGGCTCGGGCGAGGCGTGATCGAGTCGCTCGTATGGACCGATCCCTGACTTAATCGCACCCATCAGGCCTCTGCAGCTTTATGCTGATGGGGGTTACCAGCTGAGAATTAGGCGTCTTGAGGGTACCCCTAATTATGGTCCCCGACAGGTTTCTAGTGTCCCGGAACCTCCGGATATAATCATTAACCGATTCTTCGCGTCCTTGTCGAACTGAAGCTAAGTCAGCTAGTCCTAATTCATATTCCCCGGCAAAGAAATGTTCATGAAATTTACTTTCTAACTCATTCCAGGAATTAATGGAATTAGGAGGCAGGGCGGCGTACCATGCAAAAGCGGTACCAGTAAGGGATAGAGAAAATAACCGAACACGAAATGCTTCTCCATCGGCCAATTCACCTAGGTGTGCTAGGAACTGGCCTATGTGTTCGTGTGTGCTCCTCCCATTCTCACCAGAAAACTTAGAAAATTCTGGTATCCTTGCCCCCTGTGGATATGGGACAGTGTCAAACCGGTGATTATACGGCTTTTGGTATGATTGCCCTACTCTGGCTACACTAACTCCGAACTTATCTCGAAATAGTTCAGTCATCTCTTCCCTAATTTTTTCCATTGCACCCGGTGGCAGATCACCGGATCCTGGGCTGTGGGGATCATTTGGTCGGGCATTAGTATACCGACCTTCTTGCCGTGACCGATCGATAGTGTTGATCGGTCTGTGATTGTATGGTGCGTTATGGTTTAAATATGTAGAGGGCGAAACATACTGCTGCTGTGGTGTGTAATAATTTGGTGCATGGTGTGCAACAACAGGTTCTGCGTATGCGTATCCAGCTTGTCCGGTGGTAAATCCGAACTGACCGGTTGCGTTTGCCATTATCGGGACGCCATGTGGTAGTCCTGGTGCGGGCCCAGACTGTCCGGCAGGGAAAGCCGGACGGTCCGCGTAAGGGCCGGACGGTCCGGGCAGAAGCTCGGACGGTCCGACCGCGTCCAGGGTCACCGGTCTACCAAGTAGGGACGGCGGTGGTCCTAGGGCGGCCCCAGATTGTCCGGCAGAGCAAGCCGGACGGTCTGCATATGGGCCGGACGGTCCGGGCAGAAGCTCGGACGGTCCGACCTTGTTCATGGGTGCCGATCTACCAAGCAGGGATGGCGGTGGTGGTACTTGTCCTGTATATGAGTTCATCGGCATACCATATAATGGCTGGGGCTGCAAATCCCCATTTGTTGCCGATGTATTAGACATAGATATCCTGTTACTAGTCTCATATGATGGAAAACTAGGAGCAACAGACTTCTCCAACGTACGCGTTAATTTTCTGATTGACTCTTCTAACCCTACAATCTGTTGTTTCATTTGATCCTGCTGCTGATCTACATACTGTTTAATAAATTGGATGTCGTCGGGTTTACTTACGTTGGGGACTTGAAGCGAAGATAGAAGAGATGCGACGTCGGTCTCTCCATGTTTGACAACTTTCTGGTGGCGATCCACCGTGTATTGTGATAAGAATTTCTCCCTCACTTGACGCATGTAGTCCTCGTATTACTGTTGCTCATCGGCCGTCAGATTTTCAACAGCCGGCTTCAGGATATTGTCCAGGGAGATATCGGTGTGATCTTTAGAACCGGCCATTTGAGGGCCTGATTTTTAGTAGATCTAAACACCTTCCCCAGCGGAGTCGCCAAAAAGTATGTTGACGCCTTTTTGGAGCGCCAAACACTCAACAAGAACCGGTGGCGGTGCTCTCTGGTCAGGCGCGGACGGTCCGCGGCTAGGGCCGGACGGTCCGCGACCTGGCGCAGGAGCACGGGTTCCCTGCCTGACGGCCGGACGGTCCGCGCGTGCGCAGGGGGCGGCGAAGGTCGCCGGCGGCGCCTGGATCTCGCTCCCGGGAGGGACCCCGTCGGGGAGGAGAGATCCTAGGTGGTGTCTAGGCTCGGGTAGACCGACCTAGACTCCTCTAATCGACGTAGAGTCGAAGAGAGACGGAGAATTTGGGGTTAGAAGGCTAAACTAGGGCTAAACTAGAACTAGACTAGAACTACTCCTAATGTATAAGGTAAAAACGAGTAATAGACTTGATTTGATCGATTATTGGGGATCCAATCGGCCGTAGCCCTTCATCTATATAAAGGGGAGGTCTGGATCCGCTTCTAACTGATTTCCGAGTTAATCTCGTGGTTTTAGGTAACCAATCCCGCGAGAAACTAGGAACCCTAACTGATTCTGCGCACGCGCGGACCGTCCGCGCCACCACTGCGGACAGTCCGGACCGCGAGACACATTTGGTGTCCAACAGTACCGAAAATTGCTTGGTATATTTATCTACAGAATATAAGATACATGCTCAACTGTATTTTGAGTGTAGCACAGCAGACAATATTGGCACACTTGGTGGATAGTGCTTTGTAAAAAAGAATGTATACAATGAACTCCAGAAAGTATACTGTCTTGAAACTGAAGCTTGTGCTTGCTGTCATATCATACTAGAAGAGTACCGATTTTCTTATCCTTAGAGATAAAGTTATTTAATTTCAAAAAAAAAAACAATTAAAGTTATTGTTATTCAGATACTCTAATAAGTGGTTCTGAAAGCGACATGGAAACAGCTCACTCGTGATTGATTCCAGTTGTTATTAAATTAAATAATAATTGGAGCAATAGCACACTGAACATAATGCAAAACGATGAGACCACCCTGGCAAAATAGATCGCATTCAAAAATTAGCAAGGATAACCTAACTAAGCGGAAAGGAAGAGAGAGCGGCCAGTGACGTGCTTCAGCGGCGACGGCGGTGAGTGCCGGCCGTTGGGCTGGCTGCCGTTCGCACTGCTCGCCGTCCTTTCTCCATCGTCGGTTTTGCCCCTGCTTCCGTGTGAATTCTCAGCGGCAACACGCCTTTGCTGTGACTGTGATCCGTGCAGGCTGCCCATCTCGTGCATCTGCACGTGCTGCCTCTGCGTGACGGTGGTGCTGGAGCTGGCGGTGGAGCTCATCAATGCGCCGCTGCACGTTATGCCTGGTTCACCTCCATCCAAGATACCCCGCTAGACATGTGGTCGGAGTATGATTCATGTGAGGTTAATTGGAAATGTCGCATCTATATTTAAGAGTAAACCGCACGCGTCTCAAATATGTGTTATGATGACTTATGGTACATAAAACAATGTCACATCTTTATTATATAATATAGATTCTTTACAAAATAGCTAAATAAATACATCATATGACGATAACGATCATCCACAATCATATTTGACTGGGAGACGATAGTCTAGACCTCTCATTAACTTATCGTAGCATCATTCGTGCTTCCCATCTTGCAGTACATGTTCTTAACCTGTTGTGAGTTTAGCAACATTGAGCTCACATACGTTCATCGCTCAATAAACTATGAAAAATAATATGCATAAGCAGATAAGCTCACTTACGGTGGGAGCTGATGTGAAGCGTAAAGCTTACCATGGAGAAAGTGGTTAAGCCTGAGTATTGCTTTCAGAGTTGGTCAAAATTTTATTAGCAGTTATTAGATATAAGTGTATACCAATTCAATTAAATAATTGATCACAATTAATAATAAACTCTATAATGCAATGCAAATAACAGATTAAGTTTAATTTTATAAGTTATTCATATGAGCACCCGAACCGCTCTTGACCGTGAGCATGACTGATATACTAATTTTACACTATGCAGAGATTGCACATCTTTACCTACAAGTCGTATTACCCATTTGTCAAAGGATCGCGACTTTCCATCCATCTCTACCAAGGAGATGAGGCATGATCACACTACGAGGCCTTTACAAAGTTCCACTTGCTTCAGAAAACACACTACGGTTTCTGCGAGAAGAGGGCGATATATGAATCCCTCGCCCGATAAGCTAACACAACATGATCGATCCAAGAACCTCTCCATACTGACAGCTCCTTACGCTACGATTGTCCTTTTCGGATAAGGTAGTCCTCCACTAGCTTTCCTAACTAGTTAGCCAAGCCAAGGACGTCCCATACCACCCTTGTGGTAGCACTGTTTTCCCATGTAGTTCTTCATGTTCTGATTAATAAAATGATCTTATCATGCGCAATAAATAATCCAATAATAATGATAAGGCATGATCATAATTCAGATGTAACATTTATCCAAAACCAAGTAGAGCAATAGCAAAACTACCTAATAGTTTATTTTTTGCAAGATGTAGGGTAAACAAAACTAGTTTAAACAAATAAAAATTCAACATGAATGAAAACATTTTTTATTAATTAATGTATAAACAAATGCTTCAAACAATACATATAACTCAGTAGGAATAATTTATTTAAAACTTTTTATCATAATAATTATTTGAAAAAATAATTCACCAAATTTTTATATTTAACATTTATTTAAATTTTAGAAAAGTAGTTTTAATTTATAATTTTATTATAAAGAATATTTAAATTTTAAATATATAGAGAATTTTACTGAATACTAAAATAGGGTTTTGATGTTTTACAGTAACGGATTGTTTGTTCATCGGTATGTCTCTTCTTGTGTTTTTCATGGCTTTCGTTTGAAGTGAGAGCTTGAGCCTGATCGCTACTGCGAGTAGTCTGCGACTGCCTCTCGCAACTGGGCTGTCACGATGGACATAAGCTTTGCAGCAATTCAGAGACAGCAGGAACAAGACTACCAAGGTCTGTCACATCTCACATATCGCTGTCCAGTCTCCACCCATGTGGAACACGGCAGTAGCTAACTACGTTTTTATTAAGCTATTGTTCGTTACACCATTAATCTATGTGGATTAAATGTTATAAGTCGGTTTAAATTGATAATAAGTTAAAATCTATTTCAATACACTTAAATCCACAGTGAGAGCTTGTTTGAAACAGAAGTATGCAGAAGTATGCAAAACGGAGGAATCAAAATCAAATACAGGAACAAAATGAGAGCTTGTTTGTAATAGATTTAAGTGTTTGTAATTAGGGCTGGACAAAATACTCGTGACTCGTGAGCTCGCTCGACTCGTGGCCAGCTCGGCTCGGCTTGACTCGGCTCGTTTCAATTTTATCACGAGCTGAGCTAACATTTTAGCTCGGTTCATTAACGAGCCAGCTCGTTAACTTGAATGAGCTAGCATTTATCTATAAAACAAAGTCTATACTTGTATTGGATAAATTAATAAGTGATGAACTATGTTAGTTTAGGGTTTAAATGATTGATATATAAAATTATGAGTATTGTTAGTCTTTTTAGTGTTAAATTAGTATGAAATTAACTAGCAATTGATTATATTGTTGTGTATATATATATATACTATTTTTTGTTGTGGCTCATGAGCTAAACGAGCCAGCTCGAGCTCGCAAACGAGCCGAGCCGAGCTGGTTCTCTGGCTCGGTTGCTTAACGAGTCGAGCCGAGCCAGCTCGTTCCCTTAACGAGCCAGCTCGAGAGCTCGGTCGAGCCGAGCCGAGCTGGCTCGATATCCACCCCTATTTGTAATCAAAATGAGAGCTTGTTTGTAATCAAAATCAAAATCTGAAAGGGAATTAGGCTTACACCTAGTTCCTAAATAATTTTGGTGGTTGAATTGCCCAACACAAATAAAAGGACTAACTAGTTTGCTCTAGTGTATAAGTTATACAGGTGCCAAAGGTTCACACTTAGCCAATCAAAGATCAAGTATTGGGTTCAACAAAAGAGCAAAGGATCAACCAAAGGCACCTCTGGTCTGGCGCACCGGACTGTCCGGTGTGCCACCGGACATGTCCGGTGCACCAGAGGGACTTCGAGGCTGAACTCTTCACTCTCGGGAAATTCCAGAGGCAACTCCGCTATAATTCACCGGACTGTCCGGTGTACACCGGACATGTCTGGTGCTCCAAGAAAGAGCGGCCTCCGGAACTCGCCAGCCTCGGGAATTCATTCCCGCTGCTCCGCTAAAATTCACCGGATTGTCCGGTGTACACCGGACTGTCCGGTGTAACAGCGGGGCAACGACTATTTCGGCGCCAACGGCTACCTGCGACGCATTAAATGCGCGCGCTGCGCGCGCAGAGGTCAGGCACGCCCATACTGGCGCACCGGACAATCTACAGTACATGTCCGGTGCGCCACCGGACATCCAGGCGGGCCCAGAAGTAAGAGCTCCAACGGTCGGAACCCAACGGCTTTGGTGACGTGGCTGTCGCACCGGACATGTCCGGTGTGCACCGGACTGTCCGATGCGCCATCGAACAGACAACCTCACCAAACGGCTAGTTTGGTGGTTGGGGCTATAAATACCCCCAACCACCCACCATTCATGGCATCCAAGTTTTCCACTTCCCAACTACTTACAAGAGCTCTAGCATTCAATTCTAGACACACCAAAGAGATCAAATCCTCTCCAAATTCCACACAACGCCCTAGTGATTAGAGATCGAGATTTGCTTGTGTTCTTTCGAGCTCTTGCGCTTGGATTGCTTTCTTCCTTCTTGATTCTTTCTTGCGATCAAACTCACTTGTAATTGAGGCAAGAGACACCAATCTTGTGGTGGTCCTTGTAGGAACTTTGTGTTCCAAGTGATTGAGAAGAGAAAGCTCACTCGGTCCGAGGGACCGTTTGAGAGAGGGTAAGGGTTGAAAGAGACCCGACCTTTGTGGCCTCCTCAACGGGGAGTAGGTTTGAGAGAACCGAACCTCGGTAAAACAAATCCGCGTGTCTCACTTCATTATTCGCTTGCGATTTGTTTTCCACCCTCTCTCGCGGACTCTATTATATTTCTAACGCTAACCCGGCTTGTAGTTGTGTTTATATTTGTAAATTTCAGTTTCGCCCTATTCACCCCCTCTCTAGGCGACTTTCAATTGGTATCGGAGCCCGGTGCTTCATTAGAGCCTAACCGCTCGAAGTGATGTCGGGAGATCACACCAAGAGGGAGATGGAGACCGGCGACAAGCCCACTACGAGCCACGAGAGCACTTCATCGGAAGAGTCCCGCACCAAGAGGAAGGAGAAGAAGAAGGACTCCTCCAAACGGAAGGAGAAAAGATCTTCTTCCTCACACCACAAAGAGAAGAAGGAGAAATCTTCTTCCCACAAGTCGCATCAGAAAGGCGACAAGCACAAGAGGATGAGGAAGGTGGTCTACTACGAGACCAACACTTCATCAACATCTACCTCCGACTCCGATGCGCCGTCCGTAACTTCTAAGTGCCAAGAGTGCAAGAAGTTTAGTAAGATCCCCTTACACTATCCTCGTACATCTAGACCTACTCCATTACTTTCCGTTCCATTAGGCAAACCGCCAACCTTTGATGGCGAAGATTATGCTAGGTGGAGTGATTTAATGAAATTTCATCTAACCTCACTCCACAAAAGTATATGGAATGTTGTTGAGTTTGGAGCACAGGTACCATCCATAGGGGATGAAGACTATGATACGGACGAAGTAGCCCAAATCGAGCACTTCAACTCTCAAGCTACAACCATACTCCTCGCCTCTCTAAGCAAGGAGGAATACAACAAAGTGCAAGGGTTGAAGAATGCAAAGGAGATTTGGGACCTTCTCAAGACCGCGCACGAGGGTGATGAACTCACCAAGATCACCAAGCGGGAAACGATCGAGGGGGAGCTTGGTCGCTTCCGTCTTCGCCAAGGGGAGGAGCCACAAGATATGTACAACCGGCTCAAAAACCTTGGTGAACCAAGTACGCAACCTCGGGAGCAAGAAATGGGATGACCACGAGGTGGTTAAGGTTATTTTGAGATCACTTATTTTCCTTAACCCCACTCAAGTTCAATTAATTCATGGCAATCCTAGATACACACTAATGACTCCCGAGGAAGTAATCGGGAATTTTGTGAGCTTTGAATGTATGATTAAAGGCTCAAAGAAGATCAACGAGCTTGAGGAGCCCTCCACGTCCGAAGCACAACCGGTGGCATTTAAGGCGACGGAGGAGAAGAAGGAGGAGTCTACACCAAGTAGACAACCAATTGACGCCTCCAAGCTCGACAATGAGGAGATGGCTTTAATCATCAAAAGCTTTCACCAAATCCTCAAGCAACGGAAGGGGAAAGACTACAAACCCCGCTCCAAGAAAGTGTGCTACAAATGTGGTAAGCCCGGTCATTTCATTGCAAAATGTCCTATATCTAGTGACAGTGACAGGGGCAACGACAAGAAGGGAAAGAGGAGAGAAAAGAAGAGGTACTACAAGAAGAAGGGCGGCGATGCCCATGTTTGCCGGGAGTGGGACTCGGACGAGAGCTCCACCGACTCCTCCTCCGACGACGAGGACGCCGCCAACATCGCCGTCACCAAGGGACTCCTCTTCCCCAACGTCGGCCACAAGTGCCTCATGGCAAAGGACGGCAAAAGGAAGAAGGTTAAATCTAAATCCTCCACTAAATATGAGTCCTCTAGTGATGAGGAAAATAATTTGCGTACCCTTTTTGCCAACCTTAACATGGAACAAAAGGAAAAATTAAATGAGCTAATTAGTGCCATCCATGAGAAGGATGATCTCTTGGACTCCCAAGAGGACTTCCTAATCAAGGAAAATAAGAAACATGTTAAGGTTAAAAATGCTTATGCTCTAGAAATAGAAAAATGTCAAAATTTGTCTAGTGAGCTAAGCACATGCCATGAGACCATTGACAACCTTAGAAATGAAAATGCTAAATTAATTGCTAAGGTTGATTCTCATGTTTGTGTTGATTCAATTTCCAACCCTAGAGATGATAATGTTGACTTACTTGCTAGGATTGATGAATTGAATATTTCTCTTGCTAGCCTTAGAGTAGAAAATGAAAATTTGATTGCTAAGGCTAAGGATTTTGATGTTTGCAATGTTACTATTTCCAACCTTAGAAGTGAGAATGATATATTACATGCTAAGGTTGTTGAATTAAAATCTTGCAAACCCTCTACATCTAATGTTGAGCATGTTTCTATTTGTACTAGATGTAGAGATATTGATGTTAATGCTATTCATGATCACATGGTCTTAATTAAACAACAAAATGATCATATAGCTAAGTTAGATGCTAAAATTGCCGAGCATAACTTAGAAAATGAAAAGTTTAAATTTGCTAGAAGTATGCTCTATAATGGGAGACGCCCTGGCATTAAGGATGGCATTGGCTTCCAAAGGGGAGACAATGTCAAACTTAATGCTCCCCCTAAGAACTTGTCTAACTTTGTTAAGGGCAAAGCTCCCATGCCTCAGGATAACGAGGGTTATATTTTGTACCCTGCCGGTTATCCCGAGAGCAAAATTAGGAGAACTCATTCTAGGAAGTCTCACTCTGGCCCTAATCATGCTTTTATGTATAAGGGTGAGACGTCTAGCTCTAGGCAACCAACCCGTGCCAAGTTGCCTAAGAAGAAAACTCCTAATGCATCAAATGATCATAGCATTTCATTTAAGACTTTTGATGCATCTTATGTTTTGACTAACAAATCCGGCAAGGTAGTTGCCAAGTTTGTTGGGGGCAAACACAAGGGTTCCAAGACTTGTGTTTGGGTACCCAAAGTTCTTGTTTCTAATGCCAAAGGACCCAAAACCGTTTGGGTACCTAAAGTCAAGAACTAAAATTGTTTTGTAGGTTTATGCATCCGGGGGCTCAAGTTGGATACTCAACAGCGGGTGCACAAACCACATGACAGGGGAGAATAAGATGTTCTCCTCATATGAGAAAAACCAAGATTCCCAACGAGCTATCACATTCGGGGATGGAAATCAAGGTTTGGTCAAAGGATTGGGTAAAATTGCTATATCACCTGACCATACTATTTCCAATGTTTTTCTTGTAGATTCTTTAGATTACAATTTGCTTTCCGTTTCGCAACTATGTCAAATGGGCTACAACTGTCTATTTACTGATGTAGGGTGTCACTGTCTTTAGAAGAAGTGATGATTCAATAGCATTTAAGGGAGTGTTAGAGGGTCAGCTATACTTGGTAGATTTTGATAGAGCTGAACTCGACACTTGCTTAATTGCTAAGACTAACTTGGGTTGGCTCTGGCACCGCCGACTAGCCCATGTTGGAATGAAGAATCTTCATAAGCTTCTAAAGGGAGAACACATTTTAGGACTAACAAATGTTCATTTTGAGAAAGACAGGATTTGTAGTGCATGCCAAGCCGGGAAGCAAGTTGGCACTCATCATCCACACAAGAACATCATGACTAGTGACAGGCCACTGGAGCTCCTACATATGGACCTATTCGGCCCGATCGCTTACATAAGCATCGATGGGAGTAAGTACTGTCTAGTTATTGTGGATGATTATTCTCGCTTCACTTGGGTGTTCTTTTTGCAGGAAAAATCCCATACCCAAGAGACCTTAAAGGGATTCTTGAGACGGGCTCAAAATGAGTTCGGCTTAAGGATCAAGAAAATTAGAAGCGACAATAGGACGGAGTTCAAGAACTCTCAAATTGAAGGCTTTCTTGAGGAGGAGGGCATCAAGCATGAGTTCTCTTCTCCCTACACCCCACAACAAAATGGTGTAGTGGAGAGGAAGAATCGAACTCTATTGGACATGGCAAGAACCATGCTTGATGAGTACAAGACACTGGATCGGTTTTGGGCCGAGGCGGTCAACACCGCTTGCTACGCCATCAACCGGTTATATCTACACCGAATCCTCAAGAAGACATCCTATGAACTCCTAACCGGTAAAAAGCCCAATATTTCATATTTTAGAGTTTTTGGTAGCAAATGCTTTATTCTTGTTAAAAGAGGTAAAAAATCTAAATTTGCTCCTAAAACTGTAGAAGGCTTTTTACTAGGATATGACTCAAACACAAGGGCATATAGAGTCTTTAACAAGTCCTCAGGACTTGTTGAAGTTTCTTGTGACGTTGTGTTTGATGAGACTAACGGCTCTCAAGTAGAGCAAGTTGATCTTGATGAGATAGGTGAAGAACATGCTCCATGCATAGCGCTAAGGAACATGTCCATTGGGGATGTGTGTCCTAAGGAATCCGAAGAGCCTCCACATGCACAAGATCAACCATCCTCCTCCACGCAAGCATCTCCACCAACCCAAAATGAGGACGAGGCTCAAGTTGATGAAGGAGAAGATCAAAATGATGAGCCACCTCAAGATGACGGCAATGATCAAGGGGGAGATGCAAATGATGAAGACAAGGAGGATCAAGAACCAAGGCCGCCACACCCAAGAGTCCACCAAGCAATCCAACGAGATCACCCCGTCGACACCATCCTCGGTGACATTCATAAGGGGGTAACCACTCGATCTCGTGTTGCCCATTTTTGTGAGCATTACTCTTTTGTTTCCTCTATTGAGCCACACAGGGTAGAGGAAACGCTACAAGATTCGGATTGGGTGATGGCGATGCAAGAGGAGCTCAACAATTTCACGAGGAACGAGGTATGGCATTTAGTTCCACGTCCTAACCAAAATGTTGTAGGAACCAAGTGGGTCTTCCGCAACAAACAAGACGAGCATGGTGTGGTGACAAGGAACAAAGCTCGACTCGTGGCCAAGGGGTATTCACAAGTCGAAGGTTTGGATTTTGGTGAAACCTATGCACCCATAGCTAGGCTTGAGTCAATTCGTATATTATTGGCCTATGCTACTTACCATGGCTTCAAGCTTTATCAAATGGACGTGAAGAGTGCCTTCCTCAACGGACCAATCAAGGAGGAGGTCTACGTTGAGCAACCTCCCGGCTTTGAAGTTAGTGAGTACCCTAACCATGTGTATAGGCTCTCTAAGGCGCTTTATGGGCTCAAGCAAGCCCCAAGAGCATGGTATGAATGCCTTAGAGATTTCCTTATTGCAAATGGCTTCAAAGTCGGCAAGGTCGATCCTACTTTATTCACTAAAACTCTTGACAATGATTTGTTTGTATGCCAAATTTATGTCGATGATATCATATTTGGGTCTACTAACGAATCTACATGTGAAGAATTTAGTAGGATCATGACATAAAAATTCGAGATGTCGATGATGGGGGAGTTGAAGTATTTTCTAGGATTTCAAGTCAAGCAACTCCAAGAGGGCACCTTCATTAGCCAAACGAAGTACACTCAAGACATTCTAACAAAGTTTGGAATGAAGGATGCCAAGCCCATCAAGACACCCATGGGAACCAATGGGCATCTCGACCTCGACACGGGAGGTAAATCCGTCGATCAAAAGGTATACCGGTCGATGATTGGTTCATTACTCTATTTATGTGCATCTCGACCGGACATTATGCTTTCCGTATGCATGTGTGCAAGATTCCAAGCCGACCCTAAGGAATCACACCTTACGGCCGTAAAACGAATCTTGAGATATTTGGCTTATACTCCTAAGTTTGGGCTTTGGTACCCTCGGGGATCCACATTTGATTTGATTGGTTATTCGGATGCCGATTGGGCGGGGTGCAAAATCAATAGGAAGAGCACATCGGGGACTTGCCAGTTCTTGGGAAGATCCTTGGTTTCTTGGGCTTCAAAGAAGCAAAATTCGGTCGCTCTTTCTACCGCCGAAGCCGAGTATATTGCCGCAGGCCATTATTGCGCGCAATTGCTTTGGATGAGGCAAACCCTGCGGGACTATGGTTACAAATTAACCAAAGTTCCTCTTCTATATGATAATGAGAGTGCAATCCGCATGGCGGATAATCCCGTTGAGCATAGCCGCACTAAACACATAGCCATTCGGTATCATTTTCTTCGGGATCACCAACAAAAGGGGGATATCGAGATTTCATACATTAATACCAAAGATCAATTAGCCGATATCTTTACCAAGCCTCTTGATGAACAAACTTTTACCAAACTTAGGCATGAGCTCAATATTCTTGATTCTAGGAACTTCTTTTGCTAATTTGCACACATAGCTCATAAATATACCTTTGATCATTTCTCTTTGATATATGCTATGACTAATGTGTCTTCAAGTGTATTTCAAACCAAGTCATAGGTATATTGAAAGGGAATTGGAGTCTTCGGCGAAGACAAAGGCTTCCACTCCACTCTACTACTCATCCTTCGCCGTCGCTCCGCATCACTCTCCGTCTTTGGTATAATCTTCACCCATATGTTTTATTTGCCAAAGGGGAGAAAGTAGTTAGGAAAGGGCCCATATCTCATTCCAAGTATCCGTTTTTGGCGATTCATGCCAAAGGGGGAGAAAGTATTGGCCCAAAGCAAAAGGACCGCACCACCACCCTAATTTTAAAAATTGATGATTTTTCATTGGTAAATTTCAAATTGATATCTCTTTGTGTTCTAAAGGGGGAGCAAGTAGTACTTTCAAAACTTGATATCTTAAAACCCTCTTGAACACTAAGAGGAGAATTTATTTGAGGGGGAGTTTTGATTAGTCAAAGGAAAAGCATTTGAAACAAAGGGAGAAAATTTCAATCTTGAAAATGCTTCGCAAAAATCTTATTCATTTACCTTTGACTATCTTTACAAAAGGACTTTGAAAAGAATTTACAAAAGAATTTGCAAAAACAAAACTTGTGGTGCAAATGTGGTCCAATATGTTAAAAACAAAGAAACAATCCATGCACATCGTGTAAGTATTTATATTGGCTCAATTCCAAGCAACCTTTGCACTTACATTATGCAAACTAGTTCAAATTATGCACTTTTATATTTGCTTTGGTTTGTGTTGGCATCAATCACCAAAAAGGGGGAGATTGAAAGGGAATTAGGCTTACACCTAGTTCCTAAGTAATTTTGGTGGTTGAATTGCCCAACACAAATAAAAGGACTAACTAGTTTGCTCTAGTGTATAAGTTATACAGGTGCCAAAGGTTCACACTTAGCCAATAAAAAGATCAAGTATTGGGTTCAACAAAAGAGCAAAGGATCAACCAAAGGCACCTCTGGTCTGGCGCACCGGACTGTCCGGTGTGCCACCGGACATGTCCGGTGCACCAGAGGGACTTCGAGGCTGAACTCTTCACTCTCGGGAAATTCCAGAGGCAACTCCGCTATAATTCACCGGACTGTCCGGTGTACACCGGACATGTCCGGTGCTCCAAGAAAGAGCGGCCTCCGGAACTCGCCAGCCTCGGGAATTCATTCCAGCTGCTCCGCTAAAATTCACCGGACTGTCTGGTGTACACCGGACTGTCCGGTGTAACAGCGGGGCAACGGCTATTTTGGCGCCAACGGCTACCTGCGACGCATTAAATGCGCGCGCTGCGCGCGCAAAGGTCAGGCACGCCCATACTGGCGCACCGGACAATCTACAGTACATGTCCGGTGCGCCACCGGACATCCAGGCGAGCCCAGAAGTAAGAGCTCCAACGGTTGGAACCCAACGGCTTTGGTGACGTGGCTGTCGCACCGGACATGTCCGGTGTGCACCGGACTGTCCGGTGCGCCATCGAACAGACAACCTCACCAAACGGCTAGTTTGGTGGTTGGGGCTATAAATACCCCCAACCACCCACCATTCATGGCATCCATGTTTTCCACTTCCCAACTACTTACAAGAGCTCTAGCATTCAATTCTAGACACACCAAAGAGATCAAATCCTCTCCAAATTCCACACAACGCCCTAGTGATTAGAGAGAGAGATTTGCTTGTGTTCTTTCGAGCTCTTGCGCTTGGATTGCTTTCTTCCTTCTTGATTCTTTCTTGCGATCAAACTCACTTGTAATTGAGGCAAGAGACACCAATCTCGTGGTGGTCCTTGTAGGAACTTTGTGTTCCAAGTGATTGAGAAGAGAAAGCTCACTCGGTCCGAGGGACCGTTTGAGAGAGGGTAAGGGTTGAAAGAGACCCGGCCTTTGTGGCCTCCTCAACGGGGAGTAGGTTTGAGAGAACTGAACCTCGGTAAAACAAATCCGCGTGTCTCACTTCATTATTCGCTTGCGATTTGTTTTCCACCCTCTCTCGTGGACTCTATTATATTTCTAACGCTAACCCGGCTTGTAGTTGTGTTTATATTTGTAAATTTCAGTTTCACCCTATTCACCCCCTGATAGTCGCCTAGAGGGGGGGGGGGGTTGAATAGGGCGAAACTGAAATTTACAAATATAAACACAACTACAAGCCGGGTTAGCGTTAGAAGTATAATCGAGTCCGAGAGAGGGCGTGAAAACAAATCGCAAGCAAATAATGAAGTGAGACACGCGGATTTGTTTTACCGAGGTTCGGTTCTCTCAAACCTACTCCCCGTTGAGGAGGCCACAAAGGCCGGGTCTTTTTCAACCCCTTCCCTCTCTCAAACGGTCCCTCGGACCGAGTGAGCTTTCTCTTCTCAAATAAACCGGGAGCAAAACCTCCCCGCAAGGACCACCACACAATTGGTGTCTCTTGCCTCGGTTACAAGTGAGTATTGATCACAAGAAAGAATGAAAAAGAGAAAGCAATCCAAGCGCAAGAGCTCAAATGAACACGGCAAATCTCTCTCGCTAATCACTAAAGCCTTGAGTGGAATTGAAGAGGATTTGATCTCTTTGGGTGTGTCTAGAATTGAATGCCTAGCTCTTGTAAGTGGTTGAGAAGTGGAAAAACTTGGATGCCATGAATGGTGGGGTGGTTGGGGTATTTATAGCCCCAACCACCAAACTTGACCGTTGGTGGGGCTGTCTGTCGTATGGTGCACCGGACAGTCCGGTGCACACCGGACATGTCCGGTGCCCCAGCCACGTCACCAATGCCGTTGGGTTCCGACCGTTGGAGGTCTGACTTCTGGGCCCGCCTCGAGGTCCGGTGGCGCACCGGACATGCACTGTAGAGTGTCCGGTGCGCCAGCATGGGCGTGCCTGACCTCTGCGCGCGCTGGCGCGCAATAAATGCGCTGCAGGTAGCCGTTGGCGCCTGAAGTAGCCGTTGCCCCGCAGTTACACCGGACAGTCCGGTGTACACCGGACATGTCCGGTGAATTATAGCGGAGCAGCCTTCGCGAATTCCCGAGACTGGCGAGTTCCTGAGCCGCGTCTCTTTGGAGCACCGGACACTGTCCGGTGCACACCGGACAGTCCGGTGAATTATAGCGCGCCGGCTCTGGATTTTCCCGAAGGCGACGAGTTTGAGTTGGAGTCCTCTGGTGCACCGGACACTGTCCGGTGGCACACCGGACAGTCCGGTGCGCCAGACCAGAGGAGCCTTCGGTTGCTCCTTTGCTCTTTTGTTGAACCCAACACTTGGTCTTTTTATTGGCTAAGTGTGAACCTTTGGCACCTGTATAACTTATACACTAGAGCAAACTTAGTTAGTCCAAAGATTTTGTGTTGGGCAATTCAACCACCAAAATTATATAGGAACTAGGTGTAAGCCTAATTCCCTTTCAATCTCCCCCTTTTTGGTGATTGATGCCAACACAAACCAAAGCAAATGTAGAAGTGCATGATTGAACTAGTTTGCATAATGTAAGTGCAAAGGTTGCTTTGGATTTTAGCCAATATAAATACTTACAAGATATGCATGGATTGTTTCTTCATTTTTAATATTTTGGACCACGGTTGCACCACATGTTTTGTTTTTGCAAATTCTTTTGTAAACCCTTTTCAAAGTTCTTTTGCAAATAGTCAAAGGTACATGAATAAGATTTTTGCTAAGCAAATTTTAAGATTTGAAATTTTCTCCCCCTGTTTCAAATGCTTTTCCTTTGACTAAACAAAACTCCCCCTAAATGAAATCTTCCTCTTAGTGTTCAAGAGGGTTTTGATGTATCAATTTTGAAATACTACTTTCTCCCCCTTTTGAACTCAATAAGATTCCAAATTGACATTATGAAAATTATATTTTAAAATTAGGTGGTGGTGCGGTCCTTTTGCTTTGGGCTCATACTTTCTCCCCCTTTGGCATGAATCGCCAAAAACGGATACTTTGAGTGAGATATAAGCCCTTCGAATTACTTTCTCCCCCTTTGGTCATAAATAAGCGAGTGAGGATTATACCAAAGATGGAGAGATGCTCGGAGTGACGACGAAGAATGAGTTGTGGAGTGGAGTGGAAGCCTTTGTCTTCGCCGAGGACTCCAATTCCCTTTCAATACACCTATGACTTGGTTTGAAATAGACTTGAAAACACATTAGTCATAGCATATATAGAAGAGACATGATCAAAGGTATATTTATGAGCCATGTGTGCAAGTTAGCAAAAGAAATTTCTAGAATCAAGAACATTGAGCTCATGCCTAAGTTTGGTAAAAGTTTGTTCATCAAGTGGCTTGGTAAAGATATCGGCTAATTGATCTTTAGTGTTAATGTATGAAATCTCGATATCCCCCTTTTGTTGGTGATCCCTAAGAAAATGATACCGAATGGCTATGTGTTTAGTGCGGCTATGCTCGACGGGATTGTCGGCCATTTTGATTGCACTCTCATTGTCACATAGCAAAGGGACTTTGGTTAATTTGTAACCATAGTCCTGCAGGGTTTGCCTCATCCAAAGCAATTGCGCGCAACAATGGCCTGCGGCAATGTACTCGGCTTCGGCGGTGGAAAGAGCGACCGAATTTTGCTTCTTTGAAGCCCAAGACACCAAGGACCTTCCCAAGAACTGGCAAGTCCCCGATGTGCTCTTTCTATTAATCTTACACCCCGCCCAATCGGCATCCGAATAACCAATCAAATCAAATGTGGATCCCCGAGGGTACCAAAGCCCAAACTTAGGAGTATAAGCCAAATATCTCAAGATTCGTTTTACGGCCGTAAGGTGGGATTCCTTAGGGTCGGATTGGAATCTTGCACACATGCAAACGGAAAGCATAATGTCCGGTCGAGATGCACATAAATAGAGTAATGAACCTATCATCGACCGGTATACCTTTTGATCGACGGATTTACCTCCCGTGTCGAGGTCGAGATGCCCATTGGTTCCCATGGGTGTCTTGATGGGCTTAGCATCCTTCATTCCAAACTTGGTTAAAATGACTTGAGTGTACTTCGTTTGGCTAATGAAGGTGCCTTCTTGGAGTTGTTTGACTTGGAATCCTAGAAAATACTTCAACTCCCCCATCATAGACATCTCGAATTTTTGTGTCATGATCCTACTAAACTATTCACATGTAGATTCGTTAGTAGACCCAAATATGATATCATCAACATAAATTTGGCATACAAACAAATCATTTCCAAGTGTTTTTGGTAAAGAGTGTAGGATCGGCTTTTCCGACTTTGAATCCATTTGCAATAAGGAAATCTCTAAGGCATTCATACCATGCTCTTGGGGCTTGCTTGAGCCCATAAAGCGCCTTAGAGAGCTTATAGACATGGTTAGGATACTCACTGTCTTCAAAGCCGGGAGGTTGCTCAACATAGACCTCTTCCTTGATTGGTCCGTTGAGGAAGGCACTTTTCACGTCCATTTGGTAAAGCTTAAAGCCATGGTAAGTAGCATAGGCTAATAATATACGAATTGACTCAAGCTTAGCTACGGGTGCATAGGTTTCACCAAAATCCAAACCTTCGACTTGGGAGTATCCCTTGGCCACAAGTCGGGCTTTGTTCCTTGTCACCACACCATGCTCATCTTGCTTGTTGCGGAAGACCCATTTGGTTCCTACAACATTTTGGTTAGGACGTGGAACTAAATGCCATACCTCATTCCTAGTGAAGTTGTTGAGCTCCTCTTGCATCGCCACCACCCAATCCGAATCTTGAAGTGCTTCCTCTACCCTGTGTGGCTCAATAGAGGAAACAAAAGAGTAATGCTCACAAAAATGTGCAACACGAGATCTAGTAGTTACCCCCTTATGAATGTCACCGAGGATGGTGTCGATGGGGTGATCTCGTTGGATTGCTTGGTGGACTCTTGGGTGTGTCGGCCTTGGTTCTTGCTCATCCTCCTTTTCTTGATCATTTGTATCTCCCCCTTGATCGTTGCCGTCATTTTGAGGTGGCTCATCTTCTTGAACTTCTTGTTCAACATCTTGAGCCTCATCCTCAATTTGAGTTGGTGGAGATGCTTGCATGGAGGAGGATGGTTGATCTTGTGCATTTGGAGGCTCTTCGGATTCCTTAGGACACACATCCCCAATGGACATGTTCCTTAGCGCGATGCACGGAGCTTCTTCATTACCTATCTCATCAAGATCAACTTGCTCTACTTGAGAGCCGTTAGTCTCATCAAACACAACGTCACAAGAAACTTCAACAAGTCCTGAGGACTTGTTAAAGACTCTATATGCCCTTGTGTTTGAGTCATATCCTAGTAAAAAGCCTTCTACAGTTTTAGGAGCAAATTTTGATTTTCTACCTCTTTTAACAAGAATAAAGCATTTGCTACCAAAAACTCTAAAATATGAAATATTTGGCTTTTTACCGGTTAGGAGCTCATATGATGTCTTCTTGAGGATTCGGTGTAGATATAACCGGTTGATGGCGTAGCAAGCGGTGTTAACCGCCTCGGCCCAAAACCGATCCGGTGTCTTGTACTCATCAAGCATGGTTCTTGCCATGTCCAATAGAGTTCGATTCTTCCTCTCCACTACACCATTTTGTTCTGGCGTGTAGGGAGAGGAGAACTCATGCTTGATGCCCTCCTCCTCAAGGAAGCTTTCAATTTGAGAGTTCATGAACTCCATCCCGTTGTCGCTTCTAATTTTCTTGATCCTTAAGCCGAACTCATTTTGAGCCCGTCTCAAGAATCCCTTTAAGGTCTCTTGGGTTTGAGATTTTTCCTGTAAAAAGAATACCCAAGTGAAGCGAGAATAATCATCCACAATAACTAGACAGTGCTTACTCCCGCCGATGCTTATGTAAGCGATCAGTCCGAATAGGTCCATGTGTAGGAGCTCTAGTGGCCTGTCACTAGTCATGATGTTCTTGTGTGGATGATGAGTGCCAACTTGCTTTCCTGCTTGGCATGCGCTACAAACCCTGTCTTTCTCAAAATGAACATTTGTTAGTCCTAAAATGTGTTCACCCTTTAGAAGCTTGTGAAGATTCTTCATCCCAACATGGGCTAGTCGGCGGTGCCAGAGCCAACCCATGTTAGTCTTAGCAATTAAGCAAGTGTCGAGTTCAGCTCTATCAAAATCTACCAAGTATAGCTGACCCTCTAACACTCCCTTAAATGCTATTGAATCGTCACTTCTTCTAAAGACAGTGACACCTACATCAGTGAATAGACAGTTGTAGCCCATTTGACATAATTGAGATATAGAAAGCAAATTGTAATCTAATGAATCAACAAGAAAAACATTTGAAATGGAATGGTCAGGAGATATAGCAATTTTACCCAAGCCTTTGACCAAACCTTGGTTTCCATCCCCGAATGTGATTGCTCTTTGGGGATCTTGGTTTTTCTCATATGAGGAGAACATCTTCTTCTCCCCTGTCATGTGGTTTGTGCACCCGCTATCGATGATCCAACTTGTGCCTCCGGAAGCATAAACCTACAAAACAATTTTAGTTCTTGACTTTAGGTACCCAAACGGTTTTGGGTCCTTTGGCATTAGACACAAGAACTTTGGGTACCCAAACACAAGTCTTTGACCCCTTGTGTTTGCCCCCAACGAATTTGGCAACTACCTTGCCGGATTTGTTAGTCAAAACATAAGATGCATCAAAAGTTTTAAATGAAATATCATGATCATTTGATGCATTAGGAGTTTTCTTCTTAGGCAACTTAGCACGGGTTGGTTGCCTAGAACTAGATGTCTCACCCTTATACATAAAAGCATGATTAGAGCCAGAGTTAGACTTCCTAGAGTGAATTCTCCTAATTTTGCTCTCGGGATAACCGGCAGGGTACAAAATGTAACCCTCGTTATCCTGAGGCATGGGAGCCTTGCCCTTAACAAAGTTAGACAAGTTCTTAGGAGGGGCATTAAGTTTGACATTGTCTCCCCTTTGGAAGCCAATGCCATCCTTGATACCCGGGCGTCTCCCATTATAGAGCATACTTCTAGCAAATTTAAACTTTTCATTTTCCAAGTTATGCTCGGCAATTTTAGCATCTAGTTTTGCTATATGATCATTTTGTTGTTTAATTAAAGACATGTGATCATGAATAGCATTAACATCAATATCTCTACATCTAGTGCAAATAGAAGTGTGCTCAACAATAGATGTAGAGGGTTTGCAAGAATTCAATTCTGCAACCTTAGCATGTAACAAATCATTTTTGGTTCTAAGGTCGGAAATAGTAGCTTTGCAAACATCAAAATCCTTAGGCTTAGCAAGCAATTTTTCATTTTCAATTTTAAGGCTAGCAAGAGAAATGTTTAATTCTTCAATCCTAGCAAGCAAATCATCATTATTATTTCTAGGATTGGGAATTAAAACATCACAAACATGAGAATCAACCTTAGTAATTAAACTAGCATTTTCATTTCTAAGGTTGGCAATAGTGTCATGGCAAGTGCTTAGCTCACTAGATAGTTTTTGACATTTTTCTACTTCTAGAGCATAAGCATTTTTAACCTTAACATGTTTCTTGTTTTCTTTAATTAGAAAATCCTCTTGGGAATCCAAAAGGTCATCCTTTTCATGAATAGCACTAATCAATTCATTTAATTTTTCCTTTTGTTCCATGTTAAGGTTGGCAAAAAGGGTAAGCAAGTTATCTTCCTCATCACTAGAATTATCATCACTAGAAGACTCATATTTAGTGGAGGATTTAGATTTAACCTTCTTCCTTTTGCCGTCCTTTGCCATGAGGCACTTGTGGCCGACGTTGGGGAAGAGGAGTCCCTTGGTGACGGCGATGTTGGCGGCGTCCTCGTCGGAGGAGGATTCAGTGGAGCTCTCGTCGGAGTCCCACTCGCGGCACACGTGGGCATCGCCGCCCCTCTTCTTGTGGTACCTCTTCTTTTCTCTCCTCTTGCCCTTCTTGTCATTATCCCTGTCACTGTCACTTGATAATGGACATTTAGCAATGAAGTGACCGGGCTTACCACACTTGTAGCAAACCTTCTTGGAACGGGATTTGTAGTCTTTCCCTTTCCGTTGCTTGAGGATTTGGCGAAAGCTTTTGATGATTAAAGCCATCTCCTCATTGTCGAGCTTGGAGGCGTCAATTGGTTGTCTACTTGGTCTAGACTCCTCCTTCTTCTCCTCCGTCGCCTTAAATGCCACCGGTTGTGCTTCGAACGTGGAGGGATCATCAAGCTCGTTGATCTTCTTTGAGCCCTTGATCATACATTCAAAGCTCACAAAATTCCCGATAACTTCCTCGGGGGTCATTTGCGTGTATCTAGGATTACCACGAATTAATTGAACTTGAGTGGGGTTAAGGAAAATGAGAGCTCTTAGAATAACCTTAACCACCTCGTGGTCATCCCATTTTTTGCTCCCGAGGTTGCACACTTGGTTCACCAAGGTCTTGAACCGGTTGTACATATCTTGTGGCTCCTCCCCTTGGCGAAGACGGAAGCGACCGAGCTCCCCCTCGATCGTTTCCCGCTTGGTGATCTTGGTGAGTTCATCACCCTCGTGCGCGGTCTTGAGTAGGTCCCAAATCTCCTTCGCGCTCTTCAACCCTTGCACCTTGTTATATTCCTCCTTACTTAGAGAAGCAAGGAGTATGGTTGTAGCTTGAGAGTTGAAGTGCTCGATTTGGGCCACCTCGTCCTCATCATAGTCTTCATCCCCTACGGATGGTACCTGTACACCAAACTCAACAACATCCCATATACTTTTGTGGAGTGAGGTTAGATGAAATCGCATTAAATCACTCCACATAGCATAATCTTCACCATCAAACGTTGGTGGTTTGCCTAATGGGACGGAAAGTAAAGGTGTATGTTTAGGAATGCGAGTGTAGCGTAGGGGAATCTTACTATACTTCTTACGCTCTTGGCGCTTAGAAGTGACGGACGCCGCGTCGGAGCCGGAGGTGGATGTCGATGAAGAATCGGTCTCGTAGTAGACCACCTTCCTCATCCTCTTCTTCTTGTCCCCACTCTGATGCGGCTTGTGAGAAGAGGATTTTTCCTTCTTCTCTTTGTGGTGTGAAGAAGATATTTTCTCCTTCCCTTTGGAGGAGTCCTTCTTCTTCTCTTCGTGGTGTGAAGAAGATCTTTTCTCCTTTCCTTTGGAGGAGACCCTCTTCTTCTCCTTCCTCTTGGTGCGGGACTCTTCCGATGAAGTGCTCCCTTGGCTTGTAGTGGGCTAGTCGCCGGTATCCATCTCCTTCTTGGCGTGATCTCCCGATATCACTTCGAGCGGTTAGGCTCTAATGAAGCACCGGGCTCCGATACCAATTGATAGTCGCCTAGAGGGGGGGGGGTGAATAGGGCGAAACTGAAATTTACAAATATAAACACAACTACAAGCCGGGTTAGCGTTAGAAGTATAATCGAGTCCGAGAGAGGGCGTGAAAAAAAATCGCAAGCAAATAATGAAGTGAGACACGCGGATTTGTTTTACCGAGGTTCGGTTCTCTCAAACCTACTCTCTGTTGAGGAGGCCACAAAGGCTGGGTCTTTTTCAACCCCTTCCCTCTCTCAAACGGTCCCTTGGACCGAGTGAGCTTTCTCTTCTCAAATCAACCGGGAGCAAAACCTCCCCGCAAGGACCACCACACAATTGGTGTCTCTTGCCTCGGTTACAAGTGAATATTGATCACAAGAAAGAATGAAAAAGAGAAAGCAATCCAAGCGCAAGAGCTCAAATGAACACGACAAATCTCTCTCGCTAATCACTAAAGCCTTGAGTGGAATTGGAGAGGATTTGATCTCTTTGGGTGTGTCTAGAATTGAATGCCTAGCTCTTGTAAGTGGTTGAGAAGTGGAAAAACTTGGATGCCATGAATGGTGGGGTGGTTGGGGTATTTATAGCCCCAACCACCAAACTTGACCGTTGGTGGGGCTGTCTGTCGTATGGTGCACCGGACAGTCCGGTGCACACCGGACATGTCCGGTGCCCCGGCCACGTCACCAATGCCGTTGGGTTCCGACCGTTGGAGGTCTGACTTCTGGGCCCACCTCGAGGTCCGGTGGCGCACCGGACATGCACTGTAGAGTGTCCGGTGTGCCAGCATGGGCGTGCCTGACCTCTGCGCGCGCTGGCACGCAATAAATGCGCTGCAGGTAGCCGTTGGCGCCTGAAGTAGCCGTTACCCCGCAGTTACACCGGACAGTCTGGTGTACACCGGACATGTCCGGTGAATTATAGTGGAGCAGCCTTCGCGAATTCCCGAGACTGGCGAGTTCCTGAGCCGCGTCTCTTTGGAGCACCGGACACTGTCCGGTGCACACCGGACAGTCCGGTGAATTATAGCGCGCCGGCTCTGGATTTTCCCGAAGGCGACGAGTTTGAGTTGGAGTCCTCTGGTGCACCGGACACTGTCCGGTGGCACACCGGACAGTCCGGTGCGCCAGACCAGAGGAGCCTTCGGTTGCTCCTTTGCTCTTTTGTTGAACCCAACACTTGGTCTTTTTATTGGCTAAGTGTGAACCTTTGGCACCTGTATAACTTATACACTAGAGCAAACTTAGTTAGTCCAAAGATTTTGTGTTGGGCAATTCAACCACCAAAATTATATAGGAACTAGGTGTAAGCCTAATTCCCTTTCACCCCCCCTCTAGGCGACTTTCAAAATCAAATAGGGGGGTGTTTGAAACAAAACAATGCAAAAAATTGAGAGCTTGTTTGTAACAGAAGTATGCAAAACAGAGGAATCAAAATCAAATACAGCAACAAAATGGAGTGAAAGCTGAAGAACTAGCATTCCAAAACGCAGTAATGGATCCTTCGAGCTGTTAAGATTACATGAATATGGTTGGGTCGTCAAATGTCCCTCTAAGCAACAAATCAGTTGCAACCAATTTGCTGCATTCTAGTGTGATTTAGTCACTTCCTAGCAAGTGTTCGTCACACCCAGTTTTAAGGACAAAACCGAATGCACAGCATATGTGTGCCAGGATTTATTTTCACACATATGTTAACATCACAAGTGCAATATATCAAAAAAACAATGCATAAAAGCGTAAATAAAGATTATAATAACATAATACACTTCGAACAGACATAATGTATTAACATTTATTCATCAAAATACAGCGAAATATGGGCATCCTTCCACAAGAAGATGACCGGTGGTATCACTAGACTAGCATCCATGAAGTTCATCATCATAATATTTATCTGCAAACTTCTGATCAAAATTAAGCAAGGGTGAGCTCAATTATGGTGGGGGCTCAACAAGTGGGGTGAAAATGCAAGGTTAACAAGGTAGGGCTAAAGTTTAAGGCGGTTAGCATTTTAATTGGTCAAAATTTAATTACCAACACCTGATTACTAGGTATATAAGTATATACCAAACCCAATTAAGCATAAATCACAATCAGCATAAGCTCAAACCACTTGAGCAAATACCATCAACATGAAGTTCAACCTCCTGAGCAAACTACTTAAGCATATCGCTTAAACAAAATCAATCACGATTTATTTTTATCTTCAAATTCAATTATCATGTGGGGGTCCAGGCTGCTCATAACCGTGAGCACGGCTGATATATCGATTTTACACTCTCCAGAGGTCGCACAACTTTACCCATGAGTCACGATTCCCTTCTAGCTTGGGTTTGCAAGTCTCATATTCACTTCCGAGGTGAGTGGCTAGGGTCTCACTACAAGGCTTTTCCCTAAAGTCCTCATTATGTAGATGTTGGAAATGGTCACTGCATAGTGTCATCTGACGTAACCCAAACTTATAGTCCAGTCTACAGGGTAAAGCTTGGGAACTACGCCCGTATCTAATCTACCTGAGCCGAAAATATAAGCGCATGGCAGATGCCCATTCTGGTCGACCAAGACCAGCACCCAACATAAGACTTCTCTAGTTATTTAGCCAAGGGCATCCCATACCACCCTCATGGTAGCACTATTTTTCTGGGTGGTCACTCTATGTTCCAATTAAATCATATGATCTTGTTTAAAAATCGAGGCATCCACAATAGCAATGATAACAATAACATGATCTTTGGAACAATATCATAAACAAGAGTGACTGCATAAAGTTAAAGTTGTAGCAATAGCATAGCTACTAAAGTAGAGCACAATACCCAAGTTTGATCAAGGAATGAGGTTGGAAAGGTTAGCTGTATTTGAATAGGTAACCCATAAAATTATGCATATCATGAATGTAAACTTAGTTATCATGTGTAGAATAGGTTCAAACAGAATATACAGGGGGAAGTCCACTTGCCTTGCTTATAGAAAACTTGTGATTCTTCTACGGAACAGATCTTGATTCTCAACTATGGATCAATCTCTAAACATCACACAACAAACAAGAAGAAACAAGCACCACTCAATAACATACAACATTCATCATTGACAAAGTTAAAAAAAGCATAACAAAAACAACATTTGCTTTTCAAAAACATCACAAAGCAATGGTTATAACAAAAAGTCGCTCGTTTGCAAATGGTTTGGTTCATATTTATAAAACAAGACATAAGTTTGGACATACTTTAATATAAAAATATAAACATTAGATAAACCCTTTTCATCTTTTTAGAAAAGACATATATTATATATCTAAAGTTATAGGTTTACAAGATTATAAACACATTATAGAACATTAATAAGCATTTATTTATAAAGAACTAAGGTATATGCTTAGATTGGTTTTATCTTTGTTTTATTAAGAGAACACATGTCGAATATTCTAATTAAGAAATCTATATTCAAAACAACATATAAGCTAACATTTTAATCACCAAAGCATGAAAACTAATTTCTTTATTTTATCATTTAGGAAAAACTAGGTGATATATATAAATAATATGGACTCAATTTGATGGAAGATTAATCAAGCCTATATGACTAGTTATGAACAAATTTTGTATAGGTTTCATTATTAAATTATGTAAAAAGATAACTAAGCTCTTATTTATCTTTATTAGTTTATATTTATGCAATAGTGGTCTAATTCTTTAATAAGAAAACTATGTTCAACAATGTTTACTATTTATTTACTATCACTTTGACGACGTGAGCACTTAATTAAGCCATTTTAACTTTACTAGAAAACTCTATTTCTTTAGTGTGAATAAACAATATAATTATGTATGCAACATATAAAGCTTGAATATAAATCTAATTTAAATTTTAGCATGAAATATAAATGTCTTTCTACTAATTAACTAAGAAAATTGTGTTCTACATTTCTTTTAATTTCCCAATCAGATAAATTACACATAAATCAATTATAACAATCATAGTTCAAACTTATTTTTGAAAACATGTAAATTATTGCAATTACTGATTTCAAATGTGTATCACAAATTTACGAAGTTAATAAATTAATATTTTATTTATTTGAGTCTCACATGCATATTTTAAAATGGAGAAAATTGTCATAGGGGTTAGCTGGGGTTAGCTCAAAATTAATTGTAGACGATAAGGGGTAGCATGTAAAATTTAGACCTTTTTTCTACCTTCATATTGTGTTGTGGATAGAAACAGATCACCGTGGCGAGAAGAGATCACCGAAGAGGTGCTCGGGACGACGATGGCGATGGCTCCGGCTACAGCACACGATAACGTAGCATGCGAGCAACGCAGGGAGCTTCAGACAGGGACCCTCGGTGTCGCAGGACACGGCTAGGGAGATCTCGGCAGCATGGAACCCAGGGGTGAAAGGACGTAGCAAGCGGCGCAGCTGCAGCAAAGAATGACATCGAGGCCTAAGGGGAAACAACGATACTAGTGACGAGGCTTCGACGTGGAGTACGGTGAGCACAGGTCGGAGACCCAGTGAGGCTCTGGGTGTAGAAGACCTTGGCGTGGTGCAGGACAATGGTGGGCGGAGCTCCCCTGACACAGGGCGCTGGTGACGGCGAGATGCGCAGCAGTAGGCTTGGCGACGAGCAGCGACACGAAGCAGCAGATGCACGACATGGCGACGACTAGTAGGACGTGTAATGGTCGCGAGCAGAGAGAGTGAGCAAGAGATGGTTGGGGACCGGTCGCATGGCGAGCTGCGTCGGCAATAACAACAAGTTCAAACTCAGCACATGCACTGTGATTTATAGTCGAGAGGAGAGAGCTGGGGTGACACCAGGAAGGAGAGCAAGCGGCGCTGACCAAGGAAAAAATTGGAGACAACGCCATTAATGGCCGGAGAAGAAATTATCAGCATAGTGGGGGATGAAAGAGGGTGCGAGTGGGGAGGGAGACGAATAGGACTGGCCATTCGGTTTTTTGTTGAAACTTCGATTCGGTTTTTCGGTTTTAAAAAACTTTGGTTTTCTAGACATTAGAAACCGATCAGTTTTCTAGAAGATGAAAAACCGAGAAGTTCGGTTTTGGTTTTTTACTTCGGTTTTTCCGGTAAAAACCGAATACCAAACTTATACTCAAGACAACACATACAACAAGTTTACAAGATATATTACACATAATTTTAAAAAGAAAAAAATATATAGGTACAAATATTTAGAGATACATCATACATCACATATAAATAAGTGAATAACAATTTAATTGCTTCACACATTTAGTTCACATAATCGAATATTCAAATTTAGAATTGATAAAGTTTGGTATTCGGTTTTTTTGTATTTCGGTTCGGTAACCGATTATGATACCGAAAACCGAACTTCTGAGATACAAAAACCGAAACCAAACCGAACTACCGAAAAAACCAAAATTTCGGTTCGGTTCGGTTCGGTTTTCGGTTTATGGTAAAAAGTGCCCACCCCTAGAGATGAACAGGGCGCGGTGCTTGATCTAATAGGGAGGCGAAGCGAGCAAACAACACGGACCTCGGGCCGGTAGCAGCACATCCGCGCGGCGGCGTCCACATGCGGTAAACTACAAGACGAGCATGTAGGAGACTCAAGATGCACCTGACGTGCGGGCCCCATTCGCAAGGGAGAGAGAGGTGGGGGGGAGCACGTGCTGTAGCGTTTGGCTGGGCATATGGACTTCAGCCGAATTTTTTGTATTTCAGCTAAATTTATGGAAAATATTCACGTTTAGACCCGCTGTGGCGGAACTGCCCGAATTATTCCAACTTAAGTGCCTAAGTCTGACCTTAGAGGCTAGACCACACTTAAATGGGAATAACCCGTCAATCCCTCGGATCTAGTCCGACACGGCCACTGACAGGATCAAGTACCACAGTCTCACTCGATGGTGAGTCACAGAGCAAATACAATAAAGCATAAAACCATGCATGGAAGAGTATTAAATTATTACATCACCATGGTCATCATCGGAGTTTTCGCAAAAATAACCATCATTGTTTTTGGAGTGCAGCGGAAAATAAACTAACGGTAAATAAATGGAGAGATGGGGAAGCCTGTCCCATCACTCCTCATGCTCCTCCTCAGCCGAGGCAGGGTCCCACTCGACAGTCCAACCCGGTGGCAGGGTGGATGGCCAAGTCACTCCAGCAACCATGTCCTCCAGAGAACCTGTAAAATTATGCCACAAGCAAGGCTGAGTATACTAATACTCAGCTAGACTTACCCGGTGTGAGGAGTCTATACTCCTCTACCTCTAGACATGCAGCTGTTTGGCTGTGGGGTTTGGTTGCCAAAAGCACTAGCTGAGTTTCTAAATCAAGATTTTAACTTAATCAAAATTAAGTGTGACTCTCTTAAGGCTAAAAGTGTACTATCTATTCATACATAGTAGCAAGCATTATTAGCAATCAACAGTTTGTATCATCTCAACACAGTTCCACTTGTTACTCAATGTAGCAGCATGGATCAAGCAGTCTCATTAGCTGCGAGAAGCAGACGATTCGAATCGAGTTTTATCCTTGCAAGGTAAACCTAAACACACGACATGTAGGGGCACTCCGTCCCCACACATATCAACCGTCCCCATCGATTCCCTGGCAACAGATCAGGGCTCACCGCCTTGGCGTACAATGCCCCACTGACCCCGACTGGCCGTCGTGCAGTGGCCGCACTTGTACCCACCATAACCGAAATGGGAGACTACGTCTCAGGTCGCGTGAGGAGGTATGTCTGCGGGCAGGTTCACTCAGGTACTAGGCTTACCGATTTACCATATTTCTCGATATGTGTTTAGTACATTCAAACGCTTGACTCACGGTACCACACCTTAATCCTTAATCAACTTTTCATCTCGTGGACAACCAATCCCCATGGATTGTTGCCCACAAACCAACATCAATATGATAGGGAAGTGGATACAGCCAATTCCTGATCTCGCGCGAGTGCTAGAAAAATCACTCGACTTCTACCGAGATCCTAATTAATAAAGCAGCTACTCGACCTAGCATACTAGTGTTCATCTCAATAGGGTTCCTGAGATCATGCAACTAGGATTTCAACCAATTCCTACACCTAAGTGCACAATCAATCCTACAATCATTAAATGAAGTAAAATAGCATAAATAACAGGTTATGCATAAAACCGGGGCTTGCCTTCCAAAGCAGTGGCAGGCAGGTCCTCTGGTGCAGGCTCTGGTGCTGGGTCGGGGGCAACCTCCTGGGCAGCTCCTTGCTCCGGCACGAGGACGTACTCTCCGTCAGCAAGATTACAGTCTATCGAAATGCAATGAACATGTATGTCATGATTATGCAAGTTTTAAGAACATTAAGCTACAGAATTTAAGTCAAGAATTAACTTATGGTTTTCTTGGCTACGAGGGTCTTCTAGTGGTATACATAGACTTATTACCTTTTAGGTTTAGGTTTTCTTTTAGGATAACATATTGGATTTGTATTGCCTTTATAGGTTTTAGTGGACAATTATAAAGGTCCTTGGAAGACATTAAATTCCATCATCCATTTTCCTTTCTTAATTCCCATCTAGGGTTTCTAGTAGGGGTTTTGAACTGTAACAGTGGTTTAAAAATTTCCAAAAATTTTGTAAAAATTACAGTGGGTTGTCACTGGCTATTCTAGCTTGTTTTAATAATTTGAGGCTTAAGGTACAAAAGCTAGGCTTTAAACAAAAATAACAATAGTTATGCAAAATGGGCCACTTTACACTACAAGTCCTTTATTAAAGTGGTTTCTGACCTAATGGTTAATTTTGCTGGCCTCTAGTAGTGATAAAAAGCTCTTGTACCAAAAATGACAGAGAGCAACATGGTGGTTAATTAATGGTGAATTTCTAAACTTTGGTGCAAAAAGGGTGATTAGAACTAACTTGTTATTTGAAAAATATCAAACAACAGATTTCAGATTTTTCTTAAGTTCTTATTATCAACACATTAGTTGTCCTAAGGTTTGGGGAGGTTTCACCTTAGGGGTATTTTTGTAGGGTTTTTCTAAGTTATCCCTATTTTCTCCATTTAAAAGGTATCTTGCTTATCTTACACTACAACAGGGTATGATACATTTTTCCAGTGAACTACATTGACTAAGTATCTCAATAAAAATAGGTGTGCTTTCTGGTTCATCATTTATATCACTTTTTTCTATTTTTCTTAAACTTAAGCATATTATAGAATAAGGGGTAAAAATTATCTCAATGTAATGGACAGAGAGGTTTAGCATTTTTAACTAGGTAAGTGGGTAGATATAAACTTCTCCAAATTTTTCTAACCCTAGTTAAATAGTGCAACTAGTTTTCTTGCTATTATTAAGCTTTTGGCCAAAACTGAAAATAAATCAGAACCTTGTATTTTTCTCTAGTTCATATGGGGTTTTATATTTTTCTTAGACAGGTCACATTATTTAGAGTTTGGCAAAATTGGTTTGACCAAATTTGGATGATTTAAACAGAAGTTATGCATTTTCAAAGTTGTTGTCCAAATTAAAAACAGATTTAATTAAGGTTTTCTGGAAAAACCAGTTTGCGCCGAGACCCCTAGGGTTAAACTGATTCAACTCTCGCAGATCTATCCTCGGACCACTATTCATGTGAGTCTTGGGCTTTACACTTAACCCCCCCAGGGTTTTCTTCCTCACACCCTCCTGCACGTGTGGACCGGGCGATTCCGGCCATCTCCGACGACGAGCCGTACCTCGACGTGACCGCCAGAGCCTCCCCGAGCCGACCCCACCCTTCGCCGGACCTCCCTCGCCGCCGGTAAGCCGCGCCGTCCTTTCTTTCCTACGGCGACTGTTCTGTTTAGGAGAAGGACCGCGGGTGTGAGGAAGAAAACCCTGGGGGGGTTAAGTGTAAAGCCCAAGACTCACATGAATAGTGGTCCGAGGATAGATCTGCGAGAGTTGAATCAGTTTAACCCTAGGGGTCTCGGCGCAAACTGGTTTTTCCAGAAAACCTTAATTAAATCTGTTTTTAATTTGGACAGCAACTTTGAAAATGCATAACTTCTGTTTAAATCATCCAAATTTGGTCAAACCAATTTTGCCAAACTCTAAATAATGTGACCTGTCTAAGAAAAATATAAAACCCCATATGAACTAGAGAAAAATACAAGGTTCTGATTTATTTTCAGTTTTGGCCAAAAGCTTAATAATAGCAAGAAAACTAGTTGCACTATTTAACTAGGGTTAGAAAAATTTGGAGAAGTTTATATCTACCCACTGACCTAGTTAAAAATGCTAAACCTCTCTGTCCATTACATTGAGATAATTTTTACCCCTTATTCTATAATATGCTTAAGTTTAAGAAAAATAGAAAAAAGTGATATAAATGATGAACCAGAAAGCACACCTATTTTTATTGAGATACTTAGTCAATGTAGTTCACTGGAAAAATGTATCATACCCTGTTGTAGTGTAAGATAAGCAAGATACCTTTTAAATGGAGAAAATAGGGATAACTTAGAAAAACCCTACAAAAATACCCCTAAGGTGAAACCTCCCCAAACCTTAGGACAACTAATGTGTTGATAATAAGAACTTAAGAAAAATCTGAAATCTGTTGTTTGATATTTTTCAAATAACAAGTTAGTTCTAATCACCCTTTTTGCACCAAAGTTTAGAAATTCACCATTAATTAACCACCATGTTGCTCTCTGTCATTTTTGGTACAAGAGCTTTTTATCACTACTAGAGGCCAGCAAAATTAACCATTAGGTCAGAAACCACTTTAATAAAGGACTTGTAGTGTAAAGTGGCCCATTTTGCATAACTATTGTTATTTTTGTTTAAAGCCTAGCTTTTGTACCTTAAGCCTCAAATTATTAAAACAAGCTAGAATAGCCAGTGACAACCCACTGTAATTTTTACAAAATTTTTGGAAATTTTTAAACCACTGTTACAGTTCAAAACCCCTACTAGAAACCCTAGATGGGAATTAAGAAAGGAAAATGGATGATGGAATTTAATGTCTTCCTAGGACCTTTATAATTGTCCACTAAAACCTATAAAGGCAATACAAATCCAATATGTTATCCTAAAAGAAAACCTAAACCTAAAAGGTAATAAGTCTATGTATACCACTAGAAGACCCTCGTAGCCAAGAAAACCATAAGTTAATTCTTGACTTAAATTCTGTAGCTTAATGTTCTTAAAACTTGCATAATCATGACATACATGTTCATTGCATTTCGATAGACTGTAATCTTGCTGACGGAGAGTACGTCCTCGTGCCGGAGCAAGGAGCTGCCCAGGAGGTTGCCCCCGACCCAGCACCAGAGCCTGCACCAGAGGACCTGCCTGCCACTGCTTTGGAAGGCAAGCCCCGGTTTTATGCATAACCTGTTATTTATGCTATTTTACTTCATTTAATGATTGTAGGATTGATTGTGCACTTAGGTGTAGGAATTGGTTGAAACCCTAGTTGCATGATCTCAGGAACCCTATTGAGATGAACACTAGTATGCTAGGTCGAGTAGCTGCTTTATTAATTAGGATCTCGGTAGAAGTCGAGTGATTTTTCTAGCACTCGCGCGAGATCAGGAATTGGCTGTATCCACTTCCCTATCATATTGATGTTGGTTTGTGGGCAACAATCCATGGGGATTGGTTGTCCACGAGATGAAAAGTTGATTAAGGATTAAGGTGTGGTACCGTGAGTCAAGCGTTTGAATGTACTAAACACATACCGAGAAATATGGTAAATCGGTAAGCCTAGTACCTGAGTGAACCTGCCCGCAGACATACCTCCTCACGCGACCTGAGACGTAGTCTCCCATTCCGGTTATGGTGGGTACAAGTGCGGCCACTGCACGACGGCCAGTCGGGGTCAGTGGTCAGTTTTGGATCCTTTGCTCATCACCATATTGCTCACACTGCTCGGCGCCATAGATCTTGGCGCCGAGCTGTGTGCCGTGCTAGACACAAGGCGTCGACGTGTCTCCGACGTGTATCCGAGCTCGGCGCCATAGATCTTGCTGCCGAGCTCGGAAGTAAAATATCTGCTGCTGTTCTCTCCTTTGTCTCCAACTCCCTGCTCATCGCTGGCCGCCGCGCCGTCCCGAGGCCACGGCGCTATCCCGCCGCGCTGGCCGCCGCGGTTTCCCAAGGCCCCGCCGCGCCGTCCAGTGCATCGCAGCCGCCGTCCTGCCCCAACGCCCGTCGTCCCGTCCGTCCCCACGCGTCTTGTTGTCGACATGTGAGTTATTAGCTAATTGGTATTTAGCGGTTAGTTTATAGTAGTGTTTAGTGGTGTATTGTCTTAGTGTTAATTAGTTTAGTACGTAGTATTATATTGTTTTAGTGTTTTTATATTTAGTTAGTAGTTTAGTATTAATTTACTACTTATTTATCACATGTTTTGTAGTATATAGTTAGGTAGATATTTAGTTGTTAGTATATTTACATGGAATTGGTATGTTAGCCATCGTGCTATTGCTTCTTTGCAGGTTATAGAAACCTCACCGTATAGGGGAGGTGCTGCCAATTTTTTTACTGACAATACTAATTTGTTTTGGTACATAGGTGTCGAACTCGACCTTCGTCACTGTTGGAGGCAGAGGGTCGAGGCCTTCCTTGGAAGACTGCTTCCTGATGACCTACGAGGTAGTCACACCACCGAAGTCCCACTCACCTGGCTTAGGCAGGCTTTTAGATTGTGTCCAGCTAGAGCAGACGATTGCCTACCATTGTCGTGCTTAGATGTTGCACCTGTTTGGATCAATTCTTTTTCCAGATGCGACAGGTGACAGTGCATCATGGATGTTTCTGCCCTACCAGACTGACTGGGACACGATAGGAGGATACAGCTAGGCTTCTGGAGTGTTGGCCTTCCTTTACAGGCAACTCTGCGAGGCCTGTCGTCGTTCGTCAAGGACCGCGAGCTTAGGAAGGAACATTTGCTCATTTGCAGAGTACTGGATCAAAAATAAATAAATACTAACCTCATCGTAATCTACCATATGTCCACAAAAATAGCCAACATCAAGCTCGGAAGGAACTAATCCATACTTTGCTTCAATACCACATTTGCAGAGTACTGGATCAAACTTCAACTATTCCGCCCACTCATTTTTTTCTTTTCCTTTGCCTCTGGCTCTGGCCAATGGGACATAGGACCATACAACCACTCTATGAAATGACACTTACGGCACTGGTATGGCTACAGGATAATAATTTAGTAAATTTGTTTAAAAAATAACAAAAGTTTGGAGATTAGTTATGGGCTCACATAATCAATGTTCGGACACACGAAGTGCTTCACAGTGTCCTCGTTGATGACAGCACGATCTTCACAATCGCATCGAGGCAGCGAGTCCATTCGTCTTTCTGTTGCTACCTCCTTCTCCACATCCGTTATTGGTGGAGGATTCGGGAGAGGAGGTACCCAACGTTTAAAACGCTCATGACTAGTCCTTCCACACAACCAATTAGCGAAAAGAAGATATCGAGGGTCAAATTTATCAGGACCGTCGATCCACTAGAAAAAGAAACACCTCAGGTGCTCCTACAAAAATGGAATGAAGCTTTATTACACATCTAGTAAACAATATTAACTCACAAGTCATAAGCTACGTACGTTGAAACCGCCACAAAGGTAGAAGCACCGAGCAGCCGTGTCTGGATGTTTGGATTGACATACCCAAGTCGGTCTGCCACAGTCACAGTTAGGCACAGGGAGTTTAGGAGGAACAGGAGCATCCTTACTAGATACATCTGGATATAACTTTCGAGGATGATCTCTCTTCTGCCACAACGCCTCCCGGTACATGTCTTTCATCTAAGAAACGATTATATATTAACACAATTACCTAATAGACTGTATAATCGGATTTCACAAACTATCAAATCAAATGTAGTCATAATATGAACTACACTATATATCGTAGGAGCAACAATGAAAACTAATAATCAAAAAATTGCAACCCAATATACATAACAAATGAGTGAGACACCATACCTTGGTCTACAAAGTATTCCAACTCGAATCTTTGAATGGAGCAAATTTGAAGAAGTTTTGAATGGAGAGGAAATGAGCTTCTCTCGGCCAGCAGCGTGGCCGTTTTATAGGTGTCTGTAGCTCAGCGCCAAGATCCGTGGTGCCGAGCTAGGAGGCCACGTCGGTGCCACGCCAGCCCTATGTGGCAGAACCTACCAAGTTATTGGGCCCACATGCACCTGCCCTTGTCTCAAAGAACTCAGACGACTATACATGTGCACCAGATAACTTAACAGGATCTGTCCGAGTGCCCCAAGGACCTCGAATAAACCACTTACAACCAGGACCATAGGATTAAGTAAACACAAATCACACACCAATAATTTGCAGCAGAACTCTTATTACCAAATTTTACAAGTTACATCAAGTTTACATTATACATGATCGGAGGGATTACAAAAGTGATTCAAAGTGATAACTTTGAACTGTTATAAATTATTTATAGTTTTGAAATATATGGTAGCTCAAGTGACCATCCTCAATAAGAAGTATAGAAGAAGTACTTAGACTTATAGAAGGCCGTGCCCACCGGCGCTTAACACCAATCACAATCAAAATGACTCGTAACCTGTAGCAACAATGGGATAAAACCATAAGTACGCAAGTACTCAGCAAGACTTACCCGACTAAAGAAAAGACTCTCAAGGGTATGCTGGCTTAAAGGGATTCAAGGTAAAGCTCATCAAGTTTCAAAGACTCTTTTTGCAGCAAAGCTTACTAGAAGTGGGTCCTTAAGCCAAAATTTTACATCACAAGTTAAGTACTTTTCCTAAATCTAGATTTGCCTAATCTAGAGCATTCACTTGTCCTACACTAGCTTTCTTTTAAGATCAACATTTTGTTTCGCTTGTTATCTACAATGAGGGTCAAAGATCCAGTCTTCATATCCGAGAAGTTCGGCGATCCGAATCGATTAATACCCAGCTGCGGATCTCCACCCCCAAACATATGCTTCCCTTAACTCTTTTGCGCATGTCTACCGTTCCCACAGATCCTCCACCACATGAACAGGTTCACGCCACCCGAGAGCACACCACCCCTTTTAGGCGGTCCTTCGCCAGGAGGGTACATGCCACTCTCACCATCTCTCCACTCCCATTGCGCGATTGTCTTTTCATGTATGGAATAGCCGGGTTCAGGCTTGCCCATGACGAGGTATGTGGCCAAATAAAAGGTCCTAGAATAGCAGGCCAACAATCGGTACAGTCCTTAATCGACTCAGACGGAGACACTACACCGAGACTCCTTTCTCGTGCAAGTCACTCGCCCGGTCTCAACTTTATTATTTAAACGCAAAGTTTGGTACCTGGCAGAGGTACATCTTTTTCGATGTTGAACCCATCAAGGCCCTGATGGATCCACCATCACAAGTTTTTCTTTGTAAAAACTCCCATCCAGTCTGAAGCAGCACTTTTGTTTTAAAACAAAACATTTTGTTTTTCTAAAGCAAGGCTAAGCATCATAAAATTCTTTTCAAAAAGGGTATCAAGGAAGGGTAATCAATTTTCCAAGGAAGGAAATGCATCAATTGTTTCGCACATAACTCCTATCACCTAATGCATCATATAAAGTGATAAAGATTTTAAAACAGCAAGGAGGTGGCAAATGCACCGGGGCTTGCCTGGAATAAACACTATGTTAGTGTTTGTTAGATGATGTCCGCTTAACGGCCATCTTTTGTCTTCGCACTTGTTCAGATTACCCATCTTCAGGTTCATCCATCAGCATCATCTTGTGGTCAATTCATCTTTGGTCCTCCGCATCACATGGTCCACTAGCGTACCTCATGAGATGCATAATGCACATGTATGAACATAAGAAGAATGGTGCGAGATAATATGATGCTATACAAAAAGAAATAAAACACTTAATGGCGAGGCATTACAACACTCATGAGTAAACGCTAGATGTCGATAAATGCCTAGGCACAATAATCTCGCTTCTCTAACATATCCGGATCTAAATCAAATATCATGAAATATTAAATTCTAAACAAGATCTATGCCTTTATTAGCTAGCGTACAACACCAAAAGATTAATTCGGCTCACCATTATCGAACACCCATGACTTAAGAAATAGAAATAATTTGACTAACTTTTTGAACAATGTTTCTATATTAACTTGAGAATTGCGACCCATGGACTTCCTAAAATTCCAAAACTAGAATACAGATTATTTATTTTATTACTTCCATTGAGAGATTTATTTCACGATGGCAAGGTATTTTTAATTAAGTGGATAATTGACAACTAACGGAACATGCCCCCAATTAAATCAAAATGGACTACAAGGGGATTTGAGTCTACGCAATACCAAAGCCGAGTGGAGATTCACCAAAATGGTGATGAATCTGACTTAGGCAATATCGCGAGCACCTAACGAGCGTTATACGGAACTTTATTATTCTACATGATCTAAATTCTTTCTTCATCCATTACTGCGACTCACACGCATAACCATAGACACAATTATAGCACACTAAGAAACACACAATTACCTCGGTTATGCCTTGGTGTGGAGGTAAACAAGACGTCGTGGCACACAAAATAAGCTCAGGGCGACATCGGAAGCACCGGGCTGCTGTTGCAAGTCGAGGTGAGATTTGAGACGAAGTCGATGTTGGCGGGGTCTACAGAGATGTGTGCAAGGGGAGGTGAGCTCATGGTGTCGAGAGCAGACAGCTGAGTAGAGCTTAATGATCGATGACACGTCATCTCCATGAACATGAGGGTGAGGCGAGCGGCTCCGGTAACGCACACAAGCTAGGTGCGAAGAACAGGAAAGAGTGCTACGTCAGCTTGAAAGAGAGACGAGCAGGGGCGAGCGACCTAGCACGTCGTCGAGGTCATATGACAGCGGCACACTGAACGCCGGTACGGCGTTACGGCTAACTCCACAACATCGGTGGTGAAGGCCTGAGCACAAGCAGGCTAGGCGCAATGAACACACGCGAAGGAAGGGTGCGGGTCCGGCGCGCGGCCTGCTGCTCGGCATCTAGAGCTAAGGGGCGTGCGACATAGGGAGCTAGACGCAGAGAGCGCATCCGGCGCGTGAGGACGGCAGCCTGCTGTGTTGACCGTGGAGCTCGGTGGCCATGGCGAGTTGAGCAACCGCGGCACTAGGGCTAGGCGCGGGAGTTCGACGCGTCGTGGCGAGTAGAGGGGCACGGCCGCGCACAGGGAGCACGACACAGCTGAGCGCAGCGCATGCAGGGAGGAGCACCATGGGAGCAGGCGTGCCATGGGGAGCTCGACAAACTTGAAGCCGCGCGCCGGCTAGGAAGATGCGCTGCTCACGCGGCCAGGGAGTTCGATGGCGGCGCGAGCAGGAAATGGGAGGAGCGGCCGAGCGAAGTCCGGGCGAGGTTGACGGCTCGACGGGGTGGCCGGGCAGAGGGAGCAGCTGCGCGTGCGCAGAAAGCTTGACCAGGCACGGCTGCCAGGCTCGGCCATGGACGCGGCGAGCCAGAGTCGGGTGCGCAGGGGAGGCGCAGTCTGAGTGCCGGCCATGGAGGGAGCTCCGGCGCGGCAGGGAAGGAGCTCAGATTGGGGGAGGGGCTCGGCCGGTTTGGAGGAACAGGGGGCACGACGGCCATGGAAACCGAGCGCGCGTGGTACAGGGAGAGGGGTAGCCATGGAAGGGGAGATGCAGAGGAGGCGCGCGCCAACAGAGCTGGGCGGGATCCGGTGGAGTCTGAGTACGACCAGGGGTGTTTGGGGGAAAAAACAATGGCGAGCTCACTGTGAAGGCCGAGCAGATCTAGGGCGCTGGAGTGGAGGTCGACAATGGGGAGCAGGGAAGTGCCGTGAGGGAGGCAAGCCACAGGAGAGGAGCTCAGCAGAGAGATGGGCGCAGAGAATTAGGAAGAAGCGTGCGGCGAGGAGGCAACCTGGAGGCTGAGCCGCAGCAGGGAGGTAGCTCCATGCCAGGGCACGACGGCTGGCGCAGGAGCAGAGGCGTGGTGCTGGAGGGAGAGCAGGGCGTGGCAGGAAGCTTCGGAGAGATATGGCAACATCGAGGAAGAAGATGAAGACCACGCGAGCGGAAGAAATATCGCGGCTGGACAGCGGCGTGTAGAAGATAAAGCAGCGGCTGAAAATATCCAGGAGAAGGGGATAGAGATGGCGGCCGGAAAAATCAAAGAAGAGAGAGAATAGCAGAAGAGAGAGGATATTTCTATTTCTATTTTTGTTATTTTCTCTCTCGCGCAAAAACGTCGGCCAAAATACTACGGTTCCAAAATTAAGATTTTGAAGAGCCAAATTAGATCAGGCTACAATATTTAGACAATATTTAAGACAATACTGGATTAGTTGAAATTGGATAAAAATTTATCCGATAACTAAACATAGTTGATTTTATTATCTTACAGAGTATGCTGAAGAATAAATGGAATTATAACCTCGCGCACGATTTTTCTCGGACATTGCGCGAATTCTCGGTTGACGAGTGGGGACACAATTATTTGCACCAAAAACCATAGCTGTCGAGTTCTGATTAATTTGTTCGGGATAAAATCATCAAAGTGGGCCGGGCTTCCGAATTCATATTCGCGCGAGCGATGAATTTTAAATAATCACCGGACGCACCGATTTTTGGAACAACTATGTTCCGAACATCACGAAAATTTAGGAAGAGCCCGGATAGATAAAAATAAAAACGATGTCGAACTCGCGATAGACGAAACAAATGCGATATTAAAATCGTGATAGGCGAAGATGATTAGAATTTAGTATCTGTTTTACCCACTGATATTATGTGATTAAATCCATACTCGTTGTCGAGCAGAATATAAACACCTGGGGTGTTACAACCCTCCCCCCTTAAAAGAATCTCGTCCCGAGATTCGGAGCGAAGACTTTTAAGAGTAGAGAAGCATGTAACCCTGTCCATATCAGCGATAATCATAAGACAACTCCAAGCAAAGATGAGTGTCTCAGGATGTTGTTTCTCCAGTGGACATAGCATGTATCGCCTTAAGCTAATTTAGAGATGTCCATTAATAGAGACAATGTCTGCCAGAAGAACACATAAGGTTCCATGTGTGTAGTTTGCTTTTTCTGATGACACTGTACTATCTGAGTCTGTTGGGCGAGTGGTAGATATGCGACTTTACCCAAACAGAACCAGATGCAACCTCTTGGGTAAAGCACACAGAAAGAGGTTTACCAACAAGTGGTCACTTGAGAAATTCAAGTTCCAGGAAGATAAATAAAATTCGAGGAACGCATTAGTGAAGATGATCAACAAAGGTTGACTTCACAATCAATCCACTTTATTAAGCACTAGACATGGCTCAACTTGATCACACATGCTGGAAAAGCACACACGAGGTGATCAAGGCATGACTAGAGCGATGATTAGGTGGTTACTGACCGACTTAATTTGATCTTTGTAAGTACTTTCTTAGGATCGGTTGAACCAATGTGAGTTTAGATAACTCGACAAAACGATCTCTAGACTCAACCTTTGTTCACAAAGCAATTACAAGTTAGTAAAAACCAACTTGTTGAACTATTTTTTTGACATTGAGTAGGTCCTTTTATTATCCATCGGTAATCCAAGGGTCGAGAGTTCACTTTTGTTATAGGAGATCATACACTTAACTAGAAATCCATTTGGTCATGTTGTTCATCCATTTATTTATGCGAGATGAACGGATTTGGTTAAGGAATACATGGATTAAATAAGGGGGCAAATGAACAGACTCCTGCACCTCAACAGCAGGGAAGATCTCCATTTTGAGAGCTAATCAGCTGTTTTCCAACACTAAAAAGCTCCAAGGCTTCACCTTAACACAAAGGATGCAAAGGGAACTTATATAAGTAAAATCAAAAGAAAAGAGACCACACATGAGAGTGGTATTCCCGTTTGATCCCACAAAGATGACAGATGTTGCTTGATCATTTGACAAACAATATAGAAATTGTTTCAAGGGAGGAGTCCACGGAAGATCACACAAATGGATTGAACAAGGATGTCAGTATACAACAGATACTCCACCTGTAAGAATAATTACAAGTAGAGAGACTAATAAACCATGGCCATAACCTAAATTGGTTGGTGAAGGGAGTATGATGGGAGACTGTTAATTTAGCCCCAAGCATATTTCTATGCCTGTCGCAGAGATCACAATGTCAAGGATTAGTATCTGATTAGATACAGAGGGATAAACAATCAGAAGATTAAGTTGGTATGCCTTCGATAGATATGAGGAAACCAAAGGCATCATATTCAAGAAATTGATCGGGCATGTCTTCTCAAGGTTGAGTTGATAAAGCGACAATGTAATCCTCTAGGAGAGGCAAAGTGGAATAGAAACATCAGCTGGCACCAATCGAGCAAAGGCATAACTTAGGATGGGAATATAATAACCAAAACATCATGGATTACATAGCAAGAGCACAGACTCGAGATCCTAGCTTTAAGTCCATGCACATCTTGCGTTGGATAAAGAAATTATCCAAACACCCGTTTGCATGAGTTTAGTCATGGAGGGATAACGGAAAATTCAAATTGGGGTCTTGGTTCACTAAATAAAAACATCGCCTAGTTTGGGTTTAAGCAAACAAGTCACAAATATTCTATCGGCACATCATTACAAGAGCAAACACCATTTGCACTAATGGTCAAATTAAAACAACCTGAAAGCTATCTAAACATGTAGCTTTAAGACACCATATTATTTACAATCACTGGTTATGGGAATCAAGATGACAGAAGCATTTTGGATGTATAGGTGACAAACACAATGCAACAAATCAGTATGCATGCTCGTCCTATTCGTCCTCACGAGTTTTGCCAATCTAATGTGGCAATAGCGTTCTATCTCGGTGGCATACTTACGATTCTCTCGATAATTTGCTAGTCGTCAGCTACACATACGTTTTCGAGGTTACTGTACCTACAGAAAAATCCATCACAGCCCATTTCCCATGATGCAAGATCCACACATGACAATTTATCACAGTTTATACTCCATATATTGCTATATGGAGGCCAGCTCATCATTAAGCGCTGAGCCACACATAGGCGTCGTTGCCACACTTTAACCATAGGGCAACTCATTATGGTAACTCACCTTCTTACCTTAGCGTAGGTGTGTCGTTACAAGTACATTACACTTTTTAGTATTCCCCTGTCTGTATACCCATACACATCCATGGGGTACTGAATTCCTAGAAAAATAATTACTCCACATCGCAGCCTTCATATATACATATGTGTAACATGTATATAATCAAGCGCTTTTTATACTCTCCCCTAGATTGACGTTTGTTCGGTCATGCTCTCACATCTCACCTTACCTGAGCGTCGATCCATTCAAGACTGAATGGTCCTCAAAAATAATAATACACATGTATGCAATACCCACCCGATTGTGGGTTAATAGTTTTTAAATAAGCCACCTGATAGTCCTTAACTTAGGGCTTAATAGAGGATGTCGCTAGCATAATAGTTTTTCAAAACTGTTTTTCAAAGCCAAACAATGTGTTTAGTTGCAAATAGGTTTTCTAAGACCAAAACTTTTGTTTTGAAAATACGTATGTGACTGTATATACTTAATCCTGCTCCGATATCAGCTGTGGCAGAACCTCCCAAGTTATTGAGCCCACATGCACATGTCCTTGTCTCAAAGACCTCAGACGACTATGCATGTGCACCAGATAACTTAACAGGATTTGTCCGAGTGCCCCAAGGACCTCGGATAAACCACTTACAACCAGGACCGCAGGATTAAGTAAACACAAATCACACACCAACAATTTGCAGCAGAACTCTTATTACCAAATTTTACAAGTTACATCAAGTTTACATTATACATGATCGGAGTGATTACAAAAGTGATTCAAAGTGATAACTTTGAACTATTATAAATTATTTATAGTTTTAAAATATATGCTAGCTCAAGTGACCATCCTCAATAAGAAGTATAGAAGAAGTACTTAGACTTATAGAAGGCCGTGCCCACCGGTGCTTAACACCAATCACAATCAAAATGACTCGTAACCTGCAGCAACAATGGGATAAAACCCTAAGTATGCAAGTACTCAGCAAGACTTACCCGACTAAAGAAAAGACTCTCAAGGGTATGCTGGCTTAAAGGGATTCAAGGTAAAGCTCATCAAGTTTCAAAGACTCTTTTTGCAGCAAAGCTTACTAGAAGCGGGTCCTTAAGCCAAAATTTTACATCACAAGTTAAGTACTTTTCCTGAATCTAGATTTGCCTAATCTAGGGCATTCACTTGTCCTACACTAGCTTTCTTTTAAGATCAAAATTTTGTTTCGCTTGTTATCTACGATGAGGGTCGAAGATCCAGTCTTCATATCCGAGAAGTTCGGCGATCCGAATCGATTAATACCCAGTTGGTGATCTCCAACCACACGGCATATGCTTCCCTTAACTCTTTTGCACATGTCTACCGTTCCCACGGATCCTTCACCACATGAACAGGTCCGCGCCACCCGAGGGTACGTGCCACTCTCGCCATCTCTCCACTCCTAGTGCACGATTGTCTTTTCATGTATGGAATAGCCGGGTTTAGGCTTGCCCATAACGAGGTATGTGGCCAGATAAAAGGTCCTAGATCAGCAGGCCAACAATCGGTACGGTCCTTAATCGACTCAGATGGAGACACTACACCGAGACTCCTTTCTCGTGCAAGTCACCCGCCCGGTCTCAACTTTATTATTTAAACCCAAAGTTTGGTACCTGGCAGAGATACATCTTTTCCGATGTTGAACCCATCAAGGCCCTGATGGATCCACCATCATAAGTTTTTCTTTGTAAAAATTCCCATCCAGGCTGAAGCATCACTTTTGTTTGAAAACAAAACATTTTGTTTTTCTAAAGCAAAGCTAAGCATCATAAAATTCTTTTCAAAAAGGGTATCAAGGAAGGTAATCAATTTTCCAAGGAAGGAAATGCATCAATTGTTTCGCACACAACTCCTATCACCTAATGCATCATATAAGGTGATAAAGATTTTAAAACAGCAAGGAGGTGGCAAATGCACCGGGGCTTGTCTGCAATAAACACTATGTTAGTGTTTGTTAGATGACGTCCGCTTGACGACCATCTTTTGTCTTCGCACTTGTTCATATTACCCATCTTTAGGTTCGTCCATCAGCATCATCTTGTGGTCGATTCATCTTTGGTCCTCCGCATCACATGGTCCACTAGCGTACCTCATGAGATGCATAACGCACATGTATGAACATAAGAAGAATGGTGCGAGATAATATGATGCTATACAAAAAGAAATAAAACACTTAATGGCGAGGCATTACAACACTCATGAGTAAACGCTAGATGTCGATAAATGCCTAGGCACAATAATCTCGCTTCTCTAACATATCCGGATCTAAATCAAATATCATGAAATATTAAATTCTAAACAAGATCTATCCCTTTATTAGCTAGCGTACAACACCAAAAGATTAATTCGGCTCACCATTATCGAACACCCATGACTTAAAAAAATAGAAATAATCTGACTAACTTTTTGAACAATGTTTCTATATTAACTTGAGAATTGCGGCCCATGGACTTCCTAAAATTCCAAAACTAGAATACAGATTATTTATTTTATTACTTCCATTGAGTGATTTATTTCACGATGGCAAGGTATTTTTAATTAAGTGGATAATTGACAACTAACCGAACATGCCCCAATTAAATCAAAATGGACTGCAAGGGGATTTGAGTCTACGCAATACCAAAGCCGAGTGGAGATTCACCAAAATGGTGACGAATCTGACTTAGGCAATATCACGAGCACCTGACGAGCGTTGTACGGAACTTTATTATTCTACATCATCTAAATTATTTCTTCATCCATTACTGTGACTCACACGCATAACCATAGACACAATTATAGCACACTAAGAAACAAACAATTACCTTGGCGATGCCTTGGTGTGGAGGTAAACAAGACATCGTGGCACACGGAATAAGCTCAGGGCGACATCGGAAGCACTGGGCTGCTGTTGCAAGTCGAGGTGAGATTTGAGACGAAGTCGATGTTGGAGGGGTCTGCAGAGATGTTTCAAGGAGAGGTGAGCTTGCGGTGTCGAGAGCAGACAGCTGAGCAGAGCTTAACGATCGATGACACGTCATCTCCATGGACACGAGGGTGAGGCGAGCGGCTCTGGTAACGCACACAAGCTAGGTGCGAAGAATAGGAAAGAGCGCTACGTCAGCTTGAAAGAGAGACAAGCGGGGGCGAGCGACCTAGCATGTCGTCGAGGTCATAGGACAGCGGCACACTGAACACCGGTACGGCGTTACGACAAACTCCACAACACCGGTGGTGAAGGCCTGAGCACAAGCAGGCTAGGCGCGATGAACACACGCGAAGGAAGGGTGCGGGTCCGGCGCGCGGCATTTAGAGCTAAGGGGCGTGCGGCTTAGGGAGCTGGACGCAGAGAGCGCATCCGGCGTGTGAGGACGGCAGCCTGCCTCGTTGACCGTGGAGCTCGGCGGCCATGGCGAGTTGAGCAACCACGACACTGGGGCTTGGCGCGGGAGTTCAATGCGCCGTGGCGAGCAGAGGTTCACGGCCGCGCACAGGGAGCACCGCACGGCTGAGCGCAGCGCACGCAGGGAGGAGCGCCATGGGAGCAGGCGTGCCATGGGGACCTCGGTGAACTTGAAGCCGCGCGCCGGCCAGGAAGATGCGCTGCTCACGCGGCCAGGGAGTTCGACGGTGGCGCGAGCAGGAAACAGGAGGAGCGGCCGAGCGAAGTCCGGGCGAGGTTGACGGCTCGACCGAGCGGTCGGGCAGAGGGAGCAGCTGCGCCTGCGCAGAAAGCTCGACCGGGCGTGGCTGCCAGGCTCGGCCATGGATGCGGCGAGCCAGAGTTGGGCGCGCAGGGGAGGCAGAGTCGGAGCGCCGGCCATGGAGGGAGCTCCGGCGCAGCAGGGAAGGAGCTCAGATTGGGGGAGGGGCCGGCCGATTTGGAGAAACAGGGGGCACGATGGCCATGGGAACCGAGCGCGCGTGGTACAGGGAGAGGGGCAGCCATGGAAGGGGAGATGCAAAGGAGGCGCGCGCCAACAGAGTTGGGCGGGATCCAGTGGAGTCCGAGTACGACTAGAGGTGTTTGGGGAAAAACGACGGTGAGCTCACTGTGAAGGCCGAGCAGATCCAAGGGCGCTAGAGTGGAAGTCGGCAATGGGGAGCAGGGAGGTGTCGTGAGGGAGGCAAGCCACAGGAGAGGAGCTTGGCAGAGAGATGGGCGTAGGGAATAATGAAGAAGCACGCAGCGAGGAGGCAACCTGGAGGCTGAGCCACAGCAGGGAGGTAGCTCCACGCCAGGGCGCGACGGCTGGCGCAGGAGCAGAGGCGCGGTGCTGGAGGGAGAGCAGGGCGCGGCAGGAAGCTCCAGAGAGAGAGGGCAACATCGAGGAAGAAGATGAAGACCACGCGAGTGGAAGAAATATCACGGCTGGACAGCGACGCGTAGAAGATAAAGCGGCGGCTGAAAATATCCGGGAGAAGGGGATAGAGATGGCGGCCGGAAAAATCAGTGAAGAGAGATAACAGCAGAAGAGAGAGGATATTTCTATTTCTATTTTTGTTATTTTCTCTCTCGCGCAAAAACGCCGGCCAAAATACCACGGTTCCAAAATTAAGATCTTGAAGAGCCAAATTAGATCAGGCTACAATATTTAGACAATATTTAAGACAATACTGGTTTAGTTGAAATCGGATAAAAATTCATCCGATAACTAAACACAGTTGATTTTATTATCTTACAGAGTATGCTGAAGAATAAATGAGATTATAACCTCGCGCACGATTTTTCTCGGACAATGCGTAATTTCTCGGTTGACGAGTGGGGACACAATTATTTGCATCGAAAACCTTAGCTGTCGGGTTCTGATTAATTTGTTCGGGATAAAATCATCAAAGTGGGTCAGGCTTCCGAATTCGTATTTGCGCGAGCGATGAATTTTAAATAATCACCGTACGCACCAATTTTCGGAACAACTATGTTCCGAACATCACGAAAATTTAGGAAGAGCCCGGATAGATAAAAATAAAAACGATGTCGAACTCGCGATAGACGAAACTAATGCGATATTAAAATCGCGATAGGCAAGATGATTAGAATTTAGTATCTGTTTTACCCACTGATATTACGTGCTTAAATTCATACTCGTTGTCGAGCAGAATATAACACCTGGGGTGTTACACCCTATACGGCAGGAGCTGCTACCGCCACGTCACATCTCGGCACCATAGCCTATGGTGCCGAGTTGTATTGACTTGGCGTTATAGGCTGTGGCGTCGAGCTTCGAGTCCAAACGTGGAAATAAGTCGTTCAGAAGTCTAAATGTAATTTTTTTTTGTCAAAAAAAGTTAAAAAACAAAAAATTCAGGGACTTCGGCCAGTAGAGGGCTTCAGCCACTAGATCATGGGCGTGCGTGTGTATTGTTTTTTATTTTGTTTTTTCACTTTTCAAATTTCCTAATCGTTTTCTTTTTTTCTTTCTTAATAGAAAAATGTTAATATATATAAATATTTCCAAATACTATAATAACTTTAAAAGTTAGTATAAAAATAACAGATTTTAAAGAATAAATCAAGTTAGTCAAAGTCTATTATTTAAATTGATTGACTCAACGAAAAGAAAATCGATTAAATAAAATTTTCACAAATACAAAAAATATTAACCTATCAAAATGTATATTCAAAAACAATATTTTAACAACTCATTTTTAATTTCTAAAATAAAATTTTTACACCAAATTGAATCCAAAAATTAGATACATCAAACAAAACTTATGCCTCGACATGAATGCATCAAACATTTGGTAATATTTTATTTATTCAAAAATTGTTTAATTTGTTTCTATTACCAATTTTATTAATTGAAAACATAAGTATTTCTCTTATCTATTATTAATTAATAATTCAAACTAAGTTGTTTTCATTTGATGGATTTAGGGTGTTACAGTGTTACATTCCACTCATATCCTTTTCATGCTCGAAATTCAGTTTGGACTTCGTTTCTATCTTATTAGGACTTTTGTTGTCATTGATATCAAAAGGGGGAGATTCAACACATCAAAACAACTTGGGGAGTGAGATGAACCGCCTGGCGGTGCTATCTACGGAAGAACGGATAGTCTACAGCTCAGAGCTAGGCGGTCCGCAACCTCGCTGCAGGAGCGGCTCCTCTCTGCGTCGCACTGGACGGTCCACACACTGTGGTTGGATGGTCCGTGATGATGCAGAGACTTCTTCCTCCTCGGAAAACCCCTAAAATTTGTCCCACGAGAGGGACCCTGTTAGGGAGAAAGAGTTCCAAGGCGTGCCCCAGGATCGTCAGACCACCCGGCACGTCCCTAGACAACGTAGAGTCGAAGAGGAATAAATATTCAAGGTTGGGGGAAACCTAAATTGGATGTAAATTACTTCTACTCCTAGTGCGATGAAGAACGAAGCAACTAAAGTAGATTGTATTGATATATTCGATTGTGTTGTTCCAATCAGACGTACCCCTTCATATATATATATATATATATATATATATATATATATATATATATATATATATATATATATATATATATATTGTCGGCGTTTCGACCCTGGGGGGTCCTTGGACCGACGAGTAAATTGTCGCCGCGTGCCCCAGCCCAGATGGGTCGGCGCGAGACGGAGCGCGAAGGGGGAAGAAGCCGGAGGGAGACAGGCGTAAAAGGGGAAACCCGCGGCCTTCGTGTTTGTCCCGCGCCCAGGTCGGGTGCACTTGCAGTAGGGGGTTAGAAGCGTCCACGCGGGAGGGAGCGAGAGGCTTACGCGAGCGCCGTCCCGTCCTTCCCCGCGCGGCCAACCCTCTATAAGAGGGCCCTGGACCTTCCTTTTATAGGCGTAAGGAGAGGATCCAGGTATACAATGGGGGGTGTAGCAGTGTGCTAACGTGTCTAGCGGAGAAGAGCTAGTGCCCTAAGTACATGCCGTCGTGGCAGCCGGAGAGGTTTTGGCACCCGGTTCGTGTGGTGTCGTGGCCGTCGGAGGAGCGCTGGAGCCTGGCGGAAGGACAACTGTTGGGGCTGTCGAGTCCTTGCTGACGTCTCCTTGCTTCCGTAAGGGGGCTGAGAGCTGTCGTCGTCATGGAGCATGAGGGGCGCCATCATTACTTGTTTATCGGGGCGAGCCAGATGGGACGCCGGTCTTGTTCCCCGTAGCCTGAGTTAGCTTGGGGTAGGGTAATGATGGCGCCTCCTGTGACGTGGTCGGTCCGAGCCCTGGGTTGGGCGAGGCAGAGGCTCCTCCGAGGTCGAGGTCGAGTCTGTCTTCCGAGGCCGAGGTCGAGTCCGAGCCCCTGGGTCAGGAGAGGTGGAGACCGTCGGTTGAGGCCAGGGCTGAGTCCGAGCCCTGGGGTCGGGCGATGCGGAGTTCGTCGTCTTCCGGGGCTGAGCTCGAGTCCGAGCCCTGGGGTCGGGCGAAGCGGAGTTCGTCGTCTTCTGGGGCTGAGCCCGAGTCCGAGCCCTGGGGTCGGGCGAAGCGGAGTTCTTCGTCTTCCGGGGCTAAGCCCGAGTCCGAGCCCTGGGGTCGGGCGAAGCGGAGTTCGTTGTCTTCCGGGGCTGAGCCCGAGTCCGAGCCCTGGGGTCGGGTGAAGCGGAGTTCGTCGTCTTCTGGGGCTGAGCCCGAGTCCGAGCCCTGGGGTCGGGCGAAGCTGAGTTTCCTATGGCGCCTGAGGCCGGACTTGGCTGCTGTCAGCCTCACTCTGCCGAGTGGCACAGCAGTCGGAGCGACGCAGGCGGCGCTGTCCTCTTGTCAGGCCGGTCAGTGGAGCGGCGAAGTGACTGCGGTCACTTTGGCTCTGTCGACTAAAGGGCGCGCGTCAGGATAAGGTGTCAGGCCACCTTTGCATTAAATGCTCCTGCGATACGGTCGGTTGGCGTGGCGGCTTGGCCAAGGTTGCTTCTTGGTGAAGTCTGGGCCTCGGGCGAGCCGAAGGTGTGTCCGTTGCTGGAGGGGGTCCTCGGGCGAGACGTAAATCCTCCGGGGTTGGCTGCCCTTGCCCGAGGCTGGGCTCGGGCGAGGCGAGATCGTGTCCCTTGAGTGGACCGATCCTTGACTTAATCGCACCCATCAGGCCTTTGCAGCTTTGTGCTGATGGCGGTTACCAGCTGAGATTAGGAGTCTTGAGGGTACCCCTAATTATGGTCCCCGACAGTAGCCCCCGAGCCTCGAAGGGAGTGTTAATACTCGCTTGGAGGCTTTTGTCGCACTTTTTTTGCAAGGGGACCAGCCTTTCTCGGTTGCATTTTGTTCCGGTGGGTGCGCGCGAGCGCACCCGCCGGGTGTAGCCCCTGAGGCCTCGGAGGAGTGGTTTGACTCCTTCGAGGTCTTAATGCGTTTCGCAATGCTTCGGCCGGTCTGGTTGTTCCCTCATGTGAGCTGGCCATAGCCCGGGTGCACGGTCGGGTCCCAAGTTCTCGGGCTGGTATGTTGACGCTGTCAACGGTTTGGCAGGAGCCGGGTTTGCGAGAGCAGCCCCCGAGCCTCCGCACAGGGCGAGAGGACGGTCAAGGACAGACTCGACTTTTTTACATACGCCCCTGCGTCGCCTTTCCGCAAGGAGGAGGGGGGAAAAAGCGCCATGTTGCCCTTGGAGGGCGCCGAACATGGTGTCTCCGGTTAGCTGCTAACGGGTAATCTGAGTGGATGCCCGTGCCCCATTTGTTAGGGGTCGGCTAGAGGCCCGGAGGCGCGCTCCAAAAGTACCTGCGGGTGATCTGCCGGACCCGGTCCCCTTTTGACGGGGTCTGAGGGCTCGATGCCTCCCTCTGATGGGATTCCGTTACAAGATCATTCCCGCTGGTCTCGGAAATGTCCTAGGGTACCTCAGGAGCATAGCCCGAGCCTTGGTTATGTATCGAACGCACCCAGGGTCATCCCTCGCTCTGCGTCTGAGGCGGCTGTGAACCCTTCGAGGGCCAGCCTACGAACCCCTGATCAGTAGTGGGCGCGGAGCCCGAGTGGCCTAAGGCGGTCGTTGAACCCTTCCGAGGGGCCGGCCTTTGAACCTTTGACCAGTAGTGGGCGCGGAGCCCGAGCACTCTAAGGCGGCTGTTGAACCCCTCCGAGGGGCCAGCCTTCGAACCTCTGATCAGTAGGGGGGCTCGGGGCCCGTTTCCTTCGCGGGGAAGGATCCCTTTCGGGGTATCCCCTTTCCCGGTCCCTGTTGTAAGAGAGAGAAAGAGGAACAGGAAAAGGATACGAAATCAAATGACGTGGCATACCTTTTTGGGCGCAGTCATTATGGCGAAGGCGAAGCGTCGCCCGCTTCTCCTGCCAAAGGTGCCGCCTGTCCCGCGGCGGAGTTAATGCGGCGGGACGAGTGGTTCGTGGGGCAGCCGTTGCGCGTGCACGAGCCGTTCGAGGAACGGGACACGGGCGCGCCGTCTTCATGCCGTGGGAGAGGGCTCTCCCGCTGTCCCAGGAGGGGACGTGAGCTTGGCTGATGACTTGACCGCTGCTTTCGCTCGCCTGCCACCGCCATTACTACCGGCCCATTTCTGGCCGCATCGACCGTCGTGCCTTCTCCTGCAGCTGACTGGCCCGCGACCGATGTGCCTGGTTGGCACTGTTGGGTCATGCGCAGGGTTGCCTCGAGTCACGGTACTGGTTCCGCAGTCGAGGAGGCGCAGTAGTGGCGCGAGTGGCGGTGCGGTTTCTTGCACGTAGCGACCGGCGCGCCGGTTGCATGGCATGTGGGCCTGAACATGTATGTATTTTCGGCACGGAGCCGTGTTTTTTCTTCATTTCGAGCACTAAGACTCGCCTATCGGCTATCTGAACCACTTCACCAGGCGTGAGTTGCCTTGTGCGAAGGTGACGAGTGAGGTATCCGTATCCCGGACGCGTAGGAGTCCCTCGGCTCGGTTGGCCTTGCTGTCCAAGGCTTCTCTTGCTTAGTTAAAGGAACCCTCGGCCGCTCTTCGATGAGCCGAAGCCGGAGGTAGCGATGTTAGCATAGACAGAGGCGGAGTTGACTCGAAAAGAAGACTTCGTCGGCCGAAGCCTGACCGGGCCGTCTGCTGGTGGGACCGGCGCCGGAGTCGAGTTGCCGAGGTCATGGGCCGGGCTGATGTCCTCGAGGGACAGCCGGCTGAGGCTTCGGGGTGACCGGCCGAGCCGTCTGCTCGAGCCGGACTCCTGGAAGAGACCCTGGCGGCGATGGCCCGGGCGTGGTGCTGATGTCGTCCTTCGAAGTGGAGATCCTCCGACTGCGTCGCCGTCCGAGGCTAGGTCGGACCTCGCCGAAGGTGTAGTTGACGCCGAGGGTGCTGCTGCTCCCTTCAACCGTCAAGGTCCGAGCCTGCAGGATCGGGTTATCTTGTAGTGTGCGTATGTTTTCTGCGGCCGCCGAGGCCCAAACATACTGTCGTCGTGTTGTAAGGCTGCGTTTCTTTTCCTCTTGCTTCTAGTATCTGGACTTTTCTGTCGGTAACAGAGTTGTTCGTCCAAGCGAGAGTTACTTTTCATGGAAGGTGATGAGTGAGGTATCCGTATCCCGGAGGCGTAGGAATCCCTCGGCTCGGTCGGCCTTGCCGCTTACGTGTACTCTTACTCGTCCGCCGGATTCTGCTATCGATGTAGTCGAGAAGGCCCAAAAAATCGTTTCGGCAGAAGGGTCTTCGAGCGTTGGGACTTGTTCGATGAGCGGAATCGCTTATCCGAGCGTGAGTTACTTATCGCAGAAGGTGATGAGTGAGGTATCCGTATCCCGGAGGCGTAGGAGTCCCTCGGCTCGGTCAGCCTTGGCTGCTTATGTGTACTTCATCGTTTTCAGGATCCACTTTCGAAGTAGTCGAAAAGCACGAGAGATATTCTGGCTGAAAAGATCTTTTTCCGAGGAAAAATTTTGACGCAGAGGGGTTCCCCCTTCTAGCCCCCGAGGGAGGGTCGGGCTTTGCCGAGGCAAGGCCGACCCTTCCTTGATGATTAGACTTCGTGTGTGAACGAGGTGTATGAACGACTTGAAAGCATCTTAAGGGTAGAAGCAACGTAGCTGTCGGATGTTCCAAGCGTTGCTGTAGACCTCGCCCTGACTGTTGGCCAGCTTGTACGTCCCGGGCTTCAGAACTTTGGCGATGACGAACGACCCTTCCCAGGGAGGCGTGAGCTTGTGCCGCCCTCGAGTGTCTTGTCGCAGCCGAAGCACCAGGTCGCCCACCTGGAGGTCTCGGGACCGAACCCCTCGGGCGTGGTAGCGTCGCAGGGACTGCTGATACCACGCCGAGTGTAGCAAGGCCATGTCCCGAGCCTCCTCCAGCTGGTCCAGTGAGTCTTCTCGGTTAGCTCGGTTGCTTTGATCGTCATAGGCCCTCGCCCTCGGGGAACCGTATTCTAAGTCTATGGGCAAGATGGCCTCGGCCCCATAGACTAGAAAGAACGGTGTGAAGCCCGTGGCTCGGCTCGGCGTTGTCCTCAGACTCCAGACCACCGAGGGGAGCTCCTTCATCCATCGCTTGCCAAACTTGTTGAGGTCATTGTAGATCCGCGGCTTGAGTCCTTGCAGGATCATGCCGTTGGCACGCTCTACTTGTCCATTCGTCATGGGGTGAGCCACGGCGGCCCAGTCCACCCGGATGTGGTGATCCTTGCAGAAGTCCAGGAACTTTCTGCCGGTGAACTGGGTGCCGTTGTCGGTGATGATGGAGTTCGGGACCCCAAAGCGATGGATGATGTTGGTGAAGAACGCCACCGCCTGTTCGGACCTGATGCTGTTTAGGGGCCGGACCTCGATCCACATGGAGAATTTGTCGATGGCGACCAGCAGGTGCGTGTAGCCCACGGGTGCCTTCTGCAAGGGGCCGACGAGGTCCAGACCCCACACAGCAAACAGCCAAGTGATGGGTATGGTCTGCAGAGCCTGAGCGGCCAGGTGGGTCTGCCTTGCGTAGAATTGACACCCTTTGTAGGTGCGGACAATTCTAGTGGCATCGGCCACCGCGGTCGGCCAGTTGAAGCCTTGTCGGAAGGCGTTTCCAACAAGGGCTCGAGGCGCTGCGTGATGACAGCAAGCCCCCGAGTGTATTTCTTGTAAGAGCTCCTGGCCTTCGGCGATGGATATGCATCGCTGGAGGATGCCTGAGGGGCTGCGGTGGTAGAGCTCCTTCCCGTCCCCCAGCAAGACGAACGACTTGGTGCGCCGCGCCAACCGCCGAGCTTCAGCTCGGTCGAGGGGTAGCTCTCCTCGGTGGAGATATTGCAGGTACAGGGTCTGCTAGTTTCGATTAGGCGTGACCCCGCTTCGCTCCTCCTCGACGCGCAGTGCCTCATCTTCGGGGGCCGAGGTTGCCTCGGGCTGAGCCGAGGGTGTCTCGGGCAGAGCCAAGGGTGCCTCGGGTCGAGCCGAGGATGCCTCGGGCTGGGCCGAGGCCTTCTCGGGCTCGGGCGTGTCGTCGGTCTTGACGGAGGGTTGGTGCAGGTCTCGGGAGAAGACGTCCGAGGGAACCGTTGTTCGCCTTGAGGCTATCTTAGCCAGCTCGTCCGCAGTCTCGTTGTAGCGTCAGGCGATGTGGTTGAGCTCGAGCCCGTATAACTTGTCTTCCAGGCGCCGAACCTCATCACAGTAGGCTTCCATCTTCGGGTCGCGGTAGTGGAAGTTCTTCATGACTTGGTCGATGACGAGCTGCGAGTCACCGCGAGAGTCGAGGCGTCGGACCCCTAGCTCGATGGCGATGCGCAACCCGTTGACCAGAGCCTCGTACTCGGCTACATTGTTGGACGCCGGGAAGTGGAGGCGTAGCACGTAGCGTAGGTGCTTTCCGAGGGGCGAGATGAAGAGCAGGCCCGCGCCTGCCCCTGTCTTCATCAGCGACCTGTCGAAAAACATGGTCCAGAGTTCCGGTTGGATCGGAACTGTCGGGAGCTGGTTGTCGACCCATTCAGCCACAAAGTCCGCCAAGACCTAGGACTTGATGGCCTTCCGAGGGGCGAACGAGATCGTCTCGCCCATAATTTCCACCGCCCACTTTGCAATCCTACCCGAGGCCTCTCAGCACTGGATGATCTCCCCTAGGGGGAAGGATGACACCACAGTCACCGGATGAGACTCGAAGTAGTGTCGCAACTTTCACCGCATCAGGATCACCGCGTACAGCAGCTTCTGAATTTGTGGGTAGCGGATCTTGGTCTCGAACAGTACCTCACTGATGAAGTTGACTGGCCTCTGGACAGGCAATGCATGCCCCTCTTCTCGTCTCTCAACCACGATCGCGGCGCTAACCACTTGAGTGGTAGCGGCGACGTAGATCAAGAGGGCTTCTCCGACGGCGGGAGGCACCAAGATGGGCGCGTTCGTGAGGAGCGCCTTCAGGTTCCCGAGGGCTTCCTCGGTCGCAGGGGTCCAAGTGAAGCACTCGGCCTTCCTTAAGAGGTGGTACAGAGGCAGGCCTCTTTCACCGAGGCGTGAGATGAAACGGCTCAGAGCCGCAAGGCATCCCGTGACCCTCTGTACGCCTTTCAAGTCCTTGATGGACCCCATGTTGGTGATGGCCACGATTTTTTCCGGGTTGGCCTCGATGCCCCGCTCGGAGACGATGAACCCCAAGAGCATGCCTCGGGGGACCCCGAAAACACACTTCTCGGGATTGAGCTTTACGCCTTTCGCCTTAAGACACCGGAATGTCACTTCAAGGTCGGAAAGGAGGTCGGAGGCTTTCCTTGTCTTGACTATGATGTCATCGATGTAGGCCTCGACCGTTCGACCAATGTGTTCGCCGAACACGTGGTTCATGCACCTTTGGTATGTCGCACCCGCATTCCTCAAACCGAACGGCATGGTAACATAGCAGTACATGCCGAAGGGTGTGATGAAAGAAGTCACGAGCTGGTCGGACTCTTTCATCCTGATTTGGTGATACCCTGAGTAGGCATCGAGGAAAAACAGGGTTTCGCACCCAGCAGTGGAATCCACGATTTGATCGATGTGAGGCAGAGGGTAGGGAACTTTCGGACATGCTTTGTTTAGACCAGTGTAGTATACACACATCCGCCATTTCCCTCCTTTCTTTCTCACAAGCACAGGGTTGGCAAGCCATTCGGGATGGAATACCTCTTTGATGAACCCTGCTGCCATTAGCTTGTGGATCTCCTCGCCTATGGCTCTGCGCTTTTCTTCGTCAAATCGGCGCAGAGGCTGCTTCACGGGTCGGGCTCCAGCTCGGATATCCAGCGAGTGCTCGGCGACATCCCTCGGTATGCCGGGCATGTCCGAGGGACTCCACGCGAAAACGTCGGCGTTTGCGCGGAGAAAGTCGACGAGCACTGCTTCCTATTTGGGGTCGAGCTCGGAGCCGATCCGGATCTGCTTGGAGGCGTCGTTGCTGGGGTTGAGAGGGACGGACTTAACCGTCTCCGCCGGCTCGAAGTTGCCGGCATGGCGCTTCACGTCTGGCGCCTCCTTAGAGAGGCTCTCCAGGTCGGCGATGAGGGCCTCAGATTCGGCGAGGGCCTCAGCGTACTCCACGCACTCCACGTCGCATTCGTACGCGTGTCGGTACGTGGGGCCGACGGTGATGACCCCGTTGGGGCCCGACATTTTGAGCTTGAGGTAGGTGTAGTTGGGGACGGCCATGAACTTGGCGTAGCATGGCCTCCCCAGCACTGCGTGGTAGGTTCCTCGAAACCCGACCACCTCGAACGTGAGGGTCTCCCTTCGGAAGTTGGAGGGTGTCCCAAAGCAGACGGGTAGATCGAGTTGTCCGAGGGGCTGGACACGTTTCCCGGGGATGATCCCGTGAAAAGGCGCAGCGCCTGCCCGGACCGAGGACAGATCAATCCGCAGGAGCCTGAGGGTCTCGGCGTAGATGATGTTGAGGCTGCTGCCTCCGTCTATGAGGACCTTGGTGAGCCTGACGTTGCCGATGACAGGGTCGACAACGAGCGGGTATTTCCCCGGGCTCGGCATGCGGTCGGGGTGATCGCCCTGGTCGAAGGTGATGGGCTTGTCGGACCAGTCTAGGTAGACCAGCGCCGCCACCTTTACTGAGCAGACCTCCCGACGCTCTTGCTTGCGGTGCCGAGCCGAGGCGTTCGCCACTGGCCCATCGTAGATCATGAAGCAGTCGCGGACCTCGGGGAACTCTCCTGCCTTGTGATCCTCCTTCTTATCGTCGTCGCGGGCCCTGCCACCTTCCGCAGGTGGCCCGACCTTGTGAAAGTGGCGCCGAAGCATGGCGCACTCCTCAAGGGTGTGCTTGACAGGCCCCTGATGGTAGGGGCACGGCTCCTTGAGCATCTTGTCGAAGAGATTGGCACCTCCGAGAGGTTTCCGAGGGTTCTTGTACTCGGCAGCGGCGACAAGGTCCGCGTCGGCGGCGTCGCGTTTCGCTTGCGACTTCTTCCTACCTTTCTTCTTGGTGCCGCGCTGAGTTGACGCATCGGGGACATCTTCCGGTGGGTGGCCCTGGGGCTGCTTATCCTTCCGGAAGATGGCCTCAACCGCCTCCTGACCAGAGGCGAACTTGGTAGCGATGTCCATCAGCTCGCTCGCCCTAGTGGGGGTCTTGCGACCCAGCTTGCTCACCAGGTCGCAGCAGGTGGTGCCGGCGAGGAACGCGCCGATGACATCCGAGTCGGTGACGTTGGGCAGCTCGGTGCGCTGCTTCGAGAATCACCGGATGTAGTCCCGAAGGGACTCCCCCGGCTGCTGGCGGTAGCTTCGGAGATCCCAGGAGTTCCCAGGGCACACGTACGTGCCCTGGAAGTTGCCGGCGAAGGCTTGGACCAGGTTGTCCCAGTTGGAGAAATGCCCCGGAGGCAGATGCTCCAGTCAGGCCCGAGCGGAGTCGGAGAGGAATAGGGGGAGGTTGCGGATGATGAGGTTGTCATCGTCCGTTCCACCCAGGTGGTAGGCCAGCCGATAGTCCGCGAGCCACAGTTCCGGTCTTGTCTCCCCCGAGTACTTTGTGATAGTAGTCGGGGTTCAGACCCGGGTCGGGAACAGCGCCCGTCGTATGGCTCGGCTGAAAGCCTGTGAACCGGGTGGTTCGGGCAAGGGACTCCGATCCTCCTCGCTATCGTAGCGCCCCCACGCTTGGGGTGGTAGCCTCGGCGCACCCTCTCGTCGAGGTGGGTTCGACGGTTGCAGTGAGGGTGTTCGTTGCCGAGGCGACCCGGGGCCGCAGGCGCTGTGTTGCGCGTGCGCCCGGTGTGGACCGAGGCTTCCCGCATGAATCGGGAAGTCATGGCGCGATGTTCCGAGGGGTACCCCTACCTTCGGGAGGCGGAGCTTTTGGCCCGTCGGACCGCGGCATCCTCTAGGAGATTCTTGAGCTCTCCCTGGATACGCCACCCCTCGGTGGTAGATGGCTCCGGCATCGCGCGGAGAAGTATTGCCGCTGCAGCTAGGTTCTGGCCGACCCCACTGGAAGCCGATGGCGGCCTTGCCCTGACATCGTCGGCGATGCGGTGCTGGATGCCCTGGGGTAGATGACGCGCTTCTCCGGCCGGAGGTTGGCCTACCCATTCCTGCCCGATGTCCCGGCGGAACGGCTCAAGTGTTCCTGCTCCCTCGTCGAGCCTGGCCTGCATCTCACGGATTTGCTCGAGCTGTGGGTCATGACCCCCCGCCGGGACGGGGACCACAGCTAGCTCCCGAAGGATGTCAACGCGAGGCACAGGCCTAGGGGGATCACCGTTTTCTGGCGTACCAAGATGGTTGCCTTCGCCGGGACCCCCTAGATCAACGTGGAAACATTCACGACTTGGGCCGCAGTCCTCGTCGTCGAGGCTGCGGCTACCGTCGGAACAATCGAAAAGGCAGTAGTCGCATGCGGTCATGAAGTCCCGCATGGCACTGGGGTTACCAAGTCCGGAGAAATCCCAACAAAAGTCGGGCTCGTCATCTTCCTCGGAACCCGAGGGCCCGTAGGTCAAGACGGTCGTCAGCCGGTCCCAGGGTGACCGCATACAATACCCCAGAGGGTTTGGACTCACCTCTATGATAGCGTCCACCGAAGCGAAGTCGCTTGGTGGGTCGAGGCTGAATCCAAAAGGCACGAGATGGGAGTCGGTCGGTACATCTTGGTCGACGGGCGGTGACAAAGTCGCGTCAGGGGCAGACTGCACCGTCGTCTCAGGTATGAGGGTGACGCCCAGCAAGTCCTTTGCGAGCGTGCTGGCGTCGTCCGTTTGCTTGGAGTTAGCGTGTTGCGGGGAGACGGCGCTCGTCTTCGTCTCAGACGCAAGGTCGATGCCCGACGTGCCCCCCGTTGGGGCACCGGCGCCGTCGACTCGCTCGACAGCCGACGAGGTGCTGCCTCCTGCTTGGCCTTGGTTGCCCCGCCTCCTCCTCCGTCGGCGGGGGAGGGGATGGGACAAGCTCGAATGTCGTTCTTCCGCCACGTGGGGAAGATGTCATCGATTCTGCCACCGGCGGGCGGGTTGTCGGCCGCCATTGTCGCTGTCGCGCGGCGAGGGAAGGAGTATCATGTCATAGCTGCCGTCGAGGGACATGAACTCAAGACTCCCGAAACGGAGCACCGTCCCAGGCTGGAAAGGTTGCTGGAGACTACCCATCTGGAGCTTGACAGGAAGCTGTTCGTCAACACGCAGCAGGCCCCTACCTGGCGCACCAACTGTCGGCGTTTCGACCCCGGGGGTCCCTGGACCGACGAGTAAATTGTCGCCGCGTGCCCCAGCCCAGATGGGTCAGCGCGAGACGGAGCGCGAAGGGGGGAAGAAGCTGAAGGGAGACAGGCGTAAAAGGGGAACCCACGGCCTTCGTGTTTGTCCCGCGCCCAGGTCGGGTGCGCTTGCAGTAGGGGGTTACAAGCGTCCACGTGGGAGGGAGCGAGAGGCTTACGCGAGCGCCGTCCCGTCCTTCCCCGCGCGGCCAACCCTCTGTAAGAGGGCCCTGGACCTTCCTTTTATAGGCGTAAGGAGAGGATCCAGGTATACAATGGGGGGTGTAGCAGTGTGCTAACGTGTCTAGCGGAGAAGAGCTAGTGCCCTAAGTACATGCCGTCGTGGCAGCCGGAGAGGTTTTGGCACCCGGTTCGTGTGGTGTCGTGGCCGTCGGAGGAGCGCTGGAGCCTGGCGGAAGGACAGCTGTTGGGGCTGTCGAGTCCTTGCTGACGTCTCCTTGCTTCCGTAAGGGGGCTGAGAGCTACCGTCGTCATGGAGCATGAGGGGCGCCATCATTACTTGTTTATTGGGGCGAGCCAGATGGGACGCCGGTCTTGTTCCCCGTAGCCTGAGTTAGCTTGGGGTAGGGTAATGATGGCGCCTCCTGTGACGTGGTCGGTCCGAGCCCTGGGTTGGGCGAGGCGGAGGCTCCTCCGAGGTCGAGGTCGAGTCTATCTTCCGAGGCCGAGGTCGAGTCCGAGCCCCTGGGTCGGGCGAGGCGAAGACCGTCGGCTGAGGCCAGGGCTGAGTCCGAGCCCTGGGGTCGGGCGATGCGGAGTTCGTCGTCTTCTGGGGCTGAGCCCGAGTCCGAGCCCTAGGGTCGGGCGAAGCGGAGTTCGTCGTCTTCCGGGGCTGAGCCCGAGTCCGAGCCCTGGGTTCGGGCGAAGCGGAGTTCGTCGTCTTCCGGGGCTGAGCCCGAGTCCGAGCCCTGGGGTCGGGCGAAGCGGAGTTTCCTATGGTGCCTGAGGCCGGACTTGGCTGCTGTCAGCCTCACTCTGCCGAGTGGCACAACAGTCGGAGCGGCGCAGGCAGTGCTGTCCTCTTGTCAGGCCGGTCAGTGGAGCGGCGAAGTGACTGCGGTCAATTCAGCTCTGTCGACTGAAGGGCGCGCGTCAGGATAAGGTGTCAGGCCACCTTTGCATTAAATGCTCCTGCGATACGGTCGGTCGGTGTGGCGGCTTGGCCAAGGTTGCTTCTTGAAGTCTAGGCCTTGGGCGAGCCGAAGGTGTGTCCGTTGCTGGAGGGGGTCCTCGGGCGAGACGTAAATCCTCCAGGGTCGGCTGCCCTTGCCCGAGGCTGGGCTCGGGCGAGGCGAGATCGTGTCCCTTGAGTGGACTGATCCTTGACTTAATCGCACCCATCAGGCCTTTGCAGCTTTGTGCTGATGGGGGTTACCAACTGAGATTAGGAGTCTTGAGGGTACCCCTAATTATGGTCCCCGACATACATATATATATATATATATATATATATATATATATATACACTAGTCGATTGTACGTGCGTTGCAACGGCTTACAACAATATTCATGTAAACTATCCACCAAAAAAATTTCAAGATTTTTTATTAATTGTCCCCACTCTTCGTATAATATTTTTTTGATTTAGCTAACTGATGTTATTATTTACTTCATCCAATATGTCTTGATACAACACGACCAATGAAGTGAGCGATTAGAAGAGAGTTCATAACAACTGACTGAACGAACAGAGATTATAAAATGACATAATTCCACCATACAGAGACCAAATAAGTGAAAGTTTGTGAGCTCAAGTTTCTAAAATAAATCACATGAACTCAAACTTATAAAAAAGATAGATCAAAATATGGAGTGATTGCTAATGTCAGGCATCAATAAAAACTGAATGCGCTCCATATAAATTATACTACTTTGTAGCAATTAGTAATGTTTAAAACCAACAAATAACCTTTCATTTTACTGTTAGTGTGACAAATCGTTGTTGCTCCATCCAATTCAGCAACCTCAAACACCATGGAGTCCATTGCGCTAACGTGGTCTCAGAAACAACCTAATGCTTGCAAGAGCCAAGAATGTCGTGCCGTGCTTGGACTGTAGCCTCGGCCCGTAGTGCTGGTCCAACCCGACCCGATTATATTTTTTTATTTTACAAAAAAACGTATATACATATATATAATTTATATTCAATATTAAAAATATCTGAGCATGATGTTCTACTGGTTAGATAGCTTTATCTAGTGTCTCCCGCCCTTCTTCCATCAAGGCATGGGTTTGAATCCCACCTTCTGCACCGTTTTTAACATTTTACACTGATTTAATCAAATAGGCCGACGGGCTGGCCCGGCACAGTCCATGCTGGTATGACATACCTGGGCCAGAGTTGTGGCCCGCGGACGTTTGCCCTATGCCGGGCCACCGTTTGGCCATCTATAGGTGTGCAGCGGATTAATTTGAAATAGTTGTGAGGGGTTATTTGTAAAAAGATGACGCAGGACGACCGTTATATATATATATATATATATATATATATATATATATATATATATATATATATATATATATATATATATATATATATATATTGTATATTAGGAGCCTTGGGCTTCCTTTAGTTATTGGAAGCCCAGGCAAGACAGTGTAATCCGGTCGAGCCGGACCAGGTCCAGACGTCTATAAAAGAAAATCCGTAGTGCTAGGGATCAGTTTTTCACGCCCCATCTCGATTCATTAGCGACGGCGGTTGCCCGATAGTGCGCGCGGCGGTGGCCGCGGCTCCCCGACCTTGACATGCGGAGGCGGCAGTTCCCAGGCCGATGGTGGCGGCAGCGCCCTTGTGCGGTGGCGGCGGTTCCCAGGCCGGCGGTGGCGGCCCCCGATCCAAAGGGCGAGCGGCGGCAGCGCCCTTGTGCGGTGGCGGCGGTTCCCAGGCCGGTGGCCGCAACTCCATTACCTCGACGCGCGGTGGCGGAGGTTCCTCGATCCGCAGCGGGGGCCTTGTGCGGGCAAGCGGCGGCGTCCCCGAAGCTCCGAGGAGGCGGCACTTCCAAGGCCGGCGAGCAAGCGACGCCCGTCGACGTGCGAGTAGCGACGGTGACGCATGAGGCGCGATGTTCGAGCGAGCGACGTCACGGAAGGCGCGAGATGCGCGCAGCGATGATCACGCGTGACATCCTCCGATCCGGCGCAGTTTTCTTTTCGATTATTGTGTTTTATGCCTACCACATGTACTATTTACGCTAAAAACTGTACGATTTTATGCTTGAACACGGAGTTCGTATATCAGTTTACTGCATGCACATTGGAAAGACAATTCCTTAATTTATGCTGTTCGTAATTTGTGCGCATGCAATAAAAACTCCCACGATTTTTGCCATAATTTTTAGATCTGTATAAAAATAGAAACCGCATGCATGCGGCTGCCATGTTTTTAGGATCTTTCATAAAAATAGGATCGTAATAACAACCTACTAGAGCTATCAACCTCTCATTGACTCGGTATTTACGCTTATAATTGAGGGATTTTATGCGCAAAACTTAAGGTTTTTACGCTTCACCCGGATATGCGTCCACCAGTGAACAACATGCCAATTTTTTACGCAGTGTAAGGAATTGCATAAATACCTACACTGTGTCGTATAATTTGTTTCAATATACATCATAAACTAGTTCTAATGCATTTAGCTGCATGACTGTTGAAGGGATCCTATATTTATGAAGGAAATAAAACATTAAATGCAATTTTTTGTTTCTATGCATGCAATTCATTTCCTTTTATTGCATATTCTTTCCATCATAAATTTGTGTGCATGGGGTAACAGATTTTTACGCAGTATACCCAATTGCATAATTATCTACACAGTGTAGCATATTTAGTATCACTATATATCATAAAATAATAATTACGAGTCTAGCTGCATTGCTGTTGTAGCGATCCTAAATTTATGGAGAAAATAAAGCATTTAAAATAGAAACCGTCACACATATCTTTCCTAAATTTACGCACATGCAAGAGAACGTGTTTGACTCATGCATGCATTTTGCCATAATTTTTGGATCTGTATAACCGCATGCATGCGACTGCCATGTTTTTTGGATCTGCCATAAAAATAGGATCGTAATAACAACCTACTAGAGCTATCAACCTCTCACATTGGCTCGGTATATACGCTTATAATTGAGGGATTTTATGCTCAAAACTTAAGGTTATTACGCTCCAACCCGGAGGTGCGTCCACCAGTGAACAACATGCCAGATTTTTTACGCAGTGTAACGAATTGCATAAATACCTACACCATGTAGTATAATTTGTATCAGTATATATCATAAACTAGATTTAATGTGTGTAACTGCATGGCTGTTGGAGAGATCTTATATTTATGAAGGAAATAAAACATTAAATACGATTTTTTGTTTCTATGCGTGTAGTTCATTTCCTTTCATTGCACATTATTTTCATCATAAATTCGTGTGCATGCAGGTGGTAACAGATTTTTACGCAGTATATCGAATTGCATAATTATTTACACAGTATAGCATATTTAGTCTCAGTATATATCATAAAATGGTCCTTACGCGTCTAGCTGCATGACTGTTGCAGCGATCCTAAATTTATAGAATAAATAAAGGATTTAAAAATAGAAACTGCCGCACATATCTTTCCTAAATTTATTGCGCATGCATTGGATCGTGTTTGACTCATGCATGGATCCTTTTTTGCGCTAACAGACGTGGGACAGGTGGCGCACCCGACAGCCTGGTTGGGCGCGCTGGTTGAACCAGTTTGCAGGGGTGGTCGGCCTGGGCATCCTTTAACTATTGGAAGCCCAGGGCTCCCGTTATACCTACCCTATATATATATATATATATATATATATATATATATGGAACCGTTGCTAGGCATATCCCAACAGATCCTTGTATGGTTAGTCGGATAATCATGCACGGGATAAGGACTCTCGCCCGAGTTAATCCGATTGTGGACCGTCCAGGCTATACTCGTGGATTGTCCGAGGCTTGGACCGTTCGGACCTCATGGCCGAACCGTCCCTAGGTGCCACAAATGGTGCTCAACAAATGCCCCTTGCCTTTTGGGGAAGCTAAGTGATATCAAAAGCACCTGATACAGGCTATTATCGACCTGATGTGAGAACACCGATTTTCTAACCATCTTGCCATGCACTAGGATGATATTGCTTCAAGAAGCGACCATTCAACGCCTTCGGCAGTTCATCACCTTGCAAAGTCTACAACATATATGCATTACCAGATATTAGATGTGTAACTCAGTAAGGCCCTTCCTAGCTTGGGGACCACTTGCCAAATTTCTGGTCTTTACTTTTTAATAGCAAGACGGTTCCAAACTAAATCTCCAACCTGGAACAGCTTAGTCGTTACCTTCTTGTTGTAGGCCTTAGCAACTATTATCTTGTCTTTCTTAATCTCTCTTAGAGCCATCAATCTCTTGATAGTTACCTCATCAACATTATCCATCATTAGATCATATGATAGTCACCGATAGCTAGATCATATTTCCTAGTGAATCTGATAGCATTCAGGTTTATCTCCACATGCAAAACAACTTCATTTCCATACACAAGCTCAAAAGGAGAAACTTTAGTAGCACGGTGCTTTGATATTCTATGAGCCCATAAAGCTTCAGACAAAACCTTGTACCAATGTCTAGGATGATGAGATATCTTCTTCTTAATAAGGCCAATTAATGTCCTATTACTTGACTCGGTCGGGCCATTGGCGTGAGCATAATATAGAGATAAATTGAGTAATTTAGTTTTATATAATTCAGCAAACCCACATACTTCTTTTGACATGAAAGAAGTCCCCTGGTCTATAGTCAAAATCCGGGGAATGCTGAATCTATGAATAATATGCTTAGTTACAAACTCAATTACCTCTTGATGTGTTATATTTTTCAGAGCAACGACTTTTATACACATGGTAAAATAGTCTATAGCCACTAGCACAAACTGATATCCTTTTGATGGTAAAGGATGAATCTATCCTACAAAGTCCAAACCACATCCCCTAAAGGACCAAGGCTTGATGATATGATGTAGTTTGATGGCAAGCACCAATTGTGGATCACCAAATTGTTGACACACTTGACAACCTTTAGTACTTAAAACAATCAGTTATCATATCAGGCCAATAGAAAGTTGGATCTTCACAAAAGCCATTTCATTTTTGGAGCTGATTGATGAGTACCACAAATACCTTCATGTAGTTTGGCCATAGCTAATGTAGCATCATTAGGGCCCAAGCACTTAAGTAAAACATCATTAGGAGTTCGGTGACAAAGTTCATCATCAATGAGAACATATTTAAAAGCCATTCGCTGAATATTTGTACTTGTGCTACCATTTGGATCATGAAGGTATGCCACTAAAGGCGTTGTCCAATCAAAAGCATCGGCTACATTATTAGCCGAATCAATCAAGGTGATGTGCATGTTGTCGTTGGACGGTCTAGTGCCCTTACCCAGATGGTCCGAAGCCTAGTAACCTAGCACACTTCTAGTTATTGGGTTTTCAGAAATGTGCAATTTCCCTAGGGTTACCCGATAGCCTGAAGCTACCTGTGCCAAATCATTAGCCCTAGAATTCTCAGCTCTAGATATATGGTGAATATCAAATTGATCAAAAGAGCATATTATGTCCCATCAAGATAGTCATTCAAAACACCAACTAAACATTGATATTCTCTCGAAAATTATTGAACAATTAACTGAGAATCACCAAACAATTTTACGTACTTTACTCCCATATAGTCTAGTAGCTCTAAACCGAATAAAAGAGCTTCATATTTGGCTTGATTATTGGTACAATAAGCTTTCAATCAGATAGAGAAGTCAAAATTGACGTTCTTTGGTGAAACAAGCACAATGTCAATCATTTGTCCTTCATTGCAAACCGATCCATCAAAATATAGAGTTCAGGGAGTAATGGTAATATATGACATATCTAGCTCAGAGGAGTCATCAATACGATGTTCTACAATAAAATTAGCTACAACTTGTCCTTCCATAGATTTCAAAGGCTCATATGCCAAGTCATATTCTATAAGTGAATATGCCCATTTACCGATTCTACCACTCATAATTGGGTTCTATAACGTATACTTAATCACATCGGCTTGACAGGAAACAATGCAAGATATATATAGTAGGTAATATCTAAGTTTGGTGCACACATAAAACAAGCATAGGCACAATTTCTCAATAAAGGTGTACTTTGTTTCAACGTCCACCAACTGTCGGCTTAAATATGTTATAGCATGCTCCTTTCCTTCAGTTTCTTCTGTTAAAACAGCTCCAATGACCTTATCTTCAGCTACAATGTATAGTCTGAAAGGAAATATGCTCTTCGGTGCTCTATGCACCAGAACCAAAGATAAGTAATCTTTAATAAGATTAAAAGCATGTTGCTGCTCTACTCCCAAGTGAAATCACCATTATTGTTAAGCCAAATAATAGGAGTGAAAGCGTCAACTTTCCCAACAAGGTTAGAAATAAACCTCCTTAGATAATTTACTTTCCTGAGAAACTTATGAATTTCAAGCTTATAAGTAGGAGCACCCACATTCTGAATAGCTCTAATTCGATCGGGATCTACTTTATTGCCATGCTCATGAATGATAAATCATAAGAACTTGCCAGCCGACACTCGAAAGGCACATTTATGCGGGTTTATTTTCAAACCATACTGACACATCTTACCAAAGGACTTTCTCAAATCAGCTAAATGAGAATCAAATGCAACTGATTTGACTACTATATCGGTAATATAAACATCCATGACGTTCCCCAACAGCTCATGGAAGATTAAATTCATGACCCTTTGAAAGGTGGCATTGACATTATTTAACTCAAATGTCATAACAAGCCACTCGAATAAACTAATGAAGCATGGACATATTAAGGCCATTTTGGAAGCATCCTCTTCGGCCATAAAGATATGATTATATCTGGCATTACCATCAAGAAAACTAATGACTCTATTTCCTGATGCATTATTAATCAAAATGTCGGTTATAGGCATATGATATTCATCTTTAAGAGTTTCTCTATTTAAATTATGAAAATCAATACACACCTTAAGTTTACTAGAGTCTTTCTTCTCCACCGGAACAATATTAGAGACCTAATCCACATACCTACAAGGTCTAACAAAGTTGGCCTCTAAGAACCGTTGTATTCCATCCTTGATCTTGGGGTGTAGATCTAGATGAAATGGTCTCAGCCTTTGCTTGAATGGCCTAAAACCAGGTTTAATAGGTAGTTGATGCTCAACTAGCTCTTGGCTCAAGCCTGGCATCTCAGCATAGCTCCAAGCAAAACAATCAGAGTGTTCTTGTAATAACCCGTTCATTTTATTCCTAGAATCGAATTTCTGGTTTTTGTTTATAAGTCGACCTTAGAATACTACCATCTCCTCTGTCAAATTCTGCCAAAGGATCTGCCGATGTAAACCCATGTCCTAACTTGTCTAAATCCTTGAGTTCCTCTACTATACATACACTAGAGGAAGGTGTCACCCTCTATGGGGTCACCAACCATTCGGTTGTGGGAGCAGGCTGTTCATGAGGGAGGCTGCAATTTGCAAACCTCTCCGTGGGACTCTAAACCGTTTGGCCATAGGGCCCGGACCGTCTGCTCTACCAACAGTGACCTATTTTTTCTTCCATTGTTGAATGCATTATTTTCCAATTATTGTTTAACCAATTTTGCATTGGCTCTAACAAAATAGGGGTAAACTCTCCTTTATGCACACTAATGAACTAATAACCAGAGAAGTCAACTCCACTCAAACATCGGGATAAGGACTCTTGCCCGAGTTAATCCGATCTTGGACCCTTTGGGATATACCCACAGACTGTTTGGGGCATGGACCATCCGGACCTCATGACCGGACCATCCGACCGTTCCTAGGTGCCACAAATGGTGCTCAACACTATCCAAGGACATTAAGTTCTGTTGCCGTTTGAATGTCAACATGATCAATTAGACTAATGTTGCACACTAGGATACAAGGTTTTAGTCGTATGCATACAAAGATGGATTTGGACAAGGCTACAATGGTGATCAAGTGATCAATGCCTGAAGCAAAAATTAGTTCTTGTCTTGAAGAGCTTAGAAGACAAGCAAGAATTCTAAGACATCAAGTAAAAGAAGCATGGAAGAAAGAGACACAAAGAAAGAAAGCTCAGTGGGGAACTTTGGTCTCTCAATACCTTGGACCATAATTTAGAGCTTGTATTCTCTAACTCATTTAATGTTGAAAGCATCTTGGTCCCTAGTTCGTTTTGATATTAATGATGCCACTAGGCTATTATGACTAACATATGTTTGTAGAGTAAATATAAGTTAGATCATGATAATAGCAATTGGTTGGGCGTGTAAGGATTTCGTGCCCCTATTGATTGTTTTCATTTTTTTATTTTCAAAGGATAAGTAGTAAGTTTAAGCATTAGCTAGTTCTAAGTGTTGAATGGAGTTGATGCACACTTATATTAGTGATACAATTTTATTTTTTTTCTTTGGTCATACTATAAAGGAGACATGGATAGGTAGCTTGACCTATGTAAGCCTAGTGATGAGTTGTGATACACATTTGTGAAACCTAGTACTAGGTAGCTCTATGGAAGCTATTGGGGGCCTTAATCTTCCGAAGGTCCTCAAAAACATGATTAACAATGTTTCCCAAGTATTATGTATGTACAGAAACCTTCGGACTTGTAATGAAGCCATACACAATATAAAAAGCATGGTTGGCGGCCTGCTTCATCACCGAAGGTCCTTTAAGAAGAAGCACCTTTGAAAGATCAGTGTATAATCAAACACAGCATGAAGGTATACGCCAAAGCTACGATCTAGGGAGCTTCGGCATAACAACATGCCTTGAGACGAAGGGCTGCACCGACTTAAAGAGAAAAAGACCGATCAGTCCATGATGATTTGTGTCATGATTGTAACTAGTCATCAAGGGCATACATGTAATTCTGATCGGGTTACGTCCCGTGCCTATAAATAGGTGAACAGTACCCCTGTAATGTTCACGTTGACTTGTATTTGCTCGTGCGTCACGCTTGGACTTTTACCTTTTGTCAAGCCGAAGGTGCAAATGTAATTCATTATTGTTTATGTTTATCCATGATAATAAAAAGAATATACATTAATAATGTTATATGATTATTCATATTGTCTTTTATATTTCATATGCTTCTTCTTTCATTAATATACACTGCGATAAAGAAGGTTTGTCCTTCATGACCTTCGTCTGAAGATCATTATATCCTAAGGGAAATAATGCTTCGAAGGACGAAGGGCATTAACCTTTAACATTTTGTGTTGCCTTGTTCTTAACTCATAGCCTTTGAGAACAAGTCCCCAACATTAGCGCCTGTTAGAAATATGCCCTAGAGATAATCATAGAGATGAGCATATTTCTTTGTATCCATGATATATATATATTGCTTAATTGAATATCCATGGAAGGCACCTTGTATTGATTAGCAATTATGTGAATTGTTTGTGAGATTCTTTACTTATATGGTTATTCTAAATGATGTCCCTAGTCAGAGTCGATGACTAGCACATGTATTAGTTGATGACTACATTTCACAAGTCATGAACATGGAGATGTTAAACTAATAATGTGGGCGCATGTATGACATGTGGCTGGACCGACCCAACGTGAGATATTGTAATATAGTTCTCTTCTTGCAACATGAATACTGTATCCTTAGACCTGAGATTGTCGCATGTTCTCAAGATGTGAATTGACTTACTTAGGGACTATCAAACGCTATCCCGTAACTGGGTAGTTATAAAGGTAGTTTTGGGTTTGTCAGGAAGCATGCTATGAGGCATGGTCAGTCAAGATGAAATTTGTCCCTCTCTTTGTGAGAGAGATATCTCTGGGCCCCTCGAGTGATTGGATCAAGAAATGCATGGCCGTGCTAGGGTTAAGAGTTAACCATTGAAAGGATTCCAATTCACAGTATCGAGAAAGAGAGGTCAGCTTGGAGCCAGACCAAATATCGTGAGACAAAGGGAACAACATGTACGTAATGTCGCAATGGTTCGTCTGATATGATCTTTACGTACACATAGGAGTTGACATGTCTTGCTAGAGGCCGCTGTCAATTATTGGGCCAAGTAAGAGTACTCGGGCTATGTCTATTTGTACGTGAACCTATAGGGTCACACACTTAAGGGGAAGGAAGCCTAATTCGGATTAGATCCGAATTTAGACTGAGCTTTAGGGTTTATGATGGGCCTCGGCGTCAGAAGCCCACCATAACGCCTATATAATGAGGGGCGGGGGCGCGGTTAAGGATAACCTAATTCGCCACCTGCAAACTAGCAGCCGCCGCTCGCCTCTCGCCCTCGCCAAGCCGCCGTCGCGAACCTAGCAGTTCGGTACGCGGCGCTTCCTCCCTGTACGTGTGGATACCTCGGAGGTGCTGCATCTGGAGCACTTGGACGAACCGTGCGAGGACGTGAAGAACGCCGGCGACTACACGGCACTGCTCGACGCGTTCGTCTACATCGAGACGTCTTCCGCTGCTCTGCGCGTCTAGTGGTAATTCCATGACCTATAACCGCAGTAGTTCTTGGTATTATGGGGATGAAAATTTTGTTTTGCGCTAGTGTAGCCTCCCCGTAATCCTACAGCGCCCACCTCTGGTGAACTCATTTGACCACCTTCGGCAAGCTGTGACCTTCGTCATGCCGCCGAAGAAAGCTTCAGGGCTAGGGGCTGCACTGCAGCCACTAGACGTCAACCAGGATACGCTGCGTGAAGCCCGAACTCAAAAGAGGAAGGCTACAAGTCCAACCCCCCAAGAGGAGGAGCTGGACCAGGAGATAAGAGATCTCGAAGCTATCCATCAGCAGGTCGAGAGGAAGAGAGAAGATGCTTCGTCTTTCTGATCTTCAGAAGAAGATCGATGAAGCTGCTGAAGAAATACGTCATCTTACTCAAGATGACCAGGACCGAAGACCTCCATAGAGAGAGCTTTGTCAGAACAATTCCTACAATGATGATGATTGGTATGACGATTTCCATCATGGAAATTTTCCTTTTGATGATGCTTCTCCTCTATCAATAGAACTGCAGGCTACCCCATGGCCCTCATCATACAAGCCCCCTCAGCTCCCCATGTATGATGGGCACTCAGATTCGAAGCAGTTCCTGATGAGCTACGAAGCAACTATATCTTCGTACGGGGGCAATACTGCAGTCATGGCGAAGTCCTTCGTCATGGCAGTTCGGAGTGTGGCCCAGACATGGTACTCCTCTCTCTGGCCAGGGACAATCACATCATGGCATAAGCTTAAGGATATGCTGGTCACCAGTTTTCAAGGGTTTCAGACGAAGCCAGTCACTGCTCAGGCCTTGTTCCAGTGCACTCAAGACCATGAGGAGTACCTTCAGGCGTATGTCCGAAGGTTCCTACGCCTGAGAGCACAAGCGCCTATAGTGCCCAATGAAATCATCATTGAAGCCATGATAAAAGGTCTTCGGCCAGGGCCTACGGCTCAATACTTCGCTAGGAAGCCCCCTAGACTCTGGAGAAGCTGCTTCAGAAAATGGATGAGTACATCCGGACTGACAATGACTTTCGCCAAAGAAGGGAGGAAGCTTACAGATTCTCTGAGATGACTAGGGGCTTTGGAGGAAGAATCCAGCCTAGACATGTCAGATCAATCCACAGCTCTAGTCAGAATGATGACAAAGGAAGCCAGCTTCAGAGGCCACAGTCTTCGGGACAACAACAAAGCTCCTTCAGGCCACCAGCTCCAAGGGGCAGAGGCGGCATGGGCTTCGGAGGAAGATACAGGGATCAACCCAGGAAGATTTATTGTTTATTCTGTGGTGAGAACAAGGGCCATACTACAAGAACGTGCCAAATCACCATTCTGAAGCAAAAGGAGATTGCCGAAGCAGAAGCTCGGCAGAATCAGCCGAAGCAGGTCTTACACACTGCTTCGTGCCACTCTCCTTACATACCAGAATACGTGGGCAATCAACCTGCAGCCTCTGTCGCTTCAGCAAGCCATTCACAGGCTTCTTGGCCTCAGCTTCCATCGCCACGTCCACTACAACCTACTTATTCCCGAAGCCAGCAGCTAGAAGGGCGCAGTTGGGGGCCTTCGTCTTCCAAAGGTCCTCAAAAATATGATTTGACAATATTTTCCAAGTGTACTATATGAACATGTACCTTCGGACATGGATTAAAACCATATACAATATGAGAAGCACAAACAATATGAAGGACAACGAAGCTCCAAAACCCTGCGCAGGGAAGCTTCGGCATAGCTGCAGAAAGAGGAACTGACTTAAAGGGGAAAAGGCTATATGGACCTCAATGGATTATCCTAAAGTCAATAGTAAAAGTAAAGGGCATGAGTGTAATTTTACACAGGCTGCGTCCTGTGCCTATAAATAGATGAACAGTGCCCCTGTACTGTTCACGCTGACTTGTACTCGCTCATGCGTCACGCTTGGACTTTTGCTTTTTGTCAAGCCGAAGGTATAAATGTAATTCAATATTGTTTTTGTTTATCCATGATAATGATGGATATATTAACAATGTCGTATAATTATTCATGTTGTCTTTTATATTTCATATGCTTCTTCTTTCATTAACATGTGCTATGATGATGAAGGTATGTTCTTCATCACCTTCGTCTGAAGATCATTATATCCTATGGGAAATAATGCTTCGAAAGATGAAGGGTATTAACTCTTAACCTTTTGTGTTGCCTTGTTCTTAATTCATAGCACTTGAGAACAAGTCCCCAACATCGCCAACAACAACAACATGACTTCAGGGAGGAGTCCGATGCTCATACAGTCAATAGTACTGTACCAGAATCGAAGCACATATACTGACCGATATCCTGCTTCCTAAATACTTCTATCTTCTAGCTTATTTTTTGCTTTTTTGAATAAGGAACAAGCAATGAAAACTTAGATTTAATTTCTTGTAATGATTTTGTTTCTATCAGAATGAAATATATCTTCTTCACAGATTTACGAAGCTACAAAAGTCATTTCTAAGGGAACGCAGAGCCAAAATTGACGAAGCTACAAAAGTCGTTCCTAAGGGAACGTAGATCCAAAATTGATGAAGCTACAGAAGTCGTTCCTAAGGGAGCGCAACGTAAGTTTTATGCTCAAAAGTCATTCCTAAGGGAATGCAGAGCCAAAATTGCCGAAGCTACAAAAGTCGTTCCTAAGGAAACGCAACGTAAGTTTTCTTCTCAAAAGTCGTTCCAAAGGGAATGCAGAGCCAAATACCGCCCAAATATAAGGCGAAGAAGTTCAAAAGACGTTCCTAAGGGAATGCAGAACTTATACCACCGAAATAGAAGGCGAAGAAGTTCAAAAGACGTTCCTAAGGGGATGCAGAACTTATATCACCGAAATAGAAGGTGAAGAAGCTCAAAAGACGTTCCTAAGGGGATACAGAGCTTGTGTGTTCCAGTGTGAGTGTGTGGCTGCATATCTTCGACATCCTCATCATTTTGCATCACATCATTTCGCATAGCATTACATCATACATCATATTGCATTACTGACACAAGAATTGAATACGGAGCCAATCTTCAGCAAATGCTTCGTCAAATTGAAAATGTGCTAAGGCATGAAGTAAGCTTCGAGAAATACAGTTTCAAGAGCCATGTCATAAGAAGGGATCTTTTTCTTTACGAAGCATGAAAAGAAGGGAAGGTGTTTTTTCGCCGAAGGCTCAAAAATGGTATGTGCGTAAATTTCATGCATCGCAAAGAAATAAATTACAATTGTTGGGGGCCTTCGTCCTCCGAAGGTCCTCAAAAACATGATTTGACAATGTTTTCCAAGTGGATTATATGAACAGGTATTTTCGGATTCAGAATTATGGATATGGAGCATGACCAGGACGAAGCCTGAACCAGACGAAGGTCGAGGGCAGCCGAAGCTGTGCGCAGGGAAGCTTCGGCGCGATGGCATAAAGGGGAACCGACTTAAAGATGAAAAGACTTCGGGGGCCTCGACAGATTTCCATAAACCGTTAACAAATGTAATGGACATGGATGTAATTTTACGTGGGCTGCGTCCCGCGTCTATAAATAGATGAACAGTACTCCCGTACTGTTCACGCTGACTTGGCATTGGCTTTTGCGTTACGTTTGTACTTCTACCTTCTCTCAGGACCGGAGGTACATTTGTAATTTGAAATCATTTCTATTTATCCATGTTAATAAAATAGAAGTGATCCTATGTTGATATTTATATTTCACGCTTTATATGAATCCTTCGGCATTATTTATTATATTTACGAAGGTATGTCACTTGTGACCTTCGTCCTAAAGCATTATTTCCCGAAGGGGCGTAATGTTTCGAAGGACGAAGGACCTCAATGTTTAACATCTTCTATGTTGCCTTGTTCTTAACTTGAAGCATTTGAGAACAAGTCCCCAACATTGGCGCCCACCTCCGGTGAACTCACTTCCACTTCGAGTTTTTGTGAACACCTTCGGAAGCTATAGACCTTCGCTATGGCGCCGAAGAAAGCTTCAGCGACTGGGGCAGGAGCACTACAACCGCTGGACCACAACCAGGAGACCGTCTCTCTTCGGGAGGCCCGAAGCCAGAAGAGAAAAGCTGTCAGCCCGACGCTTGAGGAAGAAGAGCTAGACCAAGAAATCAGAGAGATGGAGATGCTACATCAACAAGTGCAGAGGAAGAAGGAGAAGATGGCCCGCCTAGCTGAGTTGCAAAGGCAAATAGACGAAGCCTCTGAGGAAGTTCGCCATCTCACTCACGATGAGCAGAACAGAAGGCCTCATCAGAAAGACCTTCATCAGGAGGGCTTCGTCAACGAAGATGACTGGTATGATAATTTCCATCAGGGAAATTTTGTTTTCGATGATGCTTCTCCTCTGTCTGCTGAGCTGCAGGCTACACCTTGGCCTCCATCCTATAAGCCACCCCAGCTTCCCATGTTTGACGGCCACTCCGACCCGAAGCAATTCTTGATGAGCTACGAAGCAACAGTGTCTTCGTACGGGGGCAATGCTGCAGTCATGGCGAAGTCTTTCGTTATGGCCGTCAGGAATGTTGCTCAGACTTGGTATTCCTCTCTTCGGCCAGGAACAATCACTTCATGGCAGAAGCTGAAGGATATGTTACTGACCAGCTTTCAAGGATTTCAAACGAAGCCGGTCACAGCTCAAGCCCTCTTCCAGTGTATTCAGGATCACGAAGAATACCTTCAGGCGTATGTCCGAAGGTTCTTACGATTGAGGGCGCAGGCACCAACGGTGCCCAATGAAATCGTTATCGAAGCCATGATCAAGGGGCTTCGTCCTGGACCTGCAGCTCAATACTTTGCTCGGAAGCCTCCTCAGACCCTGGAGAAATTGCTCCAAAAGATGGATGAGTACATTCGTGCTGACAATGACTTTCGCCAAAGAAGGGAGGAGGCCTTCAGATTTTCTGAAATGACCAGGGGCTTCGGAGGAAGATACTACCCGAGGCATGTCCGTTCCATCCACAACACTCAGAATGATAATAAGGGGAGTCAGCAAAACAGGCCGCAGTGCTCCTCACAGGCTTCGGGGCAACAACAAACCTCCTTCCGGCCACCAGCTCCAAGAGGCAGAGGCGCCAGGGGCTTCGGCGGAAGATTCGGAGATCAGCCAAGGAGACTGTTTTGCTTGTTCTGTGGAGAAGGCAAGGGCCATACCACTAGGACGTGCCACGTTACAATCCAGAAGCAAAAGGAAATAGCCGAAGCTGCATCTCAACAAGCTCAGCCGAAGCAGGTCATGCATACTGCTTCGTATCATCCGCCTTATATCCCACAATACATAGACAACCACCCTGCAGCTTCTGTAGCTTCGGCAAGTCAACCTCAAGCTTCCTGGCAGCAGCCTCCGCCTCCACCTCCATTGCAGCAAGGTCAACAGCCAGAAGGGAGTCAATACGCCCCACATCAGAGGGACTTCAGAGAACAGTCCGAAGCTCGCACAGTCAATAGCACTGTGCCAGAGTCGAAGCACATTTATTGACATATCCTACCTTTGACAGCAGTCTTTTCTATTCAGTTTTATTTTCTGTGAGGCAAAAAACATTGATAGTTTTCATGTAATAATTTCGTTGTTTCCTACGAGGAAAATCTATTTGCTCCACAAGCCTAAGTTGCTGAAGCCTAAAACTTTTTCCGTTACCAAGGAGGACCTTCGGATCAAAAATCCTTCGGAGTAGCAGAAAGTCGTTCTAAGGAACGCAGAGTAAGTTTATGAAGTCACAAAAAGCCGTTCCAAAGGGAGCGCAGTGTAAGTTTTCTGCTCAGAAGTCGTTCCTAAAGGAATGCAGAGCCAACAGCGAAAAGTCAACGCTGATACCGCCTAAGTAAAAGGCGAAGAAGCTCCTAAGGGAGGCTTACAGCGAAAAGTCAACGCTGAAACCGTCTAAGTAAAAGACGAAGAAGCTCCAAAGACGTTCCTAAGGGAATGCAGAGCTTACGAATATATTTTATGTGTATCTTCGGAACAAATGACACATGCATAACATAACATCATCACATCATTTTGCATAGCATAAGCATCATACATCATATTGCATTTGGCAAGAGAAGGGGATACTCTCAACCTTCGAAAGGATGCTTTGAGAAAGTGACATCGAAATTGTATAGCTTCGGAATACACTTTTGAAGAATATTTTTACGAAACGTGGGCGAATTTTATCAGATCAATATCAAAGTTGTATAGCTTCGGAATATAGCTTCGGAGAATGTTTTCACGAAGCATGGATATCATTCATCAGAGTAATTTTAACGAAGAATGTCTTCTTCACGAAGCATGAAAAGAAGGGAAGGTGTTTTTTCGCCGAAGGCTCAAAAATGGTACGTATTTAAAGTTTCATGCATCGTAAAGAATTCAATAATGAAAAGAGACTTGTATATTACATTCAAATGTACAAAGTGCTGCATAGATTACACTTTAAATGTTTTTTCCAAAATAGCATCTAATCTTCTCTTAATACTGCTTCGGCGGCTTCATTCAGAAGTTGGTCAACAACCTTGTCCATGATAGCTTCGGCCATCTGTTTAATTTCTTCATCCCCTTTTGTGTGGGGGTCGGCAGTTGGTTCAACAGTTTCTGAGCGAAGAGAACACTTCTTCATTACTTTTACAAATCGCGAGCAAAGTTTAAAATGAAAATTACAACGCAACAAGAACGACTAATTGGTACCTAATTGTCTTTCGGGCTCCGTACTCCTTTCGGCAGCTTCTGCTACTTTTCTAGCATCATGAACGCCTTTCTCGCTTCTTTGGATGATCTCTTGCGCCATTCCTCGGCCGCCGTCGTTCCAGATATCAGTAAAAAATTTGCCACCAACCACGCTTGCTTCGGCCGAGGGGTCCTTGATATCTTCGGAAGATAAGGTAGCTTCGGACTGAGCTAAAAATTTTATATGCCCGCAACCTTTCTTCTCTAAGACAGAAGCAATTCCTCTGGCGCCCGAAAAAGCGCATATGTCGCCACGACTATTCAGAATCTCTTCGAAGGCCTCTGCTTCGTGGCTAATCCATTCCAGCGGATCTTCGGGATTGCCTCGAGAAAAATTCTCTTCGCTGGAAAAGGCGCCGACGCTAGCAAAGCTGGTTTTAATTTTATTCACGCATTCTATAGATTTAACATAGCATTTCCCCTGAGATGTGCGAAGCTCCTTAACTCTTGATTCCAATTTGCTGACCATAAAATCACTAAGTTCTCGTTTCGTTTCCTCAAGCGCGCGCTCCTCTTTAGCTCTAGCCAGCTGTTTCTGAAGATCTTTAATCTCGCGTTTTTGAGCTTCGGTTTGGGCCTTTGAAGCAGCTTCGTCTTTTTTCACTTTATCTACCAGTGTAAGCAGAATTTTATCTTTTTCCAAAGCTTCGTTTCTCAGTTTGATAACTTCGGAGCGTAAATTATTAAACGCAATTTCATAACTTTCATCTTCGGCGCTCTTTTGCGCTCTTAGCGCGTTGCTTAGGATCAGGCCCTATACGAAAAAGAATTCATATAAGAAAAAAGGAATGAGTTGCGTAAAAAAATAATAATAAGGGGGTTTTTTCAAGCGTTTAATTCCCGCACCTTCGGCTGTTGTACGCAAGACTGTCTGCGAGATCTTCTTTCGTCATGGCGCTTAATCCAGATTCAAGCTTCGGGAAACCAATACTCCTGGCCATCTCTCGGCAGACAGATAGCTCTTTGTTGTCAGGCAGGCAGTATAAGAAATCATCTTCATTTGTCCCATTGAATATTACTGCCCCCTTTGGATATTTTAGCTCCTTTGCATAATGGTTAGCTTCATGACTTTCTTCTTCAGATAGTTTTTTCCCCGAAGCATGTCGTATGATGTAATCACACATGCTGGCAGGCGCTTCGGGGATGGCAGTGTCAGTTTCTTCAACTAAAATTGGTTCTGGTATTTTTATTGCTTCGGCTTCCAAAGTTTGCTCCTTGAAGGGCTCTGAAGGCCCAGCCTCAGCTTCAGCTTGTTGCGTCGGAGCTTCAGAAGAAGCTTCAGCAATTTCAACACTCTTTTTTGGAGTTGTGCTTGAAGACTTAATTGTCTCCAAGACATCTAGTACATTTACCATTCTCTTCCTTTTTGGGGTCACCATTGTACCCTTTTGGATTTTTGCTGCTTCGACATTTGCTACAGGACTCAAAATTTCTGATGCTTTTTCCTTAGTCGGATTTTTCGTTTCTTCCATTTTTTCTGTGGATGGCGCTTCGGCCATCTCTGCAATTTCTGGCAGCAAGGTTGGCTGTTCAGCTTCGGCGGCCGAAGAAGTTTCTCCGGTAAACTCAGGCACCGAAGCTGGTTCAATATGGCGTGGTCGGTGTGTGAGGACCTTCAACCTTTTTCCTTTCGGTTCTGGCTCACTAGGAGCAGTTGCAGCTTCTTCTTTGTCAGAGGTTATGTTTTTCCTTTTTTGCCTTCGGATGGGATAACGATAATCAGGGTAGAAGAACCCGACTGCATCAAACACTCGGTTGAGTCTCTTCTTTTTTCGGCCTCCGAAGGCTGCTGATAGTGCGGTATTTTCAGCCTTCGAATATGCCCCAAGTAATTCATCACTTAATGTTTCAATGCTTTTCAGCCAATCATCATCAGGTTCAACAAATTTATCTGCATATTTGAATGTGTACTTTAATCTGACTAGTCCGCCTTCGTCGGACTCTTTGATGGTTTCCTTCGGCATTTCCCACTTTTCTGCAAGTGGCCATACCCTGAAGGCAATGTGTTCTTGGACCAAGTCCCTTGTCCCAATAAACGAGCAGACTACCCCGAAGGCTCTTTGGCATTCTTCGGCGGCTTCGTCCATTTCGACCTTCGGCCTTCGAAGACCGAAGCGTTGCCAGATTGGGTGCATAATGATACTCTTCACATTCTCTTGAGCTTTTAGATCATTCTTTACATAAAACCATTCAGTCATCCAGGCTCCGGGCCACCTCTTCCGAAAGGTCGGCACAGGGCAGCTTGACCCGGAGCGGGCGCCGAAGCTGTAGCACCCAAAGTTGTTGTGGTATTGCTCCTTTCCCCAGGGCTTCGTCTCGTATAATAACTCATGAATATTGCAGAAGCTTTTAGCGTTCGGTTCCAAACCTTGGCTCCTCGCAGCCCAGACAAACACTCCCATTCTTATGATGGCTTCGGGAGTGATTTGATGCAGATGGACTTGAAATGTCTTTAGTACCTCAACAACAAAGTTGCTCAGGGGGAATCGAAGCCCAGCCTTGAGGAAGCTTCGGAAAATCACAACTTCATCTTCTTCGGGGGTGGGAGAAGTTTTTTCCCCGGCATCAGCTCTCACAATAGATATGTCTCGGAAATATCGCCCCCTCATATTATCAATGTGACTCTGCTTGATGGTCGTTTTCCCAAAAACTGTGTGGCTTGGTCGCCACGGTCGATCTTCGGCCTCTTCCCCACCACTTTCCACATCATAGCTGTCGCTGTCATCAGTATCTTCGGACAAACCTTCGAGAATCTCCTTCGTGATTTTCTCTGTATTGGTCTCTGCCATCGCTATCAGGAACCCCAGATTTTTCTCCTCCTCGAGACTCAGCTTCGTCTCAGCAGGGATCTTCAGCTTCGTCTCAGCAGGGATCTTCTTGCCTTCAGACATCTTCGGGAGCGCTAAAAAATTGTTCCCGAGGTCGAAGCTTCGAAATCAAAAAGACCAGCAAATCTTAACGAACAAGAGCTAAAAATTTTAGTGGGCCGAAGCAAAAGGCAAGTGTGCGTACCAAATGAGTTCGCGATGTGATCTTATTTATACGCCTAGGGCGTTGAAAATTGAAAGGCCCCGCTTGTCAGTGAATGTTGCTATTCTAGCAAAGGGAAGGTGTTTTTTCGGACCTTCGGCTCAAGGCCTTCGTCCATATCGCAATCTGAATTTACTATTTACAAATTAATATTGCGAGGGGCTACTGTTGGGGGCCTTCGTCCTCCGAAGGTCCTCAAAAACATGATTTGACAATGTTTTCCAAGTGGATTATATGAACAGGTATTTTCGGATTCAGAATTATGGATATGGAGCATGACCAGGACGAAGCCTGAACCAGACGAAGGTCGAGGGCAGCCGAAGCTGTGCGCAGGGAAGCTTCGGCGCGATGGCATAAAGGGGAACCGACTTAAAGATGAAAAGACTTCGGGGGCCTCGACAAATTTCCATAAACCGTTAACAAATGTAATGGACATGGATGTAATTTTACGTGGGCTGCGTCCCGCGTCTATAAATAGATGAACAGTACTCCCGTACTGTTCACGCTGACTTGGCATTGGCTTTTGCGTTACGTTTGTACTTCTACCTTCTCTCAGGACCGGAGGTACATTTGTAATTTGAAATCATTTCTATTTATCCATGTTAATAAAATAGAAGTGATCCTATGTTGATATTTATATTTCACGCTTTATATGAATCCTTCGGCATTATTTATTATATTTACGAAGGTATGTCACTTGTGACCTTCTGTAACACCCGGATTTTAGGGGTCCAAAACCCGGGGTTAACAAAAACACCAGGTATGCTGGGACCAAGTCTCATACATATGATGTATAGTGGCACAGGATCGAATGTCACATCTTTATATATAACAGGAGTTCTATACAAAATAAATAATTACATTATAAGGAGACAACAGTCCAGCAACCCAAAGTTGACTGGGAGACGACGACCTAGACCTCTCACGAACTCATCACAGCATCCTCCATGAGCATCATCCTGCAGTACCTGGTCTTGACCTGTGGTGTATGTGAGACAGCAAGAGTGAGCTCACATACGTTCATCGCTCAACAAGTTGTGGGGAATAATGTGCATGAACTCGCCAAAGGTGGGAGCTCACGTGAAGTGTAAGGCTTACCAAAGAAGATGGTTAGAGCTGAGCATTGCTTTTAAAGTTGGTCAAAATTTTATTAGCAGTTACTAAGTATAAGTAAATACCAACCCAATTAAATAATAGAACAAAAGTATCAACTTCACCCACGATGCAATGCATATGACAAATTGAATTTAGTTCCATAATTTAATCATGTGAGGGTCCGAGCTGCTCATGACCGTGAGCACGGCTAGTATACCAGTTTTACACTCTGCAGAGGTTGCGCATCTTTACCCACAAGTCGTGTTACCCATCTGCCAAGGGGTCATGAATCCCATACACCTCTACCAAGGAAGCGAGGCAGGGTAACACTACGAGGCCTTTACAAAGTTCCACTAGCTTCCGAAAACCCGCTACAGTTTATAGGAAGATCCAGTGCAGGAATCCCTTGCAGGACCGCCATCGCAGCAAAATCCTCCCGAGGGCCTCCCTACACTGACCTCTCCCCTACTGCCCTTGCCCCTTTCGGGTAAGGTAGTCTTCCACTAGCTTTCCTAATTAATCAGCCAAGGGCGTCCCATACCACCCTTGTGGTAGCACTGTTTTCCCGGGTGGTCGCTCCATGTTCCAATTAACATAATGATCTTAACATGAACAGTAATAACAACTGATAACAAAAGTATATTCATGAATAGTAAAGTGTATCTCTATACCCAAAGCCACATATAGCACTAGCAAGTACTACCCAGAAAGTTCAGTGGTAAACAAGGTATAAAGATAGTCAAACTAGGGTAGCCTATTGGGTCCCATCAAAATTAACCTATGCAGATCATTATGATTAATCAGAACATGGCTGGGTAAAAAAAAGTGATCAAGGGCACAACTTGCCTGGGCCTTGAGAATCCAGGTACCAGGATGATCTTCAGATCCTCGTGACCTCACTGCTAGTCGTAGCAATACAAACATACATGGTATAGGCAAAATTAACATTACACCAAACATATATGCAAAATACATATTAATAATCTACATATTAAAATAAGATCACAGGAAAAAGAATTATTAATTTTGGAGTTGTAGAATTCAAGTTATGGATTTTCAAAGGTTTTATGTGATTAAAATATGATTAAATGATAAATAAATTTTCTGACAGAGTTCATGTCAAAACAGTGATTCTAAATGGTAGAGAATATTATTACAAAATTATAGGAATTGGAATGACTCAATTTGGGGCTAAAATGGATTTTCTATGAATTATCTAAGTTCTAGCAATTATTTTCCTATTAAAAATCCTTTTATAATTCAATTTCCCTGATTTTATTATGTTCTGGACTGGGCCTCAAATACAGCAAAGCGCAGGGGGCTCTGCGCAAATAGACCTAAGACTCAGAAAACCCCCGCGGTGGACGGCGGGTTGGTTTCATAAAAGCATAGGGGCTCTTATGCAAACTAGCCATAGCGAAGGGGTATGGAACCATTACAACCGTCCGATTAGTAATCAGTGATCCAGATTAGATCAAGGCTTCCGTGAAACGGTACCCAGGGATAGCCATCCGATTATATCTCGACGGCCCAGGTTTAATGTTACCTACATCGATCTCAAGCGTCAGATCAAGATCGGACGAACCAGATTGGTTCAGCCGAACCGGTACGGGTGTTCTAATCTACACCGTCAGCTCCGTGATCAACGGCCCAGGAAGCGCCACGCCGAACGGTACCGCGGGCTAATCCTAGCCGTCCACCGAATCCGACGGCCGCGCGCCTTCCCCCCCTTCCCTCGCCGGCCCGAGGCGGCGCCAGGACTCCTCTCGCGGCGGAGCTCTACCGGCGTATGGTTGATTCGACGCCCAGGTGCCTAATCCCCCTAACGGAAGCGAGAATCACGCAGAGCAGAGAACAGGGAACATTTTGGGGGTGATTTCTTACCAAGAAGAAGCTGTGACGTAGTTGGCCACGGAAGCGGGCGGAACCGCGGCGACGAAGTGCTCCGATGAGCAATTAACACCCGCCCGTGGACGCAACCGGTTAACCGACTTCACGCTAGGCTCCCACACGAACCGACGAGTGCCCTGAGCCCAAAATCGGGGCCACGCCGACGATGAATTCGTGAAACGTTGGTGGCGGCGAGGATTCCGTTTTCCAGCTAGAGCTCCAATGGCACACGGCGGTATAGGATGGGATGAGGGGAGGGAAATCACGACGATCATCTTTATAGCCCAGGGAGCAACGGGAACACCGAATCCCCCGCGCCCGAGCGCGGAGTCCGCGCGGTTGTTGCAACGGTGAGCACCATGCGCGCGATACGCGAGCTGTTGCGTGGAAGAAGGAAGACCTGACGAGGAGCGCCCACATGTCAGCGAGAGAAAAGGGAGAAGCCGCAGAGACCGACGCGTGGGCCCGGACGTCAGTGAAGCAACTCGGTGCTCGTGTGAGTGGGCGCGGCATATGACGAGTGGGGCCCGCGTGTTTGTGTCCGCGTGCGTGGTGCGAGTTTGCCCGACGAATGGGCCCGGTTGGTCAGGGGAGGGGAAATGGCGCGGGCGCGGGAGTAGGAGAGGCTGCCCCGAGGGGCCCACATGTCGGCGCCGCAGGGGGGAAATTCGGGTTGCGCGGTGGGGAATCCTTAGATGGGCTGAAATGGATCTGGCCGGCCCAATTAGGGTTTTTCTCTTTTTCCTTTTTGATTTTCTATTTCTTTTCTTCATTTTCAAATCCAATTTGAATTCAAACTTAAATTCAAATCTCTATGGCTCATTATTTCAATTTATTTTTGTGAAGTTAGGGATATTAATTCTGAATATACTTGTTTATATATATTATTTATATTTTTGTTTTATATCCCTTCTCTCTCTCTCATTTTCTATTTTCTATTCCAAATTCAAATTTAATTTTTAACTATTCAAAATCCAATTCACATTTTACTTTGAATTTCAGGTTCCTAAAATCAAATATAATCCTGAAGGAAATTTAGACTTTACTATTTGGATCACTTATTTATTTTTAATAAGTAGATAGCCTTTCCTTTTCTTTTCTTATTTCTAGTTCAAATCCAAATTTATATTTTTATTTTAGTTTTCAGATTTTTCAAATGTATCAATTGAAACCCAAAGGTGAATATAAACCATACTTATTTTAATATTACTAACTTAAGTTTTTATTCTCCTTTCTATTTATTTCATGAGATGTATAAATGGTTTTTCTTAAAAGAAAAAGAAAAATTCTTTTCCCATCATTTTCTTATTTCCCAATTTCCAAGATATTATGATATTTTGTTCAAATTTCTTCTACCAATCCCAATTTCAGAATTTGGGTGTTACAAATCCTACCCCCCTTAAAAATAATCTCGTCCTCGAGATTTGTAAGAAAAGGGATGTATACTCATTTGTTCTCGGAACATATGCACAAACAAAGAGATCTCAGCATGAGGTATAATTCTTTAACAAAACATAGGGTCAATAGACCTTATTGTTCCTTCTAAAATAATATTATATCATCTACTAACTAAAATAACATCTAGATCTTACAAATCATCATAATTTATATCTATGTAGCTTGGTGAAGCTGGTGGTGGTGGTGGAGGTTGTTGTTGTTGTCTCTCCAACCGTGCTTGTCTTATTTCTTGGCGGGCCTGACGTATTTCCTCGCGTTGTTGTCTTATCTGATTCTGCATCTCGGTCACCAGGTCTGTTAATTGTTGTATTACCAGTCTTTGGGTAGCAACCACTTGATTGATCTTAACAGGTGGAGGATTTGGAGGGTTCATTTTCTGTTTGTTGTTACGTGATAATCTTTCCTTTCCTGGTATGGACCATGAAAGTTAGAAGCACATGGTATTAGTTTTGCAAAGGACATTTTTCAATAGGCGGAGTGAATAAGCTAGTAGCTGGTTATAATCTGAAGATTCTTCAGTGGGGCTTGATCTTTGTTTTATGTCCAGATTGGGGTAACCAATCATATAAGGTGAATATCCAAGGGTAAGATAGAATCTGTCAAGATGAGAGATATATATGGGTGAGATAGACTACATGATGTAGGTTTAAAAGTTTGTTTGTTGTTAGGTGGGAATAGAAAGGTTATATCATTCATCATGGGTTGGGTTAGCTCATAGTTGAGTTGATCCAATGTGCTAAGTTAAGTTAATACATGGCTAGTAGGGTCTAATCTCTTCTACTAGTGTCATTAATCTGTTTAAGTGGACCACATTAAGTTAGATAACATTAGACCACAATAGATCAGGTCACATTAGGTAGGATAAGATCTAAATTGAATTGGATATGACTAGATTAGACTGGTTTAGGGTAAATAGGTTCAACAGGGTAGAATATGTTAGGGTGTTTTGAGATTAGTTAGATATGTTATGATAAGATAGAGTCTCTTGCTAGTTTATAATTGAGAGGTTATGCAACTATCAGATGGTTAAGGTAGTTGCATATGGCCAAGTCGATCTATCATTCTTAATTTAGTGCAGGGTGAACTAAGTTAAGACATGTTTTATAGGAGTAGAGTCTAATCTATTTCACCAGTATTATCTAGCATGTTTGATAAGTCACTTTAGATCATATTAAGTTAGATGAGATCTAAATTAGATTGGTATGACCAGTTCAACTAGATGTGATCTAATTAATTTGCTTTAGATTATGGTTGTTAATCTAGGGTGGTTAAGTATGCTTATTAGGATAAGATGGATCCATAAAGATAAGATAAAAATCTTTTGAGGTCAGTTAGATCTATTAAGATGAGATAAAATCTTTTTCAAGATAAGATGAATCTACTAAGGTTATAGAGTATCTTTTAAGATAAGATAGATCTATTAAGATAAGGGAGAATCCTTTTAAGATAAGAGGAATTGGTTAGAATGAGATCTTTTAGGATAAGATAAATTTCTTAAGCTAGATAGGTTCCAATGGGGATAATCTAGGCTGTCTAGTTATTTTACAAATGCTATCCTTGATGCCTAGTTGTATATGCAGATGTAATTGTGGACATTACTCCACAACCCATCACACTCAATCAAAGATCCAAATCAGACAAGTATCATAAGAACAAACATTCAAGCATATAAATATTTACAAAATTAGTTTTGCTTTTGTTCCTAAGAGTAGGTCTCCTATTCCTAAAGGTCACTTTAGGCACAGGATTTCAAAGTGTGAAATCCACATTTGTCTTTAGAAAGAAAAGATAAGAATAATCAGAGTGAAGCGGAAATAGATGAGAAAAGATTAAGGTAAGTTTAGAAATGAATCAGAGTAGCAGAGGTAAGTAGACAAGGGTTGTCCAGTTCTATCTAGGTTTCGTCCTACAGTCAACATTCCTCTGATACCACTTCTGTAACACCCGGATTTTAGGGGTCCAAAACCCGGGGTTAACAAAAACACCAGGTATGCTGGGACCAAGTCTCATACATATGATGTATAGTGGCACAGGATCGAATGTCACATCTTTATATATAACAGGAGTTCTATACAAAATAAATAATTACATTATAAGGAGACAACAGTCCAGCAACCCAAAGTTGACTGGGAGACGACGACCTAGACCTCTCACGAACTCATCACAGCATCCTCCATGAGCATCATCCTGCAGTACCTGGTCTTGACCTGTGGTGTATGTGAGACAGCAAGAGTGAGCTCACATACGTTCATCGCTCAACAAGTTGTGGGGAATAATGTGCATGAACTCGCCAAAGGTGGGAGCTCACGTGAAGTGTAAGGCTTACCAAAGAAGATGGTTAGAGCTGAGCATTGCTTTTAAAGTTGGTCAAAATTTTATTAGCAGTTACTAAGTATAAGTAAATACCAACCCAATTAAATAATAGAACAAAAGTATCAACTTCACCCACGATGCAATGCATATGACAAATTGAATTTAGTTCCATAATTTAATCATGTGAGGGTCCGAGCTGCTCATGACCGTGAGCACGGCTAGTATACCAGTTTTACACTCTGCAGAGGTTGCGCATCTTTACCCACAAGTCGTGTTACCCATCTGCCAAGGGGTCATGAATCCCATACACCTCTACCAAGGAAGCGAGGCAGGGTAACACTACGAGGCCTTTACAAAGTTCCACTAGCTTCCGAAAACCCGCTACAGTTTATAGGAAGATCCAGTGCAGGAATCCCTTGCAGGACCGCCATCGCAGCAAAATCCTCCCGAGGGCCTCCCTACACTGACCTCTCCCCTACTGCCCTTGCCCCTTTCGGGTAAGGTAGTCTTCCACTAGCTTTCCTAATTAATCAGCCAAGGGCGTCCCATACCACCCTTGTGGTAGCACTGTTTTCCCGGGTGGTCGCTCCATGTTCCAATTAACATAATGATCTTAACATGAACAGTAATAACAACTGATAACAAAAGTATATTCATGAATAGTAAAGTGTATCTCTATACCCAAAGCCACATATAGCACTAGCAAGTACTACCCAGAAAGTTCAGTGGTAAACAAGGTATAAAGATAGTCAAACTAGGGTAGCCTATTGGGTCCCATCAAAATTAACCTATGCAGATCATTATGATTAATCAGAACATGGCTGGGTAAAAAAAAGTGATCAAGGGCACAACTTGCCTGGGCCTTGAGAATCCAGGTACCAGGATGATCTTCAGATCCTCGTGACCTCACTGCTAGTCGTAGCAATACAAACATACATGGTATAGGCAAAATTAACATTACACCAAACATATATGCAAAATACATATTAATAATCTACATATTAAAATAAGATCACAGGAAAAAGAATTATTAATTTTGGAGTTGTAGAATTCAAGTTATGGATTTTCAAAGGTTTTATGTGATTAAAATATGATTAAATAATAAATAAATTTTCTGACAGAGTTCATGTCAAAACAGTGATTCTAAATGGTAGAGAATATTATTACAAAATTATAGGAATTGGAATGACTCAATTTGGGGCTAAAATGGATTTTCTATGAATTATCTAAGTTCTAGCAATTATTTTCCTATTAAAAATCCTTTTATAATTCAATTTCCCTGATTTTATTATGTTCTGGACTGGGCCTCAAATACAGCAAAGCGCAGGGGGCTCTGCGCAAATAGACCTAAGACTCAGAAAACCCCCGCGGTGGACGGCGGGTTGGTTTCATAAAAGCATAGGGGCTCTTATGCAAACTAGCCATAGCGAAGGGGTATGGAACCATTACAACCGTCCGATTAGTAATCAGTGATCCAGATTAGATCAAGGCTTCCGTGAAACGGTACCCAGGGATAGCCATCCGATTATATCTCGACGGCCCAGGTTTAATGTTACCTACATCGATCTCAAGCGTCAGATCAAGATCGGACGAACCAGATTGGTTCAGCCGAACCGGTACGGGTGTTCTAATCTACACCGTCAGCTCCGTGATCAACGGCCCAGGAAGCGCCACGCCGAACGGTACCGCGGGCTAATCCTAGCCGTCCACCGAATCCGACGGCCGCGCGCCTTCCCCCCCTTCCCTCGCCGGCCCGAGGCGGCGCCAGGACTCCTCTCGCGGCGGAGCTCTACCGGCGTATGGTTGATTCGACGCCCAGGTGCCTAATCCCCCTAACGGAAGCGAGAATCACGCAGAGCAGAGAACAGGGAACATTTTGGGGGTGATTTCTTACCAAGAAGAAGCTGTGACGTAGTTGGCCACGGAAGCGGGCGGAACCGCGGCGACGAAGTGCTCCGATGAGCAATTAACACCCGCCCGTGGACGCAACCGGTTAACCGACTTCACGCTAGGCTCCCACACGAACCGACGAGTGCCCTGAGCCCAAAATCGGGGCCACGCCGACGATGAATTCGTGAAACGTTGGTGGCGGCGAGGATTCCGTTTTCCAGCTAGAGCTCCAATGGCACACAGCGGTATAGGATGGGATGAGGGGAGGGAAATCACGACGATCATCTTTATAGCCCAGGGAGCAACGGGAACACCGAATCCCCCGCGCCCGAGCGCGGAGTCCGCGCGGTTGTTGCAACGGTGAGCACCATGCGCGCGATACGCGAGCTGTTGCGTGGAAGAAGGAAGACCTGACGAGGAGCGCCCACATGTCAGCGAGAGAAAAGGGAGAAGCCGCAGAGACCGACGCGTGGGCCCGGACGTCAGTGAAGCAACTCGGTGCTCGTGTGAGTGGGCGCGGCATATGACGAGTGGGGCCCGCGTGTTTGTGTCCGCGCGCGTGGTGCGAGTTTGCCCGACGAATGGGCCCGGTTGGTCAGGGGAGGGGAAATGGCGCGGGCGCGGGAGTAGGAGAGGCTGCCCCGAGGGGCCCACATGTCGGCGCCGCAGGGGGGAAATTCGGGCTGCGCGGTGGGGAATCCTTAGATGGGCTGAAATGGATCTGGCCGGCCCAATTAGGGTTTTTCTCTTTTTCCTTTTTGATTTTCTATTTCTTTTCTTCATTTTCAAATCCAATTTGAATTCAAACTTAAATTCAAATCTCTATGGCTCATTATTTCAATTTATTTTTGTGAAGTTAGGGATATTAATTCTGAATATACTTGTTTATATATATTATTTATATTTTTGTTTTATATCCCTTCTCTCTCTCTCATTTTCTATTTTCTATTCCAAATTCAAATTTAATTTTTAACTATTCAAAATCCAATTCACATTTTACTTTGAATTTCAGGTTCCTAAAATCAAATATAATCCTGAAGGAAATTTAGACTTTACTATTTGGATCACTTATTTATTTTTAATAAGTAGATAGCCTTTCCTTTTCTTTTCTTATTTCTAGTTCAAATCCAAATTTATATTTTTATTTTAGTTTTCAGATTTTTCAAATGTATCAATTGAAACCCAAAGGTGAATATAAACCATACTTATTTTAATATTACTAACTTAAGTTTTTATTCTCCTTTCTATTTATTTCATGAGATGTATAAATGGTTTTTCTTAAAAGAAAAAGAAAAATTCTTTTCCCATCATTTTCTTATTTCCCAATTTCCAAGATATTATGATATTTTGTTCAAATTTCTTCTACCAATCCCAATTTCAGAATTTGGGTGTTACACCTTCGTCCTAAAGCATTATTTCCCGAAGGGGCGTAATGTTTCGAAGGACGAAGGACCTCAATGTTTAACATCTTCTATGTTGCCTTGTTCTTAACTCGAAGCATTTGAGAACAAGTCCCCAACAACGATAATTTACATATTTGTTTCAATATTACATGCTTCAGACATTACATAGTTTTGTCACCAAAGAGATCTAATCTTCCTTCAATCGTTTTACATATCAAGCTTCTCAAAATGACTATTACAATGAAATCTATTCCTCTTTAAGGACTTTTTCGGCAATTTTGTTCAGTAATTTGTTGACGACTTCGTCAACGATGGATTTAGCTGTGTTATGATATCCAATGATTTCTTCATCTCTAGATCAGCTAGGGGATCAAACGGCTCCGGTGACGGGGATAGTTCAGCTGAAATAGGTAAACACGTAAGTTCGAAGCCTTAAAGAAAGTAACGAAGCTAGATAATCAAGATATAATACCTATACACCTTTCGCGTTCTGTAGCTTCTTCAGCTTGCTTTGCTTCTGCTCGGGCGTCGTGGGTGTCTTTTTCACTCTTTTTTATAATTTCATGGGCCATCTCTCGGCCACCATTTACCCAGATATCATTGTAGAATTTTTCACCCATCAAGGTTGCTTCAGCTGAAGGATCCTTCGTATCGTCCGTGGAAAAGGCAGCTTTGGCCCAGGCTATGGATTTAATATGATCGCATCCGGCCTTCTCCAAGACGGATGAAATCCACCGCGCACCAGAAAACGTGCAGACATCCCCGCGATCACTCAAAATTTCTTCGAAGGTCTCCGCTTCTCCAATTAACCATTCAATAACGCCTTCGGGGTCGCCTCACACGAAGTTTTCTTCGGCAGAGTACGCACCCACTTTGGCGAAGCTAGTCTTCAATTTCTTCACACAATCCAAGGATTTCTCGAAGCACCTTTCCTTGGATTGGTGAAGTTCTTCAACATTTTTCTCTAGATAATTTTTCCATTACTCACTGATCTCTCGGTCGGCCTGTGCGAGTGCGCAATTCTCTTTAGCTTCGGCCAGCTGTTTGCCAAGATCTTCAATTTCAGCTTTCTGGGCTACAGCCTGAGCTTTATAGTTAGCTTCATCCTCCTTTACTTTATTTACCAAAGAAATCAAAATTTTATCCTTTTCTAAACCTTCATTTCTTAGTTCAATCACTTCTGAACGAAGGTTATTAAGGGCCATCATATAGCCTTTGTCTTCAATATTTTTCTGCGCCCTAAGGGCATTACTAAGAATTAAGCCCTGCAAGAGGAGGAAATAATTGAGTATGACAAATAAAATACTTCATTCTCAAATTCAAAGTTAACTTCTATACCTTTATATTGTTGTATGCTAGGCTGTCAGCAAGATCATCCTTCGACAAAATTGAAAGGCCGTCTTCCAGCTTCGGGAATCCAATGCTTCTATCTATCTCCCGGCAAACGGATATTTCTTTGTTGTCTAGGAGACAGTATAAGAAATCATCTTCATTACTCCCATTAAAAATTAAGGCTCCTTTCGAATATTTCAGTTTTTGAGCATAATGCCTTGCTTCCGCGGTTTCATCTTCGGACAATTTCTTCCCCGAAGCATGTCGAATGATGTAGTCAACAGTTTCGATTGGAGCTTCGGGAGTAGGAGTTTCAGGTGCAATATGTCCTGCTATTTTTTCCTCAGGCACGGCAGGCTTCACTGCGACGGGCGCTGAGGGCCCAGCTTTGGCTTCAGCCTGAGCTTGTGGAGCTTGCGTAGCTTCGGCTTCTGCTTGCCCAGTTTCAGCTTTGGCTGGCGTTTTGGCAGCTTCAGCAATTCTCTTTGTAGGAGCAGGGCTCAAGGCCTTTGTAGTCTCCAGCACAGCATCCAACACGTTGGCCATTCTCCTCCTCTTGGGAGTTGCGGCAGAAGCCTTTTGCATCTTCGGCAGTTTTGCCTCTGCTGGTGAGCTCAGGATTTCTGGCTTTTTTACTACTTTCTTCACCTCTGGCTCTTCTGTCACACCCGGATTTAAGGGACAAATTCGGGTGCATCTCATATGTGCGCCAAGGAAGAACAACACACATAATAACAGAGTGCATAGAGATAAATGTCATGAATATCATAAATGTACTTATTACATAGCGAAAGACTTACAAAAATAAATAATAAAGTAAAGCGAACTAAATATTATTCCCTAGCGCCACAAAGCTGATTGGGAGACGCCACCGAGATCAAGTCGAATGCCTCGGTGTTAGGCGGCTCCTCTTCGACCATCTGTTCTTCTCCTGTGGGGGGGGGGTGAGACAGCAAGAGTGAGCTCACATACATTCATAGCTCAACAAATCGTGGGGAACAATGTGGAATGAACTCACCAAAGGTGGGAGTTTATGAAGTGTAAGGCTGATCAATGAAATAGAGGCTAAAGCTGAGCATTGCTTTTATAAGTTGGTCAAAATTGTATTAGCAATTACTAAGTGTAAGTAAATACCAAACCTTAATAATAATAAATAAAAGTAATAATAAAATAATAACAAATGCGATGCAAATGTCAAATTAAATTTAAGTTCCATAAATTAATCATGTGAGGGTCCGAGCCGCTCATGACCGTGAGCACGGCTAGTATACCAGTTTTACACTCTATAGAGGTTGCGCATCTTTACCCACAAGTCATGTTACCCATCTGCCAAGAGACGACCAATCCCATACACCTCTACCGAGGAGGCGAGGCAGGGTAACATTACGAGGCCTTTACAAAGTTCCACTAGCTTCAGAAATCCCGCTACAGTTTATAGGAAGCTCCAGTGCAGGAATCCCTCGCCTGACCGCCATCGCAGCAAAATAAACCCAAGGACCTCCCTACATTGACCACTCCCCTACTGCCCTTGCCCCTTTCGGGTAAGGAAGACCTCCACTAGCTTTCCTAGTTAATCAGCCAAGGGCGTCCCATTAAACCCTTGTGGTAGCACTGTTTTCCCGGGTGGTCGCTCCATATTCCCATTAATTTAATGATCTTAACATGAACAGTAGTAATGAAAAGATAATAAAAGAGTAATCATGAATATTGTATCTCCATACCCAATCCACATAAAGCAATAGCAGATTCTACCCAAAAATATTTCAGTGGTGAACAAGGTATAAAGATAACCAAAACTGGGTAACCTATTGGATCCCATCAAAATTAACCTATGCAGATCATTATAATTAATAAGAACATGGCTGGGAAAAAGTAAGTGATCAAGGGCACGACTTGCCTTCAATGAGCTCCTGCTTAGCTACTTCTACTTGTTGAACCTCAGAATCCACAGTGGCTTGCTCGTCTACTCGCATCAACACATAGTACAGCATAAATTAACATCACATCAAATAGATAAATAAAATATACAATAAAAATCCACACATTAAAATAAGAACCTAGGAACAGGAATCATTAATTTTGGAGTTATAGATTTTGAATTATGAATTTCCAAAGGTTTAATGTGCTTGAAATGGAATTGCATGAGAAATAAATTTTCTTTCTGTTTTTATGCCAAAACAGAGACTCTAAGTGGTAGAGAATAAAATTAGAAAATTTCAGAAAGTGGAATGGATTAATTTGGAGTTCATATGCATTTTCTATGAATTATACAAGTTATAGTAATTATTTTTGCATTAAAAATCTATTTCTAATTACTTTTCTCTGATTTTCCAACTTTCTGGACCAGGCCTCAATTCCTGGTAAGGACAGGGGCCCAGACGCAAAAGATCCTAAGACACAGGCTAACCACGCGGTGGACCGCGGGTTGATTCACTAACAGCCCAAGGGCTCTTTTGCAAAAGCGCTCGGTCGGACAGGAGTGGAATGTTTTTGGCCGCACGATTCTGCGTGAATGGCTCAGATCAGATCAGTCCCACCGCGAATCGGTATGTACCCAGGCCGTTGGATCCAGGATCGATGATTCGGATTTAATTATCCCCTGATCCAGGCCCAACTGTACGATGCGAGATAAACGGCCCGGATCAAAACAAGGTGAAACGATATCGCCATTCTAATCCAGACTGCCGATCGCTCATCTAACGACCGAGAGTCTTTCCCCCCAACATCGGTCAGGCAACGGCGGCGCCCTGGGTGGCTAGCGGTGGAGCCATCGTTGGTGACCCAATCAACCGAGTTCTGATGCCCTAAGCTTGTCACCGAGAGGCACTATACGATGCCCTAATGCGTGTGAGTACATACGAAGGCTTACCGGGAAAGAAAGGTGTCAAACGGCGGCTGTGCACAGTGCAGGGTGGAGCCGCAGCACCGAGTGGTCAACGGCGAGGAATTCCGGTGCCATGGTGCCTCCACACGCCACCCGTAGCCCCACGCGTCTTCGTGGAGGGTTTCCGAGGCTCCGAAGCCCCACACCGTGGTTCGGCGGTGAGCACAGGCGTGGTTCAACGATGGCAGCGATGGAATGGTCAGATGGTGGCGATTTGGTCTCGGGGCTCGCGCAAGGAGGATGGGTGAGGGAAGGAGGGAGCAGGGGAGTGCTCCTACTTATCCACCATGGACTCGGCTCGGGCTGGCCGGAGGTCGCGCAACAGCACCGAGATCCCCAGCGCTCGCTCCGCCATGGCCGGATTTTGTTGAAGGGGAGCGGTCTGGAAGGTTTGGCCCACACGCCAAAGAACGGCGGCGAGATGAACAACGGCTGACCTGTGGGGCCGGAATGTCAGCCCAAGTGGTCGTGTGGCTATGGAAAGGTTAGCTAGGCCGCGCGCGCGTGTTTCTACAGATGGGCCAAAAGTAAGATCCGAGGCCCAGGTAAGTCCCCTTCTCTTTTTCTTTTTCTTTTTTTTCTTTTCTTTTCATATTTGAATTCTTAAATTTGAATCCAAATTCGATTGTAAACTTTGAATTTGTACTAGATGTACTAGTCCAAGATGTTGATATGAAATGACACATTTATTTATACTAGAACATGATGCGCCCATACGGGCGCCCGCCTATCGAACAACATAGAAATGGACATTTTTTAAAAGTTTATGACTATGGATAGACCTTTGCAAAAGCTACACATTCTTGTATGTTCGGACTATAAAAGCATGTCAATTTTTTAATTGATGTTGAAAAACCTGTAATAACTAAGTTCATATCAACATGCAAGTTTCTGCATTACAAGTATCAAACAACTGATCTGCACATTTCCTGCCCTTCTTTTTCAAAAGGGTGTTGGTCTCATAATTATTGGCAAATTGAACAATCACATGGCCCTAATACAAAATTATCCTACTTTGTCTAGAAAAATGAAAAAAAACTATTTGATGGAGCAAAATATACAGAAGATAGATGACCCTTGCCAAAATGAATCGAGGAACTTGAAACAGAGGTTCTGCAAATGAAAATCAACGATTTTACTAAAGAGAAACGTATTCTTCACTTCGCTTGTCCATGATGAGAACTTTGGGAACAACACTACAAAGAGAGATACGTTCAAGTCAGATGATTTGCCTAATTGGAACCTAAAGGCTCTGTACATAGATGTTTAGCAAAGGTATGACTAAACAGAAAAGATCCAACTGAATTTACAAATAGATTATTACATTCATTTACTTACTTTTGGTAACCTAAATTGGGAACCTTTGTCCAGTATATAATTTTTAATCCCTTTAATGTTTGTGCGTTTGTGTTTATGCCATGTCATCTACACCGAGCCTGCAAGCACATAAAAAATCATCATTGCAGACATGACCATAATCCTATACCAGTATAACACCATGTAAAGATCGCAAAGCATGATATATAATGTAAAACAATATAACAGAGTTCTCAAGTAACTTGAAAATTATTGAAAATTCATGTATAATATTAGCAGGAAAACAAGCCCCTCAAATTTTATTATACATGGGAGTAGAATTACTACATAAATATGGGAAACAACTTAAGCGAAGAAAATGAAGATTCCAATTTTTGGGTCTAAGTCGAAGTGAAGAATGACGCAAAGCAGCAAAGTTGCCTTAAGAAATTGGACTGGACAACCATATATAATGCTCAATCCACTGAATGTACAACAGCTCCAGCCACTTTTCTTTTGCCTTAGCTGGGACACAAGCGCAAAGCGTCTAAAAAAACATCAAGGATTGTATGCCTGCAAAGTAAATATATCAATTGGAACGTGTAGCTGTAACAGATGAAAACAAGCCATGAACTTACCATTTCACGCTTACGCTTCATTGCAATCTGCTCATGTTCCTGCTGTCACAGGCTCGCGGCCTTTCACTTTCTTCACGAACCTTTTGCCCAGCCTACAACCAATCAATTATTTCAGTATTCGTAGGTTTAAATGATTTTTTGTGATTGAATCTATAACATCAAGTTACATAGTTAGATGCTACAACTTATAGAGAACACATAATTCCTTGGAAATATAAAAAGCATCCGACTGTGTGCTCTCAATCACAATATATATTGTTATATAAAATGAGCTAACAATTATGAAGGGACACTGACCTTAAGATAGCCGATTCTTTATGTGATGAAAAAAGGGTAAGAAGCTAACCAACCAGGAATAACCTTGCACCTCTTAGACGAATTCAATAATGTAAATTGTAAACCTTTGAAAGGACTTCAGTCAATACACGCTTAATTTCCTTGTTGATCGCTGCCATTCGAGCAGCTTCAATCTCATCCTGAGTAAGAGCGCAATAATTTAAACAAGAGCCATGTTGATACTCAACATAAAAATGTCCAAAAAATGACAACATGTTCAATGATATGTTCTACTTATTCTGCAACACATGAAAATAGCAAAGTTGATTATTATTTTAATCAATATTGCTGCTCATGATAGGTTTTTCCAATAACTGGCGTATGGGCATAACAAATCTGTAGGACATAAATGAGTCATTGTATGACAAAATGTTTACATGCCCTCATTAGGTTATTTAAAGGCACTGGAGAAATATTGGACATGTCTACATGGAGAGCTGGATAAGGAGGCACTTGAAGGTGGAGTCAACACCCTGCTGCAGGTGGCCATGGACATACTGGTGTTTAAATTATAGGAACACAGATGGATACTCAAAGGAAAAAGTATTATTTCATACTGGTATTTAAAAAGGTTGTTTAAAATGGAGGATCATACATTCTCTCCTATGGAAAAAACATTTTAGCATTTGTGTTGAGGGACAATTCCAAAAAGAACAAATTCAATGAGATACCCTTTCTCAAAGACTCAAAGGATTTGTACTGACCATAGGTATGTCAGCAATATAGATATGGCAATGCAAGTAACAATTGGCATGCTAGTGAACAAGATATAATTATTCGCTCCATCAGCTATGTTTTAGTCAAGGCAAAGTACAGGTTCCATGTACCCAATCCATAACAGCAATTAAAACTGCCCCATGAACCATACTGAATTCCAGTTGTTGAGATCAACAATGTTTCCCAATATGTTGCCCTTTTTCAATGTTCTGCAGAAATGGATAGCTACTGGTGTTTCTATATTTCATTTCACAAAGAGATCAGCATTCAACATGCAAATTTAAATTTAAGTGTTTTGTGTGGTTTCTCTGTTCTAGGACCTAGAGAACATGCCAGGAGGTTCTTGGTGGTAAGTGGCCAGTTCCTGCTAGGAATGTTGGTCGTACCTTCAAGCATTATTGACCACTGCAACAGTAGTTGACAAAGCAATTCATCAGCAAATTCCAGAAAATTATGTTTGAGATGCACAAACACTACAGGAAAACAGTTAATTCCCGTCGGCCAGGAACCGACGGGAATAAGCACTAAACCGACGGGAATAAGTAATTCCCGTCGGTTTAGCCCTTATTCCCGTCGGTTGTCAGCCGCCAGGCGTCCCTTGTCGGGGATACGGTTATTCCCGTCGGCCGCCGACGGGAATACGTAATCCCCGTCGGCCAAAATCGAGCCGACGGGAATAAGGGCTAATTCCCGTCGGCTGACCTGGCCGACGGGAATTAATTAGTAACTCCCGTCGGCCAGGTCAGCCGACGGGAATTACTAATTAATTCCCGTCGGCCAGGTCAGCCGACGGGAGTTACTAATTTATTCCCGTCGGCCAGGTCAGCCGACGGGAATTATCTGGGCCGACGGGAGGTAATAGTCAATTCCCGTCGGCTATGGTCAAACCGACGGGAATTAACTGGGCCGACGGGAGTTAACCTATATTTCTGCAACAGCAACACCAAATTAGATATTTCTCACACATAACATACACAAAACATATATATCACAAACATATGACAAAACATATCACATAAACATATAAATCACAAACGCATTGACATCACACATCACAAACACATCATTGACATCACACATCACAAACACATTGATATAATTCACACATCACAAACATTTCAGATACGGGAGTGTTTACACAAACATAACGTCCAGGAGTTAAAAACATAACGAGCACGAGTTTAAGTGTTTAAAGATAACCACCACTTGGGTGGTTAGAGCTTTGACCGCTGCCGCCTTCACCACCAGGAGGAGGGTACGCGAAGAGCGAGTCAACAAATCCAGTCCCTGCTGCTGGATCAGACCCACTGCCACCCGCTTCAGGCGTAACCTATGCAAGTTAGCAAATATCAACACGTTAAATGCAAATATCAAAAAGTATACAAGTGTATAAATTAATGGAGTTATCAAACGTACCCTATCTCCAGGTGCAGGTATATGTGTCGGAGGGGTGGTGAACTGTGGTGGTGGAACTGGTGTGTTTGCAAATTGGCTCCATTGTGGTGGCGGTGGAAAATTTGATGTCATGCCTTGTTGCTGCATTAACTGTTAAACACATATGTGTTACTACCGAAGATGTTGTATTGAAATATAATAATTTAGAGTTCGGATTATGTGTACTCACTTGATACATCGCTTGATTATGAGCATTGCAAGCTTCCATAAATTCGCGTTGTTGTCTCATCTCTTCGCGCATCCTCATAATCTCCAACTCCTGCTCGTTCGGTCGACGAGAGCATGAGCTACGGGAAGATGAACCCGTCCTCTGAGATCTCACCGACGACGAGTCAATGAATCCGTCGAAGAGTGCGTATCTATAAGTTATTCAAAAAATGTGATTATTGTATAGTCAATTTAGTGTCAACCATATAATTTCATAAGTTAGAGCTTACCGTCCATGCGCTTTGCCACCACCACTTGCGTACACCACCGAGGGATCCACCGGTTCATGGCGCCAGTCGAAGTCAGGGCCATGGCGACGAACCATCTCCTCCCCATATGCCGCCTATACATCATTGACAACCTTACAAATGCAAGAATTTATATACTTTGAACGTTTGAACTTTTGAGCCAAAACTCACCAAGCGATCCGTGGCTGTCTGGCTGCAGAGCTGGTCAGGGTTGTTCGGGTCTGGTCCTTTGTGGCCCTCCTGGTAGACCTCAATGTCACTAGGCTTTTGGCCACTCGTAGCTTCCTGTATAAACAAAAAACATTCATAAGCAATCGTATTATTTGCTGATCGACATAGATAGATCAAACTTACCATTCTTTTAGCTTTTCGTATCATGTCGTCACCGCCAAACTTGTGGTTAGGATTGGTTCCTCGACATTGTCTGTGATGCGCTGACGCTTTCTGGAAGCCTTCGGAAGCCCAATATCGACACCAAGCATAGTACGCATCAGGCACGGGCGCCATCCATGGAACCATCACCTGCACACACACAATGTTACATATTATCAATCACAACAATAAATATAAAGGGTAAAACAAATTGAATACTAACCTCACGATATTGATCCTCAGTCAAATATATCTTTGACGACCCTTCCTTTTTAGTCAAGGGGCCTGCTTCTTCCGGATGCTTTTGAAAATACAGGTTTGTAGCCTGAATTCTCGCATAGTATATGGCATCCTTCACCAGCTTCTTTGCATTGTTTTGGAAGACACGTTCAGCGTGCCCCATGTAATCCTCTCCGTCAGGCAACCGATATCGAAGCTACAACATAAAGAATACAAATACAATGGTATAAGTCATAGATTTACAATATTAAGAAACATAACAAAAATAATAAAGAATTCATACCCAAAAGTCATTACGCACAAGTCCCTGTCTGTCGGTGTGGTTTCGTTCCTTTTTAAACTTGTACTCGTCCCAGGTACTGACGAGCACCTCATCCTCGGTATCACCGTTTGACACCTTCACTATACCAGGGTAGTGAAGGCGGCAAAGAGAACCCAACGTAAGGTTAACCTGAGTGTGGTGTCCCTTGCCGTCAAAGGACAGGTCCTCCCAATTCCTGCATTACACAAAAACATTAACAATACACATAATAGTTATATGAGATAAGTTAATATATTACACTCACCGATCTCCATGTGGCATGATTAAAGTCCTATCAGCCTCTCGCTCTATCGCGTGACGAGGCTTTACTGAGTGGCTTTTTCTTGAGCGACGTGTGCGTGTCGCTGAAGAGCCTCCCGAGCCATCATCCATCGGGTTGTCAGCCGGTTCGCCCTGTTGGCCCCACTGGTCCCACGCCTGTTGCTGCTCTCTCTGGTGGTCCCACTGGTCCCATGGCTGGTGATGCTGTGCGGCCTGGTCCCATGTCACGTGCTCCACCTCCTCATTGTGCTCGACCTCCTCATTGTGCTGCTCAGCCTCATTGTGCTGCTCCTCCTCAATGTGCTGCTCCTCAGTGTGCTGCTCATCCTGGTACATACAACTCAAGATTTATTTCTAAATATGTAAACAAATTTATTTGTACAAGATATGTTACCTCATCTCCTTGTACCGCGCTCAACAGCTCTCGACGTCTGCTGCTGCTCGAAGAACTGCCTTGAAAAAGGCCCAGGCCCTTGAACAGCCCCTTTACTGACTTCTTTGATTTTGGCGGCATCCTGCATAAAAAATAAGAAAACAACTTTACTTGTTAAATATAAACAAATTAGGATCAAAAATGACATAATACTTAAAATATAAACAAATTAAATAACAAAACAACTTTACTTGTTAAATATCATCAAAATCAGGATCTATTTGTTCTCTTCTATGCAGAGGTCGCCATGTTACTTTTCTCCTAACAGGTTGTCTTCTCCTTTTCTCGGGAAAAGTTAAGTCGTTAACGTCTGCAACTAGTGAATCTAATGCCGGTGCAGGATCAATATGAAAACTAGTTGGCAACTCTTCTTCTTGAAACACCTCATCAACCTGCTCAAGGTGACCAATTTGATATTCGTCCTCACCAGGAGTGTATAGGCGGTCGCGGGGATTTACATTGTACACAACCCTCCATTTAGACAACTTTTTGCATGGATATGTCGAGAAATAAACTTGGTCTGCTTGATGGGCAAGGATATACGTGTCGTGTCCTTGAAGCAATTTTTCAGGTTGGATCTGTGTCATCCCAAATTCGGTCCTATAATACTTCGGGTCATACCATTTACACTCAAAGAAAACTAGCGCTAAAGGCTTATTTCCAGCAAATGTAATCTCGATTATATTTTTGATTTTCCCGTAATAGCAGGCTTCGTGTCCTTCCATGTCGGTTGCCCTAGTAACGACTCCACTATTTTGAGTGGCGGCCATAGGATGACTTGATTCGAAAATGCTTGAACGAAAGCGATATCCATTGACGTCGTAACGTCCATAGCTTTTGGCAGTTACGCTTCCAATAGATAACTGACGTAAGTCATCATTCAAATTCATTTCCTCCCCAAACTGTCAATTATGCCACAAAGTATTAGCAAATTCTGTAATATTAGTTAACTGAAATTAGCTGTCGGAGCCACATAATTTAGACTTACACGGTCCCGAAGCCACATAATGAAATTAGGTCGCCCATGCATACCATCGCGTCGCAATTTATCTATGTCTCTCGCTGTTGGCCTACCAAGACACCTCATGTTTTGTTCATCAAACTCGCTGTCAAATATTATTGTATGACATGAGATATTTGATAACATAAACTAATTCACATATGAACAATTTAAGAAAATAAGTCTTACACAAAGTATTTCTCCACCTCAGGCATATTCGTGAACATGTACAGTAAAGCAGACTTCCGTTCTTCCATACTGAGGTGATATGCCTTGGGTGGACCAACGGCTTTGCCGTTTGTCTGAAAAATTGAAAGATCACTACACGGAGGCATCTCTCGTTCATCATCATGGTACCTTTTCTTTCGAGCAAATACATTATGTTCTTCTGCAAAGTAACAACTTGTGAAGTGTGCTACCTCCTTTAGTTTAAATTGTTCCGCAATACATCCTTCAACTCTTGCCTTATTGCCCACCATTGCTCTAAGCTTCTTTAATGCTCTTTCTATATGAAACATCCACCTATACTGAACAGGACCACCGACCTTAGCCTCATATGGAAGATGTATAAAGAGATGCTGCATAGGATTGAAGAAACCCGAGCAAAGGCCGACGGGAATTAATATTGCCGACGGGAATCTTCTTGATTCCTGTAGTGAAAGAATTCATTTCATAAAATTACAACTATTTGCTTCAAACTATCAAAGAGCTACAACTTTTAGGATCAGTTTCATGGTACAGTACTTGTGCCCTCAGTTCCACAAACCTTCATTGGACCCACCTTTCAATCACACAAATAGTGTGCCCATGCAGATTGTTGTAAGGTTTGAAATAGATGCCTCGGGTAGTTTTACGAAACTGGTCCTAGAAGTTTTGTTTTGTGAAATGAATAAAAAACATAATTAATGCCTGATTTTCTTCAGAAGGGCAAAGCAACCATCTTTGCTTTACATACCATCAAGACACCATCCCATGTATAAAGGGCAGATGGCAATAGCATCATGAGCTGCAACGAAGCTTTTTTGACGTGTATCAAGAAGAACAAAGGAGATCATTCCATCCAACATATCCACAAATTCTTCCCCACATTCTTCGTACTGTGTAAAGAAGATATTAAAGCAATTAAAAGGTCTCAATGCCAAGATTAAATAACTTTATAAGAGAGGACGATGCTTCGATAGAGATAATTAAATCATTGAGAAAAGTTATGCCACTGTTAAAATGATATAAATATGTAACTTACAAGATGGGCTACACTTCACAATCACTGCCACTTTAGAATTCATGAGTTCTAAACTTAGCTTTCAATTTGTCATGGTTATAGATCTCTACGTTCACCTAAAAATGACAACCAGAAGATAAAAATGGTGAAAACATGTCAATGAAAATGGCAGACACATGTTAATGCAAAATGAGAACCAGAAAGTGAAAACTTAGCTATATGCGCACCTCACGAACAATTCCAAGCCTTAAAAATTATGCGGAGACAAGAATGGCATGAAGTTATTTAGTTAACAGGATCTAATCCTTAAGGTTGCCGCAGAAAGTAAGTTGCCGCAGAATCCCTCCTATTACACAGCGCTATGGCTGGGAGCCATAGTAACGCTATGGGTTTAGCCTTATAGAAATGGAAGAAATAGAGCGACTACTACTGAACTTGAACTACATATAGACCACTTCAACTTTAAGAAAGCACCCAAATTGAGCATATCTACCCTGCTCCAGCTGGAACAGCACATCTACTGCAAGAATCAAACAGGCAAAATGAGTTAAGAGTGCAGATCAGGACCTAGATTCTAGGTTCCTGGTGATGTTCTGGAAGAGCTGCAACGACAACACCCATCATCATGAACAACGGGTACACCTGCGCAGCACCAACCAAACCAACATCACATAGATCAGAGAGAGAGAGAAAGTATGTATGTGTGTGTAATCGTAGAGTCTGAGGAACTCGCCTTCGGTCGGACCCAGTCGTTGGCCCTTAAACCGAGACACGACCACGACGGTGAAGGATGGAAAGACTGGAGAGGCGACGTCGGAGGAGGGGGAGCCACCACCGTCGCCTGGCGCACCGTCGTTGGCCCCCGTCATTGGCCCTTAGATCGAGACATGACTGCGACGGCGAAGGATGGAAATACTGGAGAGGCGACGTCGGAGGAGGGGGAGCCGCCACCGCCGTCTGGCGCACCGTCGTTGGCCACCGATCCACCGTTGTCGAGGTTAGGGTCCTGGGTCGCGATGGCGAGCGACTACGGCGACGCTCGGGAAGCCGGAGGGACGGCGTGGGGGAGAGAAGTCTGAGGGGAGACCGGGAGAGTGATGTGGACTCCATGGCTGGAAATTTGGCATCCGTCGAAAGTGAGGTTTCGTGTCCACGACCCACGGAGAACGTGTGCGTGGCCATCGGTAGCACGCGTCGTGCCATGGATGGCGCGGAGGCCGCCGAATGCGGACAGGCCTCCAAAAGGGGTTGAGTTTTAATAACTCTGATATTTTCCTTACATTGTATATAGGGCTTTTCCTATTTTCCCCTTCACCTTCTATATCTTATTTCTCAAATTATTGGTTCCCAAAATTAGGTTTAATGTCTCTTCCACCATTTGCATATTTCTTTTATCATTATCTTCATGAGTGAATGCACAAACAAATAAATCACAACATGATGCACAAATTACTTTAAGTGTCACTAATTAATTAATGACTTTTGAGGTGTTGGTTCACATGTTATTGTAAACATAGGCAAAATCATGTATGTAACTCGACTATGCTTTCATCTTACATTTTGGGTATTACAAACCCTACCCCCCTTAAAATTAATCTCGTCCCCGAGATTTAGGAAGATCTAGGGAAAAGATGGGGAAAATCTATACGAAGCTCTTCTTCTCTTTCCCAAGTAGCTTCATCTTCACCGTGGTGACTCCATTGTACTTTACACATCTTTATAACCTTATTTCTCGTAACTCGAGTCAAAGTATCTAGAATCTTGATGGGGTACTCAGCATAAGTTAGATCCTCTTGAACACTAAGGTCCTCCATTGGTAGCTGCTCTTCAGGTACCCTGAGAGATAGATGAAAAACATCATGAACATCCGCAAGATGATCCGGTAACTCCAATTGATATGCAACCTCTCCCACTCGCTTTAAGATTAAGAAGGGTCCAATAAAGCGAGGGGACAACTTTCCTTTGACTTTAAATCTTCTTATACCCCTGAGTGGTGACACCTTCAAATAGACATAATCACCCTCCTTAAACTCTAGCAGTCCTCAAATTCTCCCTTATTTGTTGGACTTGTTCTTCTGCTTCTTATATAATCTTAGGCCCAAACAACTGCCTTTCACTAGTTTGATCCCAATACAGTGGAGTCCTACACTTTCTGCCATATAAAGCCTCAAACGGTGACATCTTCAAACTGGCCTGATAGCTATTATTGTAAGAGAACTCCGCATAAGGCAAACTCTTATCCCAACTACCACCATGTTTAAGAGCACAGGCTCTTAACATATCCTCAGCACTTGATTAGTCCTCTCTGTCTGCCCATCAGTCCGGGGATGGTAAGCCGAACTAAAATTCAATCTTGTATCCAAGGACTCGTGCAACTTCTTCCAATACCGAGAGGTAAACTGTGATCCTCGATCAGACACAATCTTCTTTGGCACACCATGCAGGCAGACAATCCGTGCCATGTACAACTCTGCCAACTTGGCTCCTGAATACGTGGTCTTCACTGGAATAATGTGGGCTACTTTAGTTAGCCTGTCCACAATCAACCATATAGAATCATACCCAGCAGATGTGCGGGGTAATCCAAGAATGAAGTCCATGCCAATCTCTTCCCATTTCCACTCAGGTATCTTCAGTGGATGCAGTAGTCCGGCTGGCCTCTGGTGTTCAGCCTTAACTCTTTGACACACATCGCACATAGCCACATGTGCAGCCATGTCTCTCTTCAATCCATACCACCAATATTTTTGCTTCAAATCCTGATACATCTTAGTACTCCCAGGGTGGATAGAATAAACTGAGTCATGTGCCTCCTTCAATATGGTTTCCCGAAGACTATCGATATCAGGAACACAAATCCGATTCTTGAACCATATCGTGCCTTGCTCATCTTCTGTGAAATCTAGGCCTCTACCCTCTGTTATCAGATCCTTGATCTCCTGATTTTTAGCATCACCAACCTGACCTTTACGAATTTGTTGCTCCAAGGTAGGTTCCAATTCAATGGTAACTCCTTCCGTATGTGTAACAATCCCCAGGTTGAGCCTCTCAAAATCTTTTGCTAATTCATCGGGTAGCTGGACAACGAAGGCAGAATGAACGTGCTCCTTTCGACTCAAGGCATCTGCAACCAAATTTGCCTTGCCTGGGTGATAGTGAATCTCCAAATCATAATCCTTGATAAGTTCCAACCAACAGCGTTGCCTAAGGTTGAGATCCTTCTGAGTGAATATGTACTTCAAACTCTTATGATCCATGTATACTTGGCACTTAGTTCCCATAATGTAGTGTCTCCAAATCTTAAGTGCATGCACTACTGCTGCTAGTTCCAAGTCATGAGTGGGGTAGTTCAATTCATGTTTCCGCAACTGACGAGACGCATAGGCAATCACATGTCCTTCTTGCATAAGCACACATCCCAATCCTTGGCCACATGCATCACAATAAATATCAAATCCTTTCTGTAGATCTGGCATAATCAATACTAGTGGCGACATCAACCTGTTCTTCAATTGATCAAAGTTGTCTTGGCATTTCTCATCCCACTTGAATTCTCTTTCTTTCTCCAAAAGCGAGGTCATAGGCTTAGCAATCTTAGAAAATCCTTCAATAAATCTCCGATAGTATCCTGCGATTCCCAAGAAACTCCGAATCTCAGTAACTGTAGTGGGCACTCTCCACTCCATTATCTCCTTCACTTTAGCAGGATCCACTGCTATTCCTCCATTAGAAATAATATGTCCAAGGAATGGCACCATGTCAATCCAAAACTCGCACTTGCTAAACTTGGCGTAGAGCTGATTATCTCGTAGCTTCTGTAGCACCAACCTTAGATGTTCTTCATGATCACTTTCACTCTTAGAATAGATGAGAATATCGTCAATGAACACCACGACAAATCCATCCAAATACTCCATAAACACCTTATTCATCAAATTCATGAAATAAGCTAGTGCATTGGTTAATCCAAATGACATAACAGTGAACTCATATAATCCATATCGGGTTGAGAAAGCTGTCTTAGGAATATCTGATGGTCTAATCTTCATCTGATGGTATCCCGATCGGAGATCAATCTTCGAGAATACCCTGGCTCCTCTCATCTGATCAAACAAATCCTCAATACGGGGTAATGGATACTTGTTCTTCACAGTAACATCATTAAGTGATCTATAGTCCACACACATCCTCTAGGATCCATCCTTCTTCTCTACAAACAGTACCGGTGCTCCCCAGGGTGAGGAACTCGGACAAATGTACCCTACTTCCTGTAACTCAGACTGCTTCTTAAGCTCCTTCAGTTCTTCTATAGCCATCATGTATGGTCGTTTAGAAATAGGGGCAGTTCCAGGTAAAAGATCAATAACAAACTCAACTTCCCTATCTGGTGGCATTCCTGGTAACTCCTCTGGAAAGACATCTGGAAAATCTCTAACCACCCGGATGTTATCACCAACAAACTCCTCCGCTATAAAGTATATCGCCTGTTTGGAAGCGGTGGTTACTGCAATTTGAACTTGAAATGTTTCTCCTTTAGGGCTAGTGAGTTCTATAGTACCCCTACCACATGCTATAATGGCCTTTGCCTTCCTTAACCATGACATACCAAGGATCAGGTCTATACTGCTGGCCTCTAATATTATAGCAGTAGCTCTAAATTCTCTTCCCATAATTGATAATGTCAATCTACGTGTCATTTGATTTGCCTCAATAGGCCCTTTAGGTGTGATTACTATCATTGGTTTTCTCATATTTAGCAGGGGTATCTCATTGGTGTTGGCATAATGAGCAGACATGAATGAATGTGTAGCACCAGAATCAAATAGTATGGTTGCAGGAATGGCATTAATGTAAAACATACCGAGTACGATGTCAGCACCATCAGGAGTATCATCGACGCTGACTTGATTAACTCTGGCTATAGAATATCCCTTGCCAGGAGTCTGTTGCTTGTTCTTAGCTGGTGTACCAGAATTCCCCATAGGGCAAGCATTAGCATAGTGCCCAATCTGACTACACTTGAAGCATGTAGGGCCGGTCTTCTGTCCTGTAGGCCTCGTCGGGGTGCCAGTGGGAGTAGCCTGACGAGTAGGAGGTGTCCGTGGAGACCCCTGTGGAGCATACTGAACTAGGTGTGGTCCTCCTGGTCGGGTCGGTGTACCCTGTGGCGAAACGTAGCGGGGACGGACACTGCTGCTACCCTATCCCTATGAGATAGCCTTCCTCTTCAAATCACCCAGTTGAACACGCTTGTGTTCAATAGCAAGAGCCTTATCCAGTAGCCTCTGAAATGATGGAAATGTGTGTGCAACCAGTGCATACTGTAGGGGTCCATTAAGTCCTTCAATAAAGTGCTCCTGCTTTCTCTCATCCTCAGCAACCTCATCCGAAGCATATCTCAACAGCTGAATGAACTTATCTCTATACTTGCTAACATACATGTTGCCTTGCTTTAATGACAGAAACTCCTTCTTCTTGATCTTCATCAAACCAGCTGGAATGTGGTAGTTTCTGAACTGTGTACTGAATTCTGCCCAAGTAATAGTGTCAGCAGCATCGTGGGCAGCAGTATAAGAATCCCACCAGTCAGCAGCAAGACCTGTCAGACACCCTGAGGCATAAAGAACTTTCTCCCGGTCTGAGCATTGGGCGATGTTGAGCATCTTCTCAATTGACTTCAACCAATCATCTGCATCAAGTGGATCTGGCGAACTGGCGAAGGTCGATGGCTTATGACTCATAAATTCCCGGTGCTTATCACGAGGTGGAACTGGTGGTGGTGGTGGAGGCAATAGTACTTGTTGCTGTTGCTGCTGTTGCTGTTGTTGAAGTTGTTGTTGCAACTGCTGTTGCACCCTTCTCTCCTGAGGTATCTCTTCTCTCTCCTGGCGCAACTCCTGGCGTATCTCTTCTCTTTCTTGACGCATCTCCTGGCGTTCCTGCTGCATCTAGGCACACATATCAGCCATAGTGTCCACCATTTGCTGCATCATCCTCATCTGAGCTGCGATCAATGGGTCAACTCTGCCTGGTGGAGGATTAGGAGGATTCATCTCTGCTGGCTGTGGCTGAGGTTGTCTATATATCCACCGAGTGTGTCGATTAGGAGGCAAATCAATTCCACCACCCCTCCTGGTATTGACCATCTGAGTTAGATACATACGGTAAGAGAGAATAGTAGATAAGGCAAGTGATTACGAATCAAGTTACTTTGGGGGGATTTATTAGCTAAGCAGATTAATGTTTTACCTACCATAGCTAATTTATTACCTTATTGTGGTACATTCTAAGATGTCCATATATAATATCTCAATCAATCAAAGAAGCAAATCGGACATTATCATCAGAACAATCAAACAACATTTTCAAATATAGAAAATAGTTTTGGTTTGGTCATAGGCCCCCTATCTCTTAAAATGTCATAGGGGTAGGGATTCCAAGGTGTGAAATCCATCTTGTCTTAGAATAGAGAAGGTAAGAATGATCAGAGTAGAACAGTAGAAGGTGAGACAGGATCAAGATAGGTGTAGAAAGAATCAGAGTAAGGTAAGTTTAGAAGGATTCAGAATAAGGTAAGTAGGTAAGGGTTTTGTCCATTTCTATCTAGGTTTCGTCCTACAGTCAACATTTGCTCTGATACCACTTCTGTCACACCCGGATTTAAGGGAAAAATCCGGGTGCATCTCATATGTGCGCCAAGGAAGAACAACACACATAATAACAGAGTGCATAGAGATAAATGTCATGAATATCATAAATGTACTTATTACATAGCGAAAGACTTACAAAAATAAATAATAAAGTAAAGCAAACTAAATATTATTCCCTGGCGTCATAAAGCTGACTGGGAGACGCCACCTAGATCAAGTCGAATGCCTCGGTGTTAGGCGGCTCCTCTTCGACCACATGTTCTTCTCCTGTGGGGGAGGTGAGACAGCAAGAGTGAGCTCACATACGTTCGTAGCTCAACAAGTCGTGGGGAACAATGTGGCATGAACTCACCAAAGGTGGGAGTTCATGAAGTGTAAGGCTGATCAATGAAATAGAGGCTAAAGCTGAGCATTGCTTTTATAAGTTGGTCAAAATTTTATTAGCAATTACTAAGTGTAAGTAAATACCAAACCTTAATAGTAATAAAGAAAAGTAATAGTAAAATAATCCCAAATGCGATGCAAATGTCAAATTAAATTTAAGTTCCATAAATTAATCATGTGAGGGTTCGAGCCGCTCATGACCGTGAGCACGGCTAGTATACCAGTTTTACACTCTGCAGAGGTTGCACATCTTCACCCACAAGTCATGTTACCCATCTGCTAAGAGATGGCCAATCCCATACACCTCTACCGAGGAGGCGAGGCAGGGTAACATTATGAGGCCTTTACAAAGTTCCACTAGCTTCAGAAATCCCGCTACAGTTTATAGGAAGCTCCAGTGCAGGAATCCCTCGCCTGGCCGCCATCGCAGCAAATCAACCCAAGGACCTCCCTACACTGACCACTCCCCTACTGCCCTTGCCCCTTTCGGGTAAGGAAGACCTCCACTAGCTTTCCTAGTTAATCAGCCAAGGGCGTCCCATTAAACCCTTGTGGTAGCACTGTTTTCCCGGGTGGTCGCTCCATGTTCCTATTAATTTAATGATCTTAACATGAATAGTAGTAATGAAAAGATAATAAAAGAGTAATCATGAATATTGTATCTCCATACCCAATCCACATAAAGCAATAGCAGATTCTACCCAAAAATATTTCAGTGGTGAACAAGGTATAAAGATAACCAAAACTGGGTAACCTATTGGATCCCATCAAAATTAACCTATGCAGATCATTATAATTAATAAAAACATGGTTGGGAAAAAGTAAGTGATCAAGGGCACGACTTGCCTTCAATGAGCTCCTGCTCAGCTACTTCTACTTGCTGAACCTCAGAATCCACAGTGTCTTGCTCGTCTACTCGCATCAACACAATACATACATAGTATAGCATAAATTAACATCACATCAAACAGATAAATAAAATAAACAATAAAAATCTACACATTAAAATAAGAACCTAGGAACAGGAATCATTAATTTTGGAGTTATAGATTTTGAATTATGAATTTCCAAAGGTTTAATGTGCTTGAAATGGAATTGCATGAGAAATAAATTTTCTTTCTATTTTCATGCCAAAACAGAGACTCTAAGTGGTAGAGAATAAAATTACAAAATTTCAGAAAGTGGAATGGATTAATTTGGAGTTTATATGCATTTTCTATAAATTATACAAGTTATAGTAATTATTTTTGCATTAAAAATCTATTTCTAATTAGTTTTCTCTGATTTTCCAACTTTTTGGACTAGGCCTCAATTCCTGGTAAGGACAGGGGCCTAGGCGCAAAAGATCCTAAGACACAGGCTAACCACACGGTGGACCGCGGGTTGATTCACTAACAGCCCAAGGGCTCTTTTGCAAAAGCGCTCGGTCGGACAGGAGTGGAATGTTTTTGGCCGCACGATTCTGTGCGAATGGCTCGGATCAGATCAGTCCCACCGCGAACCGGTATGCTACCCAGGCCATTGGATCCAGGATCGATGATTCGGATTTAATTATCCCCTGATCCAGGCCCAACTGTACGATGCGAGATAAACGGCTCGGATCAAAACAAGGTGAAACGGTATCGCCATTCTAATTCGGACTGCGGATCGCTCATCTAACGTCCAAGAGTCTTTCCCCCCAACATCGGTCAGGCAACGGCGGCGCCCTGGGTGGCCAGCGGTGGAGCCATCGCCGGTGACCCAATCAACCGTGTTCTGATGCCCTAAGCTTGTCACCGGGAGGCGCTATACGATGCCCTAATGCGTGTGAGTACGTACGAAGGCTTACCGGGAAAGAAAGGTATCAAACGGCGGCTGTGCACAGTGCAGGGCGGAGCCACGACACCGAGCAGTCAACGACGAGGAATTCCGGTGCCGTGGTGCCTCCACGCGCCACCCGCAGCCCCGCGCGTCTTCGTGGAGGGTTTCCGAGGCTCCGAAGCCCCACACCGTGGTTCAGCGGTCAGCACAGGCGTGGTTCAACGATGGTGGCGATGGAATGGTCGGATGGTGGCGATTTGGTCTCGGGGCTCGCGCAAGGAGGATGGATGAGGGAAGGAGGGAGCAGGGGAGTGCTCCTACTTATCCACCGTGGACTCGGCTCGGGCTGGCCAGAGGTCGCGCAACAGCACCGAGATCCCCGGCGCTCGCTCCGCCATGGCCGGATTCTGTTGAAGGGGAGCGGTCTGGCAGGTTTGGCCCACACGCCAGAGAACGATGGCGAGATGAACACCGACCGACCTGTGGGGCCGGAATGTCAGCCCAAGCGGTCATGTGGCTGTGGCTGTGGAAAGGTTAGCTGGGCCGCGCGCGCGTGTTTCTGCAGATGGGCCAAAAGTAAGATCCGAGGCCCAGGTAAGTCCCCTTCTCTTTTTCTTTTTCTTTTTTTCTTTTCTTTTCATATTTGAATTCTTAAATTTGAATCCAAATTCGATTGTAAACTTTGAATTTGAACTAGATGTACTAGTCCAAGATGTTGATATGAAATGACACATTTATTTATAGATTTTCCTTACATTGTATATAGGGCTTTTCCTATTTTCCCCTTCACCTTCTATATCTTATTTCTCAAATTATTGGTTCCCAAAATTAGGTTTAATGTCTCTTCCACCATTTGCATATTTCTTTTATCATTATCTTCATGAGTGAATGCACAAACAAATAAATCACAGCATGATGCACAAATTACTTTAAGTGTCACTAATTAATTAATGACTTTTGAGGTGTTGGTTCACATGTTACAATAAACATAGGAAAAATCATGTATGTAACTCGACTATGCTTTCATCTTACATTTTGGGTATTACATCTTCGACCTTATCATCTTTAGCTTTGGCCGGCCTGGCTGTAGGCACCTTTGACACTACAGTCAGCTCTTCAACGCTCTGCACAATCGAAGCAGTCTTCCTTGCTTCGGCAGCGGAAGAGGGCCCTTCGCCAAGTTCAGGCACCTTGGCCGATTCAATGTATCGCGGCGGGTGGGTCAAAACCTTCAACTTTTTGCTCTTCGGCACAACTGTAGTGTCCGAAGAGGCAGCCTTCCTCTTTTTCTCTTGCCCTCGCAGCGGGTAGTGGTAATCAGGGTATACGAAGCCAATAGCATCGAATACCCTATTTAATCTTTTCTTACCCCGACCTCCAAAAGCTACGGACAGAGCATTATCTTCGGCTTTGGAGTATGCTCCAAGTAGATCATCATTGGTAGCTTCTATACACTTCAGCCAGTCATCGTTTGGCTCATCAAACTTCTCCCTAAATCTGAAGGTATACTTTAGTCGGACTAGACCACCCTCACTAGAGTCGGCGGTGGTCTCCTTTGGCATATCCCAACTCTCCACAAGTGGCCATACCCTGAAGGATATATGCTCTTGAATCAAATCCCTTGTGCCAATGAAGGCACACACGGTACTAAAAGCCCTCTGACATGCTTTGACATTGCCATCAGTTTCTACCTTTGGCCTTTGGAGGCCGAAGCGAGACCAGATGGGGCGCTGAATGATTCCCTTGATGTCTTCCCTTGCCTTTAAATCATTCTTAACGTAAAACCACTCCTCCATCCAGGCCCCGGGCCACCTTTTACGGAATGTTGGCACTGGGTGGCTTGCATTAGGGCGAGCAATAAATCCATAACAACCGAAGTTGTTGTGGTAATATTCCTTACCAGTAGCCTTCGTCTCATATAAAAGCTCGTGCATACTGTAGAAGCACTTCGCGCTTGGCTCTAGCCCTTGACTCCTTACAGCCCAGACAAAAATCCCCATCCTCATTATAGCTTCGGGGGTGATCTGATGAAGGAACATCTGGTAGATCTTCAGCACTTCAACTACAAACTTACTCAAAGGAAACCGGAGACCAGCCTTAAAAAAGTTTCGGAAGATAACAACTTCATTTTCCTCAGGGGCAGGGGCGGTGTTGTCTCTGCCAGCTCTCACGATAGACATGTCACGAAAGTACCTTCCTCTCATGTTGTCAAGATGATTCTGTTTAATAGTTGATTTTCCAAAGACAGTATGGCTTGGTCTCCAGGGCCGATCTTCAGAATCTTCGTCTCCACTCTCCACATCATAGCTATCACTATCATCAGTATCTTCAGACAAACCTTCTAGAATCTCTTTAGTAATCTTCTCTGTGTTTGTTTTTGACATAGACTCAACAAACCCAGTGATAAAAGGATCCGCGGTCTTCTTTTCTTCAAACAACTTCGTTTCCTCAGTTACCTTCATTTCCGCAGTCATTTTCTTTTCCTCGGTCATCTTCTCCCCAGACATGGTGAAAGCACGTTCTTAAACCGAAGCTCGAAAAAGATTGAATATCAGGCGAGAGCTAAAAAGTTTGAAACAATAATGCAAATGGTGGAAACGGCGTATCAAGTGCTGCCACTGTCATTTATATTTATACGCCCAGTGCCTTGTAGCTTGGTGGGCCCCGTTTGTCATCGACTGTTGCTATTCTAGCAAAGGGAAGTTGTTTTTTGGACCTTCGTCTTAAGGCCTTCGTTCACGTCGCAGTCTAAATTCGTTATTTAAACAAATTAATACTACGAGGGGCTATAGTTGGGGGTCTTTGTCTTCTGAAGGTCCTCAAAAACATGATTAACAATGTTTCCCAAGTATTATGTATGTACAGGAACCTTCGGACTTGTAATGAAGTTGTACACAATATAAAAAGCATGGTTGGTGGCCTGCTTCGTTGCCGAAGGTCCTTTAAGAAGAAGCACCTTTGAAAGATCAGTGTATAATCAAACACAGCGCGAAGGTATACACCAAAGCTATGATCCAGGGAGCTTCGGCATAACAACATGCCTTGAGATGAAGGGCTGCACCGACTTAAAGAGGAAAAGACCGATCAGTCCATGATGATTTGTGTCATGATTGTAACTAGTTGTCACACCCGGTTCCAGGGGGTAGAACCGAGCGCATACCATATGTGTGCCAGGATCCATTTCCACACATATGTTGACGTCACAAGTGTAATATATCAAAAGACAATGCAATAAAGGCGTAAAGAGAGTATAAAACTTTATTACATCATCTGAGACATTGTATCTTAAACAAGTATCACATCAAAGTAGAGCGGAAATAAACAACTGGGCAATCTTCCACAGGAAGTTGACCGGCGCATCGTTAGACCTAGAATTCCTCGTCGATAAATTCTCCATCAAAGTCTCCAGCATCACCCTCTGATTAAAATATTAGCAAGGGTGAGCTCACTTATGGTCGGGGCTCAGCAAATGGGGGAAAAAAATTAATGCAGGTATAACAAGGTGAGGCTAAGGTTGAGCAGTAAGCATTTTAGTTGGTCAATATTTTATTATCAACACCTGTCTTACTAATAAGAGTGAATCCCAAATATCCCAATTAAACAAAGGATTATGAATATAACAAAAAGCACTTAAGTGAAACCACTTAAGCAAATTACTGGCAGATCATCGGATCTCAATTTAATTCCATCTTCAAGTTCAATTATCATGTGAGGAGTCCAGGTCGCTCATAACCGGGAGCACGGCTGATATATCAGTTTTACACTCTGCAGAGGTGGTACAACTTTACCCACAAGCCATGTATCCCATCTAGCCCGGGTTGATCGGACCCTTAGACACTGCCGAGGTGAATGGCTAGGGATCCATTATGAGGTTTTCACAAAATACACTTAATACGAAGCAACCCGCTAAGGTTTCTAAGACGATGGTGGTGGCCCCCTAGGTGAAGTACCTTAGCCAAGAATACGACCCCATGGTAATGTGGGCTGCCAGCACCTACCGCTCCCCCTCTTGCCCATCTTTCAGGTAAGGTTGCTAGGCACTAAGCATATAGAGCTAATTACCAAAGCCAGAGCCATGATAGCACTCGTGGTTGCACTGTTATCCTGGGTGGTCACTCCATGTTCCAATTAAATTTGTAATAATGTTATCTTAACCATCGGGTTAATGTCATAATTGCCAATTAACATTTTGGAACATTGAAACCAATTAATGAGTGACATTAGGAATCATTAAGTTGGACGGTAGCATAAATTTTGCACAGCTTAACAATTTTCCCAGGTAAAACAAGGAATACATGTAGTAAATCTAGGAAATCCTTAATTAGGTAAACCCATCAAATTATGCAATATATCAAAAAGTAAACATTATTATATGCAATGAATAGGTACAAACAGAATATGCAGAGGGAGAATCCACTTGCCTTGCTCAAGCGAGTCCTGCGGATCGTCCTCGAACGAGTTCGGATCGCCTACCGCACAATCCGCTTCTAATAGGGTCGCATAGCGCACATACAAAAATAAAACATACACCAATAAATAAACATGCACCATTCATAAACATACACCAATACGTCATTAAGCACACATTAACCTATCGCACTAATCATATCTTAATTACGTACTAATCGCGTAAATACTTATTAATTCAATTGTGGCTATTGTGGTGAGTCCTAATGGTGAATTTATGGGTGGGTGCAATAAATACGGTTTTAACTAGTATTAATATATTTTAACATCATTAATAACATTAAATGATAATTATCATCTTTTAATAAATGAATTAATACCTTTTATTATTTCTAACTCAATTATTTAGTATAGCAAAAATGAATTTAATAATATTAATATTCTAAAAATCTACATAAATTGGTAATTGGGCTTTTTATAACACAAGTGAGGATATTTTTACATAAACTAGTATTTTGCTTAATCTAAAAATCTAAGTGCTCAATTTGCGAACAAGATTATTTAACTAGCAAAAATCTATTTTTCACACTACCGGTGATATTTTCTCTTTTCTTTCTAAAAGAAGATATTAATTAAATAATCGGATAAATCATCTAACAATCCTATTTTATTCATATGACATGAGTTCTATACCATTTTTCTAATCCATCAAAAATGCACCTATAATTCTCCAATTAGTTTCTAAAATTTATCGCGACCAATTTTGACTATAAATTCTTATCTAGTATTTTTTATCACCAACATGTGACTATTAAATCTACGTCATATTTCTCTAAACCAACATCAACGCGTCGATTAACATGAAATAACACGGTGCACTACTAATCGCATTTTTCTAACAAATTCCATAGCGCACACAAATACACAAATCGGAATCACATGTGTTCATGTTACAACAAACAAACTATACAACACATGAATCGAATCAAAAGCACTTTATAAAATACATAAAATAAATTTGGGTCGTCATCAACCTCGGGTTCGTGCGTGTGACGGGGATGGATCGATGGGGTTCGGCCGGGTGAAGAAAAGCAGGGGCTCGACTACGGACGGCGAATACGTGGCTCCGGCGAACTCCAGCGACGAACGGCACACTCCGGCGAACTACAGGCTCCGTGAACTCCGGCAACGAACGACAACGAACGGCAATGGCACTAGCTTTGAGCGAGGAGTGCTAGAGAGAGGCAAACTCGAGTAGGCAGGAATGGGAGGATCTGCTGCCTTTTATAGAGAGCAGGAGATGGAGAGTCAGCCAGGGAGACAAAGTGACACGTCGGCTGCATCATGGCACCATCAATGGCGACGTTATCGGATAGAATAATGGGGGAAGGAAACGGAAGGATTAAAAGTCCATAACGCGAGTTTTGAAACGGTCGGACGTGCGGAGCTTCGGGGTCGCGCGGCGAAGTGAACGCGCGGGGTCGCGACTGGCATCGTGCCTGCGCGCGCGGGCCAGTGGCTTGCGCGGTGCCGCGGCTCGACGGCCGGGCGCGCGTGCCGCGCGGCAAGACGCACGGGTCGGCACGGCTGGGCGGGTCGGCGTTGCGCGGCTGCTGGCGAGCGCGCGGGCGCGCGGGTCGGCGCGGTGGGGCCAGGCGCTGGGGCGCCGCGCGCTGCTACGCAGGGGCTGTCGCGGCCGGGGCGGGTCGGCGCGCGCACGCGAGGGCAGAGAGAGGAGGGAGGAGCGGCGAGGGAGAGAGAGTGGGAGAGAGAGAAGAGAGAAGAGAGAGTAGTGAGAAGAGAGAGGAGAACAGGAGATGGCGGCGGCGGCTGCTGGGAATTTGAGCAGGCGCGCGCGCGCGAGCCTAGGGTTAGGGGGTTTTGGGCCCTGGTGGGCCGGCTGGGTGGGTTAGGAGTTTTTTTTCTCCTAATTCCGAAATGAATATTTAAAGAGCTCAAAATTCATAAAAAAATTACTAAAAATATTTATAAATAGAATACTTGTTTTTAGACTAATAATTACTATATTTCTTAATTATTGTATAATTACTAGTATCTCTTTTTAAAATGAATTGATATTAAACATCCGATAAGAAATCAAGCGCATGCAAAGAAAACGATGCAAATAAATAATTAAACACTAAAAAAACTCATTACCCTAATTAATATAATAACTAAATTCATTATTTTAATTGATGGCTTTTATGGTGTTACAAACCTACCCCTCTTAAAAAGAATCTCGTCCTCGAGATTAAGAAACTTCCGAGAATATGGGGGAATTCTGCTCTGAGTTCATCTTCTCTTTCCCAAGTGGCCTCATCTTTTGAGTGATGACTCCACTGAACCTTGCACATGTTAATGACTTTACTCCGTGTAATTCTGCGAGATGTTTCCAAAATTCTGACTGGATACTCCGAATAAGTCAAATCCTCATTAACATTTAGTTCTTCCATGGGTAGCTGTTCCTCTGGTACTCTCAAGCACTTTTTGAGTTGTGATACGTGAAATACGTCATGCACATCAGATAATCTATCGGGTAGCTCTAACTGGTAGGCTACTTCACCTTTTCTTTCCAAAATCTTGAATGGGCCAATATAGCGAGGTGATAATTTTCCTTTAACCTTAAACCTTTTCATTCCTCTCATCGGTGAAACTTTAAGGTAGACAAAGTCTCCTACTTCAAACATCAATTCTCTTCTTCTATTATCAGCATAGCTCTTCTGTCTTGACTGTGCTGTCTTCAAATTTTCTCTGATAATCTGCACTTGCTTTTCCGCCTCTTGGAGAATCTCTGGACCAAATACTTGACTTTCTCCAGTCTGATTCCAATAAAGCGGTGTTCTACACTTCCGTCCGTAGAGTGCTTCAAATGGTGCCATTTTGAGACTTGCTTGATAACTGTTGTTATACGAAAATTCTGCATAAGGCAAATTTTATCCCAGCTTCTACCATGCTTTAGAGCACAAGCTCTTAGCATATCTTCCAACACTTGGTTTGTCCTTTCTGTTTGCTCATCCGTCTGCGGATGATAAGCTGAACTAAAATTTAGCTTGGTATCCATGGACTCATGTAGTCTTTTCCAAAAGCGTGAGGTAAACTGGGTTCCTCGATCTGATACGATCTTCTTCGGTACTCCATGCAGACAAACAATCCTCGACATGTACAACTCTGCTAACTGGGCTCCTGAGTAGGTTGTCTTCACAGGTATAAAGTGTGCTACTTTAGTTAACCTGTCTACTATGACCCATATTGAATCATAGCCATCTCGAGTACGGGGTAGTCCAACTATGAAATCCATACTGATTTCTTCCCATTTCCATTTCGGTACCTTGAGAGGTTGTAGCAATCCTGCTGGTCTTTGGTGTTCGGCTTTAACTCGCTGACACACGTCACATAATGCAACATGAGTAGCAACATCTCTTTTCAATCCGTAGCACCAATACTTTTCCTTAAGGTCCTGGTACATCTTGGTACTTCCAGGGTGAATAGAGTAGGCTGAATCATGAGCTTCTTTCAAAATAAGTTGGCGTAAGTGCTCGATTTTGGGTACACAGATTCTCTTCTTAAACCATACTGTGCCTTGTTCATCTTTCGTGAAATCCGGGGCTTTTCCCAAACTAATCAAAGTTTTAATTTCCTTAATCTTCTCATCGGACTCTTGTCCTTTACGAATCTCTTCTTCCAAAGTAGATTCGACTTCCATCACCGTTGCTTCTACATTATTGAGAAATCCAAGGTTAAGTCGTTCCATTTCCCAGCACAATTCTTGTGACATCAAATGAGTAGTAATGTTGTTCACTTGACCCTTACGGCTCAAAGCATCAGCTACTACATTTGCTTTTCCGGAGTGATATTGTATTTCCAAATCATAATCTTTAATCAACTCAAGCCATCTTCTCTGTCTGAGGTTGAGTTCCTTTTGAGTGAATATATATTTCAAGCTTTTGTGATCCGTGAAGATTTTGCACTTGTTTCCAATCATATAGTGCCTCCAAATCTTCAAAGCATGCACTACGGCAGCTAGTTCCAAATCATGCGTAGGATAATTCTTCTCATGTTTCCTCAACTGTCTTGAAGCATAAGCTATCACTTTTCCTTCTTGCATTAGCACACATCCAAGTCCAAGGTGTGATGCATCACAATACACATCAAATCCCTTGTGGATGTCTGGCATTACCAGTATTGGTGCAGTGGTTAACCTCTTCTTGAGTTCTTCAAAACAATTCTGGCAAGCTTCATCCCATTTGAACTCTTTGCCTTTCTCCAGTAGAGAAGTAAGTGGTTTTACTAACTTGGAAAAACCTTCAATAAATCTTCTATAGTATCCTGCTAATCCAAGAAAACTTCTGATCTTGGACGCATCCTTGGGTTGCTTCCAATTCAGTATCTCACTTATCTTTCCTGGGTCCACTTTAATTCCACAATCGGTAACGATATGTCCTAAGAAAGCAACTTCCTTCAACCAAAAATCACACTTCGAGAGTTTTGCGTATAGTTGGTTGTCACGAAGCTTTTGTAGGACTAGCCTTAGATGATCTTCATGTGTTTTTCATTCGGAGAATATATCAGTATGTCGTCAATGAATACGACCACAAACTGATCCAGATATTCCATGAATACTTTATTCATCAAGTTCATAAAGTATGCTAGTGCATTAGTCAGTCCAAACGACATGACCAAAAACTCATATAATCCATATCTCGTCGTGAAGGCTGTCTTCGGTACATCTTCTGCTCTAATCTTTAACTGATGATATCCCGATCTCAAATCTATCTTCGAGAATATCTAGCTCCCTTCATTTGATCGAATAAATCTTCAATCCGAGGTAATGGATATTTATTCTTGATGGTTACTTCATTCAAACTTCTATAATCAACGCACATTCTTCTCGAACCATCCTTCTTGTTCACAAATAGCACTGGGGCTCCCCAAGGGGATGAACTTGGGCGAATAAAACCTTTTTCTAGTAATTCTTCTATTTGTTTCTTCAGTTCTACTAAATCTTTGACATCCATTCTATAAGGTCTTTTCGAGATAGGTGCGGTTCCGGGTACTAATTCAATAGAAAACTCTATATCACGGTCAGGTGGCATACCTGGTAATTCCTCCGGAAATACGTCTGGGTATTCGCACACTACTTTGATATTTTCCAAGGGCTTTTCTTCCAAGTGATTGGTCACTGTCTTCCCTTTTTCATCTGTTGACTTGTCTATGTTGACTTGGATTCTTTCACCTTGAGGACTTGTCAACATAATTGTTCCATTGGCACACTGTATCACTCCATCACAACTTTTCAACCAGTTGCAACCAAGAATCACATCAATCCCGTTGGATCCTAGGACCACTGGATCGACTGTAAAATCTATTCCTTGAATCTTGATATTAACATGAGGGCATGAGTGTGTGGCCTTCATGTCACCTCCCGGTGAACTAATGTGTAATATCCTCTTCAGAGGGTACTTAGGTATGTTATGTTTTTCCACGAATGACTCAGTTATAAATGAATGCGATGCTCCAGAGTCAAATAAAACTGATGCAGGTATGGAGTTAACAAGGAACATACCATACACTATATCGGCATCCTCAGGCACTGATTCCGCAGTGACGTGATTGACCCTTCCTCTGCTCTGGTTCTGTGGTGTCTTGTTTTGAGCCGATCCACGAGCGGGGATGTTCTGGTCATTTCTCTGAGTATTGCTCCTTTGGGGTGTTTGATGGTTGCGCCTTGGGCAATTGTTGGCATAGTGGCCTAGCTCACCGCACTTGAAACATCCGTTGGGTTGGACAGGTGCGTTGTTTCTGGCCTGCGTGTTGTTGGTGCCACCTTGACGGTTCTGTGAATTTCCACCAGACCTCTGGTTGGTCTGGGGGTTGCTCCTTTGTTGATTCTGATTCTGAGTATTTCTCTGGCTTTGCTGTCTAGAGCGTTGCACTTGATAATTATTTCCACCCTGATTTCCAGAGCGGAACTGCGAACCTTGAGCATTGTTTGGCCGGGTGTTCCTGCTGGACTGACCTTGGAATTTTCTCTTGTGGTCAGATAGCTCCTTCCTTTTGCTCTCAAGGCCAATTGCCTTGTTCAGGAGTGTCTGGAAGTTGGGGAATGTGTGACTCTGAAGTTGATAGTTCAGAGGTCCAATCAACCCTTCCAGGAAACGCTCTTGGCGCTTCTCATCAGTGTCCACTTCCTCAGGGGCATAACGTGAAAGCTAAGTGAAGCGATCACGATACTCGCTGACAGTCATATTCCCTTGAGTAAGGGAAAGGAACTCCTTCTTTTTCAACTTCATAATTCCCGAAGGAATGTGGTGAGCGCGGAAGTTCTCCTGAAACTCCTGCCAGGTTATTGTATCAGCATTGGGATGTGCCGCTGTGAAGGCATCCCACCAATCGGACACAGCTCCCTCGAGTCTTCCCGAGGCGTACAAGACCTTCTCCCGGTTGTTGCACTGAGTTATGTCCAGCTTCTTTCCAATGACTTTGAGCCAGTCATCGGCATCCAGGGGATCAACCGCATGAGAGAATGTTGGCGGGTGATGACTCATGAAATCCCGGTGCTTATCTCTGGCCGGGGGTGCATACTGCTGCTGCTGGGGTTGCTGATTCTGTTGGTTCTGTTGTAATTGCTGAACAGCAGCAGTGAGTCCTTGCAGAATCTGCATTTGGGCGGCGATGAACTGCTCCATGTTGGGATTAGGTGGTGATGGTGGTGGTGGTGCTTGTTGTCCACGCTGGTTCCGGTTGTTAGGTCCTTGGCATGGGTTCACCATCTGATTTGTTAGAAAGTGAAGTCCTTAGAAAAGTGAGGAGTAGAAAAGATTCTAGAGGGAAAATAGCTTAAGTTTTACAAATTTTATATGTTCTTATGGCCATTATTCCATAAGACCATAGCACTCAAACAAAGATCCAAATCAAACATTTCAACCAATCACCATCACATGGTTGTTATTTATTAATATAGAAACTTAAAGATAGTTTCATCGTCTAACGTGAAGTATAACTTATTACATCATAGTCCAAAAAAAACTTAAAGCAGCCTAGTGACTGATCCGGGCTCTCCATAGCGCAGCCTCTTGCGGGGAGGAGACAACACCACGGCGGGGACCTGAGCTTCTGGCGGATCCAGTCCTTGCAGTTGAGCTTCCAGGGCTGCAATCCTGGCGTGGGCATTCTCCAGCTCCAAGTGCACACTGTAGAGGTCCAGAGTGGCACTGTCCAGGTCGGTGTTGAGACCGGCCACTACACCAGCTTTGATACCACTTCTGTCACACCCGGTTCTAGGGGGTAGAACCGAGCGCATACCATATGTGTGCCAGGATCCATTTCCACACATATGTTGACGTCACAAGTGTAATATATCAAAAGACAATGCAATAAAGGCGTAAAGAGAGTATAAAACTTTATTACATCATCTGAGACATTGTGTCTTAAACAAGTATCACATCAAAGTAGAGCAGAAATAAACAACTGGGCAATCTTCCACAGGAAGTTGACCGGCGCATCGTTAGACCTAGAATTCCTCGTCGATAAATTCTCCATCAAAGTCTCCAGCATCACCCTCTGATCAAAATATTAGCAAGGGTGAGCTCACTTATGGTCGGGGCTCAGCAAGTGGGGGAAAAAATTAATGCAGGTATAACAAGGTGAGGTTAAGGTTGAGCAGTAAGCATTTTAGTTGGTCAATATTTTATTATCAACACCTGTCTTACTAATAAGAGTGAATCCCAAATATCCCAATTAAACAAAGGATTATGAATATAACAAAAAGCACTTAAGTGAAACCACTTAAGCAAATTACTGGCAGATCATCGGATCTTAATTTAATTCCATCTTCAAGTTCAATTATCATGTGAGGAGTCCAGGTCGCTCATAACTGGGAGCACGGCTGATATATCAGTTTTACACTCTGCAGAGGTGGTACAACTTGTCCCACAAGCCATGTATCCCATCTAGCCCAGGTTGATCGTGTAGGATTACGGGGATGCTACACTAGCGCAAAACAAAATTTTCAACCCCATAATACCAAGAACTACTGCGGTTATAGGTCATGGAATTACCACTAGACGCGCAGAGCAGCGGAAGACGTCTCGATGTAGACGAACGCGTCGAGCAGTGCCGTGCAGTCGCCGGCGTCCTTCACGTCCTCGCACGGTTCGTCCAAGTGCTCCAGATGCAGCACCTCCGAGGTATCCACACGTACAGGGAGGAAGCACCGCGTACCGAACTGCTAGGTTCGCGACGGCGGCTTGGCGAGGGCGAGAGGCGAGCGGCGGCTGCTGGTTTGCAGGTGGCGAATTAGGTTATATCTTAACCGCGCCCCCGCCCCTCATTATATAGGCGTTATGGTGGGCTTCTGACGCCGAGGCCCATCATTAACCCTAAAGCCCAGTCTAATTTCGGATCTAATCCGAATTAGGCTTCCTTCCCCTTAAGTGTGTGACCCTATAGGTTCACGTACAAATAGACATAGCCCGAGTACTCTTACTTGGTCCAATAATTGACAGCGGCCTCTAGCAAGACATGTCAACTCCTATGTGTACGTAAAGATCATATCAGACGAACCATTGCGACATTACGTACATGTTGTTCCCTTTGTCTCACGATATTTGGTCTGGCTCTATGCTGACCTCTCTTTCTCGATACTGTGAATTGGAATCCTTTCAATGGTTAACTCTTAACCCTAGCACGGCCATGCATTTCTTGATCCAATCACTCGAGGGGCCCAGAGATATCTCTCTCACAAAGAGAGGGACAAATTCCATCTTGACTGACCATGCCTCAAAGCATGCTTCCTGACAAACCCAAAACTACCTTTATAACTACCCAGTTACGGGATAGCGTTTGATAGTCCCTAAGTAAGTCAATTCACATCTTGAGAACATGCGACAATCTCAGTCTAAGGATACAGTATTCATGTTGCAAGAAGAGAACTATATTACAATATCTCACGTTGGGTCGGTCCAGCCTCATGTCATACATGCGCCCACATTATTAGTTTAACATCTCCATGTTCATGACTTGTGAAATGTAGTCATCAACTAATACATATGCTAGTCATCGACTCTGACTAGGGACGTCATTTAGAATAACCATATAAGTAAAGAATCTCACAAACAATTCACATAATTGCTAATCAATACAAGGTGCCTTCCATGGATATTCAATTAAGCAATATATATATCATGGATACAAAGAAATATGCTCATCTCTATGATTATCTCTAGGGCATATTTCTAACAGTCTCCCACTTGCACTAGAGTTAATCTAGAAGATATCTAATACCCATAGATCTCACGTGTGCCTCATGCTTAGGTTGTGGAAGAGGTTTTGTCAAAGGATCAGCAACATTCAAATCCGTATGTATTTTGCATATCTTTATCTCACCCCGCCTAATGAATTCCCGTATGAGGTGAAACTTCCGCAGTACGTGTTTGTTTTTCTGGTGGTTCCTTGGCTCCTTAGCTTGCGCAATAGCCCCATTGTTGTCACAGTAGAGGTTCAATGGGCTAGATGCATTAGGAAACACACCAAGCTCGATGAGGAACTTTCTTATCCAAACACCTTCCTTCGCAGATTCAGAAGCTGCAATGTACTCGGCTTCTGTTGTAGAATCAGTCACAGTCTCCTGTTTGGAACTCTTCCAACTAACAGCACCACCATTTATTGTGAACACAAAACCTAATTGCGATTTTAACTCGTCTGGGTCAGTTTGGAAGCTAGCATCGGTGTAACCAGTTACAACGAGCTCCTCCTTACCCCCATATACCAGGAACATATCTTTAGTCCTTCTTAAGTACTTAAGAATGCCTTTTACCGCTGTCCAGTGATCCTCACCTGGATCAGCCTGGTATCTACTCGTAGCACTTATAGCGTATGAAACATCTGGGCGTGTACTTATCATGGCATACATGATTGAACCAATTGCTGAGGCGTATGGTACCTTACTCATGCGCTCCCGCTCATTAGCCGTTGCAGGACATTGCATCTGGCTAAGGTGTTTACCATGTGACATAGGTATGAACCCTTTCTTGGACTGTTCCATGTTGAACCGTTTCAAAACCTTGTCAATGTACATATCTTAACTTAATCCTATAAGCCTCTTCGACCTATCTCTATAGATCCTTATGCCCAAAATATATGCTGCTTCCCCTAAGTCCTTCATAGAAAAACTCTTTTTCAGTGAAGCCTTGACGGACTCCAGCATAGGAATGTCATTCCCAATCAATAATATGTCATCCACATACAAGATCAGAAATACAACAGCGCTCCCACTTTCCTTCTTGTAAACACAAGCTTCTTCTTCATTCTGATGAAAACCAAGCCCTTTGATCACTTCATCAAAACGAATGTTCCAACTCCGAGATGCTTGCTTCAACCCATAAATGGATTTCTGAAGTTTGCATATCTTTCCAGCATTGATCGGATCGACAAAACCCTTGGGCTGTATCATATACACGTCCTCATCTAGGTTTCCATTAAGGAAAGCTGTTTTGACATCCATCTGCCAAATCTCATAATCGAAATATGCGGCAATAGCTAGAATGATCCGAATAGATTTAAGCATCGCTACTGGCGAGAATGTCTCATCATAGTCAACTCCTTGAACTTGTCGAAAACCCTTTGCAACAATTCGAGCCTTATAGATGTGAACATTTCCATCCATGTCTTTCTTCTTCTTATAGATCCATTTGCATTCTATAGGTCTAACACCATCAGGCGAGTCAACCAAGTTCCAAACTTGATTTTCTCCCATGGAATCTATCTCGGATCTCATGGCGACATGCCATTTCTCGGAATCCGGGTCCATCATCGCTTCTGAATATGTTGCAGGTTCGTCGTTGTCTAACAACAACACTTCCCCATTGCCCAACAATAGCACTTCTCCTCGTGCCTCGTGAAGCCTTGCTGACCTTCGTGGTTGTGGTGGTGTTTCTCTTGCCATAGACGTCTCAACTTGTTCTGCTACATTAGCATCACTTGTTGAATCTTATCCCACTGGCTCATCCTGAACTTCTTTAAGATACACCTTTTGTTTACTTTTCTCTCTTTTGAGAAACTCTTTCTCTAAGAACACACCGTTCCGGGCGACAAACACTTTTCCCTCTGACCGGTGGTAAAAGTAATATCCTAAAGTTTCCTTTGGATATCCCACGAACATGCACTTGTCCGATTTTGGAGTGAGTTTATCCGACTGTAGTCGCTTGACGTAAACCTCACAACCCCAAATCTTCAGAAAAGACAAACTGGGAGTCTTCCCAGTCCACATCTCATATGGTGTCTTAACTACGGACTTAGACGGTACCCTATTTAGTGTGAAAGCTGCTGTTTCTAGAGCGTATCCCCAAAACGACAAAGGTAGGTTCGACTGGCTCATCATTGATCGAACCATATCCAATAAAGTCCGATTACGTCGCTCAGACACGCCATTCCTCTGAGGCGTTCCAGGCGGCGTAAGCTGTGGAACAATTCCACAACTCTTTAGATGATTGCTAAACTCATGACTCAAATATTCACCACCACGATCTGATCGCAGTGCTTTAATTTTCTTGCCACACTGATTTTCTACTTCATTCTGAAACTCTTTGAACTTTTCTAAGGATTCAGACTTGTGTTTCATTAAGTAGACATACCCATATCTACTAAAATCATCAGTGAAGGTTATGAAGTATTGGAATCCTCCCCTAGCTATCGTACTCATTGGTCCGCACACATCAGTATGTATGAGTTCCAATAAATCTAATGTCCTCTCCGGTAAACCCGTGAAAGGCGCCTTGGTCATCTTACCAAGTAAGCAAGCTTCACATGTCTCGTATGATTCAAAATCAAACGAAGTTAAAAGCCCATCAGAATGAAGCTTCTTCATGCGATTCTCACTTATATGACCCAAACGACAGTGCCACATGTAGGTAGGACTTAAATCATTAGGCCGAGGCCTTTTAGCACTAATATTACAGATAGGTGCATCATCAAGATTTAAAATGAATAACCCATTCATAATGGATGCAAAAGCCACAAACATGCCATTCTTAGAGATCACACAACCATTGTTTTCACTCGCAAATGAATAACCATCCTTCATCAAACATGAAGGAGACATAATGTTTCGACTCATACTAGGAACTAGATAACAATTATTTAACTCCAAAATAAATCCTGATGGGAGGTGGAGTTGCATCGTCCCGACGGTCAACGCAGCAACTCTTGCATTATTGCCTACCCGGAAATCAACTTCTCCTCTTTTCACGCTTCTACTTCTTATCATTCCCTGCATCGAATTGCAAATATGGGCAACCGATCCGGTATCAAATACCCAAGAATTAATATAAGAATCAGCAAGAAAAATTTCTGTACTGTGAATAGCAAGTGTACCTGCTGCAGCTGTACCCTTACCGCTGCGATCCTTAATAGAGGCCAAGTACTTCTTGCAATTCCTTTTCCATTGACCAAGTTCTTTGCAATAAAAGCACTCTGCATCTGCAGCTGGTCCAGCCTTGGGCTTTTGATTTGGCTTGGATACTGTATCCTTTGCCTTGCCCTTCTTCTTTTGAGTTTTACCCTTCTTCTTAAAGTTGGGTTTGTTTTGGACCGCCATCACATGGCCGCTGCTGCCAGCGCTTTTCTTTATGTCCCCCTCTGCAGTTTTCAGCATGCCACATAGTTCATTGAGGCCCCTCTCCGCCCCATGCATATGGTAGTTCGTGATGAAGTTTCCATAGCTGGGCGGAAGAGATGCCAAAATGAAGTCAGTGGCCAACTCTTGGCTTATTGGGAAGCCTAGCTTCTCCAACCTCTGACTGTAACCAACCATTTTGATTACGTGTGGCCCAACTGTTGCGCCTTCTGCTAGCTTGCATTCCAGAAAGGCTTTGGACACATTGAAGCTTTCAGTCCTAGCCTGAGTCTGGAACATATCCTTGAGCGCCACGATCATATCGTGTACCTCATGGTTTGTCTCAAACTGCATCTGCAGCTCAGGCTCCATGCAAGCAAGCATTAGGCAACTCACTTCAAGATTAGTATCCATTGCTTTCTTGTAAGCGGTTTTAGCTGCAGCAGTTGCATTTTCACCAGGATCCTCTGGTAGTGGGGTGTCTAGAATGTCTTCCTTTTTTTTAGCCCTGAGAACAATTCTCAGGTTACGGATCCAATCCATATAGTTTGTTCCATTTAACTTATCCTTTTCAAGAATTGATCGCAAAGTAAATGTTGGTGTGCTAGGTGCCATTTATCTACAACAAAATAATGCAAAATACTAAGACAAAAATATCCATGACAGAGTAAATCATATTAAACATTTAATAGTCTACTCCCACTAAAATCAATATCCCTCGATTGATACTTAGTGATTCAGAACCCACAACTAACAAGTCTACTAATGAGCTTTAGCATCACCGCTAGAAGACAAGGTAGATCGGTAAGCAACTCCTTGCTAATCATATCATATATATGACTCCTGTTGTTGGGTGACATCTCTATGTCTCGGCTCCCAACCTTATGCCTCAAAGTCCTTAACCATTAAGCTGACTTTGTTTAAGTTAACCAATCCTTTCTGCAGTTCGTATCCGATACAAACCTATCTAGTCAAGGAAAACTGGTGGCACCCTAATTTCATAGACCCACCACCAATTGTACAAGACTTATGATAGTGCAAGGTTTGGAGAGGCATTAAAGCTTAAACATTTATGAGGGATCGTCCTACTTATAACATCGCACGCAAGGACATATATGCAATATAAACAAGTAGAACAATAAGAATGACATTCACACAACAGTTGTGATTCGGTATGGCTTGCTGTCACATGGTGATCCCCATCTCCAATAATCTGTCCATCACGATGATCTCCATCTCCATGATATAGGTATGCCATCCTCCAGGTGATGAGTCCTTCAAGACCTATCTAACGTATGCTGGTAAACAAATTACATATACGCTTTGGATCATCACATGTTGACACGCAGGTCATTACATTAAATTTGGACAATACATGTGGCTCCAGCCGTATTGCCCTGGTCACGACACGCAGGTCATGAATAATTTATTAACATGCATCATATACACAATAGCCATACCGATCACAAGATGTCCTGCAAAAACAGGTTAGACAAACACGTTTCTATACGTTCGCCACTTCACGATGATCCTAGGACCACTGGATCGACTGTAAAATCTATTCCTTGAATCTTGATATTAACATGAGGGCATGAGTGTGTGGCCTTCATGTCACCTCCCGGTGAACTAATGTATAATATCCTCTTCAGAGGGTACTTAGGTATGTTATGTTTTTCCACGAATGACTCAGTTATAAATGAATGCGATGCTCCAGAGTCAAATAAAACTGATGCAGGTATGGAGTTAACAAGGAACATACCATACACTATATCGGCATCCTCAGGCACTGATTCCGCAGTGACGTGATTGACCCTTCCTCTGCTCTGGTTCTGTGGTGTCTTGTTTTGAGCTGATCCACGAGCGGGGATGTTCTGGTCATTTCTCTGAGTATTGCTCCTTTGGGGTGTTTGATGGTTGCGCCTTGGGCAATTGTTGGCATAGTGGCCTAGCTCACCGCACTTGAAACATCCGTTGGGTTGGACAGGTGCGTTGTTTCTGGCCTGCGTGTTGTTGGTGCCACCTTGATGGTTCTGTGAATTTCCACCAGACCTCTGGTTGGTCTGGGGGTTGCTCCTTTGTTGATTCTGATTCTGAGTATTTCTCTGGCTTTGCTATCTAGAGCGTTGCACTTGATAATTATTTCCACCCCGATTTCCAGAGCGGAACTGCGAACCTTGAGCATTGTTTGGCCGGGTGTTCCTGCTGGACTGACCTTGGAATTTTCTCTTGTGGTCAGATAGCTCCTTCCTTTTGCTCTCAAGGCCAATTGCCTTGTTCAGGAGTGTCTGGAAGTTGGGAAATGTGTGACTCTGAAGTTGATAGTTCAGAGGTCCAATCAACCCTTCCAGGAAACGCTCTTGGCGCTTCTCATCAGTGTCCACTTCCTCAGGGGCATAACGTGAAAGCTGAGTGAAGCGATCACGATACTCGCTGACAGTCATATTCCCTTGAGTAAGGGAAAGGAACTCCTTCTTTTTCAACTTCATAATTCCCGAAGGAATGTGGTGAGCGCGGAAGTTCTCCTGAAACTCCTGCCAGGTTATTGTATCAGCATTGGGATGTGCCGCTGTGAAGGCATCCCACCAATCGGACACAGCTCCCTCGAGTCTTCCCGAGGCATACAAGACCTTCTCCCGGTTGTTGCACTGAGTTATGTCCAGCTTCTTTCCAATGACTTTGAGCCAGTCATCGGCATCCAGGGGATCAACCGCATGAGAGAATGTTGGCGGGTGATGACTCATGAAATCCCGGTGCTTATCTCTGGCCGGGGGTGCATACTGCTGCTGCTGGGGTTGCTGATTCTGTTGGTTCTGTTGTAATTGCTGAACAGCAGTAGTGAGTCCTTGCAGAATCTGCATTTGGGCGGCGATGAACTGCTCCATGTTGGGATTAGGTGGTGATGGTGGTGGTGGTGCTTGTTGTCCACGCTGGTTCCGGTTGTTAGGTCCTTGGCATGGGTTCACCATCTGATTTGTTAGAAAGTGAAGTCCTTAGAAAAGTGAGGAGTAGAAAAGATTCTAGAGGGAAAATAGCTTAAGTTTTACAAATTTTATATGTTCTTATGGCCATCATTCCATAAGACCATAGCACTCAAACAAAGATCCAAATCAAACATTTCAACCAATCACCATCACATGGTTGTTATTTATTAATATAGAAACTTAAAGATAGTTTCATCGTCTAACGCGAAGTATAACTTATTACATCATAGTCCAAAAAAAACTTAAAGCAGCCTAGTGACTGATCCGGGCTCTCCATAGCGCAGCCTCTTGCGGGGAGGAGACAACGCCACGGCGGGGACCTGAGCTTCTGGCGGATCCAGTCCTTGTAGTTGAGCTTCCAGGGCTGCAATCCTGGCGTGGGCATTCTCCAGCTCCAAGTGCACACTGTAGAGGTCCAGAGTGGCACTGTCCAGGTCGGTGTTGAGACCGGCCACTACACCAGCTTTGATACCACTTCTGTCACACCCGGTTCCAGGGGGTAGAACCGAGCGCATACCATATGTGTGCCAGGATCCATTTCCACACATATGTTGACGTCACAAGTGTAATATATCAAAAGACAATGCAATAAAGGCGTAAAGAGAGTATAAAACTTTATTACATCATCTGAGACATTGTGTCTTAAACAAGTATCACATCAAAGTAGAGCGGAAATAAACAACTGGGCAATCTTCCATAGGAAGTTGACCGGCGCATCGTTAGACCTAGAATTCCTCGTCGATAAATTCTCCATCAAAGCCTCCAGCATCACCCTCTGATCAAAATATTAGCAAGGGTGAGCTCACTTATGGTCGGGGCTCAGCAAGTGGGGGAAAAAATTAATGCAGGTATAACAAGGTGAGGCTAAGGTTGAGCAGTAAGCATTTTAGTTGGTCAATATTTTATTATCAACACCTGTCTTACTAATAAGAGTGAATCCCAAATATCCCAATTAAACAAAGGATTATGAATATAACAAAAAGCACTTAAGTGAAACCACTTAAGCAAATTACTGGCAGATCATCGGATCTCAATTTAATTCCATCTTCAAGTTCAATTATCATGTGAGGAGTCCAGGTCGCTCATAACTGGGAGCACGGCTGATATATCAGTTTTACACTCTGCAGAGGTGGTACAACTTTACCCACAAGCCATGTATCCCATCTAGCCCGGGTTGATCGTGTAGGATTACGGGGATGCTACACTAGCGCAAAACAAAATTTTCAACCCCATAATACCAAGAACTACTGCGGTTATAGGTCATGGAATTACCACTAGACGCGCAGAGCAGCGGAAGACGTCTCGATGTAGACGAACGCGTCGAGCAGTGTCGTGCAGTCGCCGGCGTCCTTCACGTCCTCGCACGGTTCGTCCAAGTGCTCCAGATGCAGCACCTCCGAGGTATCCACACGTACAGGGAGGAAGCGCCGCGTACCGAACTGCTAGGTTCGCGACGGCGGCTTGGCGAGGGCGAGAGGCGAGCGGCGGCTGCTGGTTTGCAGGTGGCGAATTAGGTTATATCTTAACCGCGCCCCCGCCCCTCATTATATAGGCGTTATGGTGGGCTTCTGACGCCGAGGCCCATCATTAACCCTAAAGCCCAGTCTAATTTCGGATCTAATCCGAATTAGGCTTCCTTCCTCTTAAGTGTGTGACCCTATAGGTTCACGTACAAATAGACATAGCCCGAGTACTCTTACTTGGTCCAATAATTGACAGCGGCCTCTAGCAAGACATGTCAACTCCTATGTGTACGTAAAGATCATATCAGACGAACCATTGCGACATTACGTACATGTTGTTCCCTTTGTCTCACGATATTTGGTCTGGCTCTAAGCTGACCTCTCTTTCTCGATACTGTGAATTGGAATCCTTTCAATGGTTAACTCTTAACCCTAGCACGGCCATGCATTTCTTGATCCAATCACTCGAGGGGCCCAGAGATATCTCTCTCACAAAGAGAGGGACAAATTCCATCTTGACTGACCATGCCTCAAAGCATGCTTCCTGACAAACCCAAAACTACCTTTATAACTACCCAGTTACGGGATAGCGTTTGATAGTCCCTAAGTAAGTCAATTCACATCTTGAGAACATGCGACAATCTCAGGTCTAAGGATACAGTATTCATGTTGCAAGAAGAGAACTATATTACAATATCTCACGTTGGGTCGGTCCAGCCTCATGTCATACATGCGCCCACATTATTAGTTTAACATCTCCATGTTCATGACTTGTGAAATGTAGTCATCAACTAATACATATGCTAGTCATCGACTCTGACTAGGGACGTCATTTAGAATAACCATATAAGTAAAGAATCTCACAAACAATTCACATAATTGCTAATCAATACAAGGTGCCTTCCATGGATATTCAATTAAGCAATATATATATCATGGATACAAAGAAATATGCTCATCTCTATGATTATCTCTAGGGCATATTTCTAACAGATCGGACCCTTAGACACTGCCGAGGTGAATGGCTAGGGATCCATTATGGTGTTTTCACAAAATACACTTAATACGAAGCAACCCGCTAAGGTTTCTAAGACGATGGTGGTGGCCCCCTGGGTGAAGTACCTTTTCCAAGAATACGACCCCATGCTAACGTGGGCTGCCAGCACCTACCGCTCCCCCTCTTGCCCATCTTTCAGGTAAGGTTGCTAGGCACTAAGCATATAGAGCTAATTACCAAAGCCAGAGCCATGATAGCACTCGTGGTTGCACTGTTATCCTGGGTGGTCACTCCATGTTCCAATTAAATTTGTAATAATGTTATCTTAACCATCGGGTTAATGTCATAATTGCCAATTAACATTTTGGAACATTGAAACCAATTAATGAGTGACATTAGGAATCATTAAGTTGGGCGGTAGCATAAATTTTGCACAGCTTAACAATTTTCCCAGGTAAAACAAGGAATACAGGTAGTAAATCTAGGAAATCCTTAATTAGGTAAACCCATCAAATTATGCAATATATCAAAAAGTAAACATTATTATATGCAATGAATAGGTACAAACAGAATATGCAGAGGGAGAATCCACTTGCCTTGCTCAAGCGAGTCCTGCGGATCGTCCTCGAACGAGTTCGGATCGCCTACCGCACAATCCGCTTCTAATAGGGTCGCATAGCGCACATACAAAAATAAAACATACACCAATAAATAAACATGCACCATTCATAAACATACACCAATACGTCATTAAGCACACATTAACCTATCGCACTAATCATATCTTAATTACGTACTAATCGCGTAAATACTTATTAATTCAATTGTGGCTATTGTGGTGAGTCCTAATGGTGAATTTATGGGTGGGTGCAATAAATACGGTTTTAACTAGTATTAATATATTTTAACATCATTAATAACATTAAATGATAATTATCATCTTTTAATAAATGAATTAATACCTTTTATTATTTCTAACTCAATTATTTAGTATAGAAAAAATGAATTTAATAATATTAATATTCTAAAAATCTACATAAATTGGTAATTGGGCTTTTTATAACACAAGTGAGGATATTTTTACATAAACTAGTATTTTGCTTAATCTAAAAATCTAAGTGCTCAATTTGCGAACAAGATTATTTAACTAGCAAAAATCTATTTTTCACACTACTGGTGATATTTTCTCTTTTCTTTCTAAAAGAACATATTAATTAAATAATCGGATAAATCATCTAACAATCCTATTTTATTCATATGACATGAGTTCTATACCATTTTTCTAATCCATAAAAAATGCACCTATAATTCTCCAATTAGTTTCTAAAATTTATCGCGACCAATTTTGACTATAAATTCTTATCTAGTATTTTTATCACCAACGTGTGACTATTAAATCTACGTCATATTTATCTAAACCAACATCAACGCGTCGATTAACATGAAATAACACGGTGCACTACTAATCGCATTTTTCTAACAAATTCCATAGCGCAAACAAATACACAAATCGGAATCACATGTGTTCATGTTACAACAAACAAACTATACAACACATGAATCGAATCAAAAGCACTTTATAAAATACAAAAAATAAATTTGGGTCGTCATCAACCTCGGGTTCGTGCGTGTGACGGGGATGGATCGACGGGGTTCGGCCGGGTGAAGAAAAGTAGGGGCTCGACTACGGACGGCGAATACGTGGCTCCGGCGAACTCCGGCGACGAACGGCACACTCCGGCGAACTACGGGTTCCGTGAACTCCGGCGACGAACGGCAACGAACGGCAACGGCACTAGCGTTGAGCGAGGAGTGCTAGAGAGAGAGGCAAACTCGAGTAGGCAGGAATGGGAGGCTCTGCTGCCTTTTATAGAGAGCAGGAGATGGAGAGTCAGCCAGGGAGACAAAGTGACGCGTCGGCTGCATCATGGCACCATCAATGGCGACGTTACCGGATAGAATAATGGGGGAAGGAAACGGAAGGATTAAAAGTCCATAACGCGAGTTTTGAAACGGTCGGACGTGCGAAGCTTTGGGGTCGCGCGGCGAAGTGAACGTGCGGGGTCGCGGCTGGCATCGTGCTTGCGCGCGTGGGCCAGTGGCTTGCGTGGTGCCGCGGCTCAACGGCCGGGCGCGCGTGCCGCGCGGCAAGACGCACGGGTCGGCACGGCTGGGCGGGTCGGCGTTGCGCGGCAAAGGCGGCTGTGCGCGCGGCTGCTGGCGAGCGCGCGGGTCGACGCGGTGGGGCCATGCGCTGGGGCGCCGCGCGCTGCTGCGCAGGGGCTGTCGCGGTCGGGGCGGGTCGGCGCGCGCACGCGAGGGCAGAGAGAGGAGGGAGGAGCGGCGAGGGAGAGAGAGTGGGAGAGAGAGAAGAGAGAAGAGAGAGAGAAGTGAGAAGAGAGAGGAGAACAGGAGATGGCGGCGGCGGCTGCTGGGAATTTGAGCAGGCGCGTGCGCGCGAGCCTAGGGTTAGGGGGTTTTGGGCCCTGGTGGGCCGGCTGGGTGGGTTAGGAGTTTTTTTCTCCTAATTCCGAAATGAATATTTAAAGAGCTCAAAATTCATTAAAAATTACTAAAAATATTTATAAATAGAATACTTGTTTTTAGACTAATAATTACTATATTTCTTAATTATTGTATAATTACTAGTATCTCTTTTTAAAATGAATTGATATTAAACATCCGATAAGAAATCAAGCGCATGCAAAGAAAACGATGCAAATAAATAATTAAACACTAAAAAAGTTCATTACCCTAATTAATATAATATCTAAATTCATTATTTTAATTGATGGCTTTTATGGTGTTACACTAGTCATCAAGGGCATACATGTAATTCTGATTGGGTTGCGTCCTGTGCCTATAAATAGGTGAACAGTACCCCTGTACTGTTCACGTTGACTTGTATTTGCTTATGCGTCACGCTTGGACTTTTACCTTCTATCAAGTCGAAGGTGCAAATATAATTCATTATTGTTTCTGTTTATCCATGATAATAAAAAGAATATACATTAATAATGTTATATGATTATTCATATTGTCTTTTATATTTCATATGCTTCTTCTTTCATTAATATACACTATGATGAAGAAGGTTTGTCCTTTATGACCTTCGTTTTAAGATCATTATATCCTAAGGGAAATAATGCCTCGAAGGACAAAGGGCATTAACCTTTAACATTTTGTGTTGCCTTGTTCTTAACTCATAGCATTTGAGAACAAGTCCCCAATAGAAGCCCAATAGAAGTTTGAAAACAAATTCAACTCAAAGAGTGTTTGAAATCAATACATTGGTCGTGTTGTAGGTGCACTAAATGTGTCTGATGTACACTAAATATAGGGCACTAGATACATATTGTGTCATGTTTGTAGAGCAGCAGCACTAGCATGTCCAATGTGCACCATTCATGGTGCACCAGACATGGCACTCGAAGAAGGATGTAATATGTATGGAAAGCCATTGCATTTACTGTATATATCCGGTGGTGCACCATACATGATACTTTAGAAGGTTGAAATGAGTATGGGGATCCAATGTACTCATCAAATGTGTCAGGTTTTGCACTAAACTCCCCATTGGATAGAAAGCACAAAGAAGTCTACAACAATGTTCTTCGAGGCAATGCTTTCACTGAACATGTCCGGTAAAGACTAGTCATGGTGCATCGAGTACTAGTACAGGAACAACTACTTTATAAACTAGCCATTGGAACCTACACGAGAGGTGTCTAGTGTTGGGGTCTTGTGAGCATCAGACATGTTTGATGGTGCCATGATTGTTGAGTGGAGGAGCAATAGCTAGTTCCATGCTATGGGACTATAAATACCCCTTCATATTATTCATTTGTGGTCGCTTGCTTATTTGTTCAATTGAAGAAACACAATAAAGAGCAAGGGAGTGCCTTTTCCTAGTGAGGTGTTTCAGATTTGGTAATCGCAAAATTAAGGACCTCATTAGTGCATAGAGAATACTAAGTGTGCATCCACCATCCCTATTAGGCTCATTTAGGTCAAGCGAGTTGGCGACCGGTATCTCCTAGACTAGTTGGTGGTGATCGTAAGCTAGGTGATTGTCCAGATGGAGATTGTGGGTGGCCCAAATCATGATGTAAATGGTTGTGTGATTCACCGAGCTAGAGTGGCAAATAATCAACTCATAGATATCACTTGATCTTGCACAGATCAAGTGGGAGCCATACCCTTGAGTAGGTGCTCTAATGTGGACTAGTGTAAAGTGCCGACTCTTCGATACCTCAAGAAAAGATCACCATGTCTCTAACCCTTCTTTTACTTTGAGCATTTACTTTTGTATAATTACCTTCTTGTATTTACATTTCTAGAATTGTCATGCTAGAATAGAGTTAAAACTTAGGGTGCAAAAATTTTGCGTGAAGGATATAAAACATTGTTAGGCATAAGGAGTGAAGTGGGATATTTGGTAAGATTTAAGTGTTACGTGAAATTTTATATTAGCCCAATTCACCCGCACCCCTATTTGGCATCTTGATACTTTCAATTTGTAACAGAGCAAACTTAAAGACATTCATATTCACTAAATCATCACTTGGGTGGCTATGGTGTAGAAGGCTTGCTCATGTGGGAACGAGTGCACTCAAGATGCTATTGATGAAAGAGATGGTTAGAGCATTGAATGTTGTTGTGTTTGAAAAGGATAAGATTTATAGTGCATGTTAAGCTGACGAGCAAGTTGCTAACATCCATTCAACCAAAGCTTTCATGTTAAAATCAAGACTACTAGAGCTTCTAATACACATGGATGGACCAACAACTTATGCAAGTGTGGGAGGCAACCTCTATTATCTCATGGTAGTAGAAGGCTATTCAAGATACAGTTAGATGTCCATCCTTCAAGATAATACCAAAATTACATCAACATTCAAGAAGTTTGCTAAGAAAGCACAAAATGTATTTAATGTGGAGTAAGAGACAATCATAAGCTATAACAATGTACATGAGCTTTTAGGATAAAACAACATGATCCTCTACTCACATGTATCTTAGTTGAACGTGGTAGATATTGTACAGCATAGCATACATGTTTTTTATAGTGGCATCGAAGCTAGGTCATGTACAATTTTTGATATGGATGATTTGCATATAAGCGACGTGCATAGTAGATTGGATCAACTTTTGCTTTGGTTGTAGCACGAATTAGGACTAACGAGGTAGTTGTCGATGTAGTCATAAAACTTCTTTGCCCATACCGGCTGGAGTCACCATCGACCATAAGTTCAGTTTGATTTCCCTCATGACAACCTGTGCCCCTACCGGCTGGAATCACATATCTTTTAGGTTGAGAAAGATAATAGAATCGAGTTGGATGTACTATTATCATTCTACCTCATGCAATTGCCATGAGTAACATTAAAAACAGAGGCATTTAGAATATCTTGGAATCAACTTGATTTAATCAGTCTAATGAGATTTCATAGCGATTTCATTGATGTGACTAATGAATTTCAATGAGGTTTATGTACAACATATATATTATTTGGACAGTCATTTTTTACTTCATGTGGTAGTATTTGGTTCTCCGTCTACCTTGGTTTTGCATGGAATATTGTGAATAGTATGACCCAAATGTAATAGCCATATATAGGACTTGGTTGTAAAGATCATCGTGATAAAGGGCCATATTATCTCGTATTTGATATAATTATATGTGACTTTTATTTTCCTATCATATTATTTGTCTATGTGCTAAATATGATATGATGGCTTCCCCTTAGAAAAATTAAGAGTTTATTTTAATGCCTTTGCAATTGTTGTGCCTATAAAGATTCTAATCATTATTTGGTAGATGTACCAAAGGAGAGTGACATCAATTATTTTAATCTGATAGGGTGGATGTCGGATATCTACATGTATAGTTCTAGGTTTCTTTATGAGGCTATCAAATTGGATCTAAGTCATGGGCATGATGCTACAAGTTGAGGCATTGGATGACATGATGTGATTAGAAATTTCTAGCTTACCTATGTAATCATGTTTCTAGTCGTGATGCCAAAGATCACTAGAACTTAGTAAACATAGATCTTTTCCACTATGCCATTAGAGAGAAGAGGCTTGCAAAAGAATTAGTGAGATAATCATTTGTTAAAATGTTTAATGAAAGGTTAAAGTAAACATAGTTCTGAACTTCGCTTTTTATTTTATTGCAGTGGTGGCACCTAATATTTATACTGGTTTTAATTTGTGATCGATTCTTGACAAAGAAAACTCACTAGAACAAACTTTATTGATTGGTACAATAACTTGAGAATTGTTGTCAAGCAAGAGAAAAAGGAGTATGTTCTTGAGACTCCCTATCCTGATGAGCTAGCGGAGAATGCAAGTGATGCTAACCAAATTGCTTATGAGAAGCACACAAATTACTCTATAGATGTTAGTTGCTTTATGCTTTCCACCATGTCCTCCGAGCTTCAAAAGCAATATGAGTATTTGGATGTTCACACTATGATTGTGGGACTTCGCGGCATATTCATGAACCAAGCAAGGGTTGAGAGATATAAGATCTCCAAGTCTCTATTTGCATGCAAGCTAACTGAAGGATGACTAGTAAGTCCTCACGTAATCAAGATGATGGGTAACGTTGAGAGCCTTGATATGCTTGGTTTCTCTCTTCATGATGACCTAGCTAAGGTTGTGATCTTCTAATCTCTTGCACCAAGCCATGAGCCATTTATTTTGATCTTTCACATGAATAACATGGAAAATACATTGTATGGATTGCATGGGATGCTTAAGACAACTGAGGAGATCATCAAAACAAACTCTAATCATGTGATGATGGTTCAGAAGGATATAACAAAAAGCGAAAACACATCATGAGATCTCAAAGGCAAATGCAAATGCAAAGTCAAAGTCTAGCCCTTCTCTTAAAGACAAATGCTTCCATTATGTTGATCTTGAACATTAGTCTAAGCACTGAATAAGTATTTTGAAGACAAGAAGGAAAGCGAGACTTCTACTTGAAGTATATATGTCATTGAAATCAATCTAGATGTGTCTTCTAGTTAATCATGTGTATTTGATAGTGGATCAATGATTCATAATTACAAATCTTTGTAGAGACTAAAAATGATGAGGACATGGACACCAACTACATGACCAAGGCCCAATCAATGATAGAGTCCTAGCTAAGGTAGAGTTCAAGTCCAATTTATTCGCGAGTCCGGTTCGAGCTGTAGGAGTGGGCCTCACAAAAATGGATGCCCAGGCCACAAACAGACTCTGTTTTTTCTAGATATCATTGGAAAGCTAAATAGATAAGATTTCCAACCCAACTGATCCCACATCAAAATATGCTTGGAGTTGACGTGAATCGTTGTAACAAGATGACGTACAAAATCTGCCAGAAATCAGCGACACATATTTTTAGGCCCGAAGGCCTAGTACACCCTAAGGTTGCTCGACCACCCCCTTGGATGCATCCTTAGCTATCTTTCTTGTTTATATATTCAGTAGTATCTATTAGATTAGGTGGGTTTTGCTTAGATTCAATCTGTCCTCGAGTAGTGTCGACGTTCATTAGTTTGTGAAACCCCACATTCAAGATCTTCATTATACATATGCAGTTATCGCTTCAATTGAGTTGTGTACTTTTAAGTTCTTGCTTGTGTTCTTCAATTCATAATGCAGGGATTAGCCTTCTTAGTAAGGTCAACCAGATTGTGATACGGTTGATAACCACCAGAGTAATGGTGCTAATGTTCTAGGGTTTGGATCTTTGTAATCTAGAGCCAGATCATTGTGTCAAGATCTCCACCAAATCGATAGTTATCATGAATCTGACGGAAGATCAGGAATCCTGCCCCATCATTTCATAATCAGAGCTTCAGGTATACCATCAGGTTCACATCTATTACCTAGTGAAAGGGAAATGGGCTTAATCATTTCCTATAATCGATTTTGGTGTTTGATGACCATCACAAACCTTATGGACTAACTAGTTTGCCCAGTTGATCATTCCTTAGGTGCATAAGTTCATCTACAACTGTTCTTCATCAACTGTCCGGAATACCGTAGATTATTCCGGACAGGAGAAGATTTTTGGAAAACACCTATGCGTGGACCGTCCGGCCCTTGCGGCAGACCGTCCGCGACACCAGGATGAGCCTCGGATAGGAACACTACAAAAACACAAGTTAACACTACGGACCGTCCGATAGAAAAGCGAGCACCATTCGAGACCAAGTGTGGACCGTCTGGCCTTAGGCACGGACCATCTGGTCGGTGAAAAACTAGAAAACCCGAAGGTGACGGGTTCAGTAAAATGCATTTTTAGCGTCCTTGCAGACCGTCCGGGGTTCATGACTGGACCGTCCGCGACTGCTTTATCTGACATCTGACGACACATTAAATGCTCTATAGCCATTGATATAGCCATTACTGCTGACTATTGCGATTTCAGCCGTTGATGTGCAGGGGCGGACTGTCCGGACCAGGGGCGTGGACCATCCGCGATCGGCAGAATTGAAGCAACGGCTAGGAAGTGGTTGGAGGCTATAAATACAACCCCAACCACCTCCATTCAATACATCCAAGCACTCAACTCATACACATTCAATACAAGAGCTAGCAATTCATTCCAAGACACATTCAAAGCCTCCAATCTCTCCAAGTTTCACAATTGAGACAAGTGATTATTAGTGATTAGTGACTTGAGAGAGAGAGAGTAATTTATGTTTCATTTGTTGCTCTTGTTGATTGGTTTTTGCAATCGTGCTTTCTTCATCTCTTTCTCAACCTTCTAAGTGAATTATAAAGCAAGCAAGAGACACCTAATTGTGTGGTGATCCTTGTGGGGTCTTAGTGACCCATGAGATTAAGAAGAAGCACCCATCCGGTCTAAGTGACCGTTTGAGAGAGGGAAATGGTTGAAATAGACCAGCCTTTGTGGCCTCTTCAACGGGGACTAAGTTCTTTGGAACCGAACCTCGGTAAAACAAATCTACGTGTTTACTTGTTAATGTTCACTTGATTTGTTTCCCCTCTTTAGAGTTTCATTGCTAATACTGTTTTGAGTTTGCTCCCAAAATTATCGGCATCCATTTGAGCAACTCATAGCAAGAGAAACATTCTTCTGCACTCTGATTTAATTCTAACGCTAACCCTGGCCTTAGTGCAAGTTTAAGTTTATAAATTTCAGGTTTTGCCTATTCACCCCCCCTCTAGGCGACTTTCACCTAGTTCGAGTGTTTTCGCACTATCCTATAGTCCACTACCACGTTTGTTGCCTATCATATAACCTTCTGCACCATAGCCTTTGCATAATTTAGTTTTAGATTTCGTCGTAGTTAGTTTGTGTTCTAGATCAAGGTCTTGTTGCTGGTTTAGACTGTGTTCTTAATATGGTTTGAGTTTTGCATCTAGGGATTGTGTCCTTATTTATCCCATCATCCTGTTTTTGTCAGATTAGATTCTATCCAGTTTGATATTTCCAATATAAATCTCACATACAAACTCAAAATTTAGTGTTCTTCTACTTTCTAGAAATAATAGAAAATTATCTACAACTTTGTAAATTATGAGATTTCTTGAAAACATCATTATCAAGGAGTTATCGGTATTCCAAGTAAATCTATTTGTGATCACAAAATTTCTGACTAGTCTATATTTTAGGGTCAATATCTCCCACTTACTTTATCTAAAATAGGCATTCCATATATATAAAAGAAATAAAAAAGGATACTACAACTTTCATGTTGTGAGTTCTTGAGTTTGAGGTTGCTAAATTTGTCAAACGGTTTGTTGTAGTTAGAGTAAAAAATCTATGGCAGAAAGACGAGACAATTTTGATACTCTTGTGTTGTATCTTGTTTTTGAGACACTTTTATAGAAAACAAGAGAACATAAACGACAAGTGCAAGAAAAAAGTCATGCAAAAGAAAAAAAGAAAAAAAATCAGAAGTGCTTGAAGAAATAAGGATATGTTCTTGATTTATGAAGGTGAGAAAGGGCTCATTGTAATGGGTTACACTGATGCTAGCATCCTAATCGATAGAGTTGATAGCCAATAACAATTTGGATTTGTATTCTACCTTAATGGAGGAGCAATAAGTTGGAAAGTAAAATATGATAGTTGATTTTATGATAGAGGCCAAATATATAATGGCATAAGAAGTTGTTAAGGAGGCTATTTGGATCAAAAAGTTTGTTTCTGAGTTGGGTGTGATTCTAAGTGCGCTAAAACCTTTCGACCTTTATTGTTATAACACTGGCGCCATTACATAGGCCAAGGAACCTAGATGACAAAAATCTAAACAAATACTTCAGCGCTATCACCTTATTCATGAGATTGTTAATATAGATGATGTGAACATTTGCAAAGTGCACACAGATATGAATGTTGTTGATCCATTGACAAAGCCTCTTCCACAACAAAAACATAGGAAACATACGAGTGCAAACGATATTTGATACCTCCATAATTGACTTTAGTTTCAGTGGAAGATTATTGTGTTTATGGGTGCTCAATAAAGTATTATTCAGTCCCTTGAATTATCATGATTACATTAATTGACAAGTATGTGACTTGTCTGTGAAACTATATGTTTTATATTGTTTTTCAAAATATTCTTAGTCTTATGTCATTGTGTGGGACAATAATGATTTATAAACTAGCACATGTATTAATTGATGATCATGTTTCATGGATCATTGGTATAGAGATATCAAATCAATAATGTGGACACATGATAAAGTTTATAATGTTGGAATGAGCCATTGATACATTACTAAGTGTTGGTCACTTGTTCTCAACTGCTATAAATTAAGAACAAGGCAACACAAATATTAATAATTAAAGACCTTCGTCCTTCGAAGCATTATCTCCCTTGGGATATAATGATTTTCAGACGAAGGTTATGAAGGACATACCTTCATTAACTCAATATGTAATAATGGAATCATAAGTATATGGAACACGGAAAAGAACATGAATAATCATGTTTAAATCTTATTTATATTCTCATTGTGTAATTATAAACAGACATCAATGATATTGAATTACATTTGTACCTTCGTCTTGACAAAAGGTGAAAAAACCGAGAGTGACGTGCGAGTGATTACAAGTCAGCGTGAACTGTACGGTGATACTGTTCATCTATTTATAGGCACAGGACACAGCCTGTGTTAAATTACATCCATGCCCTTGACATTTACTATTGACTAAGGGATAACCCATCAAGGTCTAGACAGCCTTTTCCCCTTTAAGTCGGTTTCATTTTCCACCGCCAAGCCAAAGCTTCTCCACTTGTAGCTTCGGAAGTAGATCATCCTTCTCCCAGACCGCCCCTTTCATATCGTGAACACCTCCATCCCAAGGCCGAAGGTCCCTGTGAATATATTATACTTGGAAAACATGTTAGTTGTGTTTTTGAGGACCTTCGGAAGATGAAGGCCCCCAACAGTAGCCCCTCGCAGTATTAATTTGTTCCTGTAACAACAAATTCAGACTGCGATGTGATCGAAGGCCTTAAGCCGAAGGTCCGAAAAACACCTTCCCTTCGCTAGAATAGTGAAAACCAATGACAGGTGGGCCCGCCAAATTGCAATGCACTAGGCGTATAAATAGAAGCTCACAGCGGCGGCATTTGCTGCGCCATTTCTGTTTCTCGCAGTATTTTCACAAATTTTTAATTTCATTGCCCTCAACTTTTGCTTGATTTTTAATCTTTGTGATATACTAGAATTTTGAAGAAATGTCTGAGGAGAAGAAAGTGTCTGAGTTGTCGAAGGTGACTGAAATGCCGAAGGTGTCTGAGATGATGAAAGCGGCCGAGGAGAAGAAAGTTGTGGACCCTTTTATTGCTGGGTTTTTCTAATCCATGGCAAAAACCAATACCGAGAAAATCACAAAAGAGATAATGGCAGATTTATCTGAAGATTCTGATGATAGTGATGAGTTTGATGTGGAAAGCGGAGATGAAGATTCTTAGGACCGGCCATGGCGACCAATCCATGCCATCTTCGGAAAATCAACTATTAAGCGAAACCAGGTTGACGCCATCAGAGGAAGGTACTTCTGTGATATGTCTATTGTGAGGATTGGAGGAGACAGCACCGCCCCTGCTCCTGAAAAAAATGAGGTTGTTGTTTACCGAAGCTTTATGAAGGCAGGCCTTCGGTTCCCATTGAGTAAATTTGTGGTTGAAGTGTTGAAGATATTCCATATCTTTCTTCATTAACTTACCCCCGAAGCTATAATCAGAATGGGCTTATTTGTTTGGGCTGTGAGAAGCCAGGGGTTCGAACCTAGCGCGAAGTGTTTTTTGCAATATGCATGAACTGTTATATGAGACGAAGGCCACCGGCAAAGAGCAGTATCACAACAACTTCGGTTGTTATGGATTTGTTGCTCGCTCCAATGCAAGCTACCCGGTTCCAACATACCAGAAAAGATGGCCCGGGGCCTGGATGGAGGAATGGTTTTATGTTAAAAATGATTTGATTAAAAGGGAAGACATTAAGGAAATTATCCAGTGCCCCATCTGGTCTCGCTTTAGCATTTGAAGGCTGAAGGTAACTATTGAAAGTGATGATGAAGCATGCCAAAAAGCCTTCGGCAATGTCTGTGCTTTCATTGGCATGAGAGACATAATTCAAGAGCACATAGCCTACAGAGTGTGGCCACTTGTGGACAACAGGGAGATGCCGAAGGAGACTACTGTTGAATCCTGCGATGGTGGATTAGTTCGATTGAAATATACCTTTAGATAAAGAGAGAAGTTTGACGAGCCAAATGATATTGTAAGGAAGTGTGGTCGTAACCACATATGGTCCAATGTTGCTTGAGTTTTGTGTCAAGTTTGATCTCGCTGAAGTTTTATATTCGCTTTCTCTTTTCTCAATCCCTCTTTGGATTTTTGGAGAATCTTTGGTTTCTTGAGTGGAGGATTGATTTGGGGACTGTAATGGGGTGAGATGCAGTCTTTGGATCACTGCAAACATCTGGTTTGAGCAGTTTGTGGTCGTGATCTGGTCTCATTTTGTTTTGATCAAATTTGAGAAAACCCTAACAAAACCTCATTCAAACTGAGTTTTCCGATCTATTCGTGAAGTTTTGATTCGTTTCTTTTCAAACTTCACAACACATGTTGTCTCCATCTGCTCTAACTGTCTGTAAAATTTGAGGAGATTCTATACAAGTTTCACATCGCAGCACTACCGCTCCCATGCTCGGCACTGCCACCATCAGAGCGGCACTGTCGCTTGCCCTTTTATGCAGTTTTGCATCTGGTTTTCTGCAAGGGTTTTTTTAATTGGTGTCCTTAGTTTTGGTGGTGTGCTCACCTATACCCTTAGTCGTGTTTTTTGCTCAGCTGTGCCTGCAAACATCTGGAGTTGTTCTATACTAGCAGTTTGGTGCAGTCAATCAACACAGTGTTGATCTGTACTGTGATGAGCAGTTTTTGGAGTCCGGTGGGTTGTGTTGAAGTTGGGATCAAGTCACGGTGCTCACTTGGATAGAAAAAAAATTGTGGCTTCCATTCACGTTGTCTCTGCTGGTTGTCTCACGGTCCTTCACTATATTCACATGCTATAAACATGGTAGATATGCTAATACTTAGTAGAGTAGACGTTTTGCTATAATTTATTTATCCGCTCTCCAGCACAAGCACAGCTCAAGCAGAACCAAATCTGTTAAACTATCTCCAGTAGCTTGCTTATCCACGTACCTATATTCAAACTCCACTCTGCGAACAGTACGTTCTACAGTGCAGAACAGTGCAAAACATTGTATATGTGTAAACTTTGAGTAATCTGCTAAAGTCGGCCTTAGAATCCATATTTTGGTCGATCAAATCAAATCATGAATGAACTATTGTTCCATGTGAGCTTAATTAGGTCCAGCGGGACGAAGCTGCATCTGCATGCATACAGGTCACGCCGTGGGCCGGGACACAGTTTATTCGATTGGCTGCCCCAGACCAGCAACTGAAAATACCAACTCCTTATTAGTATTAAATATATCTCCCAACCAGCTGTGCGCTGTCTTCTCTCCAAGCAGGAACCGGATGCCCCACTCGGAGCCATGCCTGCATGCATGACGTGCAAGGTTTTCATTCGGGGCTTGACCCTTGATCAGTGGTGGCTTTTCTCCCCTTGCTGGGAGACGCATGTTTTGCGGCGGGGCCGGAGGTGTGTGTGTAAGCACTTGCGTTTAAAGGAATAACAAGATCACTTGTAGTTGTTTCTAATCGTACACTTCTTTTAACCGTCAATTTTAGTTAAGGAAAAAAATGAACATTGTGAAAAGGCATTAACTGCGAAATTATAAGGCTCATCGATCGTGTAATGCATCTTTAAGATTGACTTTACGAAGGGTCCGAGAAAAAAAAAACACGACTAAGTGTAAAAATAAGGACTATATCAAAATTAAGGACACCTCTTTAAAAAAAACTGATTATAAAACCACGAACAGTGATACGCTATTTTATATCAATTCTACTACAGCAATTGGTAATGGTAGTTTAATAGTGATATTTTTTTAGAGTAATGGTATTGCCTCTAGCTAGTTTCGAGGAATCAGTATCGGCTCTGTTTTACGAGGAACAAAAGCTACCTACTCCTACATAATATCCCTTGCCACCCAGTCTAACCCTAGCTAGAAAAGCTTCAGTACGTACGTAAGTAAGCAAAGCTAACTTGCTTATGGCAGAACAGTGGCATGCACGCACGCAGAAGATTAGAATCTCCATCGAAAAAGACACACAAAGACATGCATGAGAGAACAGAACAAAGAAAAGAACATGTTCTCCCATGCTTACTCTAGTCTCTAGCTAGTCCTGCTTCCACGCAATATGAGGGGACCAACTTAACAGACCAATGCAAGCACACCAATATGCAAGCCTCCAAAGAGCTGGAGCCTGCAAAAGGAGTAATAAGACTACATGTGAAGCTAAACTGCCCATCAAAGCTCCAAAAGCTCTAAAGAGAGCCCACACAAAGCGAAAGGGTATGTTCCAAGCTTAACTGGCAGTACAGAGAGCCTTGGCCATGCATCCTCTAGACGACGATGGTAAAGTACCTGCAGTAGCTGTTATGGTTTTGCTATCACTATACCGTGTTAAGGTTTGCAAAAATGATGGAGCACACTGCAGACTGCACTGCCTACCCTCCATGTTTTGTTGTTGTGTGTGTGTTTCATTCAGTCTCTGTTCAATACAGCCTTTTCCCTCTCTCTCTCACACAAAAAAAAATAGGGTGCATGGATGTATGCTAAGAAATTTTCAGATTTTTTTTTCCAAAAAAGGTGATGTTAATTGATCGATATATGGAAGTCCATAGCAAGTTCTCAGCGTGAATTAATCCGCCACGCTTGGTCTGCAGCCTTGTCGTCCGTACCCACGTACTCTGGCCTCCTGTGTATACAGAAAACTCATAGTACAGGAGTTTTATATAATGCGCATATCATCGATCCCTCTTGTACAGTGTGGTTCTTTTGGGGTGTCAAGGAATAAAGTTGATTCTTAGCTTAATCATATATGTATCTAATAATTTGATATGATATGCTTCTTTGGTCACTGACCTTTATTCCCTTGTCACTGTGCATTCGTGGTGGAACAAAGTGTCCAAGCTAGCTAGCTAGTTTCCATTCATTGGCTAACAAACTTTTGGTCCAGTCCAGGCATGCAAGAACATGTATGCAAGGTGTTGGACACCAAATGTGTCTCGCGGACGGTCCGGCCCTAAGGCCGGACGGTCCGCGGTACGGACTGTCCGCGGTGGTGGCGCGGACGGTCCGCGCGTGCGCAGAATCAGTTAGGGTTCCTAGTTTCTCGTGTGATTGGTTACCTAAAACCACGGGATTAACTCGGAAATCAGTTGGAAGCGGATCCAGACCTCCCCTTTATATAGATGAAGGGCTACGGCCGATTGAACCCCCATCAATCGAACAAATCAAGTCTATTTCTCGTTTTTACCTTACGCATTAGGAATAGTTCTAGTCTAGTTCTAGTTTAGCCTCTCAATCTCCAAATTCTCCGCCTCTCTTCGACTCTACGTCGATTAGAGGAGTCTAGGTCAGCCTGCCGAGCCTAGACAACACCTAGGATCTCTCCTCCCCGACGGGGTCCCTCCCGGGAGCGAGATCCAGACGCCGCCGGCGACCTTCGCCACCCCCTGCGCACGCGCGGACCGTCCGACCTGTAGGCGTGGACCGTCCGGCCGTCAGGCAGGGAACCTTTGCCCCTGCTCCAGGTCGTGGACCGTCCGGTCCCTGGTCGCGGACCGTCTGCGCCTGTGCAAAGAGCACCGCCGCCGGTTCTTGTTGAGTGTTTGGCACCCGAAAAAGGTGTCAACATACTTTTGGCGACTCCGCTGGGGAAGGTGTTTAGATCTACTAAAAATCAGGCCCTCAAATGGCCGGTTCTAAAGATCACACCGATATCTCCCCGGACAATATCCTGAAGCCGGCTGTTGAAAGTCTGACGGCCGATGAGCAACAGCAATACGAGGACTACATGCGTCAAGCGAGGGAGAAATTCTTATCACAATACACGGTGGATCGCCACCAGAAAGTTGTCAAACATGGAGAGACCGACGTCGCATCTCTTCTATCTTCGCTTCAAGTCCCCAACGTAAGTAAATCCGACGACATCCAATTTATTAAACAGTATGTAGATCAGCAGCAGGATCAAATGAAACAACAGATTGTAGGGTTAGAAGAGTCAATTAGAAAATTAACGCGTACGTTGGAGAAGTCTGTTGCTCCTAGTTTTCCATCATATGAGACTAGTAACAGGATATCTATGTCTAATACATCGGCAACAAATGGGGATTTGCAGCCCCAGCCATTATATGGTATGCCGATGAACTCATATACAGGACAAGTACCACCACCGCCATCCCTGCTTGATAGATCGGCACCCATGAACACGGTCGGACCGTCCGAGCTTCTGCCCGGACCGTCCGGCCCATATGCAGACCGTCCGGCTTGCTCTGCCGGACAGTCTGGGGCCGCCCTAGGACCACCGCCGTCCCTGCTTGGCAGACCGGTGACCCTGGACGCGGTCGGACCGTCCGAGCTTCTGCCTGGACCGTCCGGCCCTTACGCGGACCGTCCGGCTTTCCCTGCCGGACAGTCCGGGCCCGCACCAGGACTACCACATGGCGTCCCGATAATGGCGAACGCAACCAGTCAGTTCGGATTTACCACCGGGCAAGCTGGATATGCATACGCAGAACCTGTTGTTGCACACCATGCACCAAATTATTACACACCACAGCAGCAGTATGTTTCGCCCTCTACATATTTAAACCATAACGTACCATACAACCACAGACCGATCAACACTATCGATCAGTCACGGCAAGAAGGTCGGTATACTAATACCCGACCAAATGAGCCCCACAGCCCAGGATCCGGTGGTCTGCCACCGGGTGCAATGGAAAAAATTAGGGAAGAGATGACTGAACTATTTCGAGATAAGTTCGGAGTTAGTGTAGCCAGAGTAGGGCAATCATACCAAAAGCCGTATAATCACCGGTTTGACACTGTCCCATATCCACAAGGGGCAAGGATACCAGAATTTTCCAAGTTTTCTGGTGAGAATGGGAGGAGCACACACGAACACATAGGCCAGTTCCTAGCACACCTAGGTGAATTGGCCGATGGAGAAGCATTTCGTGTTCGGTTATTTTCTCTATCCCTTACTGGTACCGCTTTTGCATGGTACGCCGCCCTGCCTCCTAATTCCATTAATTCCTGGAATGAGTTAGAAAGTAAATTTCATGAACATTTCTTTGCTGGGGAATATGAATTAGGACTAGCTGACTTAGCTTCAGTTCGACAAGGACGCGAAGAATCGGTTAATGATTATATCCGGAGGTTCCGGGACACTAGAAACCGATGCTTTCGGATCCATGTCGCAGACAAAGAGCTAGCAGGGTTAGCTTTTAATGGGTTGCTATCCTACTTAAGAGACAAATTAGATGGGACCCAGTTCTTTTCGATAGCCCAGCTACATCAGCGGGCTTTAGCCTGTGAAAGCCGATTTAAAGAGACATCAAAATCGGTCGCCCGTACTATACATCTAATAGAGCGTGATAGTTCAGATGATTAATCCGCAGATGTATATACCGCTGAGTTTATTTGGCCAACAAAGGCCAAATCTTCAGCATGTTCTTCCTTACAGCCGGTTCAAAAGAATCGGCAAGAAGAGATTAAATTTACCTTTAATGTTGCCAAATGCGATAAGATATTTGATGAGCTACTTAAAAATGGCAACATTAAATTAACTCATACTATCCCTCCTATAGATGAATTAAAGAGACGTGCTTATTGTAAGTGGCATAATTCTTTTTCTCATGCCACCAATGACTGTAATGTTTTTCGTCGACAGGTACAATCGGCCATAAATGAGGGCCGATTGGCTTTTCAGGAAATGCAAGTGGACACACAACCATTTCCTGTTAATACAATAGATATCGCATGCAAAAAGATCTTAGTTCGGCCCGAAATGGCCGATAAAGGCAAAAGCAAAGACATCATCATTGGTAGTCCTCGCACGTCGAATATATCACAAAAGGAGATTGTTCGAAAGGCTCCGGATGATAAGGCTAAAAAGTCCGGAGGCACCGGGGGGCAGGCACAATTAATGAGTCAAGCACGACAGCCTGTCCTGAGCATCACGGACGATCTGGCACCTACGTGCGGACGGTCTGGTGTTCAGATAGACGGTTCGGCTAACTCTGCCAAACAGTCCGCCTATGCCCAAAGGTGTCAGCCTCCACACAAAACCTTAAAAGGGAAGGAGACACAACGGCGAAGCACAAATGGTCGGCTGATCAAAGCTGACTCTACTGTTGATCAGTTGCTCTCCAAGAATACTAGCGAGAAGACCGTTCTACGTGATCGGTCAACGAAGAAACCTCGGTCACCTACTAAAACGAAACGGGTAAACAAAACGGCCCGAAAGGCGACACAACAAGCATCGCCTATTCATCCTATGAGACCAGGGTACTTTCCACCCGTTTACTCATCGTCAGTATATTATCCTGTTCAAACATGGAATGGTACGATGATGAATCCATGGTACATGTATAGTCCCTTTGTCTATCCATACTGGGGGGCACCTCCATTCTATTCCTTTTGATTCAGTGATCAAATGGTCATGGTCGAGAAAGATAAAATCTGAAACGGCCGTTATACATTGATGCTTTATTAAATGATCTCAATATTGAAAAGCCGGTGACTTACATCAGGTTTAGTTCATATGCTTTTGGTTCGTCAACCTTCACCAAAAGGCAGGGGGGCATATGTTGGACACCAAATGTGTCTCGCGGACGGTCCGGCCCTAAGGCCGGACGGTCCGCGGTCCGGACTGTCCGCGGTGGTGGCGCGGACGGTCCGCGCGTGCGCAGAATCAGTTAGGGTTCCTAGTTTCTTGCGGGATTGGTTACCTAAAACCACGGGATTAACTCGGAAATCAGTTGGAAGCGGATCCAGACCCCCCCTTTATATAGATGAAGGGCTACGGCCGATTGAACCCCCATCAATCGAACAAATCAAGTCTATTTCTCGTTTCACCTTACGCATTAGGAATAGTTCTAGTCTAGTTCTAGTTTAGCCTCTCAATCTCCAAATTCTCCACCTCTCTTCGACTCTACGTCGATTAGAGGAGTCTAGGTCAGCCTGCCGAGCCTAGACAACACCTAGGATCTCTCCTCCCCGACGGGGTCCCTCCCGGGAGCGAGATCCAGACGCCGCCGGCGACCTTCGCCACCCCCTGCGCACGCGCGGACCGTCCGACCTGTAGGCGTGGACCGTCCGGCCGTCAGGCAGGGAACCTTTGCCCCTGCTCCAGGTCGTGGACCGTCCGGTCCCTGGTCGCGGACCGTCCGCGCCTGTGCAAAGAGCACCGCCGCCGGTTCTTGTTGAGTGTTTGGCACCCGAAAAAGGTGTCAACACAAGGGCTAGCAAAGGTCTGTGAACCACACCACTACGCCTTGCACTTGCACGCAAGAGCCACCAGTAGTTGAACAAGGCTGATACAAGATGGTGTGAGCTCGCAACTGACGTTTCACTGGAAGCTAGATGATGCGACGATTTCTGAGGTCACCCAATCGCCTTGCTTAGCTGTTTCTCATTTGCATGTTCCTGCCAAGAAAGATATATGAACTGCTTTTGCTTCTGAGGACATATATGGATGACTGTGAGATTGCAAGCAAGGAAGGTTCTTTGCCAGAGGCGGATCTACAGTGTGGGCAACGTGGGCCATGGCCCCACCTCAAATTGGCCGAACTGGAGGACTTGTTTAGTGCCATGTTTTTTTTTTTTTGCAGATGGGTGTTTTTAGAATGGGAACATATCTGGTGCAAATCAACTTCTCCGTGCGACCGTGCAAACTTCTAATATAAACCACATAATGTTGATCAAGGAAGCGAGCGGGGGAGGGGAGAGGGGATTTGAAAAAGTGTGATTAGTAGCGGACGGTTAAGTACAAAATTATCCACGCTCCTGCGTCCCTTGGATCAATATTATGTGGCCCAGATTAGAGATTTGTACGGTTGCACAGAGAGGTTGTTTATACTAGATATGTTCTCTTCTATGATATTGCGGTACTTATTTGAGAACTATCGCTTGATGGAGAAGTTTGATGGAGAAATTTAAAGGGGTGTTTGATTTTTAAGAACTAATTTTTAGTTCTCTAATTTTTTAAAGTCCCCCCGTCAACTTTGGTGTCACAAAGACAAATTCACTGGAAGATGTGACGAGAAGCAACAGTTAATTTGTACTATTTCCAAGAAGCAGGGAGGTGTTCATTTAATTGGACACGGAACTCTTCACGTGAAATATGTACTACGGGATCGATCGATCGACTTGCACTGCTTGCCGTTCGTTCTGAACTTGGATCAAATATAAAATTTGGCGAGTTTGATGACCCAGCACAGCAGATAGCACACGGGAACTCAGAAAGCAGAGACGTGTAGAGGTGCATCTGCCACGAGTCCGCGACAGCACACCTGCTGCACTCGTAGCTTCCCTTCCATAATCCAAGCGTTTTTGTCCTTTCTCCGTCAATCCTGCCTCCTAGATAATGAATGGCACATGCGATCCAGCCTGACAGCGCGCGTGTCCATTCATATGTGCATATCATTACTAGTACTTGATTGTTATTGTTACTCAACTCTTTGAAGATTCCATCTCGTTCTCAACAGGGTTACTATTTTTTCTCATTTCTAACTTAAATTTTCACTAGTACATAACTCATTTAAATACAAAATAAAACTAAACGCACTCTAAAACATCTCCCGTGCGGCAGTCCACATGGCCGCACCGCCTAGACACGGGTCGCGCGCAATAACCCACCGATCGAGCTGAGCACGCGCGCACGACCTGGCGCTCGCTTTAAACTCTCGCTCTCAATCGTCGTCGATCGCCTCGGGCTCTCGGCAGACAGCTGCGGCGGCGTGCGTGCCTGGCAGTGACAGTAGCGGTAGGTAGAGCCAGCCAATCTAGCTTAGCCACACTATAGTGTGTGATGGCGGCACTGGTTCTTGTGCGGCTTCTGCTTCTGCTGTGCGTGCTCCGCCATGGAGCTGCGCAGCGGTACAACGCCATCTGGAGCTTCGGCGACTCCATCTCCGACACCGGCAACCTCTGCGTGGGGGGCGGGTGCCCTTCCTGGCTCACCACGGGGCAGCCGCCCTACGGGGAGACCTTCTTCGGCCGCCCCACCGGACGCTGCTCCGACGGCCGCGTCATCGTCGACTTCCTGGGTATGTGCAGTGCACACACAGGACGTACGAAAGAGGGATGGAAACGACGAACTGGCTGTTGGGACTGGACTGACTCGCTGGTACACTAACACTGTACCCGTGTGCATATGGATTATGCAGCCGAGCACTTTGGGCTGCCCCTGCTGCCGGCTTCGAAAGCCGGCGGCGACTTGAAGAAGGGGGCGAACATGGCGATCATCGGCGCCACCACCATGGACTTTGACTTCTTCAAGTCCATCGGCCTCAGCGACAAGATCTGGAACAACGGGCCGCTGGACACCCAAATCCAGTGGTTCAGGCAGCTGCTCCCCTCCGTGTGCGGGAAGGGTACGTCCATGCATATATGCATAAACACCATTGATTAATTTACGCGGCGTTAACTGCATTGTATTGTGGGGCAGCAGACTGCAAGAACTACCTGTCCAAGTCCCTGTTCGTGGTGGGCGAGTTCGGCGGCAACGACTACAACGCGGCGCTCTTCTCGGGGCGGTCCATGGCGGAGGTGAGAGGGTACGTGCCCAGGGTGGTGAGCAAGCTCGTCCGCGGCCTGGAGGCGATCGTGAGGAGCGGAGCCGTGGACGTGGTGGTGCCCGGGGTGCTCCCCATCGGCTGCTTCCCCATCTACCTCACCCTCTACGGCACCTCCAACGCCGCCGACTACGACCGCGACGGCTGCCTCCGCGCCTACAACGGCCTCTCCTCCTACCACAACGCGCTGCTGCGGCGGAGCCTGTCCGGCCTGCGGAGGACGTACCCGCACGCTCGGATCATGTACGCCGACTTCTACACCCAGGTCACCCACATGATCAGGGCCCCTCACAACTTCGGTGAGTAGTGTACTAGTAGCTAGCTTGCTTTCGATTTTTTTTTATTTAGATTCTTAGCCCACCAATGACTCATGCACATCCTGATCAATTATATACATGCCGGTATGCCCTGGGGACCATATGCATGCATCATGACCTTTGTTTGTGCAAACAATTTAGGAATCAATACCCTCCTAATATAATCCAGTTGGCATGCGTATTATTATATTCATGCATATATCATACAAAACAACCAATACTTTAGCTGTTCGTTTTATCTTTGAACATGTTTCTCAAATAAAGGTCGCCATTACTGCTAATTAATGACGATAGCTGTGTGTATATACGTTGTGACACACTTGCAGGGCTCAAGTACGGCCTCAAGGTCTGCTGCGGCGCCGGCGGGCAGGGCCAGTACGGCTACAACAACAAGGCGCGGTGCGGCATGGCCGGGGCCAGCGCCTGCGCCGACCCGGGCAACTACCTCATCTGGGACGGCATCCACCTCACCGAGGCGGCCTACCGCTCCATCGCCGACGGCTGGCTCAAGGGCCCCTACTGCAGCCCTCCCATTCAGCACTGATCGAGCTAGCTAGCTAGCTGGGGCCGGGGGACTGAATAGCTAATTAAGCTAGCAGAATATTATTCATGAGTGACATCATCGTCGTGCTTTGTTTGTTTACGGCTAATTGCCATGTGCATCATCCTAGCGCTCTAGCAGGTTCATAAAGCACAGTGAGTGGTGGGTTTGCTATTTGGTTTGTGTTGGAAGTCAAATTGAGCAGCGCGGACAGTCCGGCGCTGAGGCCGGACGGTCCGCGCTCCGGACAGTCCGCGGTGGTGGCGCGGACGGTCCGCGCGTGCGCAGAGTCAGTTAGGGTTCCTAGTTTCTCGTAGGATTTGTTACCTAAAACCGCGGGATTAACTCGGAAATCAGTTTGAAGCGGATCCAGACCTCCCCCTTTATATAGATGAAGGGCTACGGCCGATTGAACCCCCAACAATCGATCAAATCAAGTCTATTACTCGTTTTTACTTTATGCATTAGGAGCAGTTCTAGTCTAGTTCTAGTTTAGTCTTCCAATCCCCAAATTCTCCGCCTCTCCTCGACTCTATGTCGATTAGAGGAGTCTAGGTCGGCCTACCCGAGCCTAGACACCACCTAGGATCTCTACTCCCCGACGGGGTCCCTCCCGGGAGCGAGATCCAGGCACCGCCGGCGACCTTCGCCGCCCCCTGCGCACGCGCGGACCGTCCGGCCCTAGGGCGCGGACCGTCCGGCCGTCAGGCAGGGAACACCAGCCCCGCCAGGCCGCGGACCGTCCGGCCCCTGGCCGCGGACCGTCCGCGCCTGACCAGAGAGCACCGCCGCCTCGCGCCAGGCCGCGGACCGTCCGGCCCCTGCGCGCGGACCGTCCGCCCCTGTGCAGAGGGCACCGCCACGGTTCTTGTTGAGTGTTTGGCGCTCCGAAAAGGCGTCAACATACTTTTTGGCGACTCCGCTGGGGACAGGTGTTTAGATCTACTAAAAATCAGGCCCTCAAATGGCCGGTTCTAAAGATCACACCGATATCTCCCCAGATAATATCCTGAAGACGGCTGTCGAAAATCTAACAGTCGATGAGCAACAGCAATACGAGGACTACATGCGCCAAGCGAAGGAGAAATTCTTGTCGCAATACACGGTGGATCGCCACCAGAAGGTTATCAAACATGGAGAGACCGACGTTGCATCTCTTCTATCTTCGCTTCAAGTCCCCAACGTAAGTAAACCCGACGATATCCAATCTATTAAATATTATGTAGATCAGCAGCAGGATCAAATGAAACAACAGATTGTTGGGTTAGAAGAGTCAATTAGAAAATTAACGCGTACGTTGGAGAAGTCTGTTGCTTCTAGTTTTCCATCATATGAGACTAGTAACAGGATATCTATGTCTAATACATCGGCAACAAATGGGGATTTGCAGCCCCAGCCATTATATGGTATGCCGATGAACTCATATACAGGACAAGTACCACCACCACCATCCCTGCTTAGCAGATCGGTGACCCTGGACGCGGTCGGACCGTCCGAGCTTCTGCCCGGACCGTCCGGCCCTTACACGGACCGTCCGGCTTTCCTTGCCGGACAGTCCGGGCCTGCACCAGGACTACCACATGGCGTCCCGATAATGGCGAACGCAACCGGTCAGTTCGGATTTACCACCGAACAAACTGGATACACATACGCAGAACCTGTTGTTGCACACCATGCACCAAATTATTACACACCTCAGCAGCAGTATGTTTCGCCCTCTACATATTTAAACCATAACGTACCATACAACCACAGACCGATCAACACTATCGATCGGTCACGGCAAGAAGGTCGGTATACTAATACCCGACCAAATGAGCCCCACAGCCCAGGGTCCGGTGGTCTGCCACCGGGTGCAATGGAAAAAATTAGGGAAGAGATGACCGAACTATTTCGAGATAAGTTCGGAGTTAGTGTAGCCAGAGTAGGGCAATCATACCAAAAGCCGTATAATCACCGGTTTGACACTGTCCCATATCCACAAGGGGCAAGGATACCCGAATTTTCTAAGTTTTCTGGTGAGAATGGGAGAAGCACACACGAACACATAGGCCAGTTCCTAGCACACCTAGGCGAATTGGCCGATGGAGAAGCATTTCGTGTTCGGTTATTTTCTTTATCCCTTACTGGTACCGCTTTTGCATGGTACGCCGCCCTGCCTCCTAATTCCATTAATTCCTGGAATGAATTAGAAAGTAAATTTCATGAACATTTCTTTACCGGGGAATATGAATTAGGGCTAGCTGACTTAGCTTCAGTCCGCCAAGGACGTGAAGAATCGGTTAATGACTATATCCGGAGGTTCCGGGACACTAGAAACCGATGCTTTCGGATCCATGTCGCAGACAAAGAGCTAGCAGGGTTAGCTTTTAATGGGTTGCTATCCTACTTAAGAGACAAATTAGATGGGACCCAGTTCTTTTCGATAGCCCAGCTACATCAGCGGGCTTTAGCCTGTGAAAGCCGATTTAAAGAGACATCAAAATCGGCCGCCCGTGCTATACATCTGATAGAGCGTGATAATTCAGACGATGAATCCGCAGATGTATATACCGCTGAGTTTATTTGGCCAACAAAGGCCAAATCTTCAGCATGTTCTTCCTTACAACCGGTTCAAAAGAATCGGCAAGAAGAGATTAAATTTACCTTTAATGTTGCCAAATGTGATAAGATATTTGATGAGCTACTTAAAAATGGCAACATTAAATTAACTCATACTCACTACACGACGGTTCACTTACAGCGACCTACGATTGGTTGCTAAAACGTCCTTCAGCGACCTACGGTTGGTCGCTAAAAACTTTTAGCGACCCATAAGGATGGTCGCTGTAAGTGCCGTCGCTAAAGGCTTTAGCGACCGACATCTTTTTAGCGACCGACCGTCCATTACTAATATTGTATATTTAGCGACCAACCGTGGGTTGCTGTACTATAGATTTAGCAACCAACCGTAAGTCATCATACTATACATTTAGCAACCAACAGAAAGTCGCTCTTTTTACAGTTGCTATTAATAATAATATATATTTAATTAAACACCACAAATCACATATTTTTATACACAAATCATAAAGACATACACAGTTAATCAGTATACCACAGTCACAGATCCATCACATAAACACAAAAGCACCACAATTATATATTCACAAAAGCATCACAATTATAATATCATTCACAACTAGATCATTTACAATTTGTTGAAATGGGAGTACAATGCCACTAGACTGAAGGCGAGTTTGACTGATGCATTCTAATAATAAGTTCAAAAGCACCACAAGACATCACTCCTGCACTGATTGATAATCACAAAGAACTGAATCGGTTCTTTCCCCTCATAAAAGCACGCCTGATTAGAAAGCAAGCATAAATTAGAGAAGACAAAAGGGTCTATATCCAGTTTAACAATTCTAATTAAATAAAATCAGTAAGTTACCTGGACAGCCTGAAACTTAGCAGATTCAACCATCTTGCTTGCAAGTGAAACTGCTATTAGCCTATCCTCCTGGATAAGAATTGGAAAAAGCCTTTATTGTTCAAGTTGATTTAACAAGATAACTGAAGGCTATATAATCAACAAGCATAAGGTTATCCAGAATCTCATTAATATGCACAAACCGCATAGGTAACCTTTTGGTTTTAGTTCACACACCAAGAACATGAAATCGGTGTTATCTGATACTTCAAATCTTTCAGATCTTATTTACAAACTTCAAAGATGACAACTAAAATTAGGCAACTATGGTCTAGAAAGTCAGAGATTGGTACAAGCATCAACCGAAAACACAAAAAAATCACAACAAAATTGAATTTCTGGATAACACTCTTACCTCAATACTCTTTTTCCCAAACCAGGTTCCAATAAGACATTCCTCCTTATCATCTCCAGGATAAGTATACTGAAATATGTAGCAATCGCCAGTGTAAAATTTGGATTGGTCAGAGGGTGAGAGTTGAACCTTGTCTTTATCATTTACACGCCAAACCTATCAAATACATGGAAAAAGTAAGTCAGAACACTGTTAATTTGCTTGCATATGGAAGCTAAAAAATCAAATGAATCACATGGATCATAAAACTGAACTAAACATTTCACCTTGCGCACAACTTCAAAGCACACTCCAACTTCCTTTCTCAAAATGAATTTCTAGCTAGTTAGCTTCCATGGGTTTGTACACCCATGCCAGCACATATCCTCTTTCTAAAAAACTCTACCTAGGGGTAAGACAACCCCTGGACACGTAGGTCAAGAAACCCCCGAAAATCCTGCCTCACCCATACACAGCAGTATCGTGCACATGTGATAACGACCATAACCAGAGCCAGACCTTAGACTTGTACTTTAGCATGGGACAAACGACTATTTAAGGATATTATCTGCCATGTATATTGAAAACTATGGGCGGATTGAGTACAATAAAAAGAACCATGACCTATCTCCATTGCTATTTAACACCAAACTCATCATTTTCTCACACTATCTCCCCAGTGTTACAATTTTATGCTTGCGAACAGCACACCTGATTACAGAATCATATCACCAACCAAGGAACTTAAATAATTCCCAAAATAAATTCTGAATCTAAACATTTTCGCAGGATTATGTTTGTTTTCATTTTTTGTGGTAGCTAAACCAAAATTTTAGGTTTGTCCTCTGCATAAAAATAGTGAACACAACACTTTTCTCTAATATAAACATCATATGTGGTAGTACAATACATGAGAGCAACAACAGGAAAGTGAAAAAAAGGGCTGCCTAACCTTTTTTGGATCAAGAACCAGAAGGCAAAAGGCATCTACTGGACCAGCTTAAGGATCGAGATGAACGCCCTTAACATGCTCATCATCAAGAACCGGAATGCCTGGCTGTGGTCCTAAGTACTACAATCTCGACTTCACTGAACTTGAAAACCATGCTTTCTCCTTGTGCTGTGAAAGAAGTGACAACCATTGTTTACCATAGATTTGAATAGCAGCAAGATAAGCGATAGGGCTATTCTAAGCAGCATATACAAAAGCTTTGACAGGCTGATAAGGTGACACAAACATATGGTTGAACCTGATAAATGAACAAAACCTAGGTATGAACTAGAAGTAAAGCTACACTAGGTCCGATCACTTAAACTCGCGCAGCTCACCTGAAAGATCAGACCGGCCAGTAGGAGCCCCCACTTCTCGCGCAGGAGCTGCAGCTCCACCGATACCTCCGTGGCCACCTTCCTCCACACCTACACAGCCCCAAAAAACACCTCATAGATCCCCCACAGCTCCGATCAACAAAAAAACACGCGTCCAGCGGTACTAGAAAAAGGCTCCGAATCGGATCGAGGGCGAGCGAGACCTTGGAAGTGTTACTCCTGTCTTCATGGTTGGTACTTCAGATATTCTAACACCCAGTTAACTTCTTCATGGTTCGATCAATATCTGAATAGTAACTGTAGGAATGTTACTTCTGTCTTCCTCGTCTATCCAGCATAAGAAAGATTATAAGTATATAATAAAGGAGATGTTATTGATATCACCATGAAATAGATTAATAGAAGAATTCTGCAAGTATTTAAACTAAAACCATAGCCAGATAGTTGCAATCAACTACATCACAAAAGCATTACTGAGAGGAGATTATTAGACGAGCACTGTCTTACTTTACAAATTCAATAAGCTGAAGAGAAGTTGTTTGGTCTAGTCTTTGGTGTTAACTAAAGTTATAAGCATGAATGAAATGTTGTAACACAGGGATTGATGTCATAATTTATGCCATACAAGACAACACGATGCACTGAAAGACCTTAGAGCAGATCATAGCTTCACCTTCACTAGGCGTGGAAGCCGTGGAATTTGATGTGCGTGGAAGCCGAGCTGTGGAGGCCGAGCTGTGGTTTGGGTTCAGTCTTCTATTTGACACCTAGCAAGCGCCACGTGCCTTGCTTCTCTTCACACACATGAAATTCCTCTCCTCACAAAACACACATATTCATATAAATATAATCAACAGCTAACCATCGATGCCAAGTGAAAACTAAATTGAATATATAAAGAAAAGGATGCCTCGCCTGGGTTTCACGGCACCACAACCGGGCTGCCCAAAAATCATGGAGCCGACGACGTCGACACATTGGGGCTGCGCGGATCGGATCGACGCACGCGACGCGGAGATCACGGGGCTACTGCTGCTCGTGCATGGAGGAGGTCGACGGAGGCGGAATGACAACCGAACAGCGGTTGCGCAGATCGACAGCGGAGCTCGCTGCGCGACGATGCCGGGACGGCATAGATCAAGGTGGAGCTCGTTGTAGCATATCATCGAGCATGTTGAGGGCGCGACCCAGAGGGGTTTCCAATGTTCCATGGTTACTGCTGCTGCCTGCTAGGGTGAGGGCACTCACACCGGAAGGACACCAGAGGAGAAGCAGCAGAGGTCGTCGAGCACCAACGACGAAGGGAGCGACCGTGGACGGACCTAGGTGTTCCACCACCATGTGACCATGGCTGAACAAGGACGACCGGCGTGAAGGGGATAAGGAACTTTGGCCAAAACGCCATGGACAAGCTAGGGCTGCGGCTACCAGAGAGGGAGAAACGCTGAGCACCACAGGGATGGGCACCGAGCACAGGAGCAGAGAGGGAGGCGCTAGGAAGTTCCTGACTGGACTTGGGCGGCGCAGGAAGATGGAGCAGAGCTAAGCACGACTAGCGAGCTAGAGGGCAGTGAGCAGGGAGGGCGCGGAGGGGGCAAGCTCGAACCTCCCTGGTGGCTGGCGCTAGAGGAAGATGGGGAGGGGATGGAGAAGATGATGTGTGTGCAAGAGATAGGGCTGGGCGGACGGCTGAGTGAGCAGTGGGCAGTGGCGGCGGCACCCGCCATGGCTGAGGGAGGGGGTGGCCATTGGAGAAGTGACGGCGGCTGCGCGCGTGGAATAGGGTTTCCTTTATTTGTTTAGCAGGCTTTTAGATGGGCTTTGGTGAGTAAATAAAAACACAAAAATCACGTACCTCTATAGCGACCCACCATCAGTCACACACTTACCTCTATAGCGACCGACCATAAGTCGTTAAATTTCTAGACTTTTAGCGACCCACAGACCGTTGCTATAAACGTATTTAGCGACCAACCGTCGGTCCATAACTTTTAGCGACCAACCGTCGGTCCCAAATAAGGGTCGCTAAAGATCAACCGTCGTGTAGTGACTATCCCTCCTATAGATGAATTAAAGAGACGTGCTTATTGTAAGTGGCATAATTCTTTTTCTCATGCCACCAATGACTGTAATGTCTTTCGTCGACAGGTACAATCGGCCATAAATGAAGGCTGGTTGGCTTTTCAGGAAATGCAAGTGGACACACAACCATTTCCTGTTAATACAATAGATGTCGCATGCGAAAAGATCTTAGTTCGGCCCGAAATGGCCGATAAAAGCAAAAGCAAAGACATCATCATTGACGATCCTCGCACGTCAAATATATCGCAAAAGGAGATTGCTCGAAAGGCTCCGGATGATAAGGCTAAAAAGTCCGGAGGCACCGGGGGGCAGGCACAATTAATGAGCCAAGCACGACAGCCTGGCCTGAGCATCACAGACGGTATGACACCTATGTGCGGACGGTCCGGTGCTCAGACAGACGGTTCGGCTAACTCTGCCGGACAATCCGCCTATGGCCAAAGGCGTCAGCCTCCACACAAAGCCTTAAAGGGGAAAGAGACGCAACGGCAAAGCACATATGGTCGGTTGATCAAAACTGACTCTACTTTTGATCAGTTACTTTCCAAGAATACTAGCAAGAAGACCATTCTACGTGATCGGTCAACGAAGAAACATCGGTCACCTACTAAAACAAAACGGGTAAACAAAACGGCTCGAAAGGCGACACAACAAGCATCACCTATTCATCCTATGAGACCAAGGTACTTTCCACCCGTTTACTCATCGTCGGTATATTATCCTGTTCAAACATGGAATGGTACGATGATGAATCCATGGTATATGTATAGTCCCTTTGTCTATCCAGGCTGGGGGGCACCTCCATTCTATTCCTATTGATCCATTGATCAAATGGTCATGGCCGAGAAAGATACAATCTGAAACGGCCTTTATACATTGGTGCTTTATTGAATGAGCTCCATATTGAAAAGCCGGTGACTTACATCAGGCTTAGTTCATATGCTTTTGGTTCGTCAACCTTCACCAAAAGGCAGGGGGGCATATGTTGGAAGTCAAATTGAGCAGCGCGGATAGTCCGGCGCTGAGGCCGGAGGGTCCGCGGTCCGGACAGTCCGCGGTGGTGGCGCGGACGGTCCGCGCGTGTGCAGAGTCAGTTAGGGTTCCTAGTTTCTCGTGGGATTTGTTACCTAAAACCGCGGGATTAACTCGGAAATCAGTTTGAAGCGGATCCAGACCTCCCCCTTTATATAGATGAAGGGCTACGGCCGATTGAACCCCCAACAATCGATCAAATCAAGTCTATTACTCGTTTTTACTTTATGCATTAGGAGTAGTTCTAGTCTAGTTCTAGTTTAGTCTTCCAATCCCCAAATTCTCCGCCTCTCCTCGACTCTATGTCGATTAGAGGAGTCTAGGTCGGCCTACCCGAGCCTAGACACCACCTAGGATCTCTACTCCCCGACGGGGTCCCTCCCGGGAGCGAGATCCAGGCGCCGCCCCCTGCGCACGCGCAGACCGTCCGGCCCTAGGGCGCGGACCGTCCGGCCGTCAGGCAGGGAACACCAGCCCCGCCAGGCCGCGGACCGTCCGGCCCCTGGCCGCGGACCGTCCGTGCCTGACCAGAGAGCACCGCCGCCTCGCGCCAGGCCGCGGACCGTCCGGCCCCTGCGCGCGGACCGTCCGCCCCTGTGCAGAGGGCACCGCCACGGTTCTTGTTGAGTGTTTGGCGCTCCGAAAAGGCGTCAACAGTTTGTCAATTAATTGTTCAATTGGTGAGGAAGGGGTAGCTGGTGTTTCGGCGGTGTGGTGATGAATAAACGTGTAATGGACTGTTTACAATTAGCTACTACGTACGTGTCGGGGACCATAATTAGGGGTACCCTCAAGACGCCTAATTCTCAGCTGGTAACCCCCATCAGCACAAAGCTGCAAAGGCCTGATGGGTTTGATTAAGTCAGGGATCAGTCCATACGAGTGACTTGACCACGCCATGCCCGAGCCTAGCCTCGGGCGAGGGCAGCCGACCCTATGATGACTCCGTCTCGCCTGAGGCCTCCTCTTTCACGGCAGACGCATCTCCGGCTCGCCCTAGGCCCCGCCTTCGATAAGAAGAAACCCTGACTAAATCACCGCGCCAACCGACCGAGTCACCGGGGCGTTTAACGCAAAAGGTAAGACCAACGGGCGACCAGACTTCGCCAGAGGCACCATAGGAGACTCCGCCCGACCCAGGGCTCGGACTCGGGCTAAGGCCCCGGAAGACGGCGAACTCCGCTCCGCCCGACCCCAGGGCTCGGACTCGGGCTAAGGCCCCGGAAGACGGCGAACTCCGCTCCGCCCGACCCCAGGGCTCGGACTCGGGCTAAGGCCCCGGAAGACGGCGAACTCCGCTCCGCCCGACCCCAGGGCTCGGACACGGGCTAAGGCCCCAGAAGACGGCGAACTCCGCTCCGCCCAAGGGCTCGGACTCGGGCTAAGGCCCCGAAAGACGACGAACTCCGCCTCGCCCGACCCAGGGCTCGGACCCCGCCTCGGCCTCTGCCGAACGATCTCCGCCTCGCCCGACCAGGGCTCGGACTCTGCCTCTGTCTTGCAGGACGGACTCGACCTCGGCTTCGGGGGAGCTTCCACGACGCCCGACCTAGGACACGAAACCGCCACGTCAACAGGGAGCGTCATCATCACCCTGCCCTGAGCCGACTTGGGTCGCAGAGAACAAGACCGGCGTCCCATCTGGCCAGCCACGCCAGATAGGCAAATGATGGCGCCCCGCTAGACCATGACGACGGCGACTCTCAGCTCCCTTACGAAAGCAGGAGGACGTCAGCAAGGGCCCAGCCGCTCCGACAGCTGTCCCTCCGCCAGGCTCCGTTGCACCTCCAACAGCCACGACGCCACACCAACAGGGTGCCAAGATCTCTCCGGCTGCCACCTTGGCATGTACATAGGGCGCTAGCTCTCTCTCGCTAGACACGTAGCACCTCGCTACACCCCCATCTTGTACACCTGGTTCCTCTCCTTACGACTATAAAAGGAAGGACCAGGGCCTTCTTAGAGAAGGTTGGCCTCGCGAGGACGAAGGGCAGGGGCAGGCGCTCTCTCTCTTGGGGCCGCTCGCTTCCCCTCACCTCGCGCGGACGCTTGTAACCCCCTACTGCAAGCGCACCCGACCTGGGCGCGGGACGAACACGAAGGCCGCGGGAATTCTCCGACTCCCTCACGACCCGGCTCCGGCCACCGACCTCTCTCTCTCTCTGTTCCCCCCTTCGCGCTCGCCCACGCGCTCGACCCATCTGGGCTGGGGCACGCGGCACTCTCACCCGTCGGCTCGGGGACCCCCCGGTCTCGGAACGCCGACAGTTGGCGCGCCAGGTAGGGGCCTGCTGCGTGTTGACGTTCGATTTCCCGTCAAGCTCCAGATGGGCAGTCTTCAACGACCTCTTCAACCCGGGACGGTGCTCCGTTTCGGGAACCTCGAGTTCATGTCTCTCGACGGCAACTACGACATGATACTCCTTCCACCGCCGCGCGACAGCGACAATGGAGGCGGACAGCCCGCCCGCCGGCGGCGGAATCAACGACGTCTTTCCCGCGTGGGGGAAGGACAACTTTCGAGCTCGCCCCATCCTCTCCCTCGCCATCGGAGGAGGAGGAGGCGGGGCAACCGGGGCCGAGCGGGAGATCGCGCTCCGACGGCTGTCGAGCAAATCGACATCCCCGGCGCCTCAACGGAGGACACGCCAAGCGTCGCCCTCGCGTTCAAGGCAAACGCGAGCGCCATCCCCCCGCAACACGTCGACTCCGAGCAAGTGGACGACGCCAGCACGCTCATGGAGGGCCTGCAGGACGTCGCCCTCGTACCCAAGACGACGACGCGATCTGCCCCCGACGTGACTTCATCGCTCCTCGTCAACAAAAAGGTACCGACTGCTACCCATCTTTCGTCATTTCGACTCGGCCTCAGCCCGCCTGGCGATCTCGCTTTGGCGGGCGCTCACATTGAGGCGAGTGCAACCTCTCTGGGGTTTCGTGTGCGGTCGCCTTGGGACCGATTGACGGGTGTCTCGACCTACGGACCCTCTGGGTCCGAGGAAGATGACGACCCCAGCATCTGCTGGGATTTCTCCGAATCTGGCAACCCTAGTGCCATGCGGGACTTCATGACCGCATGTGACTACTGCCTCTCCGACTGTTCCGACGGCAGCCGCAGCCTTGGCGACAAGGACTGCGGCCCGAGTCGCGAATGTTTCCACATCGAGTTAGGGGATCCCTCCGGAGGCGGCTGTCTCGGCACGCCGGAGGATGGTGATCCCCCTAGGCCAGCGCCTCGCGCCGACATCCCGCGGGAGCTAGCTGTGGTCCCCGTTCCGACGGGGGGTCACGACCCACAGCTCGAGCAAGTCCGCGGGGCGCAGGCCGGGCTCGATGAGGGAGCAGGAGCGCTCGAGGCAATCCGCCAGAACATCGGGCAGGTATGGGCGAGCCAGCCCCCGGCCGGAGGAATACGTCACCTGCCCCAAGGTCTCCAGCACCGCATCGCCAACGATGCCAGGGACAGACCGCCTCCCGCATCCGGCGGAACCGGTCAGGACCTGGCCGCTGCAGCGATGCTCCTCCGCGCGATGCCGGAGTCATCAACCACCGAGGGTCGGCGAATCCAGGGAGAACTCAAGCATCTCCTGGAAGGCGCTGTGGCCCGGCGGGCCGAGAGCTCTGCCTCTCGAAGGCAGGGATACCCCTCGGAACCTCGTGCCGCGACTTCCCGACTCACGCGGGAAGCCTCGGTCTTCACCGGGCGCACGCGCAACACCGCGCCTGCGGCCCTGGGCCACCTCGGCGACGAGCACCCTCATCGCGACCGTCGGGCACGCCTCGACGAAAGGGTGCGCCGAGGCTACCACCCCAGGCGTGGGGGACGCTACGACAGTGGGGAGGATCGGAGTCCCTCGCCCGAACCACCCGGTCCGCAGGTCTTTAGCCGAGCCATTCGGCGGGCGCCGTTTCCGCCCCGATTCCGACCCCCGACTACTATCGCGAAGTACTCGGGGGAGACGAGACCGGAATTGTGGCTTGCGGACTACCGCCTGGCCTATCAACTGGGTGGGACGGAAGATGACAATCTCATCATCCGAAACCTCCCCCTGTTTCTCTCCGACACCGCTCGTGCCTGGTTGGAGCACCTGCCTCCGGGGCAGATTTCCAACTGGGAAGATTTGGTCCAGGCTTTCGCCGGGAACTTCCAGGGCACGTACGTGCGCCCCGGGAATTCCTGGGACCTCCGGAGCTGTCGGCAACTGCCGGGAGAGTCTCTCCGAGACTACATCCGGCGGTTCTCGAAGCAGCGCACCGAGCTGCCCAACATCACCGACTCCGATGTCATCGGCGCGTTCCTCGCCGGCACCACCTGCCGCGACCTGGTGAGCAAGCTGGGTCGCAAGACCCCCACCAGGGCGAGCGAGCTGATGGACATCGCCACCAAGTTTGCCTCCGGCCAGGAGGCGGTTGTGGCCATCTTCCGAAAGGACAAGCAGCCCCAGGGCCGCCCGTCGGAAGATGCTCCCGAGGCGTCTACTCCGCGCGGCGCCAAGAAGAAAGGCAGGAGGAAGTCGCAAGCGAAACGCGACGTTCCCGATGCAGACCTTGTCGCCGCCGCCGAGCGCAAGAACCCTCGGAAGCCCCCCGGAGGTGCTAACCTCTTCGACAAGGCACTCAAGGAGACGTGCCCCTACCATCAGGGGCCCGTCAAGCACACCCTCGAAGAGTGCGTCATGCTTCGGCGCCACTTCCACAGGGCCGGGCCACCCGCAGAAGGTGGCAGGGCTCACGACGATGACAAAAGGGAAGATCGCCAAGCAGGAGAGTTCCCGGAGGTCCGCGATTGCTTCATGATCTACGGAGGGCACGCGGCAAACGCCTCGGCTCGGCATCGTAAGCAAGAGCGTCGGGAGGTCTGCTCGGTCAAGGTGGCGGCGCCAGTCTACCTAGACTGGTCCGACAAGCCCATCACCTTCGACCGGGACGACCACCCCGACCACGTGCCGAGCCCGGGGAAGTACCCGCTCGTCGTCGACCCCGTCATCGGCGACGTCAGGCTCACCAAGGTCCTGATGGATGGAGGCAGCTGCCTCAACATCATCTACGCCGAGACCCTCAGGCTCCTGCGCGTCGACTTGTCGTCCGTCCGAGCAGGCGCTGCGCCCTTCCACGGGATCATTCCCGGGAAGCGCGTCCAGCCCCTCGGACAGCTCGACCTCCCTGTCTGCTTCGGAACACCCTCCAACTTCCGAAGGGAGACTTTGACGTTCGAGGTGGTCGGGTTCCAAGGAACCTACCACGCAGTGTTGGGAAGGCCATGCTACGCGAAGTTCATGGCCATCCCCAACTACACTTACCTGAAGCTCAAGATGCCGGGCCCCAACGGGGTCATTACTGTCGACCCCACGTACGAACACGCATTCGAATGCGATGTGGAGTGCGTGGAGTACGCCGAGGCCCTCGCCGAGTCCGAGGCCCTCATTGCCGACCTGGAAAGCCTCTCACGAGAGGTGCCGGACGCGAAGCGGCATGCCGGCAACTTTGAGCCGGCGGAGACGGTCAAGGACGTCCCTCTCGACGCCAATGGCGACGCCTCTGAGCATGTCCGGATCAGTTCTGGGCTCGGCCCCAAATAGGAAGCAGTGCTCGTCGACTTCCCTCGCGCAAACGTCGACACTTTTGCGCGGGGTCCCTCGGTCATGCCCGCCATGCCGAGGGATGTCACCGAGCACTCGCCGCATATCTGGGCAGGAGCCTGACTCGCCAAACGGCCTCTGCGCGAACGACGCCCGGGGGCTGCGCCCTTTCCCCACTCACACATAAGAATCAATCATCAAGGAAGGGTCGGCCTCGCCCCAGCAGAGCCCGACCCTCCCTCGGGGGCTAAAAAGGGGGAACCCCTCTCGTCGAGTTTGGACGTACCGTTCCGCGTCAGAAAAACTCTTTTCTCGGTCAAGAAGGGTTTTTTGCGTTCTCCCGGAGGCGTCAGAAGCAGGGTCCTGAGGAGCGAACCTGGGTACGAGTAAATGGCGAGACCGACTGAGCTAGGAAACACCTATGCTTTCGGGCTAGGGACACCTCACTCGTCGCCTGCCACGAAAAAGGACCCAGCTCGGGAAATCACCCTGTTGTCGACACTACGGGCCAGGCGCGAAAATCAAACAAAAAGGAGCATGACTTCACAGAAGGAGAAGTAAAATGTTCAGGCCTCAAAGGCCGCGGCAAATCACACATCCAACAGGAATTGTCCCAACTAAAATCAGGCGTCGCCTCGGGCAGGAGCCGCGCCCTCAACTCCGCCCCCGCCGTCGGTAAGGTCCACCTCCGCTTCCGGCGGCGGCGCGGGAGGAAGAATCTCCGCCTCGAAGACGGTCGCCAGCGCCGCGCTCGGACCCGCAGCGACCGCGTCGAGCCGCTGAACCTCCGCCAGGGCCGCCTCGTCTTCGTCAGGCAGGCAGTACCCCTCGCTGACCCGCTCCAAGTCCACGACGTAGTGGGAAGCAAGCACGGCGAAGGCCCGCCTGACGCCGTGGTGCAGCGCCCCGCGGACTTTACCGCGCGCGTAATCACCTAGGGCTTGAAGACGGCTTTGGGGAGAGCTCCCTGAAGGGATGTCGCCGGGACCGAGTTTCCGATAGACCTCCGAGACGGCCTCGGACATAGCCGCGAGATCGGCCTCCCTTTGCTCAGCAGCCCCGTCGAGCGTCTCGGCAAGCGCCTTGGCAGACTCGTCAAGGGCAGACTCGAGCTCTGCGAACAACCAGAAGAAAGACCTCAAACCCAAGCGGAAGAAACGGACAAGATTGGGAACCGAGGACGGTCGAGCCATACCTCTGGCTCGGACGTGCTGCTCCGAGGCTGCGACTTGGGCTGCGGCCAGATCGGCCGCAAGGATCTTGGCCCGGCTCTCGGCCTCGGCAGCCTGGCCCCGAGATTGGTCCCGCTCCTCGGCAACCTGGGTAAGCTCCGACCGCCGTTGTAGCACCTCCGTGCGCGCTGCCGCCGCCTCGGCCTTCAGATCAGCACAGAGCAGCTGGAGGTCCGCTATCTTAGCGTCCTGCTGAGAAAGGCGCGCGGTAGCTCCGGCGAGCGAAGTCCTCAGGGACCGTAGCGAGCCCCAGACGACGGCTTCGCGGCGAATGAACGACGACTTGGCAGCGCTCCGGTCCGTCAGATCCTGGGAAGGAAAACAAGATATCACGGCGAACGCCTCACTCGCAGAAACAAGAAGGTGTGCCTGAAGCCATTACCTGAAGGATCTGGGGGACGTCCCCGCAGAGAACCTCCAGCGACGATCGGAGCAACCCCACTGACGCCTCCGCACGCTTGCGGAGCTCGTCCCAGGACTGGTCCTCCTCTTCGTCGTCAAGAACAAAGATAGGGTCCGAAGCCTCACGGGTCCGGAATCGGAGCAACTGGCCCCGGGCCTCGGGGCTCCGCCCCACAGCGACAAGGCTGCCGCCCGCCTGGGAGCACTGCGCGTCCGCGCCCACCTCTTCCGAGGCTCCGGGCGCCGACGCCGCGGCCGTCCCGACGTCGGCGGCGACCGTACGCTCTCCAACCGGGACGGTGCCAGCTGCGATAGCGGCAGACGCCGGCATGGCCAACATGGCTGGCGAGCTCGGGACCGCATCGGCGCCGGCCGCCTCCCCGATCACGATGGCCACCTCGGCAGAGGAGCCCGCCTCGGGGACCTGCTCCCCCAGAACGTGCGACGCCTGAGCCCCGTGCGGCGGAGCACCCTGTGAAAGGGTCGGCTGAGCGGCAGGGCCCGAGGTGGCGCCAGCTACCTGGACCAACGCCGTCTTGAGGGCCTTCCGAGGCGCCAGGTCGGTAGGGCCATGGCTCCGTTTGCTGAAGAAAACAAGAAAGGGACAATCACGGCCCAGACATATTAATGAAGCGCCGGGACGGAGAGATTCCAAGGTACCTACCCGCTCCGGATCATGATCCACGGTGTCTGGGGGGAGGTCTCTTGGCTCCCGCTTCCTGGAACCACCGCCGAGGTCCGCTTCACCAACAGCCCCGGCGCCGCCCTCGCCTCGGACGCCCCTGAGGCCCGGAAGGCGGACTGCCCAGGCGCCGCCATGGCAACCTGAGGACCGCTCCCCCGTGCTGCCGGCACGGGCGACGGTTCCCGAAGAACGAACCCCTCGGCCCGGCTCCCTGGAGTGGCGTCAGCTCCCCCAGCCGAGGAGTCAAGAACCCTCTCGGGTTGCCCCCGCTCCTCAGGTTGGGGATCCGGCACCTCGGCTCCAGGGACCGACGATGTAGGCCCGCTCGGGGGCTGGCTCGACGACCCTCAGCCACCTCCCAAGCCGGGGCTGAGGCCGAGACGGGCGGCCATGTCATCCTCCTCCTCTTCGTCGTCGACGTCGTCGTCATCATCAGACGTCTCCGGCGACAGCTCCCTGGGGAGCCCTTCCCTCTCCTGCTGACGACGGCGTTTCTCCAGGGCGTCTCGAGCCCGCCTCCGCCTGCGGGCCCGAGCCTTCTCCGCATCCTTTTTCTTCTTCTCCTCCTCCGCGGCGACCCGCCTCGCCGCCCGACCCACCGCGTCCTCCGGGACCGGCGGCAGGGAGGGTTTGTGCCGCCCCACCTCCTAAAAAGGGGGGAGAAAGAAAACCGATAGTGAGAATCAGGAGCAACCCGGTATGTGAAGAAGGAAGGGACGAACACTCACCAGAGCAACGCACCCCTGGTCGGGGCGCATTCGAGGCTGCGAGAGGGCGTGGGGGTCCGGCTTCCCCATCGCGACCGACACCCGCCGGTAGAGGGCATCGTGGGGAAGAGGATCAGGGGACATCCGTGACCCCTCCCAGTCGGCCTCCTGGGTCATCTCCCAAAGCGACAACCGCCGCTCCGCCAGGGGGAGCGCCCTCCGGCGATGGATGGCGGCAACCACTCCCGCGGCGGTGAGCCCTTCCTCCCGCAACGCCTTCAGGGCCTGGAGAAGAGGTTCGAGTTTCTTCTGCCTCTCGTGTGGAGTCCCGTGACGCCAGGCGTCGGGGGCGGCGGTGACAACCCGCTGAGAGAACGGCGGGAGCGACCCTCCGTCATTCCGGAGGTAGAACCACCGGCGCTGCCAACCCTTGTTTGAGGGGGAAAGGATGGCAGGAATATACTGCAACGACCGCGACTGCCTCAGCAAGAGGGTGCAGCCGCCGGCCCGCACCGCCGCACGGACCCTCCTCTCCCCCGTCGACGAAGCAAAAAGCTCGGCAAAGAAGAGGTGAGTCCACAAATCCCAATGGGGAGCGATCCCTAGATACCCCTCGCACACCGCTACAAAGATAGCGGCTTGCGCGATGGAGTTGGGGGTGAGGTTGTGCAGTTCCACCCCGTAGTGGAACAGGATGGCCCGCATGAAGCGGCTCGACGGCACTCCAAATCCCCGCTCATGGAAGGAGATGAAGCTCACGACATACCCCGGCGGAGGGGATGGAGTGGCTCCGCCCGCGGGAGGAATCCATTCCGGCCGCTCCTTATCAGTGAGGGGGCGGAGCAAACCCTCGCCGACGAGGTCCTCCAGGTCACCCGCCGTCACCGTGGAAAAGGGCCACGGGTCGCGCGGCGAGAGGATGGTCACCCGGTCAGCCATCGCCAAGGCAGAAGGGGTGGCGGCGCGAAGGACAGGGGAGGGCGGTTTCCTTTTCCTGGCTAGATCTCTCAGGCTGCGAAAAACCTGAGAAGAAGGCGAGAAGTGAAGTCGAGAACCGTCACTGGACCCTCTCCGGGGCACATAAAGGCCAAGGTCGAGACGGTTCCAACGTACCGCCCGAACCGGACGCGGGGTTCAAAAAACGCGAAGCAAAACAGCCGTTCCTCGAACGACTCGCGCACGCAACGGCAGCTTCGCCGACCGTTTACCCCGGCGCATTAACTCCGCGGCGAAACAGGTGACGTTTCTGGCAGGGGCAGCTGGCGACGCTTCGCCTCCGCCAAAACGACCACGCCGAAAAAGGTACGCCACGACGTTCAATTTCGAATCCTTTTTCCCTTTTCCTTCTTTCTCCATCTCTTGCAACAGGGACCGAGAAGGGGGATAACCCCAAAGGGATCCTTCCCCGTGAAGGAACTAGGCTCCGAGCCTCCCTACTGATCAGGGGTTCGAAGGCTGGCCCCCCGAGGGGTTCAACAGCCGCCTCAGATCGCGTGGGCCCGACACCCACTACTGGTCAGGGGTTCGAAGGTCGGCCTCCCGAAAGGTTCCATGACCGCCTCAGGCTACTAGGGCTCCGTGCCCCCTACTGATCAGGGGTTCGAAGGCTGGCCTGTCGAAGGGTTCACAGCCGCCTCAGACGCCGAGCGAGGGATGACCAGGGGTACGTTCGATACATAACCAAGGCTCGGGCTGCGCTCCCGAGGTACCCTAGGACATTTCCGAGACCAGCGGGAATGACTCTGTAACGGAATCCCATCGGAGGGAGGCAACGAGCCCTCGGACCCCGTCGCTAGGGGACCGGGTCCGGCAGATCACCCGCAGGTACTTTTGGGCGTGCCTCCGGGCCCCTAGCCGACCCCCAACGAACGGGGCACGGACGTCCACTCGGATTACCCGATTGCAGCTCACCGGAGACACCATGTTCGGTGCCCATCGAGGGTAACATGGCGCACTCCCCCCCTCCTCCTTGCGGAAAGGCGACGTAGGGGCGTATATAAAAAGTCGAGTCTGTCCCTGATCGTCCTCTCGCTCCGTGCGAAGGCTCGGGGGCTGCTCTCGCAAACCCGGCTCCGGCCGAACCGTTGACAGCGTCAACATACCAGCCCGAGAACTTGGGCCCCGACAGTGCACCTGGGTTACGCCCTGCTCGCATGAGGGAACCGCTAGTCCAGCCGAAGCATTACGCAAGGCATTAAGACCTCGGAGGAGTGAAACCACTCCTCCGAGGCCTCGGGGGCTACACCCGGCGGGTGCGCTCGCGCGCACCCACCGGAACAAAGTACCACCGAGAAAGGCTGGTCCCCTTGCAAAAAAGTGCGACGCAAGCCTCCAAGCGAGTGTTAACACTCGCTTGGAGGCTCGGGGGCTACTGTCGGGGACCATAATTAGGGGTACCCTCAAGACGCCTAATTCTCAGCTGGTAACCCCCATCAGCACAAAGCTGCAAAGGCCTGATGGGTTTGATTAAGTCAGGGATCAGTCCATACGAGTGACTTGACCACGCCATGCCCGAGCCTAGCCTCGGGCGAGGGCAGCCGACCCTATGATGACTCCGTCTCGCCTGAGGCCTCCTCTTTCACGGCAGACGCATCTCCGGCTCGCCCTAGGCCCCGCCTTCGATAAGAAGAAACCCTGACTAAATCACCGCGCCAACCGACCGAGTCACCGGGGCGTTTAACGCAAAAGGTAAGACCAACGGGCGACCAGACTTCGCCAGAGGCACCATAGGAGACTCCGCCCGACCCAGGGCTCGGACTCGGGCTAAGGCCCCGGAAGACGGCGAACTCCGCTCCGCCCGACCCCAGGGCTCGGACTCGGGCTAAGGCCCCGGAAGACGGCGAACTCCGCTCCGCTCGACCCCAGGGCTCGGACTCGGGCTAAGGCCCCGGAAGACGGCGAACTCCGCTCCGCCCGACCCCAGGGCTCGGACACGGGCTAAGGCCCCGGAAGACGGCGAACTCCGCTCCGCCCAAGGGCTCGGACTCGGGCTAAGGCCCCGGAAGACGACGAACTCCGCCTCGCCCGACCCAGGGCTCGGACCCCGCCTCGGCCTCTGCCGAACGATCTCCGCCTCGCCCGACCAGGGCTCGGACTCTGCCTCTGTCTTGCAGGACGGACTCGACCTCGGCTTCGGGGGAGCTTCCACGACGCCCGACCTAGGACACGAAACCGCCACGTCAACAGGGAGCGTCATCATCACCCTGCCCTGAGCCGACTTGGGTCGCAGAGAACAAGACCGGCGTCCCATCTGGCCAGCCACGCCAGATAGGCAAATGATGGCGCCCCGCTAGACCATGACGACGGCGACTCTCAGCTCCCTTACGAAAGCAGGAGGACGTCAGCAAGGGCCCAGCCGCTCCGACAGCTGTCCCTCCGCCAGGCTCCGTTGCACCTCCAACAGCCACGACGCCACACCAACAGGGTGCCAAGATCTCTCCGGCTGCCACCTTGGCATGTACATAGGGCGCTAGCTCTCTCTCGCTAGACACGTAGCACCTCGCTACACCCCCATCTTGTACACCTGGTTCCTCTCCTTACGACTATAAAAGGAAGGACCAGGGCCTTCTTAGAGAAGGTTGGCCTCGCGAGGACGAAGGGCAGGGGCAGGCGCTCTCTCTCTTGGGGCCGCTCGCTTCCCCTCACCTCGCGCGGACGCTTGTAACCCCCTACTGCAAGCGCACCCGACCTGGGCGCGGGACGAACACGAAGGCCGCGGGAATTCTCCGACTCCCTCACGACCCGGCTCCGGCCACCGACCTCTCTCTCTCTCTGTTCCCCCCTTCGCGCTCGCCCACGCGCTCGACCCATCTGGGCTAGGGCACGCGGCACTCTCACCCGTCGGCTCGGGGACCCCCCGGTCTCGGAACGCCGACAGTACGTGAACAATACTCTCATATCACAGAGCAAGAACGCAATGAATCGATATACTGGACGAGCTGGTTCAACTGATTTGTAAAAACCCGCTCTTCACCTGGTAGACTCATGAAAACATCCCAATCCATATGGATTGAGATGGATTGAGGAAGTTTCAATCCCTAGTAAGTCAAAATCTATTCTAATCCGTATCAATGCCCTCCAATCCATATGGATTGAAAATAACCGAACAAGCCATTAGAAGACATGACGAGAAGGAGCACTGTCGGAGAGGAAAATCTTCGGCCGGGTGGCGGAACGCACCCGCCCTAAATCCTAAGATAAGGAGGGGCCTAAGCGTTTTGCCTGTCTGCTAGATGATCGATGAACACGAGAGCACACAAGGGTTTAGAGTGGTTCAGGCCGCCGGAGCGTAAAACCCTACTCCACTGTATGTTGTATTGAGTGTCTGAGCACTTGAGCTTGAGCCTAGAGAACTTGCGTGTAAGTCTGAGAGTCTAAGTTGCGTCTAAGTTGGCCTGCCTTGTAACGTTGTGTGCCTTTTCTTTTATAGCTCAAAGGAGGCGCATACAAGGATGTTGAGCCCTGACATGTAGGCCCAGGAACAGAATGGAAGGAATACATAGAGTAACTAATGCAGGTGACGCCTGAGCAATCTCCAGGCGCCCTGATGTCCGCAGCCCGCACAGTATTGATATGCGGCGGCTGCTTCCTTGGTACGTACGAGCAATGATGGGCGTAGTGCACGCGGCAGTATGGGTGTGCCGCCTGCCAGTGGAATGGACAGGCACGCCGCATGCGGAATGGACAGGTCGTCGTCTGCTAGCGGAATGGAGAGGTCTCATTAAATGCCGAGGCGGCACATCGCCTGTCAGTGGAATGGACAGGCGGCGCGCCTTACCCGCAATAAATGCCGAGGCCACGTAACCCGGAGGCCTTACGTCAGGCTCCGCCCGTTGGCTTACGTCACATGCAGTAGGCCACGTGGCAGCATCGGGTCTCTGCCTGGGCGGGGAGCAGAAGTGTAGGCGGATAAGTCCGCACCAGACTAGGTCCGGACACGTGTCGGTACCAGACCCCCGCCTGGGTCCTGTTCAAGGCCCGGGTGTGTTCTGTCCTGGGACCTTGGGACCCCATTGTGGGTGGTCCGGACCCCATACGGGAGGGTCTGGATCCCATTCCAGGGGTCCGGCTTGCGCACGTGGAGGTCCTGACTGTATATCCAGGGGTCCGACGCTCTCCCATGGGGATCCGGACTTACTGTTGATGCCTTGTAGTATATCACCTTCTCTGGACACATGGTGGCTCCGGACCCGCCCATGTGGTGGAGTCGGGCGCTGCTGTGGACCCAGAGTAGTCGCCCGTGACTGGGGCGAGCCATGGCCTAGTCCCACACACAGCACTTCTACCACGCGACTAAGGGATAGCCGCGCGGGTTCTGTGTCTTTGCATAGTAGCAGAGGGTACCCTAGTTTCAGGGTACCGACAGTGGCCCCCAGGCCCACCTAAGGGGAGGATGCGAGCCTGCGAGTGGGGCCAAAACTTGTACTTCATGTCAATCATGGCATGACCGGTGATTGGGGCGCCATCTTAGCACTCCTGTTGACGCGCCGCATTAATTCAGCGCATCTGGTGACGCACGCGCTGTCAGTCTGCCCTCGGTCACGTCAACTGCCACATCTGTCCCCGCGGCTGACTGACCCACGACCCCACGTCTGGTGGTTCCATCGGGCCACGCGCGGGGCGCGATGTTGCCGCCGCCTTGGTAAATAAATATCTCTCTGCAGCGGCTCCGAGGCGGTGCGCGATCATGCGCGGCGGTTCGCTCCCCGCATGACGGTTCGCTTCTTCCGCACTCAGAGACCGGCACACCAGCTACATGACTTGTGGGCCGGGCCCCCGTGTCAGAGACTGGGCCGCCTAGGCGCTAGGTGCGCGTCGGACGAGATTTTCTGCAGCGTCTCGGGGCGCGAGCGGGAGAGTCTTCCTTGAAAAGGGATTCACCCCGCACGCAGCAATTACGCTTTCGCATTCTCTCCCAATCGCTGTGCCCTTTCGCCTTCGAGCTCTCTGCGCCCCTTTGCATTCGCGCTCTCCTGCTCTACACTCGCGCCGCCGCCGATGCCATGACTTCGCTTGGCCATCCCGACCGCTTATAGTCTGAGGCGGCGCTCAATCGGCGCGTGGCCTGCTTGGGTGGATCGCGCTGGGGCTTGCCGGAAGAGTCCGCGCCGGCGCTGTCCCCCTCAGTGGGCTCGCCACCGGGGAGTTCGTCTTGTTCGTCTCCTACATCTCCTGCAGGTTGGCGCTGCCGATCTTGCCTTTCTTCCTGCTGCTGTTGGAGGAGTTCAGGCTCTAGCTTCAGCACTACCTCATGTCCCACTCCATCCTTCAAGCGGCCATCTTCGTCCACTTCTGCGAGATGTTCGTGGGGGTGGCCCCCTGCACTTCTCTCTTCCGCCATTTCTTCGTGTTGGTCAAATCTAGGAAGTCCAAGGACCATCTTGGTGCTTACTACTTCCAGACGAGGCCGGATTCGGCCGGCGCCTACATCTCCTCCCTCGGCGGTGCGAGGTGGGAAAACTGGCGCGCCGACTGGGTGATCGTCAGCGCTGAGGCCAACGACCGCCTTGCGCTGTCGAGCGACGGACCAACACTCGACCGGAAGCAATGGAGCGCCAAGCCGTCCCTAGCGCTAGAGCTCCTGCCGGTGTTGGACAGGATCAAGGGCTTGGTGGCCGGTGACTTGACCTCGATGCACGTGGTCGGCGACTTCCTGAAGCGCTGGGTCATGCCGCTGTAGAGGAGGTCGCGTCTGTGCTGCTGATTCACCGGCCCAAATGACATTGGCAGGATCCAGCGGGGCCAGGGACCGACCTATCCTGGGAGGAGCTGGAGCTTCTGGTGAAGGGGATTACTGGTGAGTCCTTTGTCTCTGAATCTTTGATACTCCCCAGGACGTCCCGGCACTGTGTGATGATCCAGGGCTACGAACGACGGTCCTGGCCACGCTGCCGACCCTCGACGAGAGCGGCATGGTAGTTCGTCAGACCGACGGTCAGGACCCCCTCTGTGGGATCCAGATCCTTGGTGTACCGGCTGGGGCTCCCAGCGTGCCGGCGTGGCTCCTAGCGCCCCCAACGTGGCTCCCAGCGCCCCCGCCGCGGCCCCCCGCCCCTTGGACAAGGGCAAAGGGGCTGCAAGCAGTTCCTCCGCCCCAGGTGGCACCGGGGAGTCAGAGGAAGAGAGGCGACGCCGGCTGCGCCACGCCGACGGGTCATTTGTTTCGGACCCCCCAGAAGCGTCAGAGGACTGCTGATGGGTCCGAGGAGACCGGCTCCCAGGCCCAGGGCGCGCAGAGGCGCATCAGTCCTCCGCCACCACCACCATCAGATCCCCCGCCATCGTCACCACCACCACCGTCGGTCCCGCCGCCACCACCGCCACCTGGGCGTGATCTCCCCCAGGGGCACCAGCAGCAACAACCACCACAGCAGCAACAACAACAACAGCAGCGGACGTCTCGCTTCCAGGGTCGCTAGAAGGTCCAGGGCCCCAAGTAAGTGTAGCCCCTTTTTTCCACGAGTGTAATTATCATGCCAACGGGTCTTAACCCATCCTTTGCTTGCCAGGGCTTCCTCCCCCTCTGCTTCCAAGGTCACATCTCCTCCGCCGGATACCATGCCCGCCGGCAGGTCTGGCTCTCAGCAGCAGGCATCTGCTGGGAGTGGTGCCGGCGATCCGTCGACGGCTACCGTAGCCTCAACGACGGTGATGCCGTCGTGTACACCGTCAGCAGCAGTGGCGAGGGAGGTCCCAACTGCGCCCACTCCTACCATCACGGGTGACACGGGGGGCGCGTCTGGCTCTATCCCGCCGCCCATTCCGTAGGAGATGGAGGTGGTTTTTGGGCGGCGGCTCTAGTCCGACGCCGAACCATAAGCAGCTCCAGTTCCCCTCCCACGGGTGTTGTTTCGTGCCCATCAGGCTCTTCATGAGACCGAGGCGGTGATCTGGCGGGAATGGGAGGCGCTGGAATCTGAGCATCAGTGCCTCAGCGACTGGCGCACCCAGCTGGAGGAGCGCACCAAGGCGACGTCCCACCAGTTCGCCTTTGAGCGGTCCGAACTGGCGTGGGACCGCAAAGACTACAAAAAGGACCTCCAGAAGGTGTACGCCCAGGAGCTGGAGGCGAGCCGGAAGGAGAAGAGGTTGGCCAAGAGGAAGGAGGCCTTGAACCAGAGGGAGGAGGTCGTCACAGAGCTCAGGGCCAAGCTGAGTGCCATGAACGAAATCCTAGAAGAGCAGCGGACCCAGCAGACCGCGGCTATGGAGAGGATCCAAAATTGGGAGCGGGAGCTGGAGGACAAGGCCAGCAACATCGCCCTGGCTGAGGAGAACCTCAAGAAGAAGGATGTGTCCCTGGATAGGCGGCCGACAAATCTCGCCTGGCGGGAGAAGGACCTCGGCTTCAGGGAGGAAATGTTTGAAAGGCGGGATAAGTTGCTGGCCGAGCATGAGCTCGAGGCGGAGGAGAAGGAGAAAAAGCTGGAAGAGCGGATCCGGCAGTTCCAGGCGGCGCAGGCTGCACCGGGCCCCCAGGCGGTGGAGGCGACGAAGAAAGCACTTGAAGATCTCCAGGCGCAGCATCACGCCGGGGTCCAGCGCATCGCTGCATGGGCCAGTGAGGCGAGCACGACGCTGGTGCCGCTAGGGATGAGTCCCATCCCGGTGTCAGAGCTGCCGACGTCTATCTCCGATGCGCTCCCGGTGCTGGACTCCATCGCCGACCACCTCCGACGCTTGGACCAGATTCTTGGCACCCACCTGGAGGCCGAGGGCGGCATGCTCTACTGGGCGGTAATTGAGTATATCTTGACGTGCTTCCGGAGCCACGACCCGGCCATCTCCTTGGAGCCGGTGATTGTTGGTCCGGTGGCTGACACTGAAGACGCCGCCCAGGAGGGCGTACAAGACGCCGTGGAGGTGGTGGCCAAACGTTTCCAGCAGGATCCTACTGATGATGAGTAGCTAGACCTGCAGAAATAGGGCAAGGGTCCCGCTGGGTAGCGGCTTGTATTATTTTTTTGGTTTTTGTAAGATACTTTTGAGAAGTATTAATCTAACAGTGACAGAACTTATCTGTATACTATTTGTCTTTGCCGTGTGCAGCGTTACCAACTTCTCCCTGGTACTTGGCCCCCCTGGGATGTAGGCTCGACGTGTCGAGGCTGGATACCAGTATACTTGAGAAAGAATTGGTGACCCGGCCCCCAGGAGATAGTGTCTTCTGGGACCTGCACCTATACACAGCTTTGGCTAGGAAGCTTTAGTAGCGCACCCATAGGACCCACCCACTAGTATCTTCTATCCTTTGATTCATGCAATAGGACCTGCAGGACTTAGCCTGGGAAGCCAAGCCGTATGCCTGGACCCCCTTGGATCATAGCTCCAAATACTAGGACACCCATCACAGAGTGGTGGAGCGTGTAGGCTTAGGGTACAGGACCAAGCTAAGCGGCTACACAGCTCCGGACCACCCCAGGAGACAAGTGTCCATTCTTTAGAATCGGACCCCAGGTTGCCGGACCCATAGGACTATAGTTCCAAATACTAGGATACCCGTCATAGAGTGGTGGAGCGTGCAGGCTTAGGGTACGGAACCAAGCTAAGCGGCTACATGGCTCCGGACCACCCTAGGAGACAAGTACCCGCTCTCTAGAACTGGCCCCCAGACTACCGGACCCCCCTGTCGAGGGGTCCCAAACTACAAGCCTGGGCTACTCAATTCGGACGTCATTATACCAGCAAGGGTGGGAACTGTATGGGTGGGTTAGTTGAAAAATAATGCTCGTAAATTGAAGCAGACTAAAAACACCACAAAAACAAATCTAGGGGTGAATCTTTTCTTTATAACTTGATATTCATGAGTGTAGGCCAACAGACCAGGTTTATGAGGACGGACCTCACCGGGTTGATGTACATATATGCGCAACCTAGTTACAAAGGAAGAAAATTGAAACCCCAGGTTTGTTTTTATGGGTAAAACTTACAGAGATGCTCTATGTTCCAGGGATTGGGAAGAGGCTCTCCTTCAGTTGTAGCGAGGCGGACACACCCGGGTCGGCATATTTCCGTCACCTTGAAGGGTCCTTCCCAGCTAGGGGAGAGTTTGTGGAGCCCTTCTCGGTTCAGTACTCGCCTTAGGACCAGGTCCTCGACCCTGAGCTCCCTACTATGCACAAACTGTTGGTGGTAACGCTTGAGAGCTTGGTTGTACCGTGCATTTTAGATCGCCACTCGCCATCTGCGCTCGTCGATGAAGTCCACGTCCTCACGCCATAGCTGTTCCTACATAGACTCATCGAAAGTCTGGACCCATGGGGAGCCCATAATGATTTCCGGGGGAAGGCAGGCTTCGGCCCCATAGACCAGGAAGAACGGGGTCTCCCCGGTGGATCGGCTGGGTGTGGTCCGGTTCCCCCCAAAGCACAGATGGAAGCTCACTGACCCAATTTGCACCATGCTTTTTCAAGCAATCATAGGTGCGTGTCTTGAGCCCCCTGAGGATCTCTGCGTTTGCCCTCTCCGCCTGGCTGTTGCTCCTGGGATGAGCCACAGACGCAAAGCAGAGCTGGGTGCCGATGCCCTCGCAATTCTCCTGGAAGAGCCGACTTGTAAACTGGGTCCCATTGTCCGTAATGATACGGCTTGGGACCCCAAATCTACAGACAATCGACCCGAGGAAAGCAACAGTAGCACCCTGGGTGATGTTGACCACAGGGGTGGCCTCTGGCCACTTGTTGAACTTGTTGATGGTGACGAAGAGGTACCATTACCCGTCGATGGCCCTGGGGAATGGTCCCAGGATATCCACCCCCCATACGGCAAATGGCCAGGAGGGTGGAATCATCTGCAGAGCCTGAGCTGGTGTGTGTACCTGCTTTGCATGGAATTAACACGCTTTGCATGACTTTACCATCTCAGCTGCATCCTAGAGGGCGGTTGGCCAGTAAAAGCCATGCCGGAAGGCCTTACCGACCAGCGTGCAGGATGAGGAATGACTTCCGCACTCTCCTCCATGGATCTCCGTGAGCAACTCACGACCCTCCTCCGGGGTAATGCACCGCATGAGAATACCGTTGGCTCCACGGCGATAGAGATCCCCCTCTACCACCGTGTAGCGTTTAGCCAACCGCACTATGCGCTCTACGGATACATGATCTTCAGGAAGGATATTTTCCTTCAGGTAGTCCCGGATCTCGGAGATCCATGCATCGAGACCACTCTGAGATACTGGCTGTGGCGCTAAGGGGCTGGCAGGACCTCCTGTAGCACACACAGTCTTCGGTGGGTTCTATAGATGGTACGCCACCGGGACCACTAGCTTCAAGGTGCTAGTCTCGCCCCCTTCGCCCAGTTCGGCAGGCTGGGCGGTGGGTCTCTGCAGCCATCTTTCGAAGACGCCCTCAGGCATGGGTGCCCAAGTTGATGCCCTCTGGGAGAGCTCATCTGCCGCCGAGTTATCAGCCTGAGGAACATGTTGCAGTTCCAGGGCCGTGAAGTCTTTTTCTAGCTTCCTTACGTGGAGGAGGTAAGATGCGAGCCTGGGCTCATTGCAGCTACATTCCCCGCGGACTTGCTTGATGATCAGCTGGGAGTCCCCCTTCATGAGAAGCTGGCGAATCCCCAAGGATAGGGTGGCCAACTAGCCGAAGATCAGTGCTTTGTACTTGTAATACTCAAAATTGTATACAAATAATAATAGAGAGTTATTCTCATTTTGTGTGTGTTATTTGCCTAATGAAAAGAACATACCTATAATTAAGAGATGAACTAAAACAAATGATACAAAATAAAGTGCATCTTGTTGGAGATTTATGTGTTTGTGCATTACATAAAATAATAAGGATAATAATAATAAGATAATAATTACTAGAAGATGGATTAAACCCTAAATTGAAATTAGAGTTTGGAAATAAGAAAAAGAGAAAGGATACATATAAATAAATAAAATATATAAATAAATATTTTCAGACTTGGTATTGTTATTGCACAAATATAGTCGAGAATGAATAGCCACAAAAGTTTGAATTCAAAGTGAAGTTTGAATTTGGAAAGAAGGAAAAGATAAAAGAAAAGGAAAACAAAAAGGGAAAAAGGATAAAACCTAATTGGGCCGGCTTAACCGTTTTCTGGCCCAATTCTGAATTGTATCCGGGCGGCCCAAGCATCCTCCCGCGCTACTCTGATGCGCCGTGTCGCTTGCGAGTGGGCCCGCCTCGTCAGCCATTGAACGCGCGCCCGGGCTTCTGTCACGTGGGGCCCACACGTCAGGCCTATCTTCCCCGTCGCGTTCGCGCAACAGACCGCGCGGACTCCGCGGTCATCGCGCCACCGTTGCAACAACCCTCCCGACTCCTGCGCACCGCTCGGGGTATAAGAACCGGTCCCGCTCCCCATTGCCCCCGTACCATCTCGCCAGCAAACCGAGCAGAGAAGTGAGAGCAGTCGCGAGGTAAAAGAAGGACGCCGCCGCCGCCATCGTCGAACCGCGCCGGTGCTCATCGCCGGTCCACGGTGTGAGGCTCCGAATCCTCGGAAACCCTCCACGAACAAGCACGAGGTTTCGGGTGGCGCGTGGATGCACCACGGCACCGGAATTGCTCGCCGTCGAACCCAAATCCACACGAATCCGCCTCTCGCCGTGGGTAGCGTCGCTGCTGTCGTCTCCAAGCTCGGTGAGTAGCTCATCCAGTTAGTTGCGCCTGGAGCATCGCGTAGGCCGTAGGAATTGAGCTATTAGTGCCCTAACCCTGGGATTGGCTGAACGCCGGCCATGGGCCACCTTGGGCGTGTGGCGGCGCCACCGCCGTCGGCCTCATTTGGGGTGTTTCACCTCAATCGTTGGATCGTTGACGGACGGTCACGATTAGATCGGGGGCGTACCCCTTCGTGGCTTTGATCCGGGCCGTCGGATCCAATCGGACGGATCTGGGCGGATCCGGGGTATTTAAATCTACGCCGTTGATTTCCAATCCGACGCATAGCAGTGCATACCGGTTCACGGGAACCCAGATCTAATCTGAGCCCTCCGTTTCTGATCGGACGGCTCAGCCCATCCGATACCCCTTCGCGCTGGCACTTTTGTTAAAGAGCCCCCGTCTTTAGTTTAAATCAACCCGCAGTCCATAGGCACTGTTGACTGTGTCTCGGGTTTCTTGCGCCGAACCCCCTGTGCTTCTGTTTAATTGAGGCCCAGTCCAGAACTCGTTTAAATTGAATAAATAAAATAGAAAATAGATTTTTAATATGAAAATAATTGCTAGAACTTAGATAATTCATAGAAAATTTATTTTAGCTCCAAATTGAACCATTCCAGTTTCTAAAATTTTGTAATAATATTCTTCATCATTTTGTGCCTCTGTTTTGGCATGAAAGACTCATTTAAATTTATCTAATACTTAATCTTGTATTAAACACATAAAACCTTTGAAAATTCATAACTTAAAATCTACAACTCCAAAATTAATAATTCTTTTTCCTGTGATCTTATTTTAATATGTAGATTATTAATATGTATTTTGGTATACATGTTTGGTGTAAGGTTAATTTTGCCTATACACTGTTTGTTTGAATTACTACGACTAGCAGTGAGGATACATATCACCTGAAGATCATCCTGGTACCTGGATTCTCAAGGCCCAGGCAAGTTGTGCCCGTGATCACTTCTTTTTACCCAGCCATGTTCTGATTAATCATAATGATCTGCATAGGTTAATTTTGATGGGACCCAATAGGATACCCTAGTTTGTCTATCTTTATACCTTGTTTACCACTGAACTTTCTGGGTAGTACTTGCTAGTGCTATATGTGGTTTTGGGTATGAAGATTACACTATTCATGATTACACATTTATTATCAGTTGTTATTTATTGTTCATGTTAAGATCATTATGTTAATTGGAACATGGAGCGACCACCCGGGAAAACAGTGCTACCACAAGGGAGGAATGGGACCCCTTGGCTGATTAATTAGGAAAGCTAGTGGAAGACTACCTTACCCGAAAGGGGCAAGGGCAGTAGGGGAGAGGTCAGTGTAGGGAGGCCCTCGGGAGGATTTTGCTGCGATGGCGGTCCTGCAAGGGATTCCTGCACTGGATCTTCCTATAAACTGTAGCGGGTTTTCGGAAGCTAGTGGAACTTTGTAAAGGCCTCGTAGTGGATCCCTAGCCATTCACCTCGGAAGTGTCTAAGGGCTTTGCAAACCCTGGCGACATGGGATACACGACTTGTGGGTAAAGATGCGCAACCTCTGCAGAGTGTAAAACTAGTATACTAGCCGTGCTCACGGTCAAGAGCAGCTCGGACCCTCACATGATTAAATTATGGAACTTAAACTCAATTTGTCATATGCATTGCATCGCAGGTGATGTTGTTACTTTTGTTCTATTACTTAATTGGGTTTGGGATTTACTTATACTTAGTAACTGCTAATAAAATTTTGACCAACTTTAAAAGCAATGCTCAGCTTCAACCATCCTCTTTGGTAAGCCTTACACTTCACGTGAGCTCCCACCTTTGGCGAGTTCATGCACATTATTCCCCACAACTTGTTGAGCGATGAACGTATGTGAGCTCACTCTTGCTGTCTCACATACACCACAGGTCAGGAACAGGTACTACAGGATGATGCTCATGGAGGATGCTGCGATGAGTTCGTGAGAGGTCTAGGTTGTCGTCTCCCAGTCAACTTTTGGGTTGCTGGACCGTTGTCACCTTATAATGTAATTATTTATTTTGTATAGAACTCCTGTTATATATAAAGTTGTGACATTCGATCCTGTGCCACTATACATCATATGTATGAGACTTGGTCCCAGCATACCTGGTGTTTATGTTAACCCCGGGTTTTGGACCCCTAAAATCCGGGTGTTACAGAAGTGGTATCAGAGGAATGTTGACTGTAGGACGAAACCTAGATAGAACTGGACAACCATTATTTACTTACCTCTGCTACTCTGATTCTTTTCTAAACTTATCTTAATCTTTTCTCATCTATTTCCGCTTTACTCTGATTATTCTTATCTTTTCTTTCTAAAGACAAATGTGGATTTCACACTTTGAAATCCTGTGACTGAAGTGACCTTTAGGAATAGGAGACCTAATCCTAGGAACAAAAACAAAACTATTTTTATAAGTGTCTATGTATTTGAATGTTTGTTCTTATGATACTTGCCTGATTTGGATCTTTGATTGAGTGTGATGAGTTGTGGAGTAATGTCCACAATTACATCTGCATATACACATAGGTATAAAAAAATATATTTATAAAATAACTAGACAGCCTAGATTATCCCCATTGGAACTTATCTAGCTTAAGAAATTTATCTTATCCTAAAAGATCTCATTCTAACCAATTCATCTTATCTTAAAAGGATTCTCCCTTATCTTAATAGATCCATCTCATCTTAAAAGATACTCATCTTATCTTGAAAAGATTCTATCCTATCCCAATAAATCTAACTGACCTCAAAAGATTCTATCTTGTCTTTATGGACCCATCTCATCCTAATAGGCATACTTATCCACCCTAGTTCATCAATCATGATCTAATGCGAATTAATTAGACCTTATCTAGTTAAAATAGTCATACCAATCTAATTTAGATCTCATCTAACCTAATATGATCTAATCTAAAGTGACTTAACAAACATGCTAGATAATACTGATGAAATAGATTAGACTCTACTCCTATAAAACATGTCTTAGCTTAGTTCACCCCGCACTAAATTAAAGAACGACAAGACCAACTTGGCCTCATGCAACTATCCTAATCATCCGATGGTTGCATAATCCCTCTGTGTTAACCTAATAGAGCTTCTAACTTACCCACACCATATGATCCATACTATCCCAACAGATTCTAACAGATTCTAATAAGACATATCCTACCCTAGTGGATTTATCTAAATTAAACTAGTCTAACCTAGTTATATACAACCTAATCTAGATTTTATCTAATCTATTATGATCCAACCTAGTGTGAGTTACTTAATGCTAGTACAAGGATAAAGCCATACTCCTAAATCACTTAAGCCTAATTTGGAGACTTATATCAACTTGGCCATACACAACAACTCGACCTATATAACCAGTTACAAAACTTACCCAATCAATAGAGTCTTAATGGATTGCAAAATATATCAACCACCACCTGACATCAAACCAAATTTTGACCTACATCATGTAGTCTATCTCAACCATACCTATCTTAACCATATTCTCTAGCCCGATAATATACACTAACTCCTAATCAACAAGACAAGACCGAAGAAGATGATCAACTTCATCAAGGAAGGATGAGCACCAACTCAAGTCTTCAAGGATCAAGTGAGGTCACCAAGATGAGTCAAGATCCACAATATTGGATGGAGTTTTTCTTATCCTACTCTTTCTTACCCAAACCTATGTATACCCTAAAGACATCTTCTATCCTACATAATAAAGTGGACATACATATAATACCCATGCTCTCCTATCACTTACTAATAATAAAAAGAGAGACTCTTGATTTAGAACTAATTAGAAACTAAAAGCTAAATTTCAAATCACTCATCCTATATCCTCTTTCTTACAAATCTCGAGGACGAGATTATTTTTAAGGGGGGTAGGATTTGTAATACTCAAAATTGTATACAAATAATAATAGAGAGTTATTCTCATTTTGTGTGTGTTATTTGCCTCATGAAAAGAACATACCTATAATTAAGAGATGAACTAAAACAAATGATACAAAATAAAGTGCATCTTGTTGGAGATTTATGTGTTTGTGCATTACATAAAATAATAAGGATAATAATAATAAGATAATAATTACTAGAAGATGGATTAAACCCTAAATTGAAATTAGAGTTTGGAAATAAGAAAAAGAGAAAGGATACATATAAATAAATAAAATATATAAATAAATATTTTCAGACTTGGTATTGTTATTGCACAAATATAGTCGAGAATGAATAGCCACAAAAGTTTGAATTCAAATTGAAGTTTGAATTTGGAAAGAAGGAAAAGATAAAAGAAAAGGAAAACAAAAAGGGAAAAAGGATAAAACCTAATTGGGCCGGCTTAACCGTTTTCTGGCCCAATTCCGAATTGTATCCGGGCGGCCCAAGCATCCTCCCGCGCTACTCTGATGCGCCGTGTCGCTTGCGAGTGGGCCCGCCTCGTCAGCCATTGAACGCGCGCCCGGGCTTCTGTCACGTGGGGCCCACACGTCAGGCCTGTCTTCCCCGTCGCGTTCGCGCAACAGACCGCACGGACTCCGCGGTCATCGCGCCACCATTGCAACAACCCTCCCGACTCCTGCGCACCGCTCGGGGTATAAGAACCGGTCCCGCTCCCCATTGCCCCCGTACCATCTCGCCAGCAAACCGAGCAGAGAAGTGAGAGCAGTCGCGAGGTAAAAGAAGGACGCCGCCGCCGCCATCGTCGAACCGCGCCGGTGCTCATCGCCGGTCCACGGTGTGAGGCTCCGAATCCTCGGAAACCCTCCACGAACAAGCACGAGGTTTCGGGTGGCGCGTGGATGCACCACGGCACCGGAATTGCTCGCCGTCGAACCCAAATCCACACGAATCCGCCTCTCGCCGTGGGTAGCGTCGCTGCTGTCGTCTCCAAGCTCGGTGAGTAGCTCATCCAGTTAGTTGCGCCTGGAGCATCGCGTAGGCCGTAGGAATTGAGCTATTAGTGCCCTAACCCTGGGATTGGCCGAACGCCGGCCATGGGCCACCTTGGGCGTGTGGCGGCGCCACCGCCGTCGGCCTCATTTGGGGTGTTTCACCTCAATCGTTGGATCGTTGACGGACGGTCACGATTAGATCGGGGGCGTACCCCTTCGTGGCTTTGATCCGGGCCGTCGGATCCAATCGGACGGATCTGGGCGGATCCGGGGTATTTAAATCTACGCCGTTGATTTCCAATCCGACGCATAGCAGTGCATACCGGTTCACGGGAACCCAGATCTAATCTGAGCCCTCCGTTTCTGATCGGACGGCTCAGCCCATCCGATACCCCTTCGCGCTGGCACTTTTGTTAAAGAGCCCCCGTCTTTAGTTTAAATCAACCCGCAGTCCATAGGCACTGTTGACTGTGTCTCGGGTTTCTTGCGCCGAACCCCCTGTGCTTCTGTTTAATTGAGGCCCAGTCCAGAACTCGTTTAAATTGAATAAATAAAATAGAAAATAGATTTTTAATATGAAAATAATTGCTAGAACTTAGATAATTCATAGAAAATTTATTTTAGCTCCAAATTGAACCATTCCAGTTTCTAAAATTTTGTAATAATATTCTTCATCATTTTGTGCCTCTGTTTTGGCATGAAAGACTCATTTAAATTTATCTAATACTTAATCTTGTATTAAACACATAAAACCTTTGAAAATTCATAACTTAAAATCTACAACTCCAAAATTAATAATTCTTTTTCCTGTGATCTTATTTTAATATGTAGATTATTAATATGTATTTTGGTATACATGTTTGGTGTAATGTTAATTTTGCCTATACACTGTTTGTTTGAATTACTACGACTAGCAGTGAGGATACGTATCACCTGAAGATCATCCTGGTACCTGGATTCTCAAGGCCCAGGCAAGTTGTGCCCGTGATCACTTCTTTTTACCCAGCCATGTTCTGATTAATCATAATGATCTGCATAGGTTAATTTTGATGGGACCCAATAGGATACCCTAGTTTGTCTATCTTTATACCTTGTTTACCACTGAACTTTCTGGGTAGTACTTGCTAGTGCTATATGTGGTTTTGGGTATGAAGATTACACTATTCATGATTACACATTTATTATCAGTTGTTATTTATTGTTCATGTTAAGATCATTATGTTAATTGGAACATGGAGCGACCACCCGGGAAAACAGTGCTACCACAAGGGAGGAATGGGACCCCTTGGCTGATTAATTAGGAAAGCTAGTGGAAGACTACCTTACCCGAAAGGGGCAAGGGCAGTAGGGGAGAGGTCAGTGTAGGGAGGCCCTCGGGAGGATTTTGCTGCGATGGCGGTCCTGCAAGGGATTCCTGCACTGGATCTTCCTATAAACTGTAGCGGGTTTTCGGAAGCTAGTGGAACTTTGTAAAGGTCTCATAGTGGATCCCTAGCCATTCACCTCGGAAGTGTCTAAGGGCTTTGCAAACCCTGGCGACATGGGATACACGACTTGTGGGTAAAGATGCGCAACCTCTGCAGAGTGTAAAACTAGTATACTAGCCGTGCTCACGGTCAAGAGCAGCTCGGACCCTCACATGATTAAATTATGGAACTTAAACTCAATTTGTCATATGCATTGCATCGCAGGTGATGTTGTTACTTTTGTTCTATTACTTAATTGGGTTTGGGATTTACTTATACTTAGTAACTGCTAATAAAATTTTGACCAACTTTAAAAGCAATGCTCAGCTTCAACCATCCTCTTTGGTAAGCCTTACACTTCACGTGAGCTCCCACCTTTGGCGAGTTCATGCACATTATTCCCCACAACTTGTTGAGCGATGAACGTATGTGAGCTCACTCTTGCTGTCTCACATACACCACAGGTCAGGAACAGGTACTGCAGGATGATGCTCATGGAGGATGCTGCGATGAGTTCGTGAGAGGTCTAGGTCGTCGTCTCCCAGTCAACTTTTGGGTTGCTGGACCGTTGTCACCTTATAATGTAATTATTTATTTTGTATAGAACTCCTGTTATATATAAAGTTGTGACATTCGATCCTGTGCCACTATACATCATATGTATGAGACTTGGTCCCAGCATACCTGATGTTTATGTTAACCCCGGGTTTTGGACCCCTAAAATCCGGGTGTTACAGTACTCTGCCATATTGATGGTGGCCTTGAACTCAAGGTGCATCATGTATTTCACTTGATTTCCGCTTGGGTCGACGAGGACCACTCCGGCCCCACCACCCTACTGACGGGCGGATCTGTCGAAGAAGAGTGTCTAGTGGGGCTCGGTGAAGACTGGACCCCTGGGGTCCGTAGGTGTGGGGTCCGTATTGGGATCCGGACCCCCAGGGAGCGCTCGGGGGAGGTGTCCACTCCACGGTGAAGTCAGCCAGGACCTGGCTCTTGACGGCGTGACGAGGCTGGAAGTCCAACTCGAACTCAGCGAGCTCTATGACCCACTTGGCGATGTTGCCTGTGTCGTTAGAGTTGTGGAGGATGGCCCTTAACGGAAAGGAGGTCACCACCATGACCCTGTGTGCCTAGAAATAGTGGCGTAGCTTCCTGGACGCAACAAGCACAACATAGAGAAGTTTGTGCGTCTCAAGGTACCTGGCCTTTGCCTCATGGAGGACCTCGCTGACGTAGTAGACTGGCCTCTGAATGGTCCGGACCTCTGTAGTCGGTCCTGAGCCCTCAGGTTCCTGGCCTTCTTGTGTCGTCCTCTCAATGACCAGCACCATGCTCGCCGCTTCTGTAGCCGCCGCGATGTATAAATACAACAGCTCCCCAGGCTCTGGAGCTACCAGTACTGGTAGGGACACCAGGTCCTGCTTCAACTCTTGAAAGGCTTGTTCTGCCTCTTCGGTCCAAGAGAATGGACCGGATTTCCACAGGAGCTTGAAGAAGGGTAGCGCCCTCTCAGCTAGCCTTGAAATAAAGCGGCTAAGGGCTGCTAATGACCCCATAAGCTTCTGGACGTCCTTGATACGGGCCAGAGGCCTCATCACCTCAATTGTCCTGATCTTCTTCGGGTTTGCTTCAATGCCCCGGTGTGAAACCAGGAATCCTAGCAACTTCCCAGCAGAGACACCAAAGACACACTTGTCCGGGTTCAGCTTCGTGCGCGTCGCCCACAGCTTGTCAAAGACCAGGGTCAGGTCTTCCACCAGAGTCGACCCCCTCCTAGTCTTGACCACGATGTCATCGACGTATATCTCTACCTTGTCCCTAATCAGGTCCCCAAAGGTCTTACTCATCGCCCATACAAATGTTGGTAAGGCGTTTTTCAGACCATAAGGCATTACGACATAACAGTATAGCCCATCCACTGTTACAAAAGTGGTATGCTTCCTATCCTCCCTAGACATCTGGACTTGATGGAAACCAGAGTAGGCATCTAGAAAGGACAAGAGGTCGCACCCGGAGGTAGAGTCCACGATTTGATCTATGCGTGGAAGTGGATAAAGGTCCTTGGGACAAGCCTTATTTAGGCTGGTGTAGTCGATGCACATCTGAAGCTTCCCATTTGCCTTTGGAACGATGACTGGGTTGGCCAGCCACACTAGGTGGTGAACCTCTTCAATGAAGCCAGCATCAAGCAGCTTCCAAACCTCCTGGTGAATGAAGTCCTGCCGCTCAACGGACTGTCTTCGAGGCTTCTGACTCATCGGCCTAGCGTCGGGGTGGATCTTCAGATGATGCTCAATCACCTCCCTAGGGATCCCAGGCATCTGTGATGGTTCCCATGCGAAAACATCGACATTTGCCCGGAGGAAGGCGACGAGCGCGAGTTCCTATTTCTCCCCCAGATTGCCCGCGATGCGGGTGGTCTGGGAGGAGTCCGCGCCGACCTGGATGGTCTTTACGGTTTCGCCGTCTACTCCGGACGGCTGCACCTTTGGCACCTTGGCAGGCGCCTTGGTACCGGAGGTCGAGGGGTCCTTCCCCCGTCGTCCGGGGGAGCAGCTTCTGCTGCCAAGGCATGCAGCTTCTCGACAGCCGCCACTGCAGCGGCGCGGTCTCCCGGCACGGTAAGGACCCCAGCCAGGGACGGCATCTTGAGGACCAAATACCCGTAATGGGCAATGGCCATGAACCGGTATAGGGCCAGCCTGCCAATGATGGCATTGAAGAGGAGGTTAACCTCCGCGACGTCGAACTGGACGTTCTCAGTGCGGAAGTTTTCCTCGGTCCCGAATGTTATCGGGAGTGTGATGCTCCCCAGGGGATACACCAGCTGTGGGCCCACTCCGGAGAATGGACGAGAGGGTCCCAAACGGGACCCTGGGATCTGCAGCTGCTTGAACCCAGCATGGCTGATGACGTTGAGGCCTGCCCCACCATCAATCAGCACATGGTGCAGCCGCATGTTGGTGATGACAGGGGCGGTGATGAGCGGTAGTATACCGACCCCTGCCATGTTGTCGGGGCAGTCGAATGCCCCAAAGGAGATAGTGGTGCTCCTCCACCGCTGATGTGGAGCAGCCTTCGGGACCCCCGGAGCCGCCGAAAGGACCTCTCGGCGCAGGGACTTGACGTTCCTGCGAGAGGTGAGCTCCCAACTCCCGCCGTACATAACGTACAACTTCTTGCGGCGTTCGCTCTCGCCACCAGAGTCGGAGTCCCCGGTGAAGACGTCCTTCAGGACCCCTCGGGTGACTGATACCCGAGGTCCCGCTCTCCCACGACCACATCACCGTCGTCGACCCTCTCCTTGCCAGGCCGGCGACGAGGTGGGGAGCCATCCTTGGAAGTCTTCTCGTGCCGCTCGCTGACGCGCTTCACGAGCTTGATGATCTCGCGGCACTCCGCGGCGCTGTGGCGACTGTTGGGGTGCACAGGGCATGAGCCGCTGCTGCCTCCCTATGGCCGTGGGCACTTGTTGCGCTCGTTCTAGCCCCTAGTCGTAGTTGCGACGACCGAAGCAGTAGGCTGTGGCCTCTCGTGGTCGTGGTTCTTCTTCTTCTTCTTCTTTTTGTCGTCCTAAGTGAAGGCACCCGAGACACCCGTCTGGGCAACCCCGGTCTGTGGCACCGAGTGCCATGCATGACCCTAGGTAGCTCTGGCACACTTGTCAGCCAGAGCGAAGAGCATGGTGACAGTTTCCATGTCATGCGTGGCCAACTTCTCTAGCATCTTCTCATCACGTACCCCCTGGCGGAAAGCAGTGATGATGGAAGCATTGGAGATACAGGGTATAGTCCCTCGTACCTTAGTGAAGTGGGAGATGAATGCCTGGAGAGTTTCGCCGGGTTCCTGCCTCACTGCATGGAGGTGAGCCTCCATGCCATGCTGCTGATAAGCACTGGCGAAGTTTGCTGTGAACCACGCACAGAGCTCTTCCCAGGAGTAGATCGATCCTGGGGCGAGGTTCATGAGCCAGGTCCGGGCTGGCCCAGACAAGGCTACATGGAAGTATGTTGCCATTACAGCAGTGTCTCCACCTGCTGCCATAATGGCGGCAACGTATACCTACAAGAATTCCGACAGGTTTGACATACCGTCATACTTTTTTGGCAGGTGTGGCCGGAACTTGGATGGCCAAGTCGTCGTGCGGAGATGATCCGCTAGGGCGGCGCAGCCTACGCCGCCCAATGGGGCACCCGCCTGAATTCGGGCACCCCTTGGAGTTTGTGATGCAACCGCAGCGAAGTCGTAGTCGAGGTTGCGACCCTCAATGTTCTGCTGGCGCTCACACGCCCTCTGTAGAGAGACTCGGGCATCCTCGCCCGTACGCCTATGGTTCAGTTCTGCCCCCAGGTCATCTGGCCTCTCTAGAGAGACTGGAGCGTCCTCTCCCGCACGCCTGCGGTTGAGCTCCGCCCGTAGTTCCTCAGTCGGTGCGGCCCTCATCGAGGGTGAGCGCACTAACGCCGACGCCTCATGTTGACGTCGGGATGACCGGGGCCTGGGCCTGGCTGAGCCAGAATGCACCATGCCGAGCAGACGGTCGACATCATCACGCCACTGCTTCATGGCCCCTGGCGAGGCTGTGGAGCTAGTAGGGTGGCGTAGCAACTCTCTGGCTGCAGACAAGGCCCTAAGCACAGCCCTTGACGCTCTGGATGTCTGTGCAGGAGTGTGCTGCCGCGCAGAGCGCACAGCAGCAGCACTAGGCGCAGGGCGGTTGGAGGCCCGTGGCGTGGAAGATGCAGCCTCCTCCTCCATCAGGAAATCCTCGGGAACGAAGTCGTGGTGCTCGACGATCTGGACCATGGTGTCGAGCAGAAAAACAGGCGAAAAACCAAAAGCTAAGGCCCCTACCTAGCGCGCCAAATGTCGGAGAGGAAAATCTCCGGCCGGGTGGCGGAACGCACCCGCCCTAAATCCTAAGATGAGGAGGGGGCCTAAGCGTTTTGTCTGTCTGCTAGATGATCGATGAACACGAGAGCACACAAGGGTTTAGAGTGGTTTAGGCCGCCGGAGCGTAAAACCCTACTCCACTGTGTGTTGTATTGAGTGTCTGAGCACTTGAGCTTGAGCCTAGAGAACTTGCGTGTATGTCTGAGAGTCTAAGTTGCGTCTAAGTTGGCCTGCCTTGTAACGTTGTGTGCCTTCCTTTTTATAGCTCAAGGGAGGCGCATACAAGGATGCTGAGCCCCGACATGTGGGCCCAGGAACAGAATGAAAGGAATACATGGAGTAACTAATGCACGTAACGCCTGAGCAATCTCCATACGCCCTGATGTCCTCAGGCCGCACAGTATTGATATACAGCGGCTGCTTCCTTGGTGCGTACGAGCAATGATGGGCGTAGTGCACACGACAGTATGGGCGTGCCGCCTGCCAGTGGAATGGACAGGTCTCATTAAATGCCGAGGCGGCACATTGCCTGTGTAACACCCAAAACCCTAATTTTGGGATTCATAGAAGTTCCTCCATAAATATTTGAGTTAAAATACCGTTTAATAATTGAGTTTCATATTTTTTTAAGTTTATTCTCCTAAAGAAAATAAACAGTAATATCAACAGCTTGGTAGTTTAAAACTTAGATCCAAAATTTGAAACTAAGGAACAATAATTAAAGGAAACATTTTCAATCTATCTATTGCAAATTTATAACTAAGAACACTCCTTAAAAATAATCTCGACTCAAATAAATCATAGTGAAAGTTATATATCAAAATTATCCTAAATAAATAAATAAATAATATTTGTTTGAATAACTTTTAATTCAAGCACACATTCAAAAAATATACATTCCTAAAAAAAGAATATATAATGTGAATTATTCCTTATTATATGTTTTTGAGCATTTGCTTAAAAGAATAGAATAATAATAGTAAAACACAAAATATATTTTGTATCACGTTGTATTTTATTGTGTACAATAAAATATGTGAAGCTCAAATTAGATTTGAATTTGAAATAAAATAGAAAATAAAAGTGAAAGGAAAAAAAAGAAAAGAGAAAGAATTACATTACCTCGGATGGGCCATATCTCCTCGGGCGGCCCAGCATCCCTGCCGCACGCGCTTTGGAGTTTCTCTCTGCGCGCGGGCCCCAGTGGTCAGTCTACTCTTCCGCCGCCATGTGGGGCCCGCCCTTCAGGCTCCCAACTCGCGCGGACCTCCCTGGTTCTATCGCGGGAAGCGGAGTCCGCATCGGCAAAGCCGCTGGCGGGTGGGCCACTTGCGTCAGCGACCAAAACACGTGCGCGCCTCTGCCTTCGCTGGCTTGTGGGACCGGATGTCAGGATGTTCTTCCCCACGATTTTCGCCAACGGAAACTGGATCCCAGCGCCCGACGCGCGAACTCCGCGCTTATCGCGGCAATCAACCGCGGTATTGGGCACGGGTTCGGCCTTCCTCGTGCCTATATATATCATAAACCTCTTTTCCCCTCCACTGCTCCATCTTTGTGCTTTCCTCGACCTCGAAACGTGGGCGTGGGCGCAGAGGGAGGTGCCGCCATGGTGGTCGAGTGCTTTCACCATCGTCGCGGGCCCTCTGTCAGGTCGGGGAGACTCGCCTAACTTTGCGGATGCTCCTGTTGCGTCGTCGGGCGGTTGGGGCCACTGGCTCGGAAGGAATCGCTTGCCGGAGTCCGTGGTGGTCCGCTATGCCGCTGCCGCTGTGGCCGGTGATTTCCACACATCGACTTTCGGTAAGAAGTACTCTATTGCGTTCGCATTGTCCTACACTCCGCGAGTATTCGATCGGTTCTGGGGAATTGAGCTATGCGGCCAGGGCACATTGCTCACCGGCGTTCACTGCCTCGGGGCGCCGTCGCTGTTGGGGGCAGTCGCTCAGCTCGGTCTGGGGTAGGTGATGATGCGAGGGCCGTTGATCTCCCTGTGTTCGGCTCAGATTAAATGGTTCATGTTACTTTGGCCCGATCCGATCTGAATCGTGGATATGAAATTGAGTGGCTGAGATTAGATCATGAAATACCGGTTTGTCCAATTAAGATCCGAGCCGTCGATCCTTGATCCTATGGTTCTGTGAGCTTACCGGTTCAAGTGAGACTGATTTAATTTGAGCCCTTGGTTTAGATCGGACGGCCACCATTCAACGATACCCTTTCGGCTACGTGTTTTTCAAAAGAGTCCCTGTACTATATAAGAATCATCCCGCCGTCCACCGCGGGGTGAATCCTGTGTCTCGGGTTTCTTGCGCCGGGGCCCCTGCACTTTATAATAATAATGCGCGCAGTCCAGTGACATAGGAAATTGAATAAATTAATACAGAAAATGCTTTTCTAGTATAAAAATAATTCTAGATCTTGTTTAAATCCTAGAAAATTCATACTAACTCCTTTTTAGTTCATTCCAGTTCCTATAATTTTGTAATATTATTCTCTATCAAATAGTGCCACTGTTTTTACATAAAAGTCACATTAAAATTTTTATCTTAATTAATCTTGTACTAAACACATAGGATCTTTGGAAATTCATAACTTAAAATCTATAACTCCAAAATTAATGATTCCTGTTCCTAGAATCTGATTTTGATGTGTAGAATATTATTATGTATTTTGTTTACATGTTTGGTGTGATGTTAATTTTGCCTATGCACTGCTTGTTTGTATTGCTACGTTTAGCAGTGAGGATACGTGTCATCTGAAGATCATCCTGGTACCTGGAATCTCAAGTCCCAGGCAAGTTGTGCCCTTGATCACTTCTTTTTACCCACTCATGTTCTAATTAATCATAATGATCTGCATAGGTTAATTTTGATGGGACCCAATAGGTTACCCTAGTTTGTCTAACTTTATACCTTGTTTACCACTGAACTTTTTGGGTAGTACTTGCTAGTGCTTTATGTGGTTTTGGGTATGAAGGTACATTATTCATGATCACACTTTTATTATATGTTTATTATTACTGTTCATGATAAGATCATTATGTTAATTGGAACATGGAGCGGCCACCCGGGAAAACAGTGCTACCACAAGGGAGGAATGGGACCCCTTGGCTGATTAATTAGGAAAGCTAGTGGAAGACTACCTTACCCGAAAGGGGCAAGGGCAGTAGGGGAGTGGTCAGTGTAGGGAGGCCCTCGGGAGGATTTTGCTGCGATGGCGGTCCTGCAAGGGATTCCTGCATTGGAACTTCCTATAAACTGTAGCGGGTTTTCTGAAGCTAGTGGAACTTTGTAAAGGCCTCGTAGTGTTACCCTGCCTCGCCTCCTCGGTAGAGGTGTATGGGAAGTCGCGATCCCTTGGCAGATGGGTAACATGACTTGTGGGTAAAGATGCGCAACCTCTGCAGAGTGTAAAACTGGTATACTAGCCGTGCTCACGGTCATGAACAGCTCGGACCCTCACATGATTAAATTATGGAACTAAATTCAATTTGTCATATGCATTGCATCGCAGGTGATGGTGTTACTTTTGTTCTACTATTTAACTGGGTTGGTATTTACTTATACTTAGTAACTGCTAATAAAATATTGACCAACTTTAAAAGCAATGCTCAGCTCTAACCATCTTCTTTGGTAAGCCTTACACTTCACGTGAGCTCCCACCTTTGGCGAGTTCATGCACATTATTCCCCACAACTTGTTGAGCGATGAACGTATGTGAGCTCACTCTTGCTGTCTCACACCCCCCACAGGTCAAGAACAGGTACCGCAGGATGAGGCGCTTGGAGGATGCCGTGGTGTATTCGAGAGAGGTCTAGGCCGTCGTCTCCCAGTCAACTTTGGGTTGCTGGACCGTTGTCTCCTTATAATGTAATTATTTATTTTGTATAGAACACCTGTTATATAGTAAAGATGTGACATTCGATCCTGTGCCATGATTCATCATATGTGTGAGACTTGGTCCCAGCATACCTGGTGATTATGTTCGCGCCCGGGCTTTGGACCCCTAAAACCCGGGTGTGACAGAAGTGGTATCAGAGGAATGTTGACTGTAGGACGAAACCTAGATAGAGCTGGACAACCATTCTTTACTTATCTTACTCTGATTCTTTTCTAAACTTATCTTAATCTTTTTCTCATCTATTTCCGCTTACTCTGATTATTCTTACCTTTTTCTTCTAAAGACAAATGTGGATTTCACACTTTTAAATCCTGTGCCTAAAGTGACCTTTAGGAATAGGAGACCTAATCTTATGAACAAAAACAAAACTATTTTTGTAAGTATCTATGTGCTTCAATGTTTGTTCTTATGATACTTGTTTGATTTGAGTGTGATGAGTTGTGGAGTAATGTCCATAATTATATCTGCATATACATATAGGAAAAAAATGCTTATAAAAATAACTAGATAAACTCAATTATCCCTCATTAAAGTATCTAGCCTAACAATATCCATCTCATCTTGAAAGATTCTATCCTACACTCGTAGATCCATCTTATCTTAAAAAGATACTCATCTTATCTTGAAAAGATCTTATGTCGCCTTAGTAGATCTAACTGACCTCAAAGGATTCTACCCTATCCTTATGGATTCATCTTGCCCTAGTAAGCATAATTATTCCACACTAATGTAACGACCATGATCTAATCCAAAGTAATTAAATACTATCTACTCATATCCGATCTAATCTAGATCCTATTTAATCTAATACGATCTAATATAATGTGGTCTACTTAAACAAATTAATAATACTGATAGAAGAGATTAGACCCTACTAACCAGGTATTAACCTAACTTCGCATATTAGACCAACTCAACCATGAGCATAAGAGCTAACCCAACCAATAGAGTCATGATGGATTGCATAATCTGTCCATCCCCACCTAAACATCAAACAAGTTTTTGATCGACATCATAGTCTACCTCATCCGTATCTATCTTAACCATATTTCTCAACCCCGATGATATATACTAACCCCGAAGCAATGAGACCAAGACCAGGAAAGGAAAAGATCAACCTCGTCAAGGAAGGAGAGAAGTCAAACTCGATCTTCAAAAGAATTACCACCCAACAAGGAGTTCTTTCTCACCCCAGGCTATTCTTGCCCTAACCTATCTTTTACACTACACAAAAAGGTGACTATACATATATATACCCATGCTCTCATAACCACTGTCTAAATAACATGAAACTTCTTAATTCTTAAACTAATTAGAAGTTAAAGGCTAAACTATAAATAAAGTTTTTTTTACATCCCTTACATACAAATCTCGAGGACGAGATTTCTGTTAAGGGGGGTAGGATTTGTAACACCCAAAACCCTAATTTTGGGATTCATAGAAGTTCCTCCATAAATATTTGAGTTAAAATACCGTTTAATAATTGAGTTTCATATTTTTTAAGTTTATTCTCCTAAAGAAAATAAACAGTAATATCAACAGCTTGGTAGTTTAAAACTTAGATCCAAAATTTGAAACTAAGGAACAATAATTAAAGGAAACATTTTCAATCTATCTATTGCAAATTTATAACTAAGAACACTCCTTAAAAATAATCTCGACTCAAATAAATCATAGTGAAAGTTATATATCAAAATTATCCTAAATAAATAAATAAATAATATTTGTTTGAATAACTTTTAATTCAAGCACACATTCAAAAAATATACATTCCTAAAAAAAGAATATATAATGTGAATTATTCCTTATTATATGTTTTTGAGCATTTGCTTAAAAGAATAGAATAATAATAGTAAAACACAAAATATATTTTGTATCACGTTGTATTTTATTGTGTACAATAAAATATGTGAAGCTCAAATTAGATTTGAATTTGAAATAAAATAGAAAATAAAAGTGAAAGGAAAAAAAAGAAAAGAGAAAGAATTACATTACCTCGGATGGGCCATATCTCCTCGGGCGGCCCAGCATCCCTGCCGCACGCGCTTTGGAGTTTCTCTCTGCGCGCGGGCCCCAGTGGTCAGTCTACTCTTCCGCCGCCATGTGGGGCCCGCCCTTCAGGCTCCCAACTCGCGCGGACCTCCCTGGTTCTATCGCGGGAAGCGGAGTCCGCATCGGCAAAGCCGCTGGCGGGTGGGCCACTTGCGTCAGCGACCAAAACACGTGCGCGCCTCTGCCTTCGCTGGCTTGTGGGACCGGATGTCAGGATGTTCTTCCCCACGATTTTCGCCAACGGAAACTGGATCCCAGCGCCCGACGCGCGAACTCCGCGCTTATCGCGGCAATCAACCGCGGTATTGGGCACGGGTTCGGCCTTCCTCGTGCCTATATATATCATAAACCTCTTTTCCCCTCCACTGCTCCATCTTTGTGCTTTCCTCGACCTCGAAACGTGGGCGTGGGCGCAGAGGGAGGTGCCGCCATGGTGGTCGAGTGCTTTCACCATCGTCGCGGGCCCTCTGTCAGGTCGGGGAGACTCGCCTAACTTTGCGGATGCTCCTGTTGCGTCGTCGGGCGGTTGGGGCCACTGGCTCGGAAGGAATCGCTTGCCGGAGTCCGTGGTGGTCCGCTATGCCGCTGCCGCTGTGGCCGGTGATTTCCACACATCGACTTTCGGTAAGAAGTACTCTATTGCGTTCGCATTGTCCTACACTCCGCGAGTATTCGATCGGTTCTGGGGAATTGAGCTATGCGGCCAGGGCACATTGCTCACCGGCGTTCACTGCCTCGGGGCGCCGTCGCTGTTGGGGGCAGTCGCTCAGCTCGGTCTGGGGTAGGTGATGATGCGAGGGCCGTTGATCTCCCTGTGTTCGGCTCAGATTAAATGGTTCATGTTACTTTGGCCCGATCCGATCTGAATCGTGGATATGAAATTGAGTGGCTGAGATTAGATCATGAAATACCGGTTTGTCCAATTAAGATCCGAGCCGTCGATCCTTGATCCTATGGTTCTGTGAGCTTACCGGTTCAAGTGAGACTGATTTAATTTGAGCCCTTGGTTTAGATCGGACGGCCACCATTCAACGATACCCTTTCGGCTACGTGTTTTTCAAAAGAGTCCCTGTACTATATAAGAATCATCCCGCCGTCCACCGCGGGGTGAATCCTGTGTCTCGGGTTTCTTGCGCCGGGGCCCCTGCACTTTATAATAATAATGCGCGCAGTCCAGTGACATAGGAAATTGAATAAATTAATACAGAAAATGCTTTTCTAGTATAAAAATAATTCTAGATCTTGTTTAAATCCTAGAAAATTCATACTAACTCCTTTTTAGTTCATTCCAGTTCCTATAATTTTGTAATATTATTCTCTATCAAATAGTGCCACTGTTTTTACATAAAAGTCACATTAAAATTTTTATCTTAATTAATCTTGTACTAAACACATAGGATCTTTGGAAATTCATAACTTAAAATCTATAACTCCAAAATTAATGATTCCTGTTCCTAGAATCTGATTTTGATGTGTAGAATATTATTATGTATTTTGTTTACATGTTTGGTGTGATGTTAATTTTGCCTATGCACTGCTTGTTTGTATTGCTACGTTTAGCAGTGAGGATACGTGTCATCTGAAGATCATCCTGGTACCTGGAATCTCAAGTCCCAGGCAAGTTGTGCCCTTGATCACTTCTTTTTACCCACTCATGTTCTAATTAATCATAATGATCTGCATAGGTTAATTTTGATGGGACCCAATAGGTTACCCTAGTTTGTCTAACTTTATACCTTGTTTACCACTGAACTTTTTAGGTAGTACTTGCTAGTGCTTTATGTGGTTTTGGGTATGAAGGTACATTATTCATGATCACACTTTTATTATATGTTTATTATTACTGTTCATGATAAGATCATTATGTTAATTGGAACATGGAGCGACCACCCGGGAAAACAGTGCTACCACAAGGGAGGAATGGGACCCCTTGGCTGATTAATTAGGAAAGCTAGTGGAAGACTACCTTACCCGAAAGGGGCAAGGGCAGTAGGGGAGTGGTCAGTGTAGGGAGGCCCTCGGGAGGATTTTGCTGCGATGGCGGTCCTGCAAGGGATTCCTGCATTGGAACTTCCTATAAACTGTAGCGGGTTTTCTGAAGCTAGTGGAACTTTGTAAAGGCCTCGTAGTGTTACCCTGCCTCGCCTCCTCGGTAGAGGTGTATGGGAAGTCGCGATCCCGTGGCAGATGGGTAACATGACTTGTGGGTAAAGATGCGTAACCTCTGCAGAGTGTAAAACTGGTATACTAGCCGTGCTCACGGTCATGAGCAGCTCGGACCCTCACATGATTAAATTATGGAACTAAATTCAATTTGTCATATGCATTGCATCGCAGGTGATGGTGTTACTTTTGTTCTACTATTTAACTGGGTTGGTATTTACTTATACTTAGTAACTGCTAATAAAATTTTGACCAACTTTAAAAGCAATGCTCAGCTCTAACCATCTTCTTTGGTAAGCCTTACACTTCACGTGAGCTCCCACCTTTGGCGAGTTCATGCACATTATTCCCCACAACTTGTTGAGCGATGAACGTATGTGAGCTCACTCTTGCTGTCTCACACCCCCCACAGGTCAAGAACAGGTACCGCAGGATGAGGCGCTTGGAGGATGCCGTGGTGTATTCGAGAGAGGTCTAGGCCGTCGTCTCCCAGTCAACTTTGGGTTGCTGGACCGTTGTCTCCTTATAATGTAATTATTTATTTTGTATAGAACACCTGTTATATAGTAAAGATGTGACATTCGATCCTGTGCCATGATTCATCATATGTGTGAGACTTGGTCCCAGCATACCTGGTGATTATGTTCGCGCCCGGGCTTTGGACCCCTAAAACCCGGGTGTGACAGCCTGTCAGTGCAATGGACAGGTGGCGCGTCTTACCCGCAATAAATGCCGAGGCCACGTAACCCGGAGGCCTTACGTCAGGCTCCGCCCGTTGGCTTACGTCACATGCAGTAGGCCACGTGGCAGCATCGGGTCTCCGCCTGGGCCGGGAGCAGAAGTGTATGCGGACAGGTCCGCACCAGACTAGGTCCGGACACGTGTCGGTACCGGACCCCCGCCTAGGTCCTGTTCAAGGCCCGGGTGTGTTCTGTCCTAGGACCTTGGAACCCCATTGTGGGCGGCCCAGACCCCATACGGGAGGGTCCAGATCCCATTCCAGGGGTACGACTTGCGCACGTGGAGGTCCGGGACCAACCTTGGGGGTCTGGACTGTATATCCATGGCTCCGGTGCTCACCCGTGGGGGTCCAGACTTACTGTTGATGCCTTGGAGTATATCACCTTCTCTGGACACGTGGCGGCTCCGGACCCGCCCATGTGGTGGAGTCGGGCGCTGCTGTGGACCCAGAGTAGTCGCCCGTGACTGGAGCGAGCCATGGCCTGGTCCCATACACAACACTTCTACCACGCGACTAAGGGATAACCGCACGGGTTCTGTGTCTTTGCATAGTAGCAGGGGTACCCTAGTTTCAAGGTACCGACAAGCACGTAGAGAGGTCGTTCTAGTATCAAGGAAATAAATCACCTAGAATGTTGTCAAATCTCATCGAGAGACATAGCAAACAACAAGATATGAAAAGTTAGGGCAATAAAAGGATAGTAGTTAAGTTTGTTTTTTGTGATTGAAAGTTAGATTTCTCAATCGACCGTGATCTTCCCATTTACATAGAGGGGGTTATCTTACCCTAGTTGGAAACAAGTTGAAAATACAGTCTTCAATTTTTCCACATCGAAAATAGATCCAAAAATCAATTTGTAAAACAAAAAGATCGTTGCTCCAGCGCATGCATGCACTGGCGAAGTCATGTAGTATCGGCCAGGGCCAGTCATAGATGTCCAAACAGTGCGGGCCGCCCGTTTGGCCCGTGGCACGGCACGAATTTAGCCCGGTCCAAACACGGCCCGGCACGGCCCGTTTAGCGGGCCGGGTATAGGTAGATACGGCGGCCCGCGTGCTTTGGCCCGGCCCGGCCCGATAAATGGGTCGACCCGACGACGACCCGCATATTTATGTAAATACTAAATATGTAAATACATTTAATTCTAATAGTATGTAAATACTAAATACACGGCCAAACATATATAAAATGCATACATAAATATAAAATGCATACATAAATATTTTGTTGTCTCAATATATATAAATAATATGTTATTATATATGATTAATTCTGTTAAATATATGTATTTATATACCGTTCTACTGTTGGTTCGGGCCAGTGCCCGGCCCGGTCCGTTGAGGCCCACCGGGCCAACGGGCCGGCCCGGCACGATTTTTCCCTGTGCGTGCCGGGTTTGGGCATGTCCCTAGGCACGTGGGTCAGCCCGACCCAGCCCGAAGCATCAACGGGCCGTGCCTGGCCCGACCCTATTCGTACCGGGCCGAAACGGGTTCGGGCCGGGTCCGTGCCGGGTGGCCCGTTTGGACATCTATAGGGCCAGTAGCCCAAAACCAACTATATATAATATAGCCCATCAGCGGATCAGCCCATTAGGTAGCAGTTCCGAGTCACACACTCACACCCCGCTACCGCTGCAGCTGCAAGCTAAGCAACAAATTGATCAGTCAGTCACACCCTGTTCTACGACGACGACGACATTGGCTTCATGGAGCCGCCACTCGTCCTCCTCCTCTCATACCTTGTCTTTTACGGCACTGGCGCCGCCGCAGCCGCAGCACCCCCACGGTTTAACTCCATCTTCAGCTTCGGCAACTCGTACGCGGACACTGGAAACTTCGTCCTGCAGTGCGCCGGCCTCCCCTCCGTCCCCTTCAACCAGTCCCCCTACGGCGAGACCTTCTTCCGACGCCCCACCGGCCGCGCCTCCGATGGCCGCTTGATCATCGACTTCATCGGTACACCACTTATTATTACCACTTGCTGCTCCTTCTGTCCTTCCTCCATCTAACCATCCATTTATCCATATACGTCCGTCCTTGTTTCGATCCTTTAATTTCTGCACGCGCGCACGCGTGCAATGCAAGCAGCGGAGGCGCTCGGAGTCCCTCTCCTCCCGCCGTTCCTGTCGTCGAGGCTGCAGCCGCCCCAGGACATGAGCCGCGGCGCGAACTTCGCCATCGTGGGCGGGACGGCGCTGGACGTGGGATTCTTCCTCCGGCGCAACGCCGCCAGCGTGCCGCCGTTCCGGAGCTCCCTGCGCGTGCAGATCGGGTGGTTCCGCCGGCTGAAGCAGAAGCGGGCGCTCTGCAACGCCACCGCGGGCGCGGCGAGAAGGTCGCTGTTCGTCGTGGGCGAGCTGGGCAGCAACGACTACGCCTACATCCTCGCCGGCGGCAAGAGCCTACGGGAGGCCAAGTCCTTCGTCCCGGAGGTCGTGAAAGCCATCTGCACAGGCGTCGAGGTATATATACAATGCATATGTCTCGGTTTCGTTCGTTCGTTTGCCATGCATGCATCCAGTTGTTGCCGAACAGCATCTGCAAATGCAGAGGCTGGTGGTGGAAGAGGGGGCGAGATACGTAGTGGTGTCGGGGACGCTGCCGGCGGGGTGCCTGCCGATGGCGCTGGCCAAGTACGGCGCGGAAGGGAAGCAGCTGCAGGCGGGCACGAGAGGGAAGAACGCGACGGAGTACTACGACGTCGACCGGCGGACGGGGTGCTTGCGGCGGCTCAACGGGCTGGCGGAGTACCACAACTGGATGCTGCGGGAGGCCGTCGGCCGCTTGCGCCGAAAGTACCCGGCCACCAAGCTCGTCTACGCCGACTTCTACCGGCCGGTGGCGCGGCTCCTCCGGCGGCCCGCCAAGTTCGGTGAGTATGCACGTTTCGCTACTGTAAAAGTGGAGTACGTAGAGTATGCATGAATCAAATTAACCAGCGTATCGATCGTTGACAACTACGTACGTACACACGCTACAGCAATGCACGTGGTCTCTCAAGTCTCAACTCTCAACATGCTGCATGAGTCCGTAAAGCTAAGGCCTAAGGTATAATATATGTCTTCCCGGCATGCTGCACATCTATATATACGTGCGCGCGCGGGTAGATAATTAATTGTATAGATTAAGTAACCAAGTCAAACATGTACACCATCAACATTTAACGTACAGCTAGCGTACTTATTAATGCGCTTCCAAGAGTTTTGAAGTCTTCGAAAACTTTGGAATCTTGAAGGTACGCCAATCCATATGCACGTACGTACGTATCTTAACTGAGCACCAACAGCAAATGCAAGAAGCATCTGCAGGTAACAGTATGATATTCGGCACAACCAGATTCTTCACGCTAAGCTTGATGATCTAATGTTATCGAGAATTTGTCGAGCGCAGCAGCCACTAGCTCGGCAAAGTACTTTCTTCTGGATTTCCGGTAGTGATGCATGCAAGCAGTAGTGTCTTTTTTTATTTCTTCACTTTCCACATATGAGTTGATATTCTGTCCACTTTAAATTATACTAGTTAGTCGCTCGTATATTGCTACGATTTTTATATATCTCAAATAAGATTTTTATATATCATATATAGGTTCACTCGAAGCAAAGTTTCGAACATGGTGTGTCAATGGTACCTAGCATGGCTGCCGATGAATTGCCATTGTGCTGACTTTGGTTTTGGTTTTAATTTGGCAGGGTTCACCGAGGAGCCCATCCGGGCGTGCTGCGGCGGAGGCGGGCCATACAACTACAACCCAGGGGCAGCCTGTGGCTCACCTGGCGCGACCGTTTGCCGTGACCCGTCTGCGCATGTGCACTGGGACGGCATCCACCTGACCGAGGCCGCCTACAAGTACATCGCCGACGGCTGGCTGAGTGGGCTCTACGCCTATCCTCCCATCCTGGACCTTCTGCAATAATAACTCAATCCAAATCTTGTTTCACTCGTCAACAGTGTCAGAGTAGTCGTGCACGATCTTTTGTTGTTTTTTTTGGTGACACATGATCTTGAGATGCATGGGAGAGTTGGTGTTGACTGAAGTTTACGATTGATGATTAGACCCGTCATTTGCAAAAAAAAAAGCATTACCCAGTTCTCAACACGACACGGTTCTCAAGCTAGCATGATAACCATTCAGTATCGAAGATGGAGCAGATTCTGCGATTAAGCTAGACTGAATGGCGCTATTCTGGTTCTCATGAATTCATGGATACAGGACACAACGTGAATCATTTCTTCGAGGAAGTCGTCGGGGAAGTCCCCTATCTATTTATTAGCTAAATGTCCATACATTGCGATAGTATCTATACACTTAAGGTAGACCTTACTCAAATGAAATTAACGTTATTTGATTACACGGGAGCAACACTGGTGTACGAGTATACATGTCCAAATAAAACGTAAAAACACGAGTTCTAGTGGCTATGCGGATGTGAACGTGGGTTTAGAGCCAAAAATTGTGCATAATTTTTCTTATTTTTACTATTTAAACCCCACATCCGTATGAAAAGCTGTAGATGAGATCGAGAATTTATCCACATTGTCGATACATGGCTACGGTTTCTATATATCATCATGTGAGGTTATATTTTAAAATTTCTAATTATTAGTTCATATATTAATTATATCTCTCTTAATTTAATGCAATCATACAAGTGTTGCTATGGTAGACATTGTTTACTTGCCTTGAGAGGTCGTTGGTTCGATGTCCACTCTCACTTAATATTTTTACTGCATACCTTGAATTTTGATGTATACACAAACACGTGCGAGGAGGACTGGCACTACCGGACACAACTGCTTTATCGAGTGTTTGAAGCACGTAAGCGTATTAACACAGGGCTGTTCCGAAGCTACTTAAAATAGGGGTTCTTAATTATAATATAAACACTATTCATCACCGCCGACCGTCCTAGCGCGCCCATGCGGCTTCGGCCCGCTCGGCTCAGCCCCACCCGACTTGCGTCCGCACGGCTTGTTTCCTAGTCACTTTAAGTTATTCCAATCAACACTAAGTCTTTCTATTAAATATTAAGTCATTTTTTCAGAAAACATTAAGTTATTTATTGTATTTAGCTATTTTATATGGGTTTTCTCAGACATTTTTTATGTCATTGGTTCAGTCATTCCAAAAAATATTAAGTCATTCTAGCATGGAGACATCATTTAAGTTATTCTAGGTAACTTTAAGTCATTCCAAAGTCTAGGTAACATAAATATTGAGTTATTTTAGAATTCCATGTAACATTAAGTCATTATGGAGTCTAGACATTAAGTCATTCTAGTAAACATCTAGGCAACATTAAGCCATTTTTAGTTTTGAGGCATTTTTCATGTTTTCTTAGACATTTTTTGGTTTTTAAGTTAATCATTCCTGTTTTTTAGGGAAACATCAAGTATTTTTTAGGGAAACATTAAGTCATTTTTTTGTTTTCAGTCATTTTAATGTGTTTATCAGATATTGTTGGTTTTTCAGTCACTCTAGAGTCTAGACAACATTAAGTCATTCTTTGTTTTTCAGTCATTTTTCATATTGATCAAGTCTAGACAACATTAAGTCATTCTTTGTTTTTCAGTCATTTTTCATATTGATCAAGTCTAGACAACATTAAGTCATTCTTTGTTTTTCAGTCATTTTTCATATTGGTTCAGTCGGTCGGGTGGGGTGGGCGGCGCACGTGGGGGTGGCCCGGCCGGGCGCTAGGGAGCCGAGCGGGGGGCGCAACCACACGCATCGGGCGAGTGGGGCAGGAGCGCGTCGGGTGGTCCAGGTGATGAATAGATGTAACACCCTGAATTTGGGGTATAAAATTTTTTCTCTAAATGCCTACAAAATTTAGGTGTTACCCTTTGTCTCTCTCTAGTCTCTCCCTTTTTCTTTTGAGTAGAATTAGCTTAATTTAGTGAGGGATTAATTATTTTACTTTGTCAAAACTATGTGAGTCATAGATTGTTACATCATGCTGAGCCTAAAATATTCTTTGAATTGATGCACATGTTTGATTTGGTTTGAATTTGAAACTTGGTTTGAATTTGATTTGAAAACCCTAGAGAAAATAAAGAGAAAAGCATTTAGAAAATCCCTAGAAAAAGGAAAAGCCACTTACAGCCCAAGCCGGCCCAGTCCAGCCCAGCGGGGCCACGCGCGCGCCCACGTCGCCTGACAGGTGGGCCCCACCTTTCAGCGGAAGTCCTCGCGCCCGCGCTCTCTCCCCTTCCCTCCCTCTTCCATCTGGGCCCCGCATGTCGGTGCCTTTCCTCGCGCATCCACGCGCCTGTGCCGCTTGAAAGTTCCCTTTGCCCGGGAACAGGATCTGGATGTCGCCTAGAGGGGGGGGGGGGGTGAATAGGCGAATAAAAATTATCACTTTATAACTGGAAATTCTTACTCTACTCGAAGGCTGGATCGCAGTGGAATGAAGGACCCTTCGAGTAGGTTGCAGCGGAATTGAAGTCCCTGTCTTAAAATACCCTGCACTTCGAAGACAGCTTATAGCACATATAAATATTGAAGTGCAAGTATAAACAACAAATAAGACAGAGAAACAGCACACAGCATAGAGCAGAGCACACAGACACAGGGATTTATCCCGAGGTTCGGCCAAGCCTGAAATGCTTGCCTAGTCCTCGTTGGAGTTAGCCACACCTTGGCTTGGAGTCTATTTCAACTCCTTCCTCCGTTTGCTCAGATCTGTCGGGCGACAGATAGAGCCTTCCACTATGTTGATATCAGTTACAACGATGTCGTGGCTGCTTACAATCTTCTCAACAGCACTCCGACAGAGTAACAATGCGCTCAAGATTTTGCTCTAGCTCTCAGCAGCACTTCCCCTCTCTCTAAAGGCTTATAACTTCGCCTCTACACAAACTAGAGAGATACACAAGAGAGGGAGAGAAAGAATTGATCCAAATGGTGTATGGACTTGTTGGCTGCACTTGTGTGCTTGGTTGAGGCGCCTAGGGGTCCCTTTTATAGCCCCAAATGGCCTAGGAGCCGTTGGAGCTTCATTTGGAAGCTCCCAGCCTTCCCTGGTTGCGGGTGCACCGGACTGTCCGGTGGCGCACCGGACTGTCCGGTGGCGCACCGGACAGTGAACAGTAACGGATCTGATTGACAGTTTCCTTCTCTGGAACAGCTAGCCGTTGGTGCACCGGACAGGTTACTATTCACTGTCCTGTGCACCGGACAGGTCACTATTCACTGTCCTGTGCACCGGACACAGCTACTATTCACTGTCCTGTGCACCGGACGCTGCGACTATTCACTGTCCTGTGCATCGGACGCTGCGACTATTCACTGTCCTGTGCACCGGACACAGTTACTATTCACTGTCCTGTGCACCGGACAACTACTATTCACTGTCCTATGCACCAGCCAACAGCACACTAAGTGCTTTTTCCTCCGTTCTTTCTCCGTTTGACTTCAACTTTTGGGAGGATTTTCCTGAGACTTAAACAAACACATTTAGAGTATAATCCAATTGATTTAGTCCTAGAAACTTACATCTTTCTTGTTCTTCTCCTAGCTTTTCTGTTTCTCCTCCAACAGAGCTCAGAATGGTACTTTCTCTACAGAAAGAGTTAGAGAGCAAACCAAAGCACCAAATTTGTAGTAAGAGGTGTATGCAACATGGTTGAACACTCAAACCTTACATACTTAACCTTTTTCACCATTTTACCCAATTTGGCATGTTTGAGGTCGATGTTGGACTCTAAACCATTAAGTCAACTTGACTTGATCTAGATTGACATATCTGAGCTCCAACTCCCTTGTTCATTTCTCGAGCTTGATCTTGAGCCTTATGACTTACACCACATAACTGTAGCTGTTGCCTCATTGGTTGTAAGTCATGTCCTTATGTAGTGATCCTTGATGTGCCGTAGCTGTTCTCAACTCGATCACCCTTGCCTTTGCAAGCCTTCTTCTTCACCCTTGGCTTTGGGTTCCTCAGCCTTCTTGACCTTCTCCCATGCACTTGGTACCTCGAAGCTCTTCTTGCCTCCGTCCTTGGCTTGATCAGTTGTCTCCGAGCTACGCACCCGAGTATCACTTTTGCAATGTCCATCTTACTTGTGATGCCCATTATCTATCACCATCTAGTCCTTGGACCATCACACTTGTTCACTTGTTGAACCTTGTTAGCTTTACCTTAAGCACCTGTTCAACACTTAGTACACTTGTTAGTCCTTTAATTGAGTTGTCATCCAAACACCAAAACTCACAAGAGAGCTTTCAATCTCCCCCTTTTTGGTGATTGATGGCAACACAATTAAAGCTTACATAAGAATAAGATTTGAAGCACAAATTTTGAATTCTAAGTTTATAGAATGCTCCCCCTAAATATGTGCTTACTTCAAAAACATAATTTTGGCCTCAGACGCCAATTTGCACATACTTAGGCAATTCGAAACATTTCTACACCTTAGCACTTTTTGGGATGCTTTGTGTCAAGAATCAAACCATGATGCTATAACACACAAATGCATGTAATCAGAGTTAAACATCATTCAATTTAGTGGATATATCACAGGAATATCAACCTACCACTATTCACCATTAAGATACCAATTCAAACTAATACCAATTTAAACTAAGATACTAATTTAAAACAATCTTAAAGCACCATTAACCACATGACTATCTATTTCAGAAAGAACACAATAGATGCCAATTAATTCATAGCAGCACAAGCACTAGTCCATATGATGCAACACATATAATACTGCAAGAAGAAGCATATGAATAACACACTAGCAAAGCTTAAACTAACACATCACCCCTTAGGATAAGCTTTCCTCTCAGGTTGAGATAAGCTTTAATACACAAATTCTCCCCCTTTGACATCAAACACCAAAAAACCATACTTAAGCAAGAACATAAGATGATGTCAAGGGACAGCAGGGTGTTTAAGGAGGAAAAACGACTATCAAAACTCCCCCTTACTTATTGAACATATGCACTATCAACATTTAGGTAAGATACATATATGCAAAAAGATTAATACTTCCTTTTGTACCTTTACCATGTTGTAGTGTACTTCCCATCTTGAAAGTATTTAATCTCTCGAGAGCTTCTCCACACTTGTGCCTGATTCTTTATCCTAACTTTTTCTTGTTGCTAAGACACCAACCTTAGAACAAGTAATAGTATTGGGCACAAGAAGAAACTTCTATTCTAATGATTATCAAAAGATGTCAATTGAAGCAAACTATCACGGCTACTAATTGAAAGATACCAATTGCAAAAGTTCATTTATTATCATAGCTCCATGATATTAAGAATAAGCATCTATTATCACCAGATATTATAGATCATGAGCAATCTAAAAATATGCACTTACTCACGACTTGAGATACCAATTTCTTGACTTACAGAGGTACCCAAGTCCTGATTGCTCCATTTCTTGCTTATCTTCTCTTTTCCACCTAGAGACCATACAAGATTGCTCAAGAAACAGTTAGTCTCAAAAGACACAAGTTATGTGTGCTCCCCCTCAAGTTGTGCATCAAGTATTTGAATGACTTGCACTTGGCACATTCTAGCTTCCTTAGAACTAGAGGGGATCACAACATACCTTGGTCAAGGCATACTCTACCACTTTCATCACACAAAGATGCCATTTTGAATATCAAATGAAAAGCCACTTAACACCAATTGAAGGCTAAATGAAAGGTTGACTAAATACAACAATGCATGCCTCAGTGGCACCTGAGCCAATTGAATACTCACAGGAAGTATAACATTTACACGCAACTTAGACATGCTTCATACTTAACTATCATTGCATCACATATACTAATTGAAAAACACATTATCATGTCTAAACACATCATAGTTAAAAAGGTTCTTTAGGTACACCAAAAGAAACAACATTTTAAGGTATAAGTCTCTTAAGCCACGATACTACCAATGAAATGCAAGAACACAGCTATGATCACTATCAATGGAACTTCAAGATATTCAATAAAATTGCACAGTTCCATTTTCCATACCTTTGCCTTTATGAGAGCACTTGTTATCACCAATTCAGGGCTCCTTTTGCTCATGCACCTCATAGCTCAAAAGGGCACGACATGGATTTGAAATTCACACAGTACCAAACTAGGGTAATCATGTGAACATGGACTAAACAAAATGTCATAATTGCACATAGCATGACTTACAAAAAGTTACAGGTTTATCCATATACACCAAGAGAGTTAATCGTTGTGGATATAACAAATGAAAGAGCTACCCATGAATGATTCAAAAGATATATCCTATATAGCACCAGTCATGATTAAGCAAACATCATTATGATTCATTTAACACAGGCAATCATAAAGCATAACTACTCCAAAGACAGGTAGCACAACAAGCCAACTTAAGAACAATACTAAATCATGTACTTAAAATACACGGGTACCATCCTTTGGAGAGCAAGTTGTAGATTCTCATCAAAGTCCTTTACTTGATTCACCAATAATGATTCAGGACCTATACACCTTGTTTCACTTGAGATGAACATGGGATTAGTGTTTCACAATAATTCAACCTTGGGTCAATAAACACCAAAACAATTAACAGCTTAAGCATAGAGTTTTAGATAACCGTCTTAAGCTCTCCCATGGTCTCCAGTCCATCTCAAGGCACCTGCATGGTCTAGTTAGCACAGTTTGGTACCCATCTCGGGATGGGTCCATAATGATCATCCAAATGTGCCTTTGGTACCCAAATTGCCTTTGTGCTAGTTCTAGGTGATCTCGTTATAGATCTAGCACAAGTGTATGATTTGGGTCTCCTACGCGAATAAGATTGACATAACTTCACTTGCTTAGGAATCTTACCTTTATAACATACCTTGGATAGATGACCCTGCTCACCACACTTGTAGCAGAAGTGTCGCTCAATCTGACATGACGCTTGCTGTTTGTCATTTTCCTTGGTGAGGGCCACCTTGGAGGATGCACATCCTTGATTCTTCATGACCGGACATGAAGTGATCGTGTGGTCCTGATTGTTGCATCCAAAACAACTCCTTGTCCCTTCATTCTTGTCTTTGTACGGACAAGACGCGATGAGGTGGCCTAACTTCTTGCACTTGAAACACTTCCTTTTTCCTTTTCCCTTTTTGTACTTGAATGACATGGAGAGAAGGTCAGTGCAAACAACATGATTAATTGAATCTTTACCTTTTTCCAAGCTCATGTTGATTTCTTCATCTTTAGGAACATTTTTCTTATTGAGCTTGACACTTGTTGTAGTTTTTCCTTTCTCAAGCTTCTTCACCACGCGCCCGTGGATATCTTGAGAGAGTTGAGCAATGTGTCTTCTCCTCAGTTGTCTTTGCTTCTTGTTCCCACACAATTTCTTTTGTGACCCTAAAACTTGTTGCTCAATCAATGATTGGCTTTCTTTTGAGCAACAGGGGTTAGCACATGGTGATATACAATTCAAATGCGCATACGTGCGAGAATGAGGTTCCCATGAATTTAAGTTTGCAATTATAACCTCGTGAGCAACATTAAGCATGATATGGTCATCAACTAATTTATTATGAGAATATGACAACATATCATACTTTTTACCTAGAGCACATTTTTCTAAGTCCATTGTTTCTACTTGACTCTTAAGCATAGAATTTTCCGTATTGAGTTGAGCAATATTAGATAATGCATCATGACTATTTCTTTGCTCAATTAAAACATATTCATACCTTTGGACCAAATCATCATGAGAGCGTTTTAGCTTCTCATGTTCTTTGGTCATCTTCTCCAGGCTGTTGTCGGCTTTGATGAGGGACTCCTCTAGCCTGAGAAGCGTCTCGCCTTGTTCCTTGTTCCTTCTCAACAGCTTAACCAAGAGTGCCTTGTCCTCTTTGTTGAGATGGATGTAGAAACGACGAATCTCCTCTTCTTCCACATCATCGGTCTCATTTTCCCTGTCATTAATGTCAGTGGAAGCCAAATAGGAAAATGTACCTTGAGGTGATGAAGATTCATCCTCGCTATCATCCTCATATTCCTCCTCATCATGGCTTTTGTCTCCACCGTCATTGTTAGCAATAAAACACTTATTATTAGTGGAGACCAAACCTGTCGACGAGGTGGATTCATCGTTGGGTGCCCATCGTTCTTGATCTTCTCCCTTTGAAAGGTTAGCATCACAAGCAATATAGGGAGTACAATTTGCCACACAATATTTTACTTTAATTCTATTCCATAAATCATGAGCATCAACAAATAAATCATTATCACTACTCATGATGGCAAAATAAGCACCTCTAGAAAGAGAATCAACTAAGATGTTGCAAGCACGATGATTGAGAGATAAACATCTTAGTTCATCATTAGAGGGATTTTTACTAATATCAGATGGAAAAATACTTCTACTAAAGATCTGTCTCAAATCAGGATCAACACTCATGAAAGCATTATAAATAGAGACAGACCAAGATTTGTAATTAGAGCCATTGCCTAAAAGAAGTTCTACAGTTACCTCTTGTGACGACATCGTTATCTCCGGACGGCTAAGCCCACACTGGAGAGGCCTAGCTCTGATACCAATTGAAAGTTCCCTTTGCCCGGGAACAGGATCTGGATGTCGCCTAGAGGGGGGGGTGAATAGGCGAATAAAAATTATCACTTTATAACTGGAAATTCTTACTCTACTCGAAGGCTGGATCGCAGTGGAATGAAGGACCCTTCGAGTAGGTTGCAGCGGAATTGAAGTCCCTGTCTTAAAATACCCTGCACTTCGAAGACAGCTTATAGCACATATAAATATTGAAGTGCAAGTATAAACAACAAATAAGACAGAGAAACAGCACACAGCATAGAGCAGAGCACACAGACACAGGGATTTATCCCGAGGTTCGGCCAAGCCTGAAATGCTTGCCTAGTCCTCGTTGGAGTTAGCCACACCTTGGCTTGGAGTCTATTTCAACTCCTTCCTCCGTTTGCTCAGATCTGTCGGGCGACAGATAGAGCCTTCCACTATGTTGATATCAGTTACAACGATGTCGTGGCTGCTTACAATCTTCTCAACAGCACTCCGACAGAGTAACAATGCGCTCAAGATTTTGCTCTAGCTCTCAGCAGCACTTCCCCTCTCTCTAAAGGCTTATAACTTCGCCTCTACACAAACTAGAGAGATACACAAGAGAGGGAGAGAAAGAATTGATCCAAATGGTGTATGGACTTGTTGGCTGCACTTGTGTGCTTGGTTGAGGCGCCTAGGGGTCCCTTTTATAGCCCCAAATGGCCTAGGAGCCGTTGGAGCTTCATTTGGAAGCTCCCAGCCTTCCCTGGTTGCGGGTGCACCGGACTGTCCGGTGGCGCACCGGACTGTCCGGTGGCGCACCGGACAGTGAACAGTAACGGATCTGATTGACAGTTTCCTTCTCTGGAACAGCTAGCCGTTGGTGCACCGGACAGGTTACTATTCACTGTCCTGTGCACCGGACAGGTCACTATTCACTGTCCTGTGCACCGGACACAGCACTATTCACTGTCCTGTGCACCGGACGCTGCGACTATTCACTGTCCTGTGCACCGGACGCTGCGACTATTCACTGTCCTGTGCACCGGACACAGTTACTATTCACTGTCCTGTGCACCGGACAACTACTATTCACTGTCCTATGCACCAGCCAACAGCACACTAAGTGCTTTTTCCTCCGTTCTTTCTCCGTTTGACTTCAACTTTTGGGAGGATTTTCCTGAGACTTAAACAAACACATTTAGAGTATAATCCAATTGATTTAGTCCTAGAAACTTACATCTTTCTTGTTCTTCTCCTAGCTTTTCTGTTTCTCCTCCAACAGAGCTCAGAATGGTACTTTCTCTACAGAAAGAGTTAGAGAGCAAACCAAAGCACCAAATTTGTAGTAAGAGGTGTATGCAACATGGTTGAACACTCAAACCTTACATACTTAACCTTTTTCACCATTTTACCCAATTTGGCATGTTTGAGGTCAATGTTGGACTCTAAACCATTAAGTCAACTTGACTTGATCTAGATTGACATATCTGAGCTCCAACTCCCTTGTTCATTTCTCGAGCTTGATCTTGAGCCTTATGACTTACACCACATAACTGTAGCTGTTGCCTCATTGGTTGTAAGTCATGTCTTTATGTAGTGATCCTTGATGTGCCGTAGCTGTTCTCAACTTGATCACCCTTGCCTTTGCAAGCCTTCTTCTTCACCCTTGGCTTTGGGTTCCTCAGCCTTCTTGACCTTCTCCCATGCACTTGGTACCTCGAAGCTCTTCTTGCCTCCGTCCTTGGCTTGATCAGTTGTCTCCGAGCTACGCACCCGAGTATCACTTTTGCAATGTCCATCTTACTTGTGATGCCCATTATCTATCACCATCTAGTCCTTGGACCATCACACTTGTTCACTTGTTGAACCTTGTTAGCTTTACCTTAAGCACCTGTTCAACACTTAGTACACTTGTTAGTCCTTTAATTGAGTTGTCATCCAAACACCAAAACTCACAAGAGAGCTTTCACCGCTGTCTTGCGGGCCCCGTTTGTCAGCTCTCCCCCTCCTCTAACCTCCGGTCCACGCGCTCGCCATGGCCACGCCCACGTCCGCACAAATCTCGGCCATTACCCACGTGCCCAACCCCTACTCAAACCCCCCTCTCATCCGCTCTGCCATTTCCCCCACTCGCAGACACCTCTCAGCCCACCTTCGCTCGTGCGCTGCCTCTTCCCCGAGCTCGGAAGAATGCCACCGTTCACCGCCCGTCCGTTCTGCCACCGCCGTTGAGGCCCCACCATGCCTTTTTGCCTCGGTGTGTTCCGCCTCGCTATCCGCAAATCGAGACGCGCCTCCATTTGCCCTCTCCCCCTCTGGTTCCCTCTGCCCGTGCTCACCGGAGATTTCCCCGCATAGCCGAAGCACCGCCACCATCAACCCTGGCCTTCGCCGTGTCCTTGTCGCCGTTCAAGGGTCCCGGAGTCTCCACTCGTGGTAAGCAACCCAGCCCTGCCCCTATTTTCCCTTGGACTACCCTTGGTGGTGCGCGATTGCTCGTCGGAGTAGGATTGCGCCATCGCCGAGCTGCCTCTCCGTGAACCGCCCCCTCTAGCGCCCTTGTGCCGGTGTTGTGCCCCTAGTCGTGTTCAGCGCACTCCCCTGAATCTCCCTGAGCCCTTCCCGGCGTCCCAGCGGGCCCCAGCACGCTCGCGCCCTCGTCTCCGGTGGGCCTCCGTCGTGGACGCGAGCGGCGCCACCGCTGGCGGCCGAGGGACCTAGCCGTTAGATCCCTGGCATCCGTCTGAGATCGGACGACTCGGATTTAATCAGATCTAATCTAATCCTAACCGTCCGATTCAGATCTGATCGCTCGGATCCGCCCCCTCACCCGTGCCCCTGCCGCTAGGCCTGGTGTGTCAGCCCTACCTCAAGTCGCTGATGCCCCGAGCCCACCTATCAGCGCTCGCCACGCATCCACATGCTCGCACTCGCTTGGCCTGATCTAATCTCGGCCGTTGATTTAAGATCGAACGACTGAGCAGATCCAATACCCCTTCGCGCGTTCTTTTTGCTAAAGAAACCCTCGATTTCCCGAGAATCAACACGCCGTCCCTGGTTTTCGCGTGCAGGCCCCTGTATTCTTGTAAACAGACCCCTGACCTTTTAACTAATCCCAGATTTAGGCCTAATTTTATATTTTAAACTTCAAAAGTTGTTTATTTCATATCTTTTGCATATGAACTCCAAATTGAGTGATTCAAATTGCAAAATGTTCATAGGATTATTCTTTGTCCAAATAAATTATGATCATTCACAGTCTGCATATCCTAATTTTATGCCTAGACTATGGGTTAGTTTATGTAATATTTATTTATTTAATAAGGTAAATAAAAAGAAAACCCTAGTGTTAAATAGATGTTTAATCTTGTGAGATTAATAATATGTGATGTATGGATTTATCCATCGTTTAACTTATATGTTTCATTAAAATAAGTGGAATTAGGTTATATAATCATGGAGATAGACAACACTTAGAGAATAACAAACTACTAAATGTGATTAGTTCACCCTATAACCTAAACTCCTTTTTGAGTTTATACTTTTCCTTTTGAGATGTGTTCAATTGTTTGTACATGATTGATGTGTTGTTCATTTGTCATTATCCAAATGTATTGAATGCATGATCGCTTTATTTAGACGACGAGCAGCCCATGGTTCCTGAGTGTGTTGCCGAAGATCTTCCTGAGCAACAACCTGGTGAAGGCAAGTGTCCTCTGACCTATTATGTCCTACATACTTTATAATTCACCGTCCTGCATTACTTTATGGAAACCTAAGGATTGACTAGTCTGTATTTACCTTATCCTTGTTTACCTTTTGGGTTATCATGGTTAGCTTTATGCTATTGCTTTAACTTAATCAACGAACATGATGTGAATATTTATGATATGATGATGTTATTCCAATGATGATCTTGTGATATTTTAGGGGGCTCAGGCCATTTTCCTGTGTACGTCTCCGTAAGGACCTGTTCGTTGAGTGACCACCCGGGATAACAGTGCAACCATGAGGGTGGAATGGGACGCCCTTAGCTGAATAATTAGATGAACCTAGGGGTGTAGTTGGCTTTGCCTAAGGGCCGTCAATGGGGGCTGGGGCGTAGTGCTCGCTCTGCTAATGGGGGTGTAGAGGTTCATTCGATTTGGTTTTGTTAGTCACCCACCTTGGGGAGGTGTATTGTGTTTGTATGACTGGCAAAACCTAACGAGCAGCTATGCACCAGGGGAGTCTTTATAAAGGCTACATAGTGAAACCTTGCTGACTCACCTTAGCAGTGTTTGAGGGTTTGGTCGACCCGAGGCAAAAAGGGATAACGACTCGTGGGTAAAGTGTGCAACCTCTGCAGAGTGTTAGAAACTGGTATATCAACCGAGCTCAAGGTTAGGAGCAGCCGTGGGATCCTCTTTGATTACAAGAACTTTGGATAATATTTTATGAGGACGGTTAATAATGATGGTTATAATTCTGATCTCTGGTATTTCCTCTTGGAGGGAGTACTTCTGGGTAATCACAGGGTTTATTACTAAAATTTGGCTCTACCATTAGTAATAAATACTTGACCAACTAAAAGCAACTGCTTAACCTTAACTCCACATACAGCTAGTCCACTTTAGCCAAACAGGACATTTGTTGAATACGTTGATGTGTACTCACCCTTGCTTTAAAAACCACCCCACCCCAGGTTGTCCCCACTGTATTCAGTGCTCAGGAGGAGATGCAGACAATATAAAGGACTTTGAGGAGTTCCAGTACTACGACAAGTTCTAGTTATGTTAATGGCAAACCCCCAGTCAGGTGCCTGTGAAGGCCTTATCTACTATGTTTCGTATTCCACACTTTGATGATATTAAATGACTATGTTATGTTAAAGACTCTGTGGATGTCTTACATCTTGATGTAATAAAGTACCTTTCTGCTATTTACTTTGAGCAATGTGTGATGATGTCCAATTATGTAATCGCTGTGTACATGAGTTTCTGATCCTGGCACGTACATAGTTCGCATTTGGTTTGCCTTCTAAAACCGGATGTGACATAAGTGGTATCAAAGCCTTGCTGACTGTAGGTCCACTAACCTAGACTAGAATGGTCGCCCTAAGGACTATAGACCCCTACTCTTACCTTCACCTTGTGTCCTTTCAAAAGTTGATCATCTTGACCAATTCTATGTTATATTACTATCTATATTCTCATCTTATAAAATTTTTATCTCGCTTCGCTTTCTGTTAACTTGTTGGTCTTATAGTTCTACTCTCACTCTTGTGCTTATGATGTCTTTTGTAGATGGCCCATATTAGATGCACTGCACGTAAGTCAGTGATCCCCTTTTTTCCCTCTCGCCTTGCGGAACGCCCACTACGCCGCATGGTGACATGTTAGTTTAGCCATCTGGAGAGACTGCATCGTTGCCTCCACGAGGAGCAGAAGCACCGACGCTAGGAGCAGGAGCATCAGGACTCTTCCCCCTCGCCTCAGCAGAAGGTGGAGCCTAGGAGGTAGCCTTCCCCTACACCTCGGCCAGAGATGCCCCCTACACCACCATAGGGCATCCTGGCTGCTGGAGGAGACCCTGATAGAGATGACGACAACGATGCCAGTGGAAGTTTGGGCCACAGCATGGAGCTCTAGGAGGAGCAGGAGCCAGAGGGATGGATCACTAGACCCATCACTCGTGATGCCGCTTATGGGTGTCAGTTCCATGATGCTCTTGACACCTTGCTGCGTCAGGCCTTCGACCGACACACTTGGTCTATTGAGTACCATGGTGTAGTCTACCAGCATCGTCGCGGGTTACACCCGAACCAGTGGGATGCTACTTGCTTGGTGCGTCGTTCGGATGATGATCTCTGGGGTGCAGAGGCCTTCTCAGAGCACTATTCTATCACTGAGAGGGATACTACCAAGTCAGCCATGCAAGATGATGTACGACGTGCACTTTTGAATTACTAATCGTTGCTTAGCGGGGTAGCGCTGACGACCTCGACCTGAAGTACTACCCTCTCTGTTCGACCGACAGTGCTGGAGGTGTGATTGTCTCACCCGTTGGTGAGGGCAATCCCAGGCTGAACAGCATGGTCAACCTGGTCGCCATGCTCAAACACCAAGCTAGACCACACCCTTGACGAGTTGGGCATGGTTCGGGTGGAGGTTGCGGAATTGCATGCTGAGCGTGCGGCGCGTCACTATTAGGATGGTGGTTCTCCCACGCCTATCGGGATTTAGCACCCTTACCGCTCGCTGCCCCGTGGTCGCTTTGATTATAGCACCCCTGACTGCAGGACCCAGATAGATTTGGAGTCATAGATCGACAGAGTCGGAGTCTATAATGATGCTTAATTCAATGTCTTAGTCTTAGTCAGTATTAGTTAGAGTTAGTTTGCTTATCATATGTTTTGATGCTTGTCGTGGTGAACTTGTAATGAAGTTGGATCTTTGTAATGATTGTCACTAAGGTGTGGACATCTCCTGCAACTTGGTGTAGTTATTAATAAAGTTAGATGTTTAGTTGGGCAACCCATTTATTTCCACTTCCCTCTTTATCTGAGAAGTTGTGTTGGCTGTGTTGAGGTTAAGTGAAAATGATCAATTGTTCAGTGCTATGAAGAATTGCATATATCTTTTCTTATGCTGAAAGACTATGGAGTCAGATCTGAAGTGTGTGTGCTTTCTACAGATGTCTGAGAACAGGTGCAGAGGTGGAAGGCGTGCTCAGCAAGAGCAATAGGCACCCCAGGAGGAGGCAGCTCAGCAGCAGTTGCCACCGCCACCCCCGATGACCATTGAGTAGATGTTGCTAATGTAAACCCAAGCAGTCCAAGTAACTGGTTAGACTTTAGCAGCAATGCAGCAGGTGCAGTTGCAGCAACCCCCACCCTACCTCAGGTGCAAGTTCTAATGCTATAGGTGCCTAGAGACAAGCACGTAGAGTTCATGAGGGGCCATCCCCTGTCTTTTCCCATTCTACATATCCTATGGATGCTAAAGATTGGATGCATACTGTGGAGCGTGAGTTGCATAATGCTCAGTGCAACGATCGCGAGAAGGTTCTGTATGGTCCCCGTCTGCTAAGGGGAGCAGCAAAGTCTTGGTGGGAGTCTTACCTCGCCACCCATGTCGACCCTAAAGCCATCACTTAAGAGGAGTTCAGGGACAACTTCCGTCGTTACCATGTGCTTGAAGGACCGATGATACTAAGGAGAAATTTCTAGCAATGAAGCAAGGTCCACTGTCTGTCGTGAGTACAGAGACAAGTTTTTGCAGTTGTCACGTTATGGACCAGACGATGCCAATACAGATGCTAAGAGGCAGTATCGCTTTCTGAGAGGTTTGGTTGATCCCCTTCACTATTCGCTGATGAACCACACTTTCCGTACCTTCCAGCATGTAACACCCCTAGTGTTACTGCCACTAAAACTTGAGCATAACATCATAAGCATGGGCATATCATGCGTTTGTTACACCTAGAATGTATTCACTAGGCAAAAATTTCAAACAAGTTGTGTGGATATGACTGGTTGTGGGTAAAACCCTAGAATAGGGTACTTAACCCTAAACTAGACTCAGAAGAGTAAACAAAGCTTAACTAAGAGAAAACTTCAAAAATTAGTTGAAATGATCATAAAATATCATCATGGATGGACTTAAGTAGCATCCAAACCCTAGAAGCACCAAAAACCCTAAATAGACCCCTGAAAAACCCTGGAATGAAACCCTAGGGGGTTATCTGTAAAAGTGTGCACATTTTGGACTTAAGTGCAAAAACCATGAAATTAGGGTACCTTAACTCATATGATTCACATGTATGTGGATTTGCAAATTAAACTTTGAGATTTGGACTTATTTGCAAAAAGCCCCACTTGAACTCTATTGAGTTAAGTCTGAAATTCAGTGGAATTGGGTCAACTTTGAAGCCCTATATCTTCCAAATTATGAAGATTTTGCCCTAGGTCAACACATCAATTTGTAGAGCTATAGAAGGAGGACAACTTTACTATAAGGATTATGCCTTGGTGCCATGAAATATTTTGAGATAATTAGGCCCAAAGATGGGCTCTCAGACTGCCTTAAGTCTGAATTTAGACTGACAGTGGGATTGGATGAACTTAGGGCTCAATTGTAAGCTAGATCCTGTGACTTTTTGTGGGTGCACAATGTAGCAAAGTTGGAGCCGATTTATCAGGCTACAACTTTGCTACAGAGCTTTGATCTAGTCACCATACGAAATTGGGAGGAAACTTGCCCGAAACATGGCCTATAAGGCTGACTGAAGGAGTTCGCAATGGTGCGAAAATATCACCAGATTCAGATCCCCTTGCCGCCGGTGATCGTGCGCCTGGATTTGCACTCGCCGTAGTGATTCGTGCTCACTTAAGCCCAGATAACATCATGGGGTAGAAAGATATTCACCGCTGTTGGGTTATGGGCACTGTTCCGGCTAGCCGCCGTACCCCTTTCTGCTTTGCGGCCGGTTCATATAAGTCACTGTTGTTGGCCGCCCACCGATCGAACGCCACATGCCTCGGCAATTACCATGTTGCAGTCACTAGTATTATGCATGTCCGGTGATCGCCGGTGAGGCCGCCACGGTGAAGGCCACGAATCACCGCGCCAGTGACCTAGTTCCCCTCTCGACCGCTAGCACATCTTCGCAACATTGGACGCCACCACTATGGGAGTCTATAAATTGCCGCCACCGTCTGCTCCGCTATGTAATTGTGCATCTTGTAAACCAGCCCTCACCTCTGATCATCTACCAGAGCTCCCCAATTTGGGATTTCCCCCAAATCACCCAAGAACACCGAGCGGTGTGACCTCGCTGTGGTCAGCTCATCTCAGGTCCGTTCATGCCCACTGTCCCCTTGTTTCAGCACCTTACTTGCTCGTGATACTCGCTGACCTATCCGATTTAACTAAGGGACTCTAGATCATCGAGAACACACTTGGTTGTCCGTTGTGCCCGCGGTCACCGTAGACCGAGAGGGTTTGAACCTCATCAGTGAAATTAAGTAAGGGTAAATGATTAGGAGGGGTCCGATTTGGTGTCTGCCGCACGGGAGCACCAGTCGTTGTGAGATTCGATCGGTGTTGGCTCGCTGGAGCTCGGTCTCCGCCGGCCGCATCATGGACCTGGCGTTGTAGAGAAACAGAAGTCTGAGGGGATTTCTGTAACTGTCAGTGAGACAGGGAATAGCACTGTGACCCTTTTTTCCTATTATTCAAATCATCAGGGACTTATCCGCAAAGCCGACAGCGAGGGTGCGCGCGGACACGCTTCTGCCCATAGATGGGCCGATTTGGACCAGTTTCGGCCTAGTTCTGTTGATTCTTTTCCTTTTTCTTTTTCTGCCAGGACTAAAGAAATTGTAGAAAATTGGAGAAAAATGCTAAAAATACCAAACCAATTTTGCTAAACTCCTAATTTTCTATAGTATTTAACAAAAATAGTGTCATGATTTTTGGTCCAAATAGGAAATTATAGAGTATTTAAAACAACCAAAACCCATGCTTCTGGAATTTTAGAGAGTAATTAATAATCCCAAAATTCACCAAAGTTTTTAAATAAACTTTAAATATTATTTAGAAGCCTTGGGTAATGTTTGGCATGATTTGGACCATGTTTGATACTTAGAACCCAAACCCTAGCCCCCCTGCCCTATGAACTTCACTATAGACTCCGAAAACCCTAGTTCCCTGGTGATCCGTGAAGGAATGTTATATTCAAGACATTAGATAATAAACTTTTATTATCTTTGCATTTTCATGAGCATTACATGAGCATTCATGATTATATATGGCTATATTTAGAGAATGAGGAGGAAGTCGAAGTTAAAGAAGCAAGGACTTCACCACCACCACCTGAAGAACCTCAGGCAAGAAACTGCTTTTGCTTTGATATCTGTGGAGCAGAGCCTAATTCACCTATCACACAAGGCAAGCCCCGGTGCATTTGCCATCCCCTTGTTATTTTGAAATCTTTCTCACTTACTTGATGCATTAGGTGATAGGAGTTGTGTGCTAAACCAGTTGCTGCATTTCCTTCCTTGGATTTGATTACTTCTCCTTAATCCCCTGTTTTACAAAAAGGTTTTTCTTATGCTTAGCGTTGCTCTAGAAAAACAAAATGTTTTGTTTTGACAAAAGATGATGCTTCAAAGTGGGTGGGATGTTTTCAAAAACAAAACTTGATGGTGGATCCATCATGGCTATGATGGGTTCAACATCAGAAAAGATGTACCTCTGCCAGGTACCAAACTTTGGGTTGAAATGGTAAAGCTGAGACTGGGCAGGTGACTTGCATGAGAAGAGAGTCTTGGTGTAGTGTCTCCGTCTGAGTCGATTAAGGACCTTCTCGATGTAGGCTTGATGATTGAGGACCTTTTAACTGGTCACATGCCTCATCATGGGTAAGCTTTGCCTCAGGCAGACTAATACCAGAATAAGATAACACTCAATGGGAGTGGAGAGATGGCAAGAGTAGCGTGTACCCTCCGTGGCAAGAGGCTGGACGGTGGTGTATCTATGCTCTTGGTTGGCGTGAACCTGATCTGGTCTTAAGAACCCCGGTGGCGAGTTGACATATGCAAGGGTTAAGTGCTACATATGTCGTGTGATTGGAGATCCCCAGTTGGGTACTAATCGATTCGGATCGCCGTAACTTCGCGGACATGAAGACTTGGTCACTGACCTACACGTAAAAATCCAGTGAACTGAAGGGTTGATAAAAGACGGCTAGTATAGGTCCAGTGATTGAACTAGGGTAGAAAGAACCCTAGATGCAGGTAACTTTACTTAACCTGACAAATAAAACTGGATTTTTAAGGATCCACTATTAGTAAGCATTTCTGCAAATAGAGTCTTTGATTATTGATAAGCCATACCTTAATCCCTAAAAGGCCAGCATATCCTTGAGAGTCTTTTATTTTGGATGGGTAAGACTTGCGAAAGTACACTTCGTACTCAGGGCTTTGTCCCATGTTGTTTTAGGTGAAGAAGCAGCAAACTTTTGTTGCTTCTGTTCCAAGGTGGTGCCTAAAGAGGAAAACTAAGACTGAAGCTGCGGGAGGAAGGGTCCTCTGTTAAGAAAAAACTTTCTACTGTTTATCAGGAAGGGTTTTTTGCCTCCCAGGTTATGTAATAATAATGCTCAGCACTCTTATATTTGTTCTTGTCTATAATAAATACTACTCTTTCTTACTTTTCAATAAAGTAAGTTACTATAACTGCTTCCACATTTTCGTACCTCTGATGTATTGTAATGTCTGCGTGACGGGTGAAATGCTCTTGGGCAAGGTAAGGAAATCAGATACCGAACTTGTCAAGTGATCAGAGGCACCTGCAGGGTTGTCTGAGGTCTGTTGGACAAGGACAACTGTTGGTGGGCCTAATGACTTGGGAGGTTCTGTCATAGCTGGTATCGGAGCAAAGCCCCTCTCTGTAGATATTATGAGACATTTTCAAAAAGAATTTTTCAGACTTATCTAGAAAATTTCTTTCCTTCTTATCTAACTACCTTCTGAAGTACTTATTTTTAAGACCAGATAATAGAGTGCAATTTATAGAAGGTTGTGAATCAACTAAAGTTGATTCTGTAATTATGCATGTATCATGATAAAAACTATGTTAATAAGACTTTTCCCCCTTAGAGATATGCCACCGCGCACAAGGAAAACCGCGCGCAAATCCACCGGACCAATTGGCGTGCCTCGGCACCAACTAGCCCCAAGACATGAGGATAGTAGTAGCGGCAGCAATGATCCGATTGGCGATCTAGAAGCTCAAGTAGAGCAGCTTCAATCGGAGTTACGTCACAGAAATAATATGTGGGTCGAGGATGGTCAACGAATAAATGAGTTAAGAGCTGACATCCGACATCTGCAAGACCAACTTGCTGAACGCGATTTAGCGCTCGATTGGGCTGTTAACTCATGTTCACTTGCTTGGGCCAAGGAAGCCAAAGCTCGAGCCCGGGTGGTGGAGCTTAGTACGGCTATCGACAACTTGCAGGTGTATTGTAATACACTACATGAGGAAGTTCATGAGTTGTATTCACGACTGCACCCTAACGTACCTGTCGAACTTGTCGGAATGGGAGCCAGACCTTCGGAAGCAGCAGGAGAAGCACTTGGGGGTGCATTGGACCTTTTCAGGCCCCCTCCCTCTATGAAGTTGGTTGATGAATGGTCTCCTACGCCCGACAGTGAAGCTACCAAAAGTGATAAGAAACTAGAATAGTATAGTTTAGATATTATGTAAAATAGGTAATGTAATCCTGTTGTAAATTCGAGTCTGTATCATTACTCTTTTAAGTAATGTAAATGGATGGTGTGCTTTGGTATATTATATTTTTCAAATGTTCTTTGCCTCAAATGCCGTCCAGGACTCATGAACATGATGGTGCAGGAACCTCCCGTGGGAGGGAAGCAACTCCTAATCCGCCACGAGTACCCCCAACTTTGGCTGAGGCTATCGATGCCTTAGTCACTGCAACAGCCGATAACACCCGCTTTCTACAGGAAATGGCGGGACAGCAAATGCAATAGCAGGGCGAGCGGGCCTATCCGCAAGGACCCCATGAAACTTCATACGTGGATTTTTCAGAAATGCATCCCCCGCTATTTGTCAAGGCTAAAGATCCTCTTGAAGCGGATGAATGGATCCGGGTTATCGAACAAAAGTTTAGGCTTCTCGGATGTATGGAGACTCAAAAGCCCTTATTTGCGGCACAACAGTTGCGAGGCCCTGCCAGTACCTGGTGGGGAAATTATGTGGCTATTCAGCCGGCTGGCCATCAAGTTACCTGGGACGAATTCAAACTGGCGTTTCAGGAGCACTATATTCCTGAAGGAGTGCTCCATATGAAACAAGAAGAATTTACGAAGCTCAAACAAGGTGGAGATACTGTCACACAATATCTCAACAAGTTCAACCATTTGTCCCAATATGCTATTGATCAGGTCAACACTGACCTGAAGAAGAAAATTTGTTTTATGAGGGGCCTCAGTGACCGGCTACAGCGGAAAATGGCCACCTGCCTCGACCTCACTTATAGCAGGGCTGTCAGCATGGCACTGGCAGTCAAAGCTAAATATGTAGGCCCAGGAAAATCGAAGGGCTATGGAGGTGACAGGCCCAATCAGGGGCCTCAGAAGAGACAAAGGTTGGTGATCCGACCTTTTAATCAGAACCGTTCTTCACCACGTCCACCCTCCTACCCCTTTAAACAAACTGTCTTTATCCGTCCTGCCATTGCCCCCACCTCAACAACTTAGCCGAGTGCCCCTGGTACTCGTTTCCCCGCCCTCCCAAGCTCTTCAACAGGCTGCTTTAATTGTGGAAAGTCCGGACATTTTATCAAGGACTGTCCATACCCGAAGCAGAACAGATCAAATAATTAGCAAAGTTCAGGGAGTTCCGCTCAAGGCAAGGGAAATGCGGCGAACAATACAGCGGGCAAAAATATGAAGAAAACTAGGTGGATTTATTATACGCAAGTGGCCACGACACCGGAAGGAGAACCGGTTATGATGGGTACGTTTCTCGTGGCCAATCACCCTGCAGTTATTCTTTTTGATTCTGGCGCTTCACATACATTCATAAGCAAGAAGTTTGTGGAGAAACATTGTATTCCATACAATGAATCAAGGGAAGGGTTTATAATTCATTCGCCTGGGGGACAAATATTCACTAAGGAAGTGGCTTTCCATGTGCCCGTAACATTGGCTGAACAGGACTTTCTTACAAACATGATTGTTCTAAAAGGCCAAGATATAGATGTAATTTTGGGCATGAATTGGTTAGCCCAGCATAAAGCAATCCTCAACACTGATCTGAGAACCATTAGGTTGAGTTATGGCCAAGAAGAGGTTCTCTTGTCCATCCCTGTAGCTATTCTAGCTAAACCAACTAGCAGAGTATATGAAGCCATTATATCGGGGATCCAAGATATTCCGGTAGTATGTGAATTCCCGGACGTCTTTTCAGAAGATCTACCTAGACTGCCTCCAGAGAGAGATGTAGAATTTGTGATTGAGTTGAAGCCCGGTACGGCTCCTATTTCTAGAAGGTCGTACCGAATGCCTCCGAATGAATTGGCAGAACTCAAGACCCAATTACAAGATCTACTAGAAAAGGGATTCATCCGACCAAGCTCATCTCCTTGGGGTTGTCCAGCCATCTTTGTTAAGAAGAAGGACCAAACACTTCGGATGTGCATGGATTACAGACCCCTTAGTGAGGTCACAATTAAGATTAAGTACCCTCTTCCCCGGATTGACATTCTATTTGATCAACTTACCGGAGCTCGGGTATTTTCCAAGATTGACCTCAGGTCGGGTTATCATCAGATCCGTATCCGACCCGAAGATATACCCAAGACCGCATTCACTACACGGTATGGATTATTTGAATATCTGGTTATGTCTTTCGGACTAACAAATGCTCCTGCCCACTTCACATATCTTATGAACTCGGTATTCATGCCCGAGTTGGACAAATTCGTGGGGGTATTCATTGATGATATCTTGATATATTCTAAGAATGAAGAGGAGCATGCTCGGCATTTGCAGATCATATTAACGCGCTTAAGAGAGCACCAATTATATGCTAAGTTCAGTAAGTGCGCGTTCTGGCTAGAGGAGATCCAATTTCTGGGACATGTATTATCTACCAAGGGGATTGTGGTGGATCCCAGCGAAGTCAAGGATATTTTGGAATGGAAACCCCCAACCACTGTACATCAAGTCCGAAGTTTCCTTGGACTGGCTGGTTATTACTGCCGATTCATTCCAGATTTTTCCAAGCTTGTGAAACCAATCACAAGTTTATTGAAGAATGATACTAAATTTAATTGGTCTTCAAAATGTAATGAAGCCTTTGAGCAGCTGAAAGTATTATTGACCACTGCTCCGGTATTGGCTCAACCGGACATTGAAAAACCCTTTGATGTGTATTGTGACGCATCAGGCAGTGGTCTCGGCTGTGTCCTAATGCAAGAGGGTCGAGTGATAGCCTACGCTTCAAGGCAGTTGCACCGACATGAGGAACATTATCCAACTCATGACTTGGAATTAGTTGCTGTGGTTCATGCCCTAAAAATATGGCGTCAATATCTGCTAGGGAATATCTGTTATATTTATACAGATCATAAAAGCTTGAAGTATATCTTTACCCAGTCAGAGTTGAATATGAGGCAGAGGAGATGGCTTGAGCTGATTAAGGATTATGAACTGGAGATTCACTATCACCCAGGCAAGGCTAATGTAGTGGCAGATGCGTTAAGTCGCAAGGCTTCCTACCATTGTCTGACGATGAAGACTTCTGACATTACGTTATGCCAAGAAATGGAAAAGTTGAACCTGGGAATAATTCAACATAGAACTTCAAATCACTTGAAGCTTGAGTCAGTCCTTCTGCAAAGAATAATTGACGCACAAAGAAATGATGTGGGTATGAAACAAAACACATTCATGAGAAAATGGAGGCCGGTAAAGTCAACTGCTTCAGAAAAGATGATCAAGGTGTTGTATGGTTTAACAACCGCATAGTTGTGCCTAAAAATGATGAGATCCGCCAGCAAATTCTAGATGAAGCACATCTTAGTCGCTATTCTATTCATCCCGGAAGCACTAAGATGTATCATGATCTAAAACAGCATTATTGGTGGACAAAGATGAAGATTGAAATCACACGTTATGTGGCAAGATGTGACACCTGTAAACGTGTCAAAGCCATACATATGAAAACTGCTAGTCCATTGCAATCGTTACCTATCCCAACTTGGAAATGGGAGGATATAAGCATGGACTTTATTGTGGGATTACCTAGGACCGCAAAAGGGTATGATTCTATTTGGGTTATAATTGATCGGCTTACGAAGATTGCTCATTTTCTGCCAGTCAAGACATATTACCTGTTCCTCACTTATGCCCATATGTATATTGCTCGCATCCTCAGTTTGCACGGTGTTACAAAGACAATAGTGTCGGATCGTGGACCTCAATTTGTATCCAAGTTCTGGGAAGAACTTCACAAATCCTTGGGTACTAAATTACTTCATAGTTTGGCCTATCATCCCCAAACGAGTGGACAGACTAAGAGAGTAAACATGTGTTCTAGAATTCCCACAGAAATAGGATGACTGTTTACCATTAGCAGAGTTCTCATACAATAATAGCTATCAAGAGAGCATTAAAATGGCACCCTTTGAAGCTTTGTATGGGCGACGGTGTCGTACTCCGTTAAACTGGTCTGAACCAAGTGAAAGATGTTTCTTTAGGCCTGATATGGTGAAGGAGATGGAAGAAAAGGTTTGAAGAATAATTCATAATTTGAAAGAAGCCCAATCTCGCCAAAAGAGTTGCAGACAAGCGACGACAACCCTTGCACTTTCAAGTTGAAGATTATGTCTACCTGAAAGTTTCACCAATGAAGGGTGTATCACGTTTCGGGATAAAGGGGAAGCTTGCACCTTGATACATTGGTCCTTTTCCTATCCTTGAAAGATATGGACCAGTGGCATACCGACTCCAGTTACTCGAAACCTTGTCTGCAGTCCATAATGTGTTCCACGTGTCTCAATTGAAGAAGTGTCTTCGGGTTCCCAATCGAACCATTGAAGTAACGAATGTTGCCTTAGAACCAGACTTGACATATTCTGAACATCCTATTCGAGTCTTGGATCAGAAGGACAGAATTACCTAAAGGAAAACTCTCAAGTTTTACAAAATACAGTGGAACCAACATACAGAAGATGAAGCTACTTGGGAAACTCAAGTCTTTTTAGATAAGAATTTCCCAGGCTTTTTAGCTTCGTGTAAATTGTAAAGATGTGTACACTTGTTGTAATGAACCCCATACCAACCCTGCCTTATACTAAAAAATAAGGAAATAAAAGTATGACACATTTCCTTTTCCATTACTTGCCCTAGGACTTTTAATCTCGGGACGAGATTCTTTTATGGGGGGAAGGATGTAACACCCCTGGTGTTACTGCCACTAAAACTTGAGCATAACATCATAAGCATGGGCATATCACGTGTTTGTTACACCTAGAATGTATTCACTAGGCAAAAATTTCAAACAAGTAGTGTGGATATGACTGGTTGTGGGTAAAACCCTAGCATAGGGTACTTAACCCTAAACTAGACTCAGAAGAGTAAACAAAGTTTAACTAAGAGAAAACTTCAAAAACTAGTTGAAATGATCATAAAATATCATCATGGATGGACTTAAGTAGCATCCAAACCCTAGAAGCACCAGAAACCCTAAATAGACCCCTGGAAAACCCTAGAAACCCTAGGGGGTTATCTGTAAAAGTGTGCACATTTTGGACTTAAGTGCAAAAACCATGAAATTAGGGTACCTTAACTCATATGATTCACATGTATGTGGATTTGCAAATTAAACCTTGAGATTTGGACTTATTTGCAAAAAGCCCCACTTGAACTCTATTGAGTTAAGTCTGAAATTCAGTGGAATTGGGTCAACTTTGAAGCCCTATATCTTCCAAATTATGAAGATTTTGCCCTAGGTCAACACATCAAATTTGTAGAGCTATAAAAGGAGGACAATTTGCTATAGGGATTATGCCTTGGTGCCATGAAATATTTTGAGATAATTAGGCCCAAAGATGGGCTGTCAGACTGCCTTAAGTCTGAATTCAGACTGACAGTGGGATTGGTGAACTTAGGGCTCAATTCTAAGCTTGATCCTGTGACTTTTTGTGGGTGCACAATGTAGCAAAGTTGGAGCTGGTTTATCAGGCTACAACTTTGCTACAGAGCTTTGATCTAGTCACCATACAAAATTGGGAGGAAAGTTGCCCCAAACATGGTCTGTCAGGCTGACTGAAGGAGTTTGCAATGGTACAGTAACGAAAATATCAGCAGATTCAGATCCCCTCGCCGCCGGCGACCGTGCGCCTGAATTCGCACTCGCCGTAGTGATTTGTGCTCACTTAAGCCTGGATAACATCGCGGGGTAGAAAGATCTTCACCGCTGTTGGGTTATGGGCACTGTTTCGGCTAGCCGCCGTACTCCTTTCTGCTTTGCGCCGGTTCAGATAAGTCACCGGAGTTGGCCGCCCGCCGATCGAATGCCACGTGCCTCGGCAATTACCACGTTGCAATCACTAGTGTTATGCATGTCCGATGATCGCCCGTGAGGCCGCCACGGTGAAGGCCACGAATCACCGCGCCAGTGACCTAGTTCCCCTCTCGACCGCCAGCGCATCTTCGCGAAATTGGACGCCACCGCTGTGGGAGTCTATAAATTGCCACCCCCATCTGCTCCGCTATGTAATTGTGCATCTTGTAAACTAGCCCTCACCTCTGATCATCAACTAGAGCTCCCCAATTTGGGATTTCCCCCAAATCACCCAAGAACACCGAGCGGTGTGACCTCGCCGTGGTCAGCTCGTCTCAGGTCTGTTCATGCCCACTGTCCCCTTGTTTCAGCACCCTTACTTGCTCCTGATACTCGCTGACCTATCCGATTTAACTAAGGGGCTCTAGATCACCGGGAACACACTTGGTTGTCCGTTGTGCCCGCGGTCACCGTAGACCGAGAGCCCGCGGTCACCGTAGACCGAGAGGGTTAGAACCTCATTAGTGAAATTAAGTGAGGGTAAATGATTAGGAGGGGTCCGATTTGGTCTCTGCCGCATGGGAGCACCAGTCGTTGCGGGATTCGGCCGGTGTAGGCTCGCTGGAGCTCGACTCTCCACTGGGCCACGTCGTGGACCTGGCGTTGTAGAGAAACAGAAGTCCGAGGGGATTTCTATAACTGTCAGTGAGATAGGGGGAATAGCGTTGTGACCCTTTTTCCTATTATTCAATTCACCAGGGACTTATCCACAAAGCCGACAGCGTGGGCGCACGCGGACACGCTTCTGCTCGTAGATGGGCCGATTTGGACCAGTTTCAGCCCAGTTCTGTTGATTCTTTTACTTTTTCTTTTTCTGCCAGGACTAAAGAAATTGTAGAAAATTGGAGAAAAATGCTAAAAATACCAAACCAATTTTGCTAAACTCCTAATTTTCCATAGTATTTAATAAAAATAGTGTCATGATTTTTGGTCCAAATAGGAAATTATAGAGTATTTAAAACAGCCAAAACCCATGCTTCTAGAATTTTAGAGAGTAATTAATAATCCCAAAATTCACCAAACTTTTTAAATAAACTTTAAATATTGTTTAGAAGCCTTGGGTAAAGTTTGGCATGATTTGGACCTTGTTTGATACTTAGAACCCAAAACCCTAGCCCCCCTGCCCTATGAACTTCACTATAGACTCTGAAAACCCTAGTTCCCTGTAGATCCGTGAAGGAAAGTTATATTCAAGACTTTAGATAATTAACTTATATTATCTTTGCATTTTCATGAGCATTACATGAGCATTCATGATTATATATGGACATATTTAGAGAACGAGGAGGAAGTAGAAGTTAAAGAAGCGAGGACTTCACCACCACCACCTGAAGAACCTCAGGAAGGAAACTGCTTTTACTTTGATATCTGTGGAGCAGAGCATGATTCACCTATCACACAAGGCAAGCCCCGGTGCATTTGCCATCCCCTTGTTATTTTGAAATCTTTCTCACTTACTTGATGCATTAGGTGATAGGAGTTGTGTGCTAAACCAGTTGCTGCATTTCCTTCCTTGGATTTGATTACTTCTCCTTAATCCCCTGTTTTACAAAAAGGTTTTTCTTATGCTTAGCATTGCTCTAGAAAAACAAAATGTTTTGTTTTGACAAAAGATGATGCTTCAAAGTGGGTGGGATGTTTTCAAAAACAAAACTTGATGGTGGATCCATCATGGACATGATGGGTTCAACATCAGAAAAGATGTTCCTCTGCAAGGTACCAAACTTTGGGTTGAAATGATAAAGCTGAGACCGGGCGGGTGACTTGCACGAGAAGAGAGTCTCGATGTAGTGTCTTCGTCTAAGTCGATTAAGGACCTTCTCGATGTAGGCTTGATGATCGAGGACCTTTTAACTGGTCACATGCCTCGTCATGGGTAAGCTTTGCCTTAGGCAGACTAATACTAGAATAAGATAACACGCAATGGGAGTGGAGAGATGGCGAGAGTAGCGTGTACCCTCCATGGCAAGAGGCTGGACGGTGGTGTATCTGTGCTCTCGGTTGGCGTGAACCTGATCTGGTCTTCAGAACCCTGGTGGTGAGTTGACATATGCAAGGGTTAAGTGCTACATATGTCGTGTGATCGGAGATCCCCAGCTGGGTACTAATCGATTCAGATCGCCGTAACTTCACGGCCATGAAGACTTGGTCACTAACCTACACGTAGAAATCCAGTGAACTGAAGGGTTGATAAAAGACGACTAGTATAGGTCCAGTGATTGAACTAGGGTAGAAAGAACCCTAGATGCAGGTAACTTTACTTAACCTAACAAATAAAATTGGATTTTTAAGGATCCACTATTTGTAAGCATTTATGCAAACATAGTCTTTGATTATTGATAAGCCATACCTTGATCCCTAAAAGGCCAGCATATCCTTGAGAGTCTTTTATTTTGGACGGGTAAGACTTGCGAAAGTACACTTCGTACTCAGGACTTTGTCCCATGTTGTTTTAGGTGAAGAAGCAGCAAACTTTTGTTGCTTCTGTTCCAAGGTGGTGCCTAAAGAGGAAAACCAAGACTGAAGCTGCAGGAGGAAGGGTCCTCCGTTAAGAAAAACTTTCTACTGTTTATCAGGAAGGGTTTTTTGCCTCCTAGGTTATGTAATAATATTGCTCAGCACTCTTATATTTGTTCTGGTCTGTAATAAATACTACTCTTTCTTACTTTTCAATAAAGTAAGTTATTGTAACTGCTTCCGCATTTTCATACCTCTGATGTATTGTAATGTCTACGTGACGGGTGAAACGCTCTTGGGCAAGGTAAGGAAATCAGATACCGAACTTGTCAAGTGATCAGGGGCACTTGCAGGGTTGTCTGAGGTCCGTTGTACAAGGACAACTGTAGGTGGGCCTAATGACTTGGGAGGTTCTGTCACACAACATTTGATCGATAGAGCAATCATGACCGAAAGGAAGCGCCGGGAGATGGAGGACAACAAACGCAAGATTGGTGAATCTCAGGCCGAGAGTAGTAGCCGTCCTCGCTACTCAGGCAACCCACCTCAGCAGTTCAAGCAAGATCAGCGTCAGCACCAGCATCAACGTCAGCACCAGCAGCAGTAGTATCAGAGGTAGTTTCCACAGCAGCAGCAGCAGCAGTACCGTCAGAATAGCTAGCTAGGAGGAAATCCGTACCAGCGCCTGAACAAGCAGGCACCTCGCCTTCCTGCCCCAACAACCAACCAGAACAACCAAGTAGCTCCAGCATAAGGAGGAGGCCGCACATGTTTCACTGTGGGGAACAAGGCCACTGGGCGAATCATTGCCCAAAGAAGGCAACTCAGCAGCAACCAGCTCCCAATGCCCCTGTCAGACAGAATACATCGCAACAAGGAGGCAACAACCGTGGGCAGCCTCATGCCTAGTATGGAAAGGTGAACCACCTGGAGGCTGACACAGTCCAGGAGACCCCAGGAGTGGCACTAGGTACGTTCTTAATCGAATATCATTCTGCAAATGTGTTATTTGATACTGGAGCAACACATTTTTTGTGACTGCATCATGGGTAGAATCACACAATATACCAGTAGCACCCATGTATCCACCTATGAGGGTTAGTTCAATTGGTGGGAGAACCCAAACAGATAGATTTTGCCCCAGTGCAAGAGTTCAAATAGGGGGGATAGAGTTCCCCGCTGATCTAATAGTAATGGGTAACCGAGATGCGACTATAGATGTCATCCTAGGGATGAATTGGCTACCAAAATATCAAGCAAGTCTTAGTTGTGACAAGAGGACTGTGAAGCTAGTATCCTTGTCAGCAGAGGAAGTGTTAGTGGAGTTGGTCTTGTCTGGACCAAGGAAAGGACGCTGTCACCAAGTCACTGCACATATTGAGGAAATCGAGCCATCAGAAGCTATCAAGGTAGTATCAGAATTCCCAGATGTGTTTCCCAAGGAGTTACCAGGCATGCCACCTGAAAGGAAGTCGAATTCGCCATAGAGCTTATACCTGGCACCGCCCCTATTTCGAAGAGAGCCTATCGAGTGTCCGGACCAGAATTGGTAGAACTTAAGAAGCAAATTGATGAATTGTTAGAGAAAGGCTACATCAGACCAAGTACCTCGCCTTGGGCCGCCCCGGTGTTATTTGTGGAGAAGAAAGATGGTATAAAGAGAATTTGCACTGATTATAGATCTTTAAATGAAGTAACTGTCAAGAACAAGTACCCCCTGCCTAGAATTGAAGATCTATTCAATCAGTTGAGAGGAGCCAGTATGTTCTCAAAGATAGATCTGAGGTCAGATTACCATCAGCTCAGGATCCAGCCTTCGGATATACCGAAGCCGCATTTATCACCAAGTATGGACTATATGAGTTCACAGTCATGTCATTCGGTTTGACGAATGTGCCATCTTATTTCATGTACTTGATGAACAGTGTGTTAATGGACTACCTCGACAAATTCGTAGTGGTGTTTATTGATGATATCCTCATATATTCCCATAATGAACAAGAGCATGAAGAGCACTTGAGGAAAGCATTGCAGAGGCTATGAGATTGTTAGCTGTATGCCAAGCTTAGCAAGTGCGAGTTTTGGATTAGCGAAGTTTTGTTCTTAGGCCATATTATAAACCAAGATGTATTAGCTATGGATCCAAAGAAGGTAGCAACTATTCTAGACTAGAAAGCACCGAAAGACGTCCGGGGAATCAAGAGTTTCATTGGAATGACTGACTACTATCAGTGTTTCATTGAAGGTTTCTCCAAGATCGCCAGGCCAATGACAGCCTTGCTGGCGAAGAAGGTTAAGTTCAAGTGGACCCCAGCATGCCAAGAGTCCTTTGAGACATTGAAAAAGAAGTTGACAACATCACCGGTATTGATTCTGCCAGATGTTCATAAGCCATTCTCAGTGTATTGTGATGCTTCGTACACCGGACTGGGATGCGTGTTAATGCAGGAAGGGAGAGTAGTGACGTACTCGTCCCTACAGTTGAAGATTCATGAGAAAAATTATCCCACTCATGATCTGGAGTTAGCAGCAGTAGTTCATACAGTGAAGACCTGGAGGCACTATTTGTATGGGAAAAAGTGTGATATCTACATGGACCACAAGAGTCTTAAGTACATATTCACACAGTTAGAGCTAAAAATGAGGCACTGAAGATGGCTGGAGCTAATTAAAGGCTATGAGTTGGAGATACATTATCACCCTGGCAATGCAAATGTGGTTGCAGATGCTTTAATAAGAAAGAGCCAAGTCAACATGATGGCCGCTCACTCGATGCCATATGAGCTAGCCAAGGATTTCGACAGGCTGTCTTGGATTTTTAAACAACACTCAAGGAGTGACAATCCAGCTAGAACCCACTCTAGAGAAAGATATCAGGAAGGGTCAGAAGGATGATGAGAAGATCAACGAGATTCAATAGCTGATCATAGATGGAAAAGGCAAAGACTTCCGTGAGGATGCAGAAGGAGTGGTATGGTTCGAGGATAGACTATGTGTTCCCGACATCAAATCGATCCGGGAACTGATTCTTAAGGAAGCTCATGAGACAGCATATTCCATACACCCTAGCAGCGAAAAGATGTACCAAGACCTAAAGAAAAGATTCTGGTGGTATGGAATGAAAAGGGAGATAGCTGAGTATGTGTCTATATGCGACAGTTGTTAGAGGATCAAGACAGAGCATCAGAGATCCGCAAGGTGTTGCAGCCGTTGCAGATTCCTTAGTGGAAATGGGATGAGATTGGGATGGACTTTATAGTTGGTCTGCCCGCACTCATGCTGGTTATGACTCCATCTGGGTAGTAGTGGACCGTTTGACAAAGGCGGCCCATTTCATAATAGTTAAGACCACCTATAACAGTGCATTGTTGGCTTAACTATATATGTCCTGAATTGTATGCTTGCATGGTGTCCCAAAGAAGATAGTATCAGACAGAGGTACCCAATTCACTTCTCACTTTTGGCAGCAGTTGCATGAAGCTTTAGGCACACATTAGTTCAGCTTATCACCCACAAACAGATGGTCAAACAGAGAGAACCAACCAGATTCTTGAAGATATGTTGAGAGCTTGTGCATTGCAAGACAAGTAAGGTTGGGACAAGAGGCTACCGTATGCAGAATTCTCCTACAACAACACCTATCAAGCCAGTCTGAAGATGTCACCATTTGTAGCACTCTATGGGAGGATCTGTAGGACTCCGTTGCATTGGGACCAACCCGGCGAAAAGCAGGTGTTCGGTCCAGATATTTTGCTTGAAGCCGAAGAGAACATCAGAATGGTTCGAGAGAATCTAAATACAGCGCAGTCCAGACAGCGAAGCTATACTGACTCCAGAAGAAGAGAATTAAGTTTTGAAGTAGGAGATTATGTCTACTTGAAAGTGTCACCCATCAGAGGAATCAAAAGGTTCGGAGTCAAGGGCAAGCTAGCACCCTGATATATCGGACCATACCAGATCCAAGCAAGACGTGGAGAAGTAGCATATCAACTCAGCCTACCAGAAAGTCTGTCAACCATGCACGATGTGTTCCATGTATCTCAGCTAAAGAAATGCTAGCGAGTGCTAGAAGAGCAATTACCAACATAGGACCTTGAAGTTCAAGAAGATCTGACATACATTCAGTAGCCAACTTAGATTCTGGAGACAGCAGACCGGGTCACTTGAAGAAGCACCATCAGGATGTGCAAAGTCAAATGGGGCCATCACTCAAAGGAAGAAGCAACCTAGGGAAGAGAAGATGATCTGAAAGCCAAGTACCCTGAACTCTTTGCTAGTCAACCCTGAATCTCGAGGGCGAGATTCTTTTTAAGGGGGATATGTTTGTAACACCCTGAATTTGGGGATATAAAATTTCTTCTCTAAATGCCTACCAAATTCAGGTGTTACCCTTTGTCTCTCTCTCTAGTCTCTCCCTTTTTCTTTTGAGAAGAATTAGTTTAATTTAGTGAGGGTTTATTATTTTACTTTGTCAAAACTATGAGTCATGGATTGTTGCATCATGTTGAGCCAAAAATATTCTTTGAATTGATGCACATGTTTGATTAGGTTTGAATTTGAAACTTGATTTGAAAACCCTAGAGAAAATAAAAAAAGCATTTAGAAAATCCCTGGAAAAAGGAAAAGCCACTTTCAGCCCAAGTCGACCCACTCCAGCCAAACAGGGCCACGTGCGCCCGCGTCGCCTAATAGGTGGGCCCCACCTTTCAACGGCAGTCCTGGCGCCCGCGCGCTCTCCCCTTCCCTCCCTCTGCCATCTGGGCCCTACATGTCGGCGCCTTTCCTCGTGCATCAGCGCGCCTGTGCTGCTGTCTTGCGGGCCCCGCTTGTCAGCTCTCCCCCTCCTCTAACCTCCGGTCCGCGCGCTCGCCATGGCCGCTTCCACGTCCGCGCAAATCCCGGCCACTACCCACGCGCCCAACACCTACTAAAATCCCCTCCCATCTGCTCTGCCATTTGCCCCACTCGCAGACACCTCCTAGCCCGCCTTCGCTCGTGCGCTACCTCTTCTCCGAGCTCGAAAGACCGCCGTCGTTCACCACGCCCGCATGTCCGTTCTACCGCCGTCATTCAGGCCCCGTCGTGCCTTTTGCCTCGGTCAGTTCCGCCTCAGTGTCCGCAACTCGAGACACGCCTCCATTTTCCCTCTCCCCCCTCTGGTTCCCTCTGCCCGAGCTCACCGGAGCTTCCCCGTGCAGCCGGAGCAGCGTCGCCATCAACCCAGGCACTCGTCGTGTCCCTGTCGCCGTTCAAGGGTCCCAGAGTCTCCACTCGAGGTAAGCAACCCAGCCCTACCCTATTTTCCCCTATTCTGCCCTTGGTGGTGCGCGATTGCTCGTCGAAGTAGGACTGCGCCGCCGCAGAGCCGTGAACCGCCCCCCTCAAGCACCCTTGCGCCGGTGTTGTGCCCCTAGCCGTTTTCACCACACTCCCCTGGATCTCCCTGAGCCCTTCCAGGCGTCCTAGCGGGCCACAGTACACTCGCACCCTTGTCTCCGGTGGGCCTCCACCGTGGACGCGAGCGGCGCCACCGCTGGCGGCCGAGAGACCTAGCCGTTAGATCCATGGCGTCCGTTTGAGATTAGATAGCCCGGATCTAATCAGACCTAATCTAATCCTAACCATCCGATTCAGATCCGACCATTCGGATCCGCCCCTCACCCGTGCCCCTACCGCTGGGCCCGGTGTGTCAGCCCTACCTCAAGTCGCTGATGCCCCGAGCCCACCTGTCAGAGCTTGCCGCGCGTCCGCATGCGCACACTCGCTTGGCCTGATCTAATCTCGACCGTTGATTTAAGATCGGGCGGCTGAGCAGATCCAATACCCCTTCGCGCTTCTTTTTGCTAAAGAAACCCTCGGTTTCCCGAGAATCAACCCGCCATCCCTGGTTTTCGCGTGTAGGCCCCTGTATTCTTGTAAACAGACCCCTGACCTTTTAACTAATCAGATTTAGGCCTAATTTTGTATTTTAAACTTCAAAACTTGTTTATTTCATATCTTTTGCATATGAACTCCAAATTGAGTGATTCAAATTGCAAAATGTTCATACGATTATTCTCTATCCAAATAAATTATGACCATTCACTGTCTGCATATCCTAATTTTCTGCCTAGACTATAGGTTAGTTTATGTAATAATTTATTTTTTTAATAAGGTAAATAAAAAGGAAACCCTAGTGGTAAATAGATGTTTAATCTTGTGAGATTAATAATATGTGATGTATGGATTTATCCTTGGTTTAACTTTTATGTCTCATTAAAATAAGTGGAATTAGGTTATATAATCATGGAGATAGACAACACTTAGAGAATAACAAACTACTAAATGTGATTAGTTCACCCTATAACCCAAACTCCTATTTGAGTTTATACTTTTCCTTTTGAGATGTGTTCAATTGTTTGTACATGATTGGTGTGTTGTTCATTTGTCATTATCCAAATGTATTGAATGCATGATCGCTTTATTTAGACGACGAGCATCCCGTGGTTCCTGAGTGTGTTGCCAAAGATCTTCTTGAGCAACAACCTAGTGAAGGTAAGTGTCCTCTGACCTATTATGTCCTACTTACTTTATAATTCACCATCCTGTATTACTTTATGGAAACCTTAGGATTGACTAGTCTGTATTTACCTTATCCTTGTTTACCTTTTGGGTTATCATGGTTAGCTTTATGCTATTGCTTTAACTTAATCAACGAACATGATTTGAATATTTATGATATGATGATGTTATCCCGATGATGATCTTGTGATATTTTAGGGGGCTCAGACCATTTTCCTGAGTACCTCTCCGTAAGGACCTATTTGTTGAGTGACCACCTAGGATAACAGTTCAACCATGAGGGTGGAATGGGACGCACTTAGCTGAATAATTAGATGAACCTGGGGTGTAGTTGCCTTTGCTTGAGGGCTGTCAATGGGGGCTGGGGCGTAGTGCTCTCTCTGTTAAGGGGGGTGCAGAGGTTCATTCGTTTTGGTTTTGTTAGTCACCCAC